>CM066578.1:25110453-26331382 GCA_033816785.1 Picus viridis | reverse complement strand
GACACTGAAGAGTATGAAGTGGCTGAATTTCTCCTTTATGAGAGGGGAAAAGAAAAGAGTTAGAATTGCAAATGACAATGCATACCCAAGATGTGGCCACATCAAGACAAGTATACACAAGATAGTAATAAAGGATAGCAATATTTATTCATTCAGTAATTAACCAAAGAATGAATGTGGCAAGGAAGCTTCCGTATTTATTACTCAAAGAAAGCCAACTGCTGCCTTAAAGAGGTAACACCCAATACTTAGAAAAGCATATCTTACAGCTGAGATGTGGTTGGCATGGTTCCAAAAAATAATATGCAGGCTTCAGTGAAAGGCTCAACTGCACTCACACACAGAACAATCAGACATTCACATTCAGATGCAAGGTGAAAATCCAAATAAATGTAGTGACTGCTTTACTTACGTTTCAGTGGTCCCATACCACATCACTTTATGCTCACGTCTGCCTCTAAGACACAAGAACTCTGCTACACCATGAACTCAGAATACTTTCAGCCTCCTCACTCTCCCTGATCATCAGTCCCCAGCAGCCTAATTTAATTTGAGACCTTCAAAGAATGAAAGCCTTTATCAGAGGCACTGGATTTATCAAGCCAAATAAAAAAAGGGAAGTTTCATTTTGGATGTTATTCAAATCCTGTTGAAGCCAAAAGAAATCTCTCAACAAGCTTCAGCAGTCTTTCCCTGAAAACCAGACAAATGTGACATAACTAATCACTGAACTGGTATTCTCAGCACCTAAAAGCATGGCTCGTCAAAACCACCTCGAATTTCCAGCAAAGTCATTCAGACAAAATGCTTGATCCAACTGCACTTACTTTACTGGACAGCAAGTGTGCAGGTGTTACGGTTCCTAAGCATGCTGGTAAGAATCCAGTAACATTCTTTTAAATTTCACACACCTCAGCTTTGATGCACATCAGGTACACCAACACCTACCTGCATTTTCTACAACATCTCTGCACAACTTCATGTGCCTAAATCCTTTCAAAAGTCTGGTTTTGAGCATTTGTCTAATTAAATTCAAATAAATTTGAGACAGTTTTACAAGGCTTAAATTCAGAATGAAGCTCTTCTCTGTCTCCATCTTGGGTGAAATGAAGTATTTATGCACACTGTCAGAGGTACAGTGATAGGCATGTAAAAACCAGACAGTGACACACTGAAGATTCAATGAACTTGGGAATTGTGCTTTCCTAGTTCTCTTTCTGCTTAATTATAACCCTACTGCCCCTCTATCATGATTGTGCAAGTGGAACATACAGTTTCTTTCAATTACTTTGATCATTTAGATACTTGTTTTACATTTCTTGGTTGTGGGGCAGATAGTGGTATTGCTCCTGCCTATCATCTACACATTCAGCTACACTGATGTTATTTCATTGTTTTGTGGTAGTTTTCACTAATACCAAATCAAAAGGAGAAATACGTTTGAGCAAGTTTCAGCACTGTCTAAACATATCCTTGGAACCATAAAATAAAGCCTTGTTAACCCCTGACAAACCACCTGTGACCTGAAGAAGAAAAACCTCATAAATTATTTAAGTGCACATGTAGGCTGCTGCAGACAGAATGCTTCCAGAAGTGCAGAGCAGCATCTGTACTAATGGTATTTTCCAAAGTACTGAAAAACATGGTGAGAAGAGGCAAACTGACCTGTGAAGATAGGGATCACAGAGACAGGGAGAAGCAGAAGGCAGTTTGAACTTTCACACAGGAGCTGTCACTTGAAAAGGATTAAAAATCATGTGCCATTTCTACACATAGAATTCCCCAAAACATGTTTTCTCCCTGTCTTTAACAGCAGGTTTTCAGTCCTGTTTTCCACCTTTTTCTAATAGGTAAAAAAAAGATAAATAAAAAAATCACAGAACCTGCTAAATTAATCTACACAGGCAAAAATTTTAATTTACCTGAATCCTGATAGGAAAAAAAATGTGACTGACATTTAGCTTTGTTGGCCAGACTAAAAAGAAATCTGGTACCTGCCAGGAATTTTTCAGGCATTAATAAACAGTTGCACATGCATGTGAAATCAGTGAAGCTCCTAACCTACCAAATAAATCCTCCCTCAATGACCTTTATCTCTGACTTCTGTCCACTCTAGAACTGGTTAATTGTCTTTTTCTGTTCCTATTATTTATGCTATAGCAGAAACCTCAAGTGAGGCTAGCTCTTCTACAAGCAGCAGAAAATTACTTTGGTATTAAGCTCATTGTGGCAGAATATAACAAGATAGACAGAAAGGCTGAAGGTGAAAACAGAGGCATAGAAATAAAAAGGCTTTAAGTTCAAAATGAAGACCAGCCATAACCCAGCATGTACTAGCTGTGGACTCACTAGTTGTTAAGACTGCTCTGCCCAGTTCCTATCACATGTATATGTGCTTTCTCAGGAAATTCACTACAGCCATCAACTTTTTTTCACAGTATCAAAGAAAGGTCTTTACGGCATCTTCATCCTTGCCACAACACACAGTTACTCATTTCCATTTCCTCTTTCCCTGACTTTACCTTGACCCTAGCACATCTGTAGTCCAAGGCAGGAGAAATCAGGGAAAAAGAACAAAAATTAAGTGAGTCAGCAGTTGCTGAGCAGCACGTGAGCATTAGTCAGAGACGATAAGGGTACTAACCAGATAATCAAATGTGAATGAGCTTAAGACCACCAAACAACAGACGGGTGAGCAAGCTTTCCCAAAAGCCTGAAACTGAATCATGGGGAAAAGTTACCAAGCAGACAAAGCACTTGGGAAAAAACATGTATTTGGCTATCACGTACCAGTGCCAAAACACAACAAAGCACAAAGGGTACTGCACTCAGTCACACTTCTTGTTTCCTTCCAAAAAAAGCCCACCACATTCAGTACAGCTAAATCAAACACACCTAAGGAGACAGTTGCCTTGACTCATATAACATTTTTCCTAATGAGGGAGGTCCAGGGCTGCAAAAGCTTTCGCTGACTAAAGCACAAGCACAGCGCACTACAATGTGTTGTTATCCTCTTGTTCATCAGCTCCTTCATTGGGACGTACCAACAGCAGTAGTAGTGATACAATTAGTTAGGAAAGTACTCTACATTATGCTGTGGACATGTGACTTTTAAAAATGTAAGGACAGATTATTAATACAAGTTCTAAGGGCCAGAAGTGCATATTTGGGACACAAGAATAATCTCTTGCTAACCTCAGCACAGCAGTCACAGTGTCTTCCTGAGCTGAAGACAGTTCAAAGGATGTTATTCCCAGTCTTCAACTTCCAGCAATAATGCAGCAGAAAACAATAAAACTCCTCTTTTCAGCAGGGCAGAGAACAGTCATAGGATTCTCATCCATCACCTACAAGAGAAGCCTTCTCTTACAGGGCTCTTCTCTGTTATGGTACAGTAAGTACCTTAAACTGTAAGTGATGTACAACTGTCACTCCAGGAAAGCACAGCTCACTCAAGAGAGGAAACAAGTACTGCTGCAGCGCATCTGGATTTTGGCTGGACAGAACAAGACTTACTGAAAAAAGCCTCCCCACCAAAATGACACCTACTGTGTTTAAAGAAAAAGTTAATTATCATGCTCTGGGCAAGCATTCTCTGTTCTGTGACTCTGGGCAAGTGCTGACCTCTCTTGTGCAGTTTCTCCACTCCTAAAGTATAGTTCTTACAGGTTCTTGTGAAGCACTTACTAAAATCTGTTATTTAAGTGCTTGCCAACAACACAACCAAACTTTACTTAAGAGCAACATTTATCCATCAGCAGGTGATAATATTTTCTCTCTTTACTGCAGGCCTTGTGCTAAATTATTCCACATGCATCCTGGCCTGCTGTCTTCCACAGAACAGCATTAGTTTAATTTTCAGATATACCTTATTCAGGCATTATTATGCAAAACAATACCATGAGCAAAGCTATGCACAATATTTAAACAAATTCTTAATTTGACTCATTTAATCCATAGCATTTGGAAAAAATCCCACAGCATCAAACAGCTAGAGGAAGGTTCCAGTCAGTAAATGACAGCAAACATTTACAGTACATCAGCTATTCTAAAGGTTCATGCAGTTTTTACATAGAGGTATACATAGTATAAACAGACTTCTGTATGTTTTCAGTAATCTTTTCATTCACACAGCAAGTTAGAGAAGTCTGCAAATTTCAGCTTCACTTGTTCCACAGTAGTTTCTCTAGTTCACCAGCTTTTTATTCTTTTGCGACTCATTCTTAATGTGATCATCAGTACAAACTGAGGCTACAATCACTTGATACACCCTCCTGAGATGGACACATCACTGTCTTTGAAGAACCACTTGGGGGATTATTTTTTCCCCTAGAGCTTCTTGCATCCTTCCACGTCTTGTAAAGTATCTTCAGTTTTCATGTAGCAGCAAGGTCATGCTCTTCCACACAAAGATCTGCATGAGGTACATCATCTAGATGTTTGCACATGATCTTGAAATGTAACTCTTAGAAATGCATAACAAAGACTAAGTCTCTGTGTTACATTGTTCAAACTGATGCAACTCTTAGTTGTCTTTTGAGACATATGAGCACTCACTTGTTAAAATAAATGCTACAAAAGATTACTTGTCAAAAATATCCCCCATGGGAGTTTTCCCTGCAGCACATGGTATCAGTTGACAGACCTGAAGTCAGGTTGTGACCATGGTTTAATTCGGCTTAAAAATCTTTAAGAGGCACGGACGGAAGGTAGAGCTCCTTAAACACGTGAACTCATCACCAGAGAGGCAGTCTCCCCCTTTTCTCCGCCCAAACACCACTCACGGACTTCTAGGTACCACATGAAAAACAGCTACCACGATCTGTAACTGACCTCGTACATCCCCGCGGAAACCTCTGCCGATGGGGACACGCTGCGCCCTCTCGCTACGGAGAAGCTACCTTAGGGGCGGAGGCAGCAAACAGGCGACCGTAAGCTCCCGTTTCCGCGGCAACCGCCCTACCCACCCCTAACACCACCAGACCCACCGCTGCGAGAGCTGAAGACCGAGAACAAGGTGGAAAAGGCCGCTGCGACCGGTCGGGTCGACAGCACTCCGCGCCCTTCGGCGGCGGGGAACCCAGCGGGTCAGGCCGCCCCAGCTCCACCGTTTCCACGGAAACCCCGGCGCGGGCCGCGCTCGCCACACAAAGGGGGCCGCGAGCGGCAGGAAAATTCTCGGCGGCCACGGGAGAACCAGCGCTAGGGGACCAGGCGCCGGCGAGGGAGACACTTTTCTCCGCAGCCCGCCTCCCGCCGCGCCTGCACACCCCGCCAGCGGCAGCCGACCCCCCCCCCTCTCATAACTGGTACAGCATGCCGAGGGGGCTGTTGTTTTAGGAAGAGGGCTGAGTCTGGGTTTGGGTTAGCTTTTTTTTTCCAAATGGAGAGCCACGCCGGCTGGAGAAGGATGGCCCCACACCTGAGGAGCTCGCTGGCCGCCAGGGAAGAAGCACGTACCTGGCGCCGCCGGGCCTTGGCATGCGCGCCGCGCTGAGGCGCCGGGAGCGGGCGTGCGGCGGGGCGGCAGCCGAGCAGCACCAACTGCCACTAGTTTGCACGCGCCGGGAGGCGGCGGGCTCGGGCGGGGCCGCCAGGCTCCACCCGCCGGGCGGCTCCGGGAAGAACGGGGTGCCCCTCGCCTGCCCTCCCTGATGCCGCCATGTCACTTCCTCCCGTGGCGGCGGGAAGGACCGACCCCTCCCCGTACCGGCTTTGCCTGTACCTCAGGGCGCTGCCCGACGGAAGCTGGAGCGGAGCGCGCTGGGCAGGCGCCACATCGCTTCTAAGCAAAATGGGACGCAGGGCAGCCCCTCTTCACTGGTGCCTGAGCTGACTAGCCGTCGACCCTTGTGGGGACAAATGAGGAGTAAGGACAAAAGGAACAGGTTGGGCAGTGCCTACACGGAGGCGCTCCTGGAGGGCGGGCTGCAGACTGTCGTGAGGTGAAGGGCACCCTTGAGTGTCTGCCCGTTCAAGTAGAAATTAGGGAACTGAATACCAACTCCATGGCATGGTTGCTGTGGAGAAACATAAATGTAGATGGCACTCATCCGAGCACCGAGCGCTTTCACACAATATGCGCTCTCTGAAAATGCAAACGTTTGCTGTCAGGCTCTGACCGGGGACTGAAAAGCATCATCCCTGTATAGACAGTAGTAAGAACTGAGTCCATTAAATAAACACCCAAAGTGCTGTATGATGGTAATGGCTGTCATGATATCACTGGAACAGCGCTGCCAGGTCTGCAGGGTGTGCAGTTGCACCAGGACTAGCGGTCTTTTAAGGCTGGGGTCTGATGGGGAGGCTAGGATGAGCTGACTAGAATAGAGCCCTGTTACAATTCTAGTCCATTACAGCCACGTAGCATCACTGTTTTACCCCCTATGCAACTTCTGGTTTTGAAAAGAAGAAAACACTGAACTGTAGAAGTTGTGCTACGCATTAAACGTGGGGCAGAAGGAGGATATAAGCAAGAATTACTGGTCACTGAAGGACATTAAGTAAGGAGTGAGAAGCATCTCAGGCACCAGTTAGAGCAAGACTGGTGCTCAAGAGGGATGATAAGCCTGGAGCCTGAGGGTGACTACAGTGCAGGTAGTTTTCTCACCAGCTAGAGCATGGTCCATTGACACTCCTAGACAAGATAAAACAAGGAAATCAAGTGCAGAGTTTGTATAACAATTCCAGTCAGGAGTAGCAGGAGGAAGTGCCACAGGAGGAAATGGCTACAACACAGATCCAGCCATTAAATAAGACAGGAGACCAAAACTGAAGGCCCAGACCTGGGCTTAAATGGAGCCCTGGCTCACGGGCAGAATGTGTGGGTGGGTGTCCCAGGTGAGGCTGATTGGAGCTCTGACCTAGCAGTGCCATCAGGACCCTGATGGTCCTGTTCAGGAGGCCAAGATTTGGCAACCTTCCTGCCATCTGGTCATGAAGGAGTTGAATCCAGCTCACTGACATCTTCAGGCTAGTGATTCTAAGTGCTGAACATGGAGAGAGATTGATAAAGGGTTATTTCTCCAGTCATGCTTTAAAAGAATGACCTTGTGGGTGCATTTGAAAAAGGCACACATCCAAGCAGAGGGAGGAGACTTAAAATTCCTGAATACGATACTTAATTCTGGAGAGTGGCTGGGTTTGTAACACACCCATCTGCTAAGCAACCCCTAACTAAGCAGCTTTATGTATTACATGTACAGATTTTTTGGATATTATTCCAAGAGATGCCTTGGAATCTGGGTCTTATCCTGAGAGCAAATGGTCTAGAAATCAAGCCCCTGATGCTGAGTGTGGTAGTGCCTGAACATCTTTAACTTATCTGGCCTTAAGATCAAACTCTGTGCAACCAATTATTTGTATGTCCCACATTTTCTGGGAAGTCATCTGGCTTCTTTCTTTCATTAGCATTAAGCTGCAGCTGAATGTAATAGGATTTATGGATGCTTTACACCTGAGAAAATGCCACATTTGAGACATAAGTCCTATTTTTTGATGCAGTACATCTATTTCTCTAAAATCTAACCAGGAGAATGTCAATAATAAAAGCCTCTTATTTAAATTGAGAGCTAAAAGGCAATTGTATTAATGCAGTGAAACTGTTAGATACCGTGGTAAAAACTGAGACTAGAAAGCCCTTGTGTGTTAAAAGCAAGGTTAGAAAGGTCCTCACGGTATTTTTTTAGGTGCTATGAAGGAGGATGAAAAGGATTCAGATTCTCTTACGCTCTACCTGCTAGTGCACTGAAAAGAGTATACTAAGATTTGCACAGATAATTAAAACAAAATACAACAAACCCAGACACCACAGCCATATGGCCAAGAGCAACTAAATTAAGTTTCTTCAGGTCTCAGTTTTGACATTTCCTTGTTCTGAGTGCTTAAGTTTGCAACGTCAGTCAAGTTCTTTCCCTGTTGCTTGTGAGCATGCAAATACATTGCATTGGGCAAGACTCAAAAGTTGAGTCTGGAACTTACACAAGTGCATTGACTTGTGGTCCAGCAGTTATAACCATCAAGCAGTTAATTTCACTTCAGCCATGACAGATACTTAGTTCCTTGTGGACTGGAGACTGGACAGCAGGAGTCTGGGCTTGTGTTCTGGGGTTTTTTTGGTGTGTTTTTTTGTTACTGTGGTTTTGCTTGTTTGGTGTGCTTGGTTTTTTTTTTACAAGGAAACTCATTAACAATCACCTATTTCACACAGTGAGAAATGGCCTTTGGATAGCTGGGAGGAGTCATCGCCTTGAGTAAGGAAGGCTTATGAATCTGATGTCACAAATTTAATTTGTATGCAAAAGTTTCTGTGTTTTGGAATGTTTTGTGGTTCTAGCTACGCCAGCCTAGAGAAAGAGGCAGCACCCCCTAGTACTGATGCTGCTAGACTGATAGAGGGATATGCTGTGATACACTGCCGTGAGCAGCTGGAATTGAGGCGGCCAGTTTGCTCTTGCTGCGTGTCCTATGGTTAGATTCTCTAACATCTAATAATATGATCATAAAACACACATTTCCTGCATTTGAAAGTGTTCATAACGTTCCTCTTTTGTGTAGGTTGAGTATAAATAAAGGCTGAACTGCAGGCTGCCCCTCTGTGCAGGCAATAACAGGAAGTTCTTCCTGTACATGGCTTATCTGTCTTTATGAAATCTGTGGAGAACTAACTGTGACTGATACCTCTGCTGGTTTTAGGACATGATTAAAATTAGCTAACAAATTTTTGCATTGTTATAAGAATTGGTATGTATAGCATCACTGCACTACTTTTTTCCTTTAGGAAACCAGATGAAAATATGTGTAGATAGGTTGATATACACTAAGAGTTTATTTAAATATGGTAACCAAAACTGAAAGGTATGGACTGATACTATGAACTGTTGTACTTACAGAGGTCATAATACAGCTGCAGATGAATCAGGTTAAATATTCCCATGGGAAGGGGGTGGGGGTGTGAAAAATCAAACATCTGTAGCCCATGTAACCAGCTGTTATGGCAAATTTTTCTAGTGTGGACTAACCGTAACTGTGGTCCCTGCCAGCTTCTCCTACCTCAGCTATACAGTGGATCCATTGTTCTCGTATAGAAAAACCCATTTTGCTGCACAGAAGCCACAAATGGAAACATCTTGTTTGAACTAAACACTGGAGCTGTCATGATAGGGCCAAATGAACCCCAGCACAAACCCAGACAAGCCCTGATGTGTCTAGACATGGTCACCCTCTTCTCCCCTCCTTCCTGCAGAAATCAGGGTAATGTGGGAAGTGGAACAAAAGAGAGGCCCCAATATGTCTGGGTAAACAAGTCTACTTCTGGGTTAAGAGCATGTGTACTGGCCACTGCTCCCTGACCAGGTCTATGTTTCTGCCTTTTATGGCCACAACCTGGCTGAATCCCTTTTCATGGGGTAACTATGTGCTGGGCTTCAGTTGCCCTATTGGCCCAATTGAATCTTGGGCAAGATATATATACAGGCCAATTTCTAGTCACCTTGCCTTGCCTTGCCTGAACCTACTTTGCCTTGGCCATGCTTTGTTGAAGCTGCCTTGAGTTGCCTTGCCTCGAGTTGTCCAGTCCAGAGCCTGGGATAAAATCCAGGAGCCTACCCACTGCAAGCTAGAGAAGCCATGAGCTTAGGAGCCAGAGCCAAGCCTTGCTTTCCCTTGCAAGTAGAATTTTGCCGTGCCTCAGTTTACCCAGGACATAGCAAGTGCCCATCTGCCGTCCTGCTGAAGCCTGACCAGCCCCGAGGCTGCGTGGCATTTTCTGCTGGCAACCAGCCGTGCCTGGCACATGAGAGCACCCCAAAAGCCTCAACAGCTAATACACAGCAGCAGCACTCCCCACTTGGGTGGAATCAGCTGTGAGTAATTGCCCCTTTGGCTTAACAGTTCTTGTCGAGTCTCCCCTGCTGTGGTCAAGCACCATTTCACTCCCAGGGATTTTCTCATTCTGTTATTTCCTCACAATTTGCATAAAGTTGTTAAAATTATTGTATTTGCCTAAATACTGTACATTCCCATAGTAAATATGTATTGTAACTGTACAGCAAACCTATTAATAATTTTTTTGAATTTTTCATATTAATAAAAAGTTATTAATGTTTTTATTAATATCCATATTTGCCATATCTTAATTAATCAATAAATTCCTTATCAGAAGCCACAGTTAATTTAAAAATAGACTCATTCTTTAATTGCATACACATTAGCAAAACAGCTGTGTGAGGTGTGTTACAGGAATGAAAGCTCCAGACTATCCAGTCTCACCCTTTAGAAAGTCTAGTACACACAGAAAGAATACTGTCTGAGATGCAGAAAAAATATGGGGTTTTTAACTTCTTTCTTCTTTCAACGTGCTTCTTTTTCTGCTACAAGTCCATGGCTGCTAATCACAGAGGAGGGGCTTTTGTTTCTCATTACACAGGTATCTGATACAAAATGCCACAGGTTCGTTTTCCTTGTTTTCTTAAAGCTTGGTTAAAATGAAGACTTCTGCATGGACCACGTTGGTGGGTGGCTCAGGGGACTGGTTTTAGAGACACGGGTATATGCAGATGACAGAGCAGAAATCTTACACACACACACCCCTGTGGTAGGAAGAAATCTTGCAGCTCTGATCAAACACTGTTCAGAAAGTGACAAACAGCGAGGACATGCAGAGATGTCAACATCTGATCCTGTCATGAGTATGTGTATAGGGGTGAAATTCCTCTAAGATCTTAGAGGAAGTAATTTGGAACTACCTTCTTAAGTGCTTCTTAGAGGATACTTGGGAGACTACAACACTTCCAGAACCAGAGAGAAGAAAATGGAGAACAAAATCTTTGTGTGAATGACTGGAGTACCTCATACCCTGTAATAACAAATGTTGCTTATGCATAACTATTTACATCACGTTTAGTGGTGAAGAGGCACGCTGGCTGCAATCCAGGTCTTCAAGGGCTGCACCTTATCTGCATATATATACAGATATTACACAGGTGCTAACAGTCAGAAACAAATCCACACAACCATTCTCTTTCATTGTACATGCAAATTTTATCACCGCAGTATGATAAGGAGAAGGCTGCTTTATGTTGCAATTGCATGTAAAGATGAGCTATGTGAGCCTGTGAACTTTTATAAACTTGGAGAAAATGGCAATCCCTGCATTGTGCGTGCTGCTTGATCTAGCTCATAATGAATGCTGTAGCAGTGTCCTCATTCTATGAGTGGCTGCATGCTTACCCTGTCCATGAAAGAGACCAGCTTTAAGCCACACTTAAAGCATTCATATTCATTCTGCCAGGGAGAAACTGTAGTTCCCTTGCCAAATTTACACTGAAGTCAGCATTTGATTATCTGTTCCTTCAGTTTCACAGAATTGGAAAGGTCATTTTAGAAAACCTTTTAAGAAGCTGCAGGAAAATTATTCATCCTTATATATCTGTGAAGAGCACAAGGCCTGCTGTAGCTCCTCTTGCCAATGCTAAGCTGTTCTGTCCATACTGGAAACTCAAGATGGGACACAACTCTCAGTTGCAGTTTCTATCCAAAGTTCTCTTATGTGCTACTGTTGTAAAGACTCACTTTATCTGAAGGCAACATCAGAGAGCAATTTTGCAAGAAAAATGGGGGGTAAACTTGGGTTAGGTGGCAGGAAATATCCACTATGCAGCAGTCTCTATATGGGTCATGGATATATATTTTTTAAATTTCTATGCAGTCTGATGTATTTGAAGAACATATTTGTGTCAAATTTTATTCTTTATACTTAAGTAGAGTACAGCAATTGTTTGTTAAGAACCCACACTTCAGAGACATTCTGAGAGGAATGGTTCTTGAAGCCTCAAGGGTTAAATTTAGTGGGAGACCTTCCAGACTAAGATACCCAGTGTGAGCAAATCTGACCTCTCAAAAATGGAGATAACTGGCATTATGTAGTGTTGCTTGCTTTCTTAACATGAGCCAGTAGTTGATGACTTTTAAATAAATGATGATTTTTAAATAAAAAATGTTAGCTGAAAGCTAACCAGGTAAAAGCTGAATACTTACAGTGCTCCTAAATGTCTATTATATGCACTATGGAATGGAAAAAAAAGGGGACATCTTTGATACTAAACTGCAGTAACATTGCATAAGTCATGATAACAGGTAATACAGAGATGAGCAGCATTGGAAGCTCAGGACTTAGACAAAAGGGGTGAAAGAGAAAGGATTTTTTTTTTCTCCTTGTTTTGCCTTGGACTGCCAAATATCTGTGATACTACTGAAAAAAAATACAGTACACTATACAATAGACTGCTTTATTCCACTAAATAGAGCAAATCCGTGTCCTGTTTGAAAAGTGTGTAGGACATTACTTTTCCTGTGATATCTTCTAGTTAATCTTTCGCCCCTTCTGAAGCAGTGGTCTTGAGACCCTGCATATTTACAATGTCACAACAGGAAAACAGGTCTCCTGTGTTGGCCTCTTAGTTCTTTGTTTTCTATTAGTTGGTCTGATATGCTGCCACCAGCATTTCACTCATTTTAGTTAAAGAGGACACAGCTCCAGAAGTGGCCATTGTTTAAGGATGATGTATTAAGAAAAATAATAAGTTCCAAAGGAAAGGAGAGTAGTTCCTGAATATAAAACTCTGAAGTGAGCATGAAAACCTTAAACGAGACAAGTTGTTATGTAAAATAGCTGGAAAACCTGTGAAGATATCCAATAGTCCCTCATAGCAGTCACTCGAACAGGAAAGGATCCAGAAAACAAAAAACAGATTGGACACTTGTGAGAAAAGTGACAGAACAGTTCTCAGAAGCCCAGGCCGCAGTGCTTGGGCTATTTCAAACACCATAATGGTCTTAAGAAAGGCCATTATGGAAAGAAAACATTGCTGAAAGAGTGATGTTATACTTTGTGAACTGAAATTGCCTCATTGTGAAAGATTTTTCTGTGTGCCTTGCTGGCATTTACAAATAAACTACCTTTGATTTCTTAACTGTAGTGTTTTATGTGTGTCCAGTTCTGTAGCACGCATTGCTGTTCTGCAGCCTGTGCATGGGCAAAGCTTAAACCAATTTCCCAGAGATCTAAGAAAGTTATGCAGTCCAGGGATGTCATTGAGATGGTGTAAACCAAGTGATGTTGCCACACCTTTAACATTTCCAAACCAGTGGCTGCCACTGTGCCATGGCAGAGGCTCTCTGTAACCACTGTCAGACACAAAAGATCAGGCCATTTCTGTAAGAGCTCGCTTTTGCCTTCAGCTACCCCCATCTGCTCTATTCTTGTCTGCCTCAGCCCTAAGCATGGCTTCCAGCATAAATCACAGCAACCCCAAACACTGTTTCTGTATAATGGCCCCAGTTCTCTTTGTACACTCGAAATCAGCTCTTCTCTCTTTGCTTCATGGCACAAGCTGCCCCTTTGTATCTTCCTGCCCTCTGCTCTTTGATTCTGTGAAAAGCTTGAGACCTAAGGAAAGAGCTAGGGGTGTGACAACAAGAGTATGGATCTAGTCAGCAGTCTGAATCCAGCACAGGATGGTGGTGAATCAAAGGCTGTTTATTCAGATGAGTCCTGTATCATCTATGTGAAATTGCAATTATGAGTTTGCAATTGCAATGCACTTCCTTTGGAGAAATCACTGCAATTGATAATAATTAGCAACCTCTTACAAACCATTGGCAGGCTGTCCTGAAACCAGTCCATTGCCTGAGACTGCTGGGTCCCTTGTCACCAATTTAATGCATTCCTCAAGCTTGCGCCAAATACAATAGGAAAGAGTGCTAAGTGACCTTATGGCTAAATGCCCAAAAGATTCAGCCACGAATTGGGCAGTTCTCCCACTTGGCCCTGGACGTGCAAACCTCCTGGAAATGGTCATGTAAATCTGGTACAGGTATTAAGGTAGTACCTTGGAACAGCTGCTATGCAAGACTTCATCAGAGGGCTGCCTGCTTCAGAAATGGGTCTTCTACACCCAGGACCTTGAGTCAGATGAGTGTCACAACCAACAAATTTAGATAGCCCCTCATGAAAACTGTTACATACAATACATTGGGCTGTTTCCTGAGAAAGAATGGAAAAGAATGGAATGGAATGGAATGGAATGGAATGGAATGGAATGGAATGGAATGGACCTTTGAGATCGAGTCCAACCTATCGTCCAACACTATCTAATCAACTAAACCATGGCACCAAGCATCCCATCAAGTCTCTTCCTAAACAACTCCAGTGATGGTGACTCCACCACCTCCCTGGGCAGCCCATTCCAATGGCCAAGAAAGATCAACTTTCAGCCCAGCATCAGAATTGCTTTGACTAAGAAGGTATAAAACCATCAACAATGTTGATGCTGGTTTATAGAAAATACAGTAGGAAATAACAAATACCTGAGACGAGTACAGTATGTGCCAGATTTGTGTGTGTGTGATGTATTAAAAACTGATCGGGATGAAGGACCTAGAGTGCTGTTAAGAGACACCTCTTGCTTTGTAGAGAATCTTCAATATCATCCTAGTGTCATTTATCACAGGTGCCCCTCAGCTCAAGCTGTCAATGTTAACAAAACAAACAAAGCAGCTAGCAGTATACACAGAGAGCCTTGTGAGCCCTTGTACTTACCAGCTCCTGGATCTGTGAGCTCTTCCCCTGCTGTCAGATGTAGTTACAAATTTAGCCTATTTGTTCTCAAAGTAACTGGACAGTCTTATTCATATGCTCACTTCCATCCTAGCAGTATGTTATCGATCCTACAAACCCACTGATTTGTATTTTTTTCCAGTTTGGATAATCTAGCTAATGTTTTTTCCACCTCACCTACTCCCAGATGACTATGAATCACTATCCCAGGAAACTCTGAGCTCTAAGATTTGTCAGTTGGTGACTTGGCAATTCAACCACAAAACAGTCTACATAAGCTCTCTGAATCTACTACTTTTCACACCATTTTTGAACCAAGGTGTCCAAAGTTTTACCAATAGTGCAGATAAAACCTGCTGCCTCTCAGGCACAGGAGCCATAGCGGGCTACACAGGATTGGCTACCCTAACTGCAGTAAACTGACAACACTGATTTCATTAATAACAACAGCTCTTCATCAGCTGCTCCTTGGAGACAGATGACTACAGCTGAGTTCCTAAGCACTTCTTTCCCTTGCCACCCTTTATGAGTTGTATTATTTCAGGCATCAGTAGTCTGAGTTTGTTTATACACCAGAAATGTTGCTTTTGTCCTGTTGTCTTCATGTCCCTTTTTCTTCATCAGGGGAATCACGAACAATAACAATAAAAAATAATTGTTCTTTATTTCAACACAGATAATAGAATTCCAAAACCCATGGCTGAAAAATCCCCACCTCACACTCTCACTGTTACAAGACCTAAATCAGGCAGTGTCATATTACAGCAACTAATTAAAAAGCCTTTTGCCAGAGAGACAACTTTCTATTTGGAAGATATGAAATGTTTTGTGCGTGTGTGTGGTGGGTTGCAGTCCTAATTGGACCCCCTCTTCCTCACTTTCCCAGAATCCACGTGACCTTGATAAAGCTTCTACAAATACAAGGGGATTTGCCAATGCTCAGTTTAATGGAGTGTAAGGATCTTAAAGCCAATGTTACGAACTTTCAAACAGCGATGTCCTGTGTAGTAAATAATTCTGCATAAAGTGGTATGCTTCATCCAACAGCCAAATGAAATTCCAGGTCGCATGCTGAATCACTGTGTGTCTTAACTGGAGGTGTCCACCTGCCTTCATAGTGTTCTGTAGATTTGGCCATTAAGTCTCAGCTCTTAATGGAATACAACCTCGTGGAAATAGGATGTTTGAATAATTGAATAACTTTCCCTCTAGGTGTTACTCTGTTACTACAGTAGGGCTCAAAACAGGGAGTGGGAGGAAGGGAGGAAACACCAGACACCTGGGTCATGACACAGTAAGAGCCTGAATAGTCTTACTTTGCTGTAATACTCATCAATGTGAAGTACAAGAAGGCTTTTTAAGGACTGCTAAAATATTACTAATAATACCCACAGCTAATTGGAAGGAACAAGTGACAGACTTAGGCAGCAGAAATGGTTTAATTTTATTTTAAAACTTTGATTATAAATATCTTTAGAAATGTAGAAAACATTTCTGAATTAGGAAATGCATGCAAACAAGAAAGTAGATATTCAAAACCTTTTCCAGTCTTTTTCACTTACAATTTGAGTTTGGTTTTGTGTGCGTTTGTTTGGTGGGGTTTTTTGTTTGTCGGTTTGGTTTGGTTTGGTTTTGGTTTTTTGTTGTTGTTGTTTTTGGGGGTAGGGGTTGGTTTGTTGTTGTTTGTTGGTTTGTTGGTTTGCTTGTGGGGGTTTTCTTCCAGTTTCCTATATCATAAAATGGTGCCTACAACATAGTTATTAAGAGTGTATTTTTGGAAGCATAACCACCAATTCTTTTCGAGTAATTTAGAGCAAATTATATTGGCTGCTATCAGCAAAGGGGAGTCAGCACCGTTAATGGCAGAGAGAGTGGGTTAGCAGAGAGTGCTCACAGTGGAAAATACACTATACTAAAACTTCCCTGACTTCAAGAATCAGCACTAATGATCACCTTCTACTACAGTGTTTGGAACTCAAGCTGATTATAAAAATAGAATTATTAAGAATATCCCTAAGTGTTTCTCAATTAGTTGAGCGCATTGTCTTAACTATTCAAGAGCTGAATCCTTGATGTTGCATTCAGCTCGCTACCTGAGTGACTGCAGATCATGTAGATTGTGGCAGCTCTGTTTGGGGTGATGTGGCAGCAAGTGGGAATGAAATGGACCTGCAGCTCAGTAGAGAGGAAGGTATGCACTTGCCTAAAATGCATCTGGTCAGTGTATAGTACAGAGAACCATGCCTTCTTCTGATGGCTATTTATCAGGACATGAACTATGAATAGGTAATAACGAGTTAACTGATTAGGTAGATATGGGATGGATATTGGCCCAATTTCAGCTGGGACAGAGTTTAAATTTTTCCTTGTAGCAGTTTCCCATCTGAATCTACACATTTTACTTTTTTTCCCCGATTCTCTTTGCCATCCCACTGGAAATGGAGAGTGGTGATTGTGCAGCTGTGTGGTGCTTAGCTGCTGGCTGGGGTAAAACCATGACACTGGTGTAAACCTAGTGTAGCTCCATGAGTTTCCATGACGTTGGGTACTGGTTTACACTAAAGGGGACTGCACTTTATCCACATATCTAAGGGCCCTTTCTATCCTCTTGGGTTTTGATCCTGTACCAACCAAAGGACCAACATGTGACTATATCTTAACTGTTCCAAGGCACAGCCCAAATTTTCAACAGTCACCCTGAAGGTGAACTGCTCAATGTAACTGTTCATTGGAATAAGGTAAGTAACAGAAGAAGGGCAGGGCACAGAGACAAGCATGGTAGCGTCTTCAGCCACTTAAGCAAAATTCTTCAGGGGACCTTTGCCAAGGTCCTCACTGACATCGGATCTGTGCAGAAAGGTATGGAAGTACAATGCTTCCCACAGTTAACTTTCCTAAGGAGAGAGAAGAGGATACACACATGCAGCAGATTTTGAAATGAGTCTGAGTAGCAAAACATGGCTACAGTGTGAGATTTCAAAGTTTGCAGAGCTAATAAGAGTTCTAATGCACCGTTTCAGTTTAGATTTATATGTTACACACACAAATAAAGCTTCAGTTCACATGACTGCCCAGTTCTTTTTCCACAGACATTTTCCCATATTCAGAGCAAAGATAAAGCAGGCCTCATTTAATGAGAAGTTATGCAAAACTGTTTTATTTATTCTATCTGTGGCAGCAACACAAGCTAATATTACATTTTCATGTACATTTGTAATAGCACTGACTGTTAGGATGTCCAAGTTTATTTTTGTATCTCATCTGTGAAGCGAGGCCAGGGGCATCAGTTTGACCCAGTCATTTTTACCCTAAGTGGTGACTAACTTTCATGATTACTGTTGCTGCTCTTCAGAAGAGGAAAAGAAAATTCGTTCCTGATTTACAGTCACCTTATTTGTGCTGCTTCAAAATGCCCACCAGAAACATGGGTGGGAACATAATAGTCATCATCTGGGATGAGTTAGGTTCTCACCAGGAAGGTGTAGAATGAACTTGATACCAAGTTCAAAGCAGAGGAATCTGAAATGTCAACAAGAGAGGGATGTGTTGTTAAGTTCAACTTTTGCTGTGCAAACACAATTTTTCCATTACTTTATGTAGAATTTCTACTCAAATAAAACCCTCATGTGCAGCCTCTTTCAGTCGTAATGCTCACCAGTTCTGGCTGGCAGAGACCTAGGTATGCAGAGGCAGCCTGAAATAGCAGGAGAGGAAAGAGGATGAAATTGTTTTATTATCCCACTTAACAACTTCCTCTGTACTACAGTACAGGGCATTTGATAACCCCGACGTTTGTGTAAATAGAGTCAAAACTTTGTTGCTTAGCTATAATAACTCCTACTGGAAGTAATCAAAACTACAGTCAGGATATAAGAGATTATAACAGCAAAAGGGAAAGGCATGCCTATTACTTTCCTTTATAGCAAAGCTCTTCCAATGGCATATAACGCTAGAAAACTCAGCTTTCAAGTTGAAATTTCCTACCACTGCTTACTCTTGAAGACTGAATTCTCGGTGAAATTACTAGGTGCTTGCTTTGTTTATTTAAGATAGTAAGAAGTGAAAAATGAAGGGAAAATTGCCTATTACGGTTTGTTTGTTGGATTATTTGGGGGTTTTTGGCCATTAAATGAGAAAAAGGGATAAAATAGTATATAAAAAGCATATTTTTTTTCTTTCTTGCTAAAGCAGGATATGAATAAATTGCACACCATCTACAGCTACATGAGGAGATTTTCATTTTATTATGTTTTCTCTCAGACTATGAAAGTCTCAAGGCCCGGAAACATTAAACCAGACTTTAAAGAAATGGGTTTTGACAAGCCATTGCTCCCTGCAAGAAGGTGCACTGAGGCTGCTTACCCAGTGGTGCTGGCATTTGCTGCTAGGTTTTCCACTAAGCAGTTTGCTAAAATGTTACATGCATTTGTGAATAATTTTATGACCAAACAAACAAAACACCAACAAAACCAAGAACAACAAACAAAACCACCAAAACAAACAAAAAACCCCCACCCCCCCCTAAACAAACAAACAGAAAAACCCTGTAAAATTAGAGTTTATGGGTATTTTGTATTCCTTCCTACAGAACTAAATGAAAAATCTATCCATGCTATAGAGTACTATATGTTCAAAGAAGCAGGTAGGAGGAGGTAAACTCATACCTTCTATGTGGTGTACCTTCTTAATATTCTACTCAATGTCTATAGAATGCAAATTATTTAGTCCCTATTAAGTGTGGTGTAAGACAAAACTTACTCTGGAGAAAATGTTCAAAAGTGCATAAATGGCAGGGAAGATAAAATCCTATTTTACCTTAGCTACCGTGATAAAAAATTAAAAAGCACTTTAAAATGTGTCCCATTTAATTTTTTAATGATATTATTGAGCAACAATTTGTGTTCTGCCAATCACCACAGTTTGATGAGTGCAATAAGAAGCAAAAACGTACTTTGAAAACTCTCCCATGAGACATTAAACTAAGTCAGAAAATATAGGGATGTGATTGTGTGACATTATTTCAAATGCTGGCACTTACTAATAAAGAACCATTATAATCCTCTGTGGAAAACCCTTCCAGTTCTCTCCTTGCCAATAAACTGGGTACAGCCTCAAATCTTGTAGACTGAAGACCAAGATTACTGACAGTGATGTCTTTGCTCCTCTCATCTCTCCCTGGAGAGTTACATGCTTTGAAGCTGCATGAAGTGAGAAGGTTGGTTCCATGATCCATGTATCACTGGCCTACTGCCACCACAGATAAAAGGTTTGACTGTAATCAGCTGTGACTTGAATGCCTTCCCTTGTGAGCTTGTTGGACTTTTGCTGCTTGTGTCCTAGTGTTCTTTAAACAGTAAACAAAACAGGCTGTCTGCTACTGGTGTAATCCCACTAATTGGAGATATTTAACTGAGATACCCAAGCTAGGAGTATGATTGCTTCAAACTTCATTTGTAGTCAAGAGAGAGACAGGCAGGCACAAGTTGAAAATGAATCAGATAATTTCTGCAATTTTAATCACTGATGTGCTTTAATTAATACCAACCTCATTCTCCCCATGAGAACAATAACATTCTCCCCAACACCTAATAACAACACACCGCAAGGCCTACGTTTTGGGTTGAATCCAACAAACTTCTTCATGCTTCCTATACAGCTTCCAAAGAGAGCTTTTCAACGTAGCCAATTTCAACCAGACTTTGCAGTCTGTCCAGAAAACCTGTTAATACACAGAAAACAACTTCATCGTAGTCCAGCTCTTGTTAGGCATCAGAGCACTTAAGGAGGCCAAGGCAAGAGGTAATTCATGTTGTCATGACCACATGTGTAGCAGTATCCTGTGCCAGCTAGTTTAAAGCAAGCTCATTGCACTGGGTCTGGTTGGTACACTTACTTTTTTCATTAGCAGCCTATATGGTGCCGTGTTTTGGATTTGTGACTAAAGCAGCATGGATAACATACCAGTGTTTTATCTGTTGCTGAACAGTGCTTGCACAGCCTTAAGGTGTTCTTTTTCCCACTATGCCCCACAGTGAGTAGGATGGGGCTGGGCAAAAGGTCTGAAGGAAACACGGCTGGGGCAGCCGACTGAATTGACCAAGGCAATGTTCCATGCTATAACACTGTGCCCAGCAATAAAACCTGGGAGACTGTCTTTCTTTTGTTTTGAGGCTGGCTGGGCACCTGTCTGCTGGTGGGAGGTGGTGAGTGATTGCTTTTTTGGTGTGTTTTTTGCTTGTTTGGTCGTTTTGTTTGTTTTGCCTTCAGTTCTTAAACTTGTACCAATGAAGGTTTTTCTTGCTTTTGCTCTTTCTAGTTTCTCTCCCATCCTGCTGGCTGTGGGAGTGTTTGGTGGGTACTTAGTTGCTGGCTGGTGTCAACCCACTATGTTGACCTACATCTACATGAGGTCCACCAGTAGCACTATAAGTGAATCTTGAGGATAAAGAACTAAATCACATTTGCCAAACAATTAAGTAAGTTACCAAATTGGAGGCATTCAAATCCATCAAGCTCCCAGATTCGTTGTACATAGCAGATTTATAGTCCTGTATAGTAGTAAAGATCCCCACAAAACTCTTGTATTTGGGAAAAAAGTTAATAGCAGAATACAAACAGAAATCCAAATAACTTCATTCTAGGATCTTTAGAGAAATGTTGATCCAAGCGTTTAAGCTTGACCTATTAAGCCTAATAAAACAAATGGAATGGAAATATGATTGCTGTCTACTCCATCCAGTCAGAAAACAGAAGGAACAGGAAACATAAACAGGAAAAAGAAAACCTTAAGCTTACAAAAAATGTTGATATAAAGATAAATAATTATGAAGTGACCATTAATTCCTTGGAAGGAAAACATTTATCATCATTAGCAGCTGAAATCAGGCTCCAGAATTGCCTTCCCATGAAAGGAAATGGAGCTGAAATTTTTTTGCCACAACACTATGTAAATTTATGGAAAGGCTTATGTGGTAGTCTGGCCACAGCAAACTAACAGGCCTTTCTACTCTTGAGGTATGAATGAAAGGGAAAGAAATCAGGTGGCATGAAGTATCAGGAAAACCTCCTGGTGATGCCGGTGACTAGAAACAGAAGCTGCTGGATCTGAGACGATGACTATTAGTAAGAAAGGCTTCTGGGTCTCACTTTTCCTGAATGCAATTAAATAACTGATTGAACAGTTCTGAGAGTTGGAATTTTCATTTGGAAATAGACCAATACAATGCTGTAGGAACTCCTGCAAAATGACCTCATGAGACCATCTTATGTGTTGAGGCCCACTGCTTGTGGTGTACTGTGTTCAGTAGGTCTGTCATACGACTGTCCTGGACCAGCAAAAAATGTAGGCTTTCTATTGTGTAGACTTGGCTTTATGCTTTAATTTAATCAATTCTACCCTAAAGCTTTCACAGTAAAGTGGACAAAAAATGAAATGCCACTCACTGTTTTTGACTCACAACAGTAAATGTCACACAAGAGCTGGCTAGTTATCCTACCATGTGGGAGCTAGCTATGGCTTGAAGCGTATGTTTGCTTTGTGTAAAATCCAGTATAATAAGACAATAATAATAGCTTTGATCATTGTGTGCTTCTGAGGTAAAATAAGGATGTGAGTGACTACAACTCAGATAATGAGCACCTGAGTATCTGCTAATCAAAGCCTGAGAAAAATTTTGGTGTTGTGCTAGATTCAGTTACACTACCACTAAAACTTACAGGTTTGAATCAGAAATTATTTTAGCTTCATTAGCTGACTCACTTTAGTGTAAATATCACACTCATTTTTGCCTTTGAGAAGCAGATTTTAAAAATATTAATTTTTTTTAAAGCAAACCAAACATTTGTTGCACCTGTAACTGAGCACTCAAAAAATGTCAGTGTAGTTCAGTGAGGTAGTTTGTTTTTTCTGGTTTTAACTGTAAAACACATAGACTTCAGCTATTGACTGGGAAAAACAAAAAAAGGCACCATGTTACCATATTATGATCTCTTTACACTGGAAAAGAACAGTGCAGGGCCTTCCAGGTTTAGCTTTCAGACATAAACAAACTCAGTTGGCTGAACCTATTCAGGAGCATTTAGAGTCCATGCCAAGAAAAACACTATATTTGATCCAGCAGTAGTAGTGTCTGAATACTGTTTCATTTTATCAATTACTGCTTTTCATTTTAACACTATCTGTTGGTTATTACTTGCAGTCCTCATCCAGCAATTTCTTGGCCTGGTAACCAGTGGATGACATTGGCAAGCTGTCAAGATTACTGTTTATGAGACAGACAATACAATCATGTGCCAAGTAAGAATGAGACTACAGTGTTGCTTCAGCTGTTCTTAAAGGTTTTAAAAACAAGTATGACATCAATGCTTGATGGATTTTAGTTTGCACTGGAACAAGGTGGGGAAAGTGGACATGAATGTGTTTTTGCAGATGAAATATTCAACTAACAGACAAAGAGGAAACTGGGACATTGAGTTCTCCCAGAGATCTTATATATACTGCTAAAAGCTCAAACTAAGTGTTGTTTTCAAAACCTCTTTGTTAGCCTTCTCCCAGTGAAGCCAGTGGTAAAATTCCCACTGGCTGCAAAGCATGTCAGGTTAGGCCACCAAAAATTCTACTGTTTGGGGTTTTTTAAAATAATTTCCTTGTGTCTTCTGGACCTTAAACTTCAAAGCTGATTCCTGCATCCTTGGGTTTGTATCATCACTGTGCTGGCATGTAGGTGGTCTCCGCTTTTTGCAGCCACAGATCTCCCCAGTTGTGAGGAACGAGCTGGTGTGCATTTGAGCTGTTGCCTCAATGTAGTCTGGCTGTGGTCTCCAGACTGAATTCCTTGCCTGTAAAATACAGATAATGGCACTTCCCTGTCTACATGGATTATGTGTATTCCTCAAGCTTTCTAGTGATAAAAGCCAAAATACATTTTACAGGTGATGTCTTGATGCATATTTTATCTACTGGCATAGAAACATTACTCCCTTTTTTCAGAAAAATGGAAATACAGACAAGAAGAAGAAATTAAAAGCAAAGAGAAAAGCACTATTAATAATAATGAAGAAAAAACAAGATGGCATATGACCTGATTAAAAAAATACAAATAAAGAAAAAATCCCTGCAGAAACACAAACCATTACACCAAATATGATTCTCCATTATGACTAAATGAGCATCTTGCCTACCTTACTGCTTGCTTAAAGCCATTTGCATTTTTCTTATCTGCTCATACTTACCCAGAGTATGAGAAGGGACTGCTCAGTGCATGTAGTCTAGTAGTTTCTAGGCAATCTAGTTGGAAACTGGTAGAGCATGAACTGTCTCAAGAGGAGCCACAGCTGGAAGTCAGTAGCTGATAAACAAGGGAAACTACATAGGCAAATGCAAACACAAACATAATAGGAATCAGTACACAAATATGTTTGAGGGGAAAAGGGAGAGGTATTTTCCCAAGTTTGCGAATTTGAGATAGAAATATTTCCTTACAGACCATAATCAAGTCAGATAAAACGTAAAGTAGTACATTTGCCCTTTTTGCTGAATCACTGTCAGTGCTGTGCTGTCAGATATATCTGTGTGAAGTTGCTAAAGCCCACTAAGAACAATTAGACATGGAATTTACTTTGGTGCTGTCTTCTTCAGATGTTTCTGTTGCTTGAAGGGGAACTGAAGGAAGCACAAGAATTTTTCTGCCTGGAACAAAATCTATTTATTAACAGCTACATTGAATTTTCCATTTCTGTGTAGGGTTTCTCTAGATCAGCCATCAACATACTAATCAAATGCTGAATCAGATTAATTCAGGATGGGGCTGACCAGTCTTTGGAGCTGACAATGCTTTGTCCCTCTCAAATTGGTGCAAATGTTGCTTACTGAACTTACTGTACCCAAGCATTTACTTTTGTAGTGGTTTGAACAGCACAGTGAGTGTAAGAATTGTAGCAGTTGGCGTTACCTCAAAGCATGAGAAAGTTTGACACGAAAGGCTAAATCTTCCAGGCCTTCCAGGGCAGCAGAATCTTTTGGAATCTGGCCTTTCACTTTCAAGTGCCTCAGGTTCCCCTCCACAAATGCCAATTTAAATTCAGCTTACAAGATCTACAAGTAAGCAAAAAGCTTTGCTACTGTTCTGTTTTGCACTACAGATGCTACCCTCCTAAGCAAACCCCCTTGTCTCCTGTCCTCAAAGAACATGACATTTATTTCCCAACAGTGTCATAAACTTTCTTCTTGAGTGCCATTTACTGATTATTTTTTTTCTGATGTGTACATTTTTAAATGACATTATTTGGTTTGCAGTTTGTGACAAGATAAGACAGATATATAAACGATATTTTAGTCAAAGCCACAGCTCCTAAAGTATTATTTATGCTAAGCTTTGAGATATGCTTTTTCCTGAGGGAGCCAAGCTGTTACCTATTTTCTTCTTAATCCACTTGGTATTCAGATTTCACTGCCATCTGGAATTAAATATTAGAGGTTTTCATTGTTGTTACAGACTAGAATTATTATCGAGATAATTGTTATTGGATATTTCAGCATCCATCCTGTACTTAATCCATTTAACACACACGAAAAGGACCCCAGATTGCAGTACCAAGAATAAGTCTGTATTTGTTTTATCTGAAAGATGAAGAAGGTTCAAGGTAAAGAGAATTCAGTTAACAAAGGCCAATGCAGATGCAAAAAGATACAATTTTCTTGCTTTATATCACTATAATAAATAATCTTAGAACATAGAGCTACATTTAGTGTTTCCAAAGTTTATTCCTAATGGAGAATATAAACCCACAAGCTCTTGAAAACTTTGCATCTACTTACGTCCTCAGGTTGCTTTCCCTCTTTTTCAAGCTTGAGTCCCATTTTTTCTTCATTACCTCCATGGCTGCCGAGGACCATTTCCAGAGACATGCATTCTGACCCAAAGGAAGTTTTGCCAAGGATGGCTTCATGGACACTAGCAAGTAATGCCAGTTTATAAGTTTTGTAAAAAAGGAAAACTCCCCTCTCAATGCCAACAACAGAGCCAAGAATAGAATAGAATAGAGTAGAGTAGAGTAGAGTAGAGTAGAGTAGAGTAGAGTAGAGTAGTAGAGTAGAGTAGAGTAGAGTAGAGTAGAGTAGAGTAGAGTAGAGTAGAATAGAGTAGAGTAGAATAAACCAGGTTGGAAGAGGCCTTCGAGATCATCATGTCCAACGTATCATCCAAAACCACCTAATCAACTAAACCATTCAACCAAGCACCCTATCAAGTCTCCTCCTGAACACCTCTAATGATGGTGACTCCACCACCTCCTCAGGCAGCCCATTCCAATGGGCAATCACTCTCTCTGTGTAGAACTTCCTCCTAACCTCCAGCCTAAACCTCCCCTGGCGCAGCTTGAGACTGTGTCCTCTTGTTCTGGTGCTGGTTGCATGGGAGAAGAGACCAAACCTCTGCCTGTCTACAACCTCCCTTCAGGTAGTTGTAGAGAGGAATAAGGTCACACCTGAGTCTCCTCTTCTCCAGGCTAAGCAAACCCAGCTCCTTTTTGTCCTACCAGGAGCTGCACCTTGCCTCTGGCAGGCATATTGCCTTCACATCTCTGTGACCAACTGTGACCATCTGCTCTTAAAACTCAGCAAGTCCCACCATACACACGCACAAGAGATCTCTGCACAAGCCAGTATTTCAGAGCTGAAACAAGAGGAACAGTCGGAACTGACACTGAAGAACTGATTTGTTCTGTTGAGATTTTTGTTGCTATTTTGTAATTCTGCTCAGATGACAAGATCAATTAGATTTTTATAAAAGGTTTTATATTTTATAAAAGTGCATTTTCCATGCAAAAAAATTTACTATTGTAAGAAATTTTAGGTCCAATGCACAAATCTGCATAGGACTTCCAGCATTCTTATAGTGCCTGTCAGCAGAGTATCGATTCTGATTTTTCATGCCCTTTAAATTGTTGAAGCTATGAGAATCTCACTGTAAACAGAAATCAGGTTCATGGCCTGTACCATCTCAAACATTGTGAATGCATGCATACAGATGTATATATATAAAGACAGAAAAGATCAGGGGATGTTTTTTAAAAATCTGAAGGATGTGTATTGTATTATTATTATTTTGTCAGGGTGTAAATATGGCCTTTGTGAAGAAACCTTATGTGACAAGGGCCTATAAAGTCAGTCTCCAGAAGTGGATAATCTTGAGTCAATGCTAGAATACCTTTATTTATTCTCCTTTCCTGCCCTTGCTTATATCTTAGATGAAAGCTCATAATCCCAACTTCTGACAAGTTCTTCCCAACAAAGAGATGACTCTATTCCAGTCTTATGACTCATGGCTGCACTGCCTTATCCAGGCCGGAAAGAAATACAGCACTGTGAAATTAAGCACCGTAATTTTTAACCCAGCCTGTTGGCAACAAGCCATATAAATTACAAAGCAGACCTAGGTATAGAAAATTAAACCATGAAATAATCAGATCTCACTGTAAAATAGCCCCATTAAGATAATGTACTTAAATGAACTACACTGCAGTATCCTATTCCACCTCCACACTTTAATGTAGCTACTTCTGCATACATTTCAGTTCACCGGTGCCAAAAAGGAAAATGGCCTTTATGAAATGGCCATAGTCCTCTTGTTGACACTTCCTTTCTCTCTCATTTTCTAAACTCTACCAATTCCCTCTCATTTTGGATACTTCATGTCTTCATCTATTTGTTTCCTCAGACTTTTAATGTCACTTCCCACTGAGAAACACGAATACTCCACTGCTTTTAGCAATAGGATATTTTTTGTAGTGAGCCTGGGATTTCATTATACCTCTATCTTCATGCTCTGCACTGACTGATACAAGGCAGACCCATATTTTCAGTACTCTACAACTATGCCATACAAAATATTAAGTCAAACTTAATAAAACTAGTCCATGGCCCTGGAATTTATTTTGTGCTTGTAGGAAATTCTAATCAAAGTCTAGCCTCTCTTCTGGGACTCTGAATCAGTCAAGGAAATGCATGACCCACCCAATATGTTTCTAGAATCATAGGATCAACCCAGTTAGAAAAGACCTTATTGCTCTCTACAACTGCCTGAAAGGAGGTTGTAGACAGGTGGGGGTTGGTCTCTTCTCCCAGGCAACCAGCACCACAACAAGAGGACACAGTCTCAAACTGCGCCAAGAGAAGTTTAGACTCGAGGTGAGAAGAAAGTTCTTCACAGAAAGAGTCATTGGCCATTGGAATGTGCTGCCCAGGGACATGGTGGAGTCATCATCCCTGGAGGTGTCCAAAAAAGGATTGGACATGGCACTTGAAGCCATGGTTTAGTTAGTCATGAGGTGTTGGGTGATAGGTTGGACCTGATGAACTCTGAGGTCTGTTCCAAACTTACTGATTCTATGATTCTATGACTTTAAAGATCATTGAGTCCAACCATTATCTAACTCTATCATGTCTGGTTCTATACCATGTCCTTTAGCACCATATCTATTCATCTTTTAAAGACCTCTAGGGACAAAGCCTATTCCAGTGCTTGATAACCCTTTCAGGGAAGAACTAAACCTCCCCTGGTGCAACTTGAAGCCATTTCTTCTCATCTCTTGTTACTAGAGAGAATAGACCAACATTCACTTTGTTACAACCTCCTTTCAGGCAGTTGTAGAGAGTGAGAAGGCCTCCCTCAACCTCCTTTTCTCCAGGTTAAACAATCTGTGTTCTCTCAGCTGCTCCTCATAAGGCCTGTTCTCCAGACCCTTCACCAGCTTCATTGCCCATTTCTGGACCCACTCCAAGACCTCAGTGTCTGGTTTTGTACTCAGGTATTTTGTATTCAAGTGAAAAAAAAAAAAAAATTCTGAAGTTTTTATTTATTTTTTATTTATTGTGCATTTTTTCCCCCAAACTGAATTGTGCAAATCCTTACATGGCATGCTGGATGTGGACAGTGCCCATTCCATATCAGAATATGACAGCAGAGTAAAGCACACCAAACAGAAAGATTGTTCAGGCTTGGAAATGCTAGTAAGATTTACTGACTGTGTTAACATTATAAAATAAAAGATAATATTGTAAAATGCAAGGTATGCCCCACGCTGTTTCAGCTGTGAATGCACGCTCAAAAATATACCCATATTCTAATTACATTCAAGAGAATGATGATAGACGAAACCCCTGAGAAGTCTTCTCCTGCTTCCCTTTGCCATGTCCAAAGTATTGGTGTAAGCAATTAAAATTAAACCCTGTGAGTCTAGCTTGCACAACACTTAATTGGATCCAGTCACCACTGCAACAACAGCCATGGTTAGAGCTGAAACGGCATCTTTAGCTAATCTTTCAATGGTAACAAATTCTACCATGAGTAGGTAGACAGGTTCTGTGTCACGTGTTACAAACACACAAGCATGAATACGGCATAAAGCTGGATGTTTCTGTGAGAATTTGTGTAGAAAGCAAGATCCCTGCAAAAAGCCACTTAGGAAGGAACCCTGAGAAAACAACGAAAAGTCACAATCTTCCCTCTGCCAAAACAGCTCTTAATAAATACTGCCTCAAAATCAAAAATTGTGCTGAATGAACAAAGCAGCGGTCCAAGAAAAAACAGCCAGTGCAGGGAACCTCCTCCTCCCTCCCTGATGCTCACGCACACATATTCAGGCTGCTCTTGCGAGAGTTATGAATTCCTGACTACAAATGACAAACAATGTTTCCCATGGCAACCCTCTCTGCTCTCAGTGCTGACAGACTGCCTAAGTTCAGGAAGGTGTAATTTACACTTCTTTGCACCATGATGAACAAGTCTGTCCATGAAAATAATTATGCTTTTTATTTAGCAGATTGAAATCCCTGGGCATAACTTCAACGTGATTTTGGTATGATTGCATATGCAAAAAAAGCAAAACCCAGCAAACTGAGCCACATTCTGAACTCTGAGTCCCTGAAACCACTGTGAGTTTTGCTTAAGCAAAGAGTTCAGAAATCAGCCCCAATGAAAATAAGCTTTAGCAGCTACATGGGCTGGCCTCAGCACCGCTATTCAAACCAATGATCTCCCATACAAGTTCTGTTCCACTCCAGGCCACAATTCCAGCACCACTCAAATCTGCACTGAGGCCGAGGACACTTCATATGCATGCAGCCACCTACAAAATAGCAAGAGAATGGTTTTGGTACTTGGCAAACACTTAGAGATGTTAATCAACGATCAACAGTATTAAAATCAGCTTTATTAGGCATTCAGTTACTAAGCAAGTACAGTATTTAATAAAAGTATAAACCTGAAGGATATTTTCCCTGGGCTTTTAAAAACCTGCTACTCCCTCTTTTAGTGGGGTGTAATGTGCTGGTCTTACTTAAGGGACTGAAAGAATAGGAAGAACTAGAAGAAACTATGCTAAGAATAGGGAAAAGAGATGACAGTAGCTTACTCTATCCTAGTCCAGCTGTGAGACAGAAGATGAACAAAATGCAACCTTTCTTTGAGTTTAGATTCAACAATTGAGAGATTTGGAAAAAGAATAAATCAGCAGATACAGACTTTTGTGGTTAATTGCTAATTCCATCATAATGACATTAGTCATGTAAGTTAATTTGATCTTAGTATCTGAAGCAGGTTTTTGATCAAGTCATTGTTTCCTGTGTGATGGGTTTCTTGCCCATACTGTGAGAGCAGCTTTAATCTCTCCGCTCACAATCTTGATCAAATGTTTATATTGTAGTATGTAAAACATTAACATTGTCAAAGGTCATTACAGAAGTACAGGTCAAATGGAAATTATGTTGTTTACCACACAAAGAGATCTCTTGTATGTTCCAAACTGAAATCCAGTGTGAAGAAATGCTGAAATGTTGAAATCTTGGTTTGACTCCAGATGGTGATAAGGGAGGGACAGAGTATATTTTCCCTACTCTATGACCTACTACCCTTACCCCACATTTTCTATAAATGACACTCTAGAATGATTCTTGAAAGGTAAAACCAGGTGGAGACACAAGAACTGATGTCTTAAAATAGGCCTGTCTGCTTCATCTGACAGAGATCTTGTGATGGCAAGGTCTATTTGTTAATTTATATCTTAGTTTAAAAGGTGCGATTCACCAGATATCTTTATCTTATTTAAATGTAAGTGCACCAATAGCCAGCCTGCATGTTACTGTTTACTTAAGGTGTAAGACCCAATTCTGTCTTACGATGTGTGTTAAGATATCACTGGGTAAAACACATCTCAGTTCTGGTGCAGGACCCAAACTCCACTAAATACCCTGCTCTACCTGCTAAGGTACATAAATCATGTTATTCTTGGCTACTCAGCAGCTGAGTTCAGCAGTTGGAGTGGAGAGTGCCTCAAGCAATGTGCCCCACAGCTTTTTGACTACATCAGTCCTTTGAGAAATGTGGATGTGTGTTTAAATTCACTCAGAGTGGGATGTGAACTATGAGAAAGTATTTTGCTCTTTTATTTTGGCTCTTCTAGAAGAGCTATTAACATCATCACTGGTCCCTTGTAAAAGATACTGTCTACAGAAGCATTTGGGGAGAGAAGGTTGAATTATTCTCATGTGTATAGTCACTGTACTCCTCCCAAATGAAGCCTGTTGGCAGACTTTAGCGTACAGTTGTTAGGTGCTTGACAGCAGCTGTATTTTGGCAGAAGCGAAGTGCTTTTTCAGTTTACAAATGGCACATGCAGTACCTGTAACCAGAGGAGAAAGCAAGCACTGCACTTTTTAAGCTTCAGTCACAGAATTACTGAGGTGGGAAGGTACTTTAGAGGTCTTCTGGTCCAGCTCCCTTCTGCTCAAAGCAGGGTCAAATAAAGTAAGGTGCTCAGGATTGCATCCAATTGGGGTTTGAATATATACTAGAATGGAGACTCTTTCTGGGCAATTTGTTCCAGTCTGCAACCACTCACACAAAGCACTTTGTTATGTTTCTTTTGTGTTTCAGCTCATGCCCGTTGCCTTCTGTACTTTCAGTGGGCACCACTGAGAAGAGTTTGGCTCTGTCTTCTTTGCAGCTATCATCAGGCATTTATTCATCCAGTCCTTTAATCATCTTTGTAGCCCTATGCTGGACTCACTGCAATCTGCAGCTCTCTTATACAGGGGAGCTCAGAACTTGACCCACCACCAATCCACACCAGTGCTGAGCAAAGCACTGGAAAAATTACCTCCCTCAAACTGCTGGTGATGCTCTTTCTAATGCAGCTCCGGATACAGCTGGCCACCTTTGCTGCAAGGGCACGTTGCTGGCTCGTGTCCAGCTTTATAGTTCACCAGGACATTCAGATCCTTTGCATCAGGTTGGCCCTCAACCTGGACCGGTGCATTTCCCTTCGTTGAACTTCCTGGGGCTTCTCTCATGCCATTTCCTAGTCTGTCAAGGTCCCTCTAAATGACAGTACAATCATCTGATTCCAGTGTATTGAAACATTTCTAGCTTGCTGCTATGGCTTTGACATCTTGCATTATGAGGTGGTGTTCTGACACAGGCCAGGCTATAAGCAAGGAAAGGTCTTTTCCTGCTTACTATCCATCTTCAATAAGTATTTTATTTCAAAGATAAAAAGTATAATGTCCTTTATTTCCTTTCTGATACATTGGGGAATTTTACAAGCAACTTCCCTAAACATTAGTGGGAATTGTGTAAATGTTGTCAAATAGGGATATCCTGCTCATGACAAATGACAACTGCCTGTAATTTAATAGTAGCAGTTTTGGGGCAGAGTGTAAGAGAAAGTAAAGGCCCTAGCATTGCTTTGAGTCTGACCAGAAGTGTTTAATTTTATATTTTTTTAAATTTGGCTATGCATGAACTGTTAACTATGAACAGGATTATTATTTGTCTATTTATAATTCAGCTCAAACTTCTGGTTTCCAGCCCATTTTTTATCAAGTCTGTAAATAATTTCTTTTAACTACCCCTCTATTTTCTGTCTTCTGCTGCCCACCTTGCTCTCTACAATCTGCCAAATCTTGTCACACCTTCCCACCCTTGAATTCATGCTTTCTTTTCTTCTGCTTCTTGTGCTTAAAGAAGTCTCCCACTTTCCATCTGCCAACTGCCTTCTTTCATGAAAGCCTAGATTTCAGGATTATGTCCTGTTTCTTCAGTAATGTTTCTGTGGTATCACTGCTTGAAATGTTTACTTTTCACAGTTTACAGAGTCTTAGTTGGCATTTTCAGCATTCCATTAGAATAACTGATGCCACAAAACTGAGAAGAGTTCTCCATTCTTGCTGTTTACATAATAATTAGGCAACAATTATAACCTATTTTGATTAATTAGCATAAATACAGTTAAATATTGGAACAGCATGAACCTACAGAGCATAGCCTGTGTAATGTTCCCTGTTTCTTCCTACATGGTAAGCATTGATTAGTGCAACCAGTTTGTCAGGGTTTGCTCTCCTACTCTGGATATCTTACTGGGTTGAGACTAATCTTATGTAAATTCAGCTATACACTCAGTAGACATCTACAGCAGGACTAATTCTCTACATCCCACTTTTAGGTATGATTATTCTGGCCTACATTAGACACATATTCTGTTTCTTCATGAGATGAAGTTTGTTTAAAAATGACTAATTTTTCCACAGATGATGGAAAATCTAGACAACCACCTAGGTATTGACTTGCACAAAAGTTACATCCAGTGTTGCTGTGTGTACCACTTTCCCTATAAAATAGCAGGGCATTTTGTGAGGCTTAATTAGTGGCTGTACAACTAAGTGATTTAGATTTAGTGATTTCAAGATAATTTAGATAAGGTGACTAAGGGAAGATCCAAGGTACATGTGCTCTTCTTTTCTTGGAATAGTAGTGTGTATGTGTACACATGGACATTCATACATCTATGTTGCAAAATGAATTAAAAAAGACAATGAAGTATGAAATATCTAATAAATTTACCATTTTTTTCTACTGGAACACTGCAGTTTGGGCATGGCTTAGTTGTCTTCTTGATGGTTTCTCTAGATGCCTCTTCCCATCGAGCTTGCATGGCTGCCTGTTCATCAACTAGGTATCCCTGCAAAGAGAGAGAAAAACTACCTGTGGGCATAATACTGAAAGGCTGCGCTGGGACACGATGCTTATACTGAAGTGGAACTATTTACCCATGATAGAGAGGAGGGACTGCAAGGCCAGGAAGGCTGGACTTTGTGAGAAATGCAGAACTTTGCTTCAAAATGCAAACTTCTTAGTGCCCAGTGTACACAGCATGTGCATTGCAAGATGGCAGGAGAAGCTGCAGCAGCTGGAGCATGTGACATCCTGGAGGGTCCTTCCTGCATCCAGATGCAGCACAGGCTGTGTCCTCCCTCCTGGTCCCTGCCTTGAGTGGCAGGCAAAGCCTGAACAGGAGGACACAGGGGGCATCAAGCCATGCTGCCCATGCACAAAAATAGACAAAGCAAAAGGCAAGACAAAGCAGGAATCAGAAGAACACAGCTGAGGCCTGACATGCTAGACATTGTAGGTTTGACTCTGCTTCAGGGATTAAAGCCCTTCTTGCAAGATAAACAAATCCACCAAGGCAACACTTGATAATGCAGAATGGTGGGGTCCATGGAAAGAAATGGTTTTCTACAATAAAGTGTCCGTCTGGTTTCAGAGGTCTATATAAATATCTCAGTTTAAGAGGCACATGTAATAAAAAAAAAAAAATTTGGAGAAAAAGTAATAAACAAACACAACTCCCCAGGGAACAACAACAGCAAGTAGCTCTCCAGATAGTGCCACACAGCTGGAAAAAGTCATCATGAAGAGTATTTTAGAAGGGACTCCTGTGTATGTCCTATTTATGACTGGGACAAAATTACATAATCTAGACAAATGTCCTACTTGGCAGTTTCCTACTTAAAATGATAGTACAAGGACAAAAAGATGGTAGTGCCTTGGGCCATTTCTATTAGACAAGTTTGGCAACGACGTGACTCGTAGCTGTAAACAGTGCTTGTAGGTTCCAGCTTTAACGTTCTGCTCTCTCAATTTGTAATGTGGGTGTTTTAAGATCTTAAACTAAACTATAAGTTGTAAAACTTCCCGTAACTTCTTTGTGTATACCTACTAAATGCTCACAAATGCTATGTGTCAACTTTTAATATTTATTTAAATTGGTAATATTTTTATATATTTATTTCCAATAAGACAGAAAAAGGGAACTGGCCCAGTTTTAAATCTGCAACTCAACCACCATAATTCCTCATGATTTCTGCCTGGCTACTGATTAAAAAACACTGATAAAACCTATGAACTGCTGCAGTGTCAGTGAGTAAGATCAAAGTCTGAGTTAAAAGAATGACATCTGCAGAAATTAGTTCCCAGCTCATCTGGTGGCCATTGCAACATGCATCTTAAAAGAACATAACCTTTTTTAATAAGGAAACAGCAAAAATGTATTTATGGTGTAATTTCTTTTACTTCACTACATACATCAGTCTCCTCGGCTCTTAAATCCCTTTTGTTGCTTCTCAATAGTCTCCAATTTGCTAACATATTTTGATATAGAGGTAACAAAAATGAACAAAGTCTTCTTAGCTGTGTCCTAGAAGTGACTTTTAGCTCTCTTCTTCTGGAGAGGGAACTCAGCCCTGCACCCTGCTGGATTATTCAGCAATTCCGCAAAAGAATGACCTCTATACAGTGGCACATGAATAAGTTCTGGGAAATGGAAAAAGCTGCTCAGGCTAATAGCAAAGAACATAATCTAGTATTGATCTTGCAACACCTTGATCTTTAAGAAAGGATGACTTTAGCAAGCAATCTGAGCTAACTCAGAGAGGCCTGAACACAAGATAAGGAGAGTGAAGAATGCTTGACCTGGGCCTCAGGACAGAAAGAAGCACTTTGAGACATGGTTTAATGGCCATGGTGGTGTTAGGGTGACGGCTGGCCCAATGATCTTGGAGGTCTTTTCCACCCAAAGCAATTCTATCATTCTATGTTGTTAATTTCAACTTATTGTGATGAAAAATAATTACTTAACAGCTGTACAGGTTCAAATCACCATAGCAATGACAAAAAATTGCTATTGTTTTCAGAATAATAGCTACATGTGAAGACCAGAAGTATTTTCAATTTTCATAGTCAACCCTGAAGAACTTCACAGTGGCTCTGTTTTCCCCAAACAGTCAATATTCAAACTGTCTAGTACTTGGAAACACTCATTTTCCCCATCTTCGTGTTTTTGTTGGCCACTAGTAGCAAATCACCATGAAGTAAAATTTCTTATACCAAACTGCTAATTGATTTGTGTAAAGATATTGGATCTTACTTCTGAAAGCAAACAGAACCTTCAGAGACCTCAAGAATAACTAAAATAAACATTTCAAACCATGCATATGCATATTGCCAAGAAAGAACAAATTGCTGAAAGCAGTAGATAGAATTGTTATATTGATATTATCCACTGCAAAAATTCTATCATGAAATAGATGTAACATTAGAGCTGAAACATCCTTCCTATGCCCAGTCTTGCTGAATGCTAAGTTAAAAACTTCTTTCTGCAGGAAGCAAATGCAGAGAAATGATACAGCGATGGAGTCCCACCAATTCAGCAGAGAAACCTTTGCATACTGATCTATGAGCCTCCAGTGTTCATGTGCTTTATTTAGGGCTCCACATATGATGATTGGGGCTCCACATATGATGATTTAGGGCTCCACATATGATGATTGGAAGCACGCATATATTTGTCTTCATTTTTCCCCTCAAACAATAAAGGAAAGTTGTTTGACACTTCTCCATTGCCACTTCCCCCTCAGAAGTTCATAGCTGCTTCATGTGTGCATCACGTATCAGTTTGCCAAGGACAGTAGATCTGGATTACTCTGATGCTGAGCCTGCACAATATTCTCTAGTTCCCCCCTACAAAGCTACTAGATTCCACCCATGACACTTTATGAATATTTTTTGATTCTTAGCTGTGCTGCACTAGATTCCCTCAGATGTTCCTCTCCAGCAGCTGTGCTGCACATTATGACCAGGAATGAATACACATAAATAACAGGAACCTACAGTAAGAGCTGTTGCAAGCAGTTTTCAATATCCCCTCTACAATACTGCCTTAGTGAGATGGGGTGGGGGAGGAATCTGCCTTGTTACCTATGAGTGACAATGAAGGAAGTGGATTTACTTCTGTTCTGTTTCTGGAAAAAATAACGGGGATAAAGAGACCACACAGAATGCTGAGCACCATACAGCAGTGCAAGAACATGCACATGGAAAGCTTTTTATGTAGGTAATCAATTCCAAACAGTACTGGAAAAAAAGTCCTACAGAGGCAGAAAGCATCTTGAAATAGAAATAGTGTGTCAATCTTAAAGCAGCATCTCATTCAAGTAATAGGACACATATTGACTTGTTGGTAGAACCACACAAAGTAAACAAAGAATTTGTCAGAAACTAAGCCGTAGCATTCAGATTAAAAACATTAATGGCAAACTTCTTGTTCAAAATACTGGAAGCATTATTACATTATTATGATGTTAAGTTCCAACATCCAGTGCTTTCCATAATGTCTTCTGTAAGCTGACTTCGTCTATGGTCCTGCTTGTTTTACCTTTGTAATGGTTTAGTGCAAGGGGTGACTTGCTCCCCCAACACAAAAGTGAGAGGAAGAGTAACACATAAAACTTGGTTGGATAGACAGGTTGAGTTCATAGATAGGCTGAGTTCAGATGAACAAGGTTTAACAAAGCTAAGAGGTTAATAAAATCAATTCCTGGACTTGGGTCACAACAACCCCGTGCAATGCTACAAGCCTGGGACAGAGTGTCTGGAAAGCTGCCTGAATATGACCCAGCAGGGTGGTCAAGCAGACCAACAACATCCTGACCTCTATCAGGAGTGGTGTGGCCAGCAGTAGTAGGGAAGTGATTGTGCCCCTGTACTTTGCACTGGTGAGGCTGCACCTCGAATACTGTGTTCAGTTTTGGGTGCCTCACTGAAAGAAAGACATTGAGTGGCTGATGTGTGCCCAGAGAAAGGCAGTAAAGCTGGTGAAGGGTCTGGGGAACAAGTCTTATGAGGAATGGCTGAGGGAACTGGAATTATTTACTTTGGAGAAGAACAGGCTGAGGGGAGACCTCATTGCTCTCTACAACTACCAGAAAGGATGTTGCAGTGAGGTGGGGGTTGGTCTCTTCTCCCTAGTATCAGGTGACAGAACAGGAGGAAATCGCCTCAAACTGCACCAGGGGATGTTTAGATATTTTTTATTTTCACGGCTTCTGCTGAGCTGTTTTATGAACATATTCACACGACTTAACCTTGTGTCGTGTTTAGCAATGTCTTTTACTTCAGTTCTGGGGGAAAAAATAGCAGATGTCTAGGGCACTACATAGGGTACAGGGGCTTTGAAAGTAACACAAAATATTATTTGAGTCATTTGAGAGTCAAAATCTCACTAAGAGAGGTGTGCATAACTATGGGACTAGTGTTCCAGTCTAGAGAAAGATTTTGGCTAACCAAAACACTAAAATAAGGTTATAGATAAGGAAGAGGAAAGATATTTATCAGTCAGAATACATTTCACATAGAAGAAAAAAAATGTGTTGGTACTGCAGTGATCCTGCTAAATTCACATGAAACAGCTTTGTGTGAGCCAATTTGTCTGGTGTGCCTAGGGAATTCTGCAGGAAAAGAGCTGCTTTGTGATGACAGCAACTAACTAAAATCAAAGTGATATGCACAGGATATTGGGTCTGGTACAAGGTGAAAGAGACATTCGGTAAATAAAATCGGAGCACTGGAGTGGTGAAACTGCACACCAAGATGCTCATGCTACATGTTGGGGCCGTTCGTATCATCATGAATTAAATTCAGGCAGCTGGTGAATATTGAATTTATTCTAAAGCAGAAGTTACAATCTAATAAAGGACACTCTTGCATAACTGTTTTCCACAAGTGGAATAAAGAACATGCCTACTCCCATTAGTAGCAACACAGCTGCAAATGAATGTCAGTGTAACCTCATAAACAAAAGCAGCCTTTCACAATTGCTTCCCAAAATAGAAAAGATAAAATTCTCTTCATATAGTTTCCATCTATTTCTCATTAGACAGACAGTTAAGATCTATTCTCAGATTTCCTCTGGTGTATCTTTATTTATAACATAGGAATTCATTTTACAGGACATTTTCTGGTTATAGTTATATTTTCTTGCTCCTTTAATTAGACATCTGTGGGTTGAAATGTCCTGTGCTTGACATTGTGAAAATACCTAGCCAACAAACCCCTGAGTCTCAGTTTCTTTTCCAATTGTTTAAGGCACTTTAGGAATCAAGATAGGTGTGCCATTTTTTTTGGGGTACAGTTATATTTTATTTAATTTTAAAAATTAAACCTATGGGGGGGGGGGGGGGAAATAAATCAATAGCCTAATAATAGATGTTCCACATTTCATACTAGGAGTCAGGACTCATTGAAACATGTTATTTATCATGAACTCCTTCAGTAGCTTTTTCTTTCACTAAAATGCAGCAAAATAATTCATGATTTATTATTTATAATTTTGATTAATTTTCCCCCTTGCTTGAGTAGAGGAAGAAGTTCCCAGAGAAATGCTGCATGTTTCTCAATTTAGTGCTTGCTTGTAGTACGCTATTTCAAATACCTCACCTTTGGTTTCCTACTGTTCTGAAAGCAGTAAGGAAAGTTTGCTGAAATAGTGGTGAAACAATTTGGAAAGAGATATTTGCAATATTTAGAGCATAAACATAAATGACTGATAACCAGGAACTGAATTAGAAGGTCATATAGCTGTGGAGTATAATGTAATATGTATGTTTTCCCTAACACCTCACCCTTCATTGAAGGTTTGGGCTTCCTCCTGATAGTAAGTCAGGAGACATGCAGTTCCATAATTTTGCCAGCATTATGTCTCTCTCTTACTATTTTATATGCACATTGCATAATTTTTCAATTCCACAGCAATACTGTAAGAAATACATTGTACCAAGCCCGATTTTCATGAAGTGTTAGCTAAATATTTCATATCCTAACATGACAATAATTCAGCTAAGGATATGTTGAAAGCCCCTTTACATGGTAATTCCATATTAAAATAAAATGCTGACGTAGCTTGTGCTCACAGTGAGCCAGTATGTTTTACTGCATAATTAAACTGTCACCTACATAGAGATCATCAACCTTCACAACCGTATGTGCTTGCAGGGAATCTACAGGCATGCGGGATGAGACAGATGTTGTTCAGGGACGTAAAGGGAAGCCTGCAAATCAATGTCTGTGTATTTTATACCACCTACTGGCAACTTTGAGACCTGCCTACATGAAGCACTGGGAGGAAAAGATGGGGCTGGTGCCTCACCTTCAGCACAAGGTAACGGAGGTTTTCCAGAAACAACACTGCAAAAGATTTCAGCAGGCTGCCAGGTGATGTGCCAGGCTTTCCTAGATGCGTGCTATGATTCAGAGCTGATCATTTGCCTGAGAGCTCATGACCAAGTTAGGTTTGAGCCAAGAAACTCTATCTGGGATTGCAGTCAGGGCCTGGGTGGCATGTGTGGATGAACAGGATCAGGTTTGCACTGACTCTGCTGAGGCACTGCATTACTTTTTGTTTGGTCTGATGAGCTCCTGGGCTGACATGGTTCCTGGATAAGTTTTACACTGCCAGTGGCAGAAAAGCAGAGTTAGTACATGGATCCTGAATTAATTACTTGAGTACTGTAAGGGTTGGATCTCAAATAACAAACAGCTGAGGTTTGATTTAAAGGTGGTAGGTTTGGGGATAAGCTTTAGGATTTGGGTGACCAAGGAGTCCACCTTAGGACTACAGCTGGGACAGGCAGCATCCCACAGGTTTGGAGCCGAATTGATGTCAAGTTCAATGATACAAACTTACACTGAAACAGATTGTAGATGAAAAACTCCTTCAACGTTGACACCATGATATTCCTGGTAAAGGACTAACTATTGCAGCCTGTCCCAGACTGAAGCTAATTAAGCCTAGGACCTAGACATCCAGTGGAAGGTTAAACATGACACAAGAAAGGTTAAACATAAGCTAGAGAAATATGCGTTACCAATTTCGACAAGCTGTACAATAACAGGAAGTTAACTCTGACACATGGGGTTGTGAGCCATGGTGAGGGCCAAAGAATAAAAAGGCTGCAAGCACAGGTGTATACATGGTTGAATTAATCTCAGCGAGCCAGAGATGAAAACAATCCCGCCCCACACTTCTTTACATGTATGCTCCACGAATGTTTTGTATGCATTGCACAGCAGCGTTGTATGAAGGATACCTTTGTCGTGATTGCTATTCAGATGAAAAGAAAAACTAACGCTTGGGCTTGCTGTCTTTTAGCTACTTCCCAGTTTGCTTGCCTATGTACAGGAAGTAAGGAAGCATTCTTTCAGTGACACATCACCACCTTGTGGAGAAATTCAATTAGTGCAGCACTCAGTTTCTTGAAGGAAAAGAAGGCTGACCTGAGCTAATTCTGCTTAAATTGAATTCTAAATTAATTTGGGGTAGACTATGGTCTTGTCTATATTGAGGAAATGATTTGCATAGCTGTAACAGTTATTCTTGTACGGTCATTTAGCTGTTCTGGAACATCTTGTTGATAGTACAGTAAATTTTTCAGGAACAGCAAAAATACACAGATTGCACTGGAACAGCAAATGTAATCAATTTTCCTAAGTCTAACTGGGTGCAATGCATGTGCTGAGATACTGAACTGGATGGATGATTTGCTCCCATTCTCACCAGGAAAAGTTAAGGCTATATGCAAATATTTAAAATAAATCACTTCTTTATATGGTATTCTGATTTTTCCCATCACACCTTTACCTCTGCCCTAGAGCATGGAAATTATACAAAATATTGCTTTCACTGAGATAACATTGTTGAATTCACCTGTGTGGTGCTACAAAGACTTTCAGTTATCTAAGCAAAACTCAAAGCACAAATAGCTTAAAGTATATAGGACTTACTGTTCATGTTGAGATGTATTCAAGTTCTATCTCTGTTTAATTCAGGTAAGACATTAAGCTTCGGTGTCTCACTTTACCAGGCTATTGGATAATTCAAATATCTCTCAATGCCTCTGCTAAAGTTGTTTTGCTTTCTCCTAAATGTGAATGGGAACTGTAAGGCTGTTCTAATGCTACTGTGCAAACAAAAGGAGACTGTTTTTCATAGAGGGTAGTCAAGCTTCAAATCTCCTTGTGTGTGTATGTATATATATATATATGGCTTCAAAAAAGGGGGCTGCATAAATTAATGAAATAAAAATTTGCTGATAACCGCTAAATGGAAAATATCACATCATAATTACAAAACCACTAGAGGCTAGGGAAGTAGATGGATTTTGGGTCTCATACAGTGCACATGTTCCTGAGTACCAGAGGTAGATACCCTGACGGACTACTGGGATGTTGAATTCTGTCTCAAAGAGGGCTAATTATGTTTTGTAAATTAAAAGAGCTTCACTAATAAAGACTAAAGAATCTCTTTATAGATCATAACCTATTGTAGTGTCTCTAAAGTATGGCAAATTAACTGTCCCATAGTAGCACATGGCAAAGTTTCTCAGAATGCCTCCATCTCTCTCCCAGGCTCTACATTTAAAGAGTGAGAGGCCTCAAAAGTCAGCCTCAGACATATCCTGCCTGCAGGCACTGACAGGAGCTGAACATGCCTTCCTGAGAAGTGGCTTGCCACAAGTCACCATCAACAGCTGCCCGCAGATCTGCATCTGCCACGTTGGACTGTGTGTGGGCTCAGGGTTTGAGTTTCCTCTTAGGATCAAATATATCAGACACCTGAATATCAGTTTTCTGATTCCTAGGACTACACCCTGGGCATCAAGCTGTGAGATATTCAGGAGGTATCTCTCCCATCATTTGCCCTTTCTCCACAAAACAAAACAAAAATCAAAAAACCCAACCAAACCAAAACAAAAAAAGGCAAAAAGCAAGACTGATTTATTTACTGCGGAGAACTGGGAAACATGAAACTCAAATAAAGAGAAATGCCAGGAGAGAAAACAATTTCTTGTCTTGGTCTACAGCTACAATAAGCTAAAACACAAATTATCTTAATGGCATTTTCTGCATAGGCTGTATAAACCCCCTGTTCGTCAGCTCAGATCCACGTGATCTATTCACTGGTGCACTGAAGGGCAGCAAGACTGCAGAAAGCCTTTCAAAAGGGTTCGCATTATATAGAGACAACCCCAAAAAGCCATTGGGAAGGTGTTTTGTTTATAAACTGGTGGCAGAGCTCTGTGTCTTTCTGACAGAACTCAGCTATTCTATCAATCAAAGTGACTGAAATCTACTTCAAAGCCAGTTTGGCAACTCTGATGTCTGGCATAATTCAGCATGAAGATAATTGCTTTTACTTAGGATTATAACTAGGACTCATTTGATAAATGCAATTATAGATGGGTCACAGATAATGATCAGGATATAATGAGTTATGGAATCCTTACCTTCTGGGCCTTGGCTCCCTGTGTGCGGAGAAGAGAGCTGCATTCCCCTTCATGGTATTCTTCTTTACATTCATTGCAGAACACAAACTGGAAAACAAGACAAAGCACACAAGTCATAAAAACACATTAGGGATGTATATGGCATGTTACAGTCATGAAGAGTCATACAGTAGATGAACTCTCGCCCTCCTCATCCCATTAAATTCCCATAATAATCCTCATTAATACAATTCTTCTTTTATTATTATACATTTCATTGGTGAAGTAACACAAATTTCAATATTGCCTGCAAGATGCGGGAGGATAAAATGTTACAAAATTGGCAAAAGTCTGTGATTAAAAATGAGATTTAGCTGCATGGTCTATTTAGGGACATAAAGTTATACTAGATACTTTTGGGGCTGTTTCCCTCACAGTGAAATCTGTTTATACAAGAAGAGGACCGGCTGAAAGAGGCAGTTCTGCTTTATAGTGTTTGCTAATGGAAATAGTTTATTCCCAGTTCTGAATCAAATACATTCTCTACAGAAAACTACTGCTGACTTTAGTAGGGGATGATCATTATACAGGTCATATGAAATACCATTTTCTAGAAGATTATATCCTTGTCATTGGCTTTTATAGAATGGTTTTTAAAAGTCCATAGAAAGAACACAATGATAGGTTACTTAACATGCGTTTCAGGGGACTGCCTCTAGACTATTACTGCATTTCTAGCAATTGTTCTGGTTTCATCTTCCTTAAATCACATCGTTCTTTACACAAGGTTTCATTGTAAACTAATGTATTTTGCAGATGAGCAAAACAATTGTCCCTGCCTCAGTCTGAGCTGCCTCTGCCATCTAAACTGGTTCACATGTATCAAATTTACTGCCATTAAAAAAAGTAACGAAGATATCTGTCTTGACGTATGTCTAAATCTTTGACCTATCAACGCTGCATTAAGCTCTGTGCCCTTGCTTCTAAGGAAAAATCAATAATGTAAAATGGATCTCTTTTATGTTGTTTTAAGGCTATGCTGTCGTGATGCAACTCCAGACTCCGAAAGATCTCTCAGTGGTAAGCCATTCTGACTGGCATTATAAGCAAGGCTGATAAAACAGCCTTGATTTTTAGACAGAGCGCGGCATTCACAGGTAATGAATACAAGGATATCAGGAGGACATGACACTAGAGCATTTGTCTGCCACAAATTCCTGCTTTTGCAGTTTCATTTTGAACTCTTTAAAGCGGTATTGTCACTTTTCTATAAAGCACTGAAAATCATATTTCATTGTCATGCTAAAGAAACTGCTCTTTTATGAAAAGAAACATTGTACAAGTCCAAAAAGACAGATCCTGTTATTCGCAAAGTCAAGGAAATTTGAAGTGAAGGAGTGGACTGAGTGTTCTAACTTCCAGAGGTATCAAACCTAATCACTTGTTTTCCTTCTTGGCACTTCTCTGCACTACTTTGTTGATGATTTCAAATGTTTTATTTTACTTCAACTAACGCTGATTTGTTAAACCACTTGGTGCTTACTAGTAAACTGCTTAAGTTTACTTTTCCAAGGTAGTTTGTAGGAGAGGCTGCATTATTTTAAGACAGCATCATTTAAATACAGTAACAACTGGACAAAAGTCTCACCCATAAATGAACACTGCTCAAACACACATGAGGAGCGTCCTGCTTTGAGTCAGACCAGCACTAATTCTGTTCAGTGATTTTACTTTTCAGTTCAGTCTCTTCTAAGTAATGGCACTTTCTGAAGCTAATGGCATATTTTGCAGACAGTCCCTGCTTCTAGAAGTGATAACTCTTCATGTTTCTACTTAGTACCAAGGACTGGTATGCAGACCAAGGTCACTGTTAAATCTTGTGTACTATGTTGGGGGTTCAGGCTGAACCTGTGGGGAGGAATGAACAGGACAGGTGACCCTAAACTGATCAGCAAGGTATTCCATTCCCTATATGTCATATTCAGCATAAAGCTGAGAGATCACAAGGGTCAAGTTCTCTTCCTGAATGGCTGGCAAGAGGAACACTGTGCCCATTCTGCCTTTGATCCCAACCCGTGTGTTACTGAATTTGATGCCCATCTTCCATTGATTCCAAACTGGGACTTCCCCAGTGCCTGCCTTGAAGCATCAGTGGTGACCATGACAGAACTGCAATCAAGGGGTTGGGTTTGATATTGGTTATGTATATATTTCATTTTTTTGTTGTTATTCTTTTCATTAAAGGTGGTTTAGTTTTCTTTTCCATTCTGTAAGTCTCTCTCCCTTATTCCCTTTATCTTCCCTTTGAAAGGGAGAAGTGTTTGGAGGCAGAGTCTGTTACTTGTTTAATGGCTGGCCCAGCCTAAACCTTTGACAGGTACTCTTTACCTGGATACCTAATATCTGAAAGACTCGTTACACCTTAACAACTAATGTTATGGCCTGATTTTATTGTATTTCCTACTGTGTGTCCCAATTCTCTTTTTCCCTTGCAACTGTCTTTCCTTATGAGCACATCTGGCTGAAAACATTTGTCTGAAAGGGTTTTGTTTATGCTGCTTTATCACTGCCTTACCACACAGAGCCTCAGTTGCTTTCCTCAACTGAGGATATCTCAGATTTCCCACGCAATTTTAAACCTTTCACAAACGTTGAAAAGGGAAAAATACTGAAGAAAGAAAAGAAACCTCAGGGCATATATTTTGCAAAGACATTTGTCACAATGCAGTTCATGTGGCATTACTATTTATTGTAATAATAAAATACATAAACTCATGCTATATTACATAGAGATGTGAAATATATTTCCTCATTATAGAGGGTACTTTTTATACTTACCTTTAAAATAAAAATTCCTCAGGGCCAATGTTTTCCCCATAGGCGATACTGGAAACATGCATGAGTGTATAACTGGGCCATTCATTACCAATTGTGTATTTTGCAAGTAAGCCTATGAGGGAGCCTACCACATCCTTGTGATGAAAGAAAGCCTGATTTTTATTTTATTTTATTTTTTCTCTGACAGGACACTTTTTTCACATCTTATTAGATAATGGATGAGATGTAAAATCAGTTCCATGGCAAAAGAACACCCCGGAGGCTGATCGCTTTGTCAAAATAAAGAGGCATTTCCCGACAGAAATGTATTAACACTCTCTTTTTATGGCAAAGCATGCATCATAAAGAAAAGGCATGCCACTTACCACAAAGAGCAGTTTGTGATACTTTTATTTGGTTGGTTTTTTTTTTTTTACACTGAGACATGAAAAATAAGTTAAAGCTATAAAATACAGCAATTGCAAAACTGCTGTTGGCTAACTTGTACTTTGTAGCTGCATTAATATAGTTATTTTGTCCTTGGAAAGAAAAGGTTTTGAGTTGTTCAGTCAGGATTTAACAGTTTTGCATAAATGTAATATTAGTAAATGTATAAAATTACTATAAGTATCACAATTACTAACAATAGTCACACTTCCTTTCCCTTGACTTGCCAAAGAAAGACTGGCAGATTACTGTGATAATATAAACAGTATATAAAAATTTTATTTCTTTGTGTATTTAGCATTTACTATTGTTACCCTTGAGAGATTCTTCAGCTGGAAAACAGCCAACACAAAGAATAAATCCCAAAGGTCCCAAACCTACCCTCTAGGTTTATGCATTAAAAAGAGGATTATAAGGGAAATCCCCAAAGCACTTAAGGGATTTAGGCACTGGAAATTAATATAACCTCGGTGTATGCTATTACAGACTTCTGAATATCTGAAAAAATGTATGAGATAGGCCTAAGCAGAAATCCTGAATCCAAGTGACCTTAGAATAGAAGGTATTAAAAACCTCAACAGGAATCCAGATCCTGTTTTAAAAAATCCTCCTATCTTTATTATCACTCAAATGAAACTAGGATGGCAAAACCAAGCTGTAGTCTCAGTTATTCCCAACTGGCCCATTCATAGCATTTCAAGTATTTGCAGGAAAGCAAGTTTGCCATTTACATGTTAGCTGGTTGGTTTTTGGAAACAAGAGTCTGCCATTTCCTTTTTACACAAAATTTCAGAGATCTACTTTCCCTTAGGTTAAGCACCACAGTTCTCATTTTTGCTCTGGTTTGCTGAAAATGCCTTTTCTGTGGTCTCAAATATCACTGTAGAGTGCTTATAAAATATCACTGCTAAAATTATCTTCCTTCCAGCTTCACTACAATGCTCCTATTCTTGAACCTCTACACAAAGCTTCAAGTCTAAGATCCTTACTGTTATTCTAAAGTTACTCCTCAACTCAGATACTCATTTTCTTTTTCATCCTTGCCTCCCCCACTGCAGATTGAAGGAATGGTTGCTGTGAGGTAGTCATAGCCCAGGTTTAATCTGCAGCACCATATATGCTCTGCTAGAGACTTCAATGTGAGCTAAGAGTTTAAGCACATACTCAGATTTCTGACCAGCCTTCTGCAATCCATGCTGAAATCTGTACCCCTTCACTCCTACAATTATCACTGCTAGCTACACTGAAGTCAGACTGTGTATAATACATTGTTTGACCAAACTGTATCTTCCAAACTTGATTAAAGACATCAGGTGAGGAAAGATACCTCTGGTAGAGTGGTTTAATGGTCTCTCAAAATCACTGTTGAAACTTGTATCTAATGTCTACACTGACTGTTTCTGGTTTCAGCTTCCAGCCACTGATTTCTGCTTTGCATTTCTATGCTAAAGCAAAGATCTTTTGAGCATCCCATATTTTCCTCCTGTGAAGGTGCTTCAGTACTGTAATCAAGATTCCTCTGAATCTTTAAACACAGAATCACAGAATCACTGAAAACATCCATTTGGAAGAGACCTCAGCACTGAAGGGTCAATACTATATCATGTCCCTAAGTGCTAGTTCCACACACTGCTTAAACACCTCCAGGGACGGTGCCTTGGGCAGACCATTTCAATGTTTGATCACCCTCTCAGTGAAGAAGTATTTCGTAGCAATTTTCTCCCTGTTTAAACTATTCCTCCTCACTCTCTCCTTCAACCCCAAACCATATTCATGGCACATTTCTGGAGGGTGTCTCATTTTGTCGTTAATTATATTTGACTAATCTTTGTATAAATGCTGTGCTGTGTCTTTTCTATTCATTTCTGGATCACTGCTGAGTGTTGAATTGTGACAAGTTCACTTTCAGTTCTTGTTGAATGCTGCTAGCAATACCCTAATATACATAGATTTTTCCACAGAAAACACTACTTTCTGTTGCCTGCTCATTCTTAAATCCACACAACCACAGCCCAATAAGGCATCCATACTACATCATCTGATGCTGATGAGATAATCCTGCTCCACAGACCCTAACCATGTCAGCTGGATACTTTTTTTCCTTCATTTTTTTTTCCTTTTTTTTTTTTAACCTGGAGAGTGTTTTGTTAAATATGAAGACAAACAAAACACTGGGAGGGCAAAAAATGCCTCTTCTCTTCACACGACAACACAATCGCCCAGTCATAAAAACCCAAACCCAAACCAAACTGAACCAAACCAACCAATCAACCAAACAAGAAAACACAAACAAACAAAACACAGAAAAAACCCAATCTAAACCAAAACAAACCAACCTTTAAAATTTAAAATATAAGGCACCAAGTTTCAATCCTAAATGAGCTTTTGTAGTATGCTGATGACTGGAACAAGAATTTTTATTAAGGATATGAGCATGTCTTAAGGGGAATCAAAACTATCAGAATATGACATATAGAATGGCATTGTCCATAATACCCACATCTTTCTGTTTAGAAAAATATAGCTTCCAATTGCACTTTCCAAATTACAAATTACAATGTTATAATGAACAACAAAAGAGATAAATAAATCTGTAGGTATGTAAGAAAAGCCCCGGACCCTAAATGTCACTGGAAAAGGTTTTACCATATAGTGTATCTTTTGAGTAAGAGAGCATTTGGACTCTTTGCTACAGTTCATAAACACAGACTAGGTATTTTTCACTTTGAAACTATATACTTTGTTCCTTATTTTCATCCAAAGTCAATTAAAAATATGCCCTACCATCCCCCAAGTGTCACAGTCCATGTCATGCTACTGCTGTGAAGCATACATCTCGGGCATTGGTTTGACTTTGCCTCTGGCACTTTGTTATACCCAGCACAAAGTGTAAGACCATCATCCACACTTTCTGTCTCTTGGTATTTCCTGTGCCTACATCAAGAAACTTTAAAAACAGAATACACACCATCTGCAGTAGCTATGTTTATTTAGGATTTGTGTCTTTGCCAATTGTCAGGTACAGAAAAACCTGCAAATACTACAATGAAGATAAATGCCACAGTAGAAAAAGTATGCTTTTTAATGACTGGTTTTATCAGACACAGTACAATTGCAAGGCACGGTAGTGCCTGCAGAGCAATTTTAGTCTTTTTCCTTATAATAAAGTACACACATTTACTTTGCATATTTCATCTAAAATCAAACTTTTGTGAGAAGCATGACAATCTGTCAAAACACGGTGACAAAAACATAGTTGCAGTCTCTGTGCAGCTTTTGCAATCTAGAGGGCAATTTGCCATCCATGCTGTAGGAGGCAATTTTCTATAAACATTAAAAGCTTTAAGTGTAGGACTTCAACAAAATGTCTTAGTGATTTCAGTATTTTTCTTTTGAATCTGAAAGTGAAATTCCCCCTCCTGATTCCTGAAAAACAACCTGTGGGCTCATTTCCAAAGATCTAAGTGATGGCAGGTGCATCCCAATGCTCTTCAATGAGTGCTGATGAGTTTGCATCTGCAGACTGTCCTGGAGCTTGTTTTGCATTAGGTGGCATTAGCCTAAAAGGTGGATTGGTAAAATGGAACAGCATAAAGTCAGAGAACCTGTCCCAGACCTCTCCAAATCTTGCTTGCTGATGGGCAGTCCTGCTTTTTAATTCTGAACTGCCTTGTGGTCCAAGTGCTGCAAGGGACAGAATAGAAGAAAGAAGCTGAGAGGACCTCATGTGCTTTACTCAGACCCCTGTGGGGGAAGGGCTATTGCTCATTCCAGATTCCTCTACCCATACCTACACACAAGGATATTACACAATCTCGTTCTTAGCATGTTCTTATTAGCTCATTCCAGGAAGTATGAATAAAACAGTTAATAGCAAGATTCTGTGGTATATTGCAAGTACAAAAGCCGTTATTTGTTATGCATATTAGAATGCCCTGTCATCAGTGAAGAATCTCACGTGAGAGCTAACTACCCAAGCAAACATGAGTTCAAACACTGCAAGATTTTCAAAACAGACCATAGTTTTGGTTGTTTCAGCAGGCAGAGTTGTGCAGCCATACAGGGGGCAAAACAATACTGTGTGCTACAGCACTGGGAAGGGATGACCAGACTGATACCAAGATATCAACCAAGCTACCTCTGGAAACAAAATCCAAACAAGCTCAAATAAAGGAGGTGGCTGCCAGATGCAAAACACAGCAAGACATTCATGTTTCTGTTACTTCACCTGTGCCAGAACTGTAGACAAGCAGAGAGAACAAGACTTCTAGCCTGTCATGCTACAGGGACTGTGACAAGACCTCAGATGTTAAACATCACTACTTTGAAAAGCAATTCCAAACTCCAGAAACAGCTACTGCCATGAATTCTATCATCTTCTTCAGAATCAGTTGTCAGAGCCAGGCATCTTCCTCTGCTCTTAATTCCCGCATACCACTTCTCCTCTCTGCCTTCCTTTTCTATGCAGCAGTAGCCTAGTCCATTTCCTTCTTTCTTAGGTGACAAAACTGAATTTCACTTGCAGCTTACACTTCTGAGAAGGTTTAAGGTAGCCCTGCTGGAAGTCTCACAACCATGCCAGTAATCTGTAACTAATGCAGCTATCGTGCGTTTAGGACCTGGACTACTGTCTCTGCGTGGTGCTGTCCTGGGTAGATGTTTCAGCACTGCTTGCAGCTAGCTTGAGGATGCAGAGCTGCAGAGATCCCATACTTCACTGTGTGGTGCAGACATGAAAAGGAAATTCAATACAGTAAGGGGTCTTGCTGGCACCATGGAAAAGAAAAAAACAGCTGTTTATTGGCTTAAACCCTCTCCCATGTATGTAACTTTAGTAAGCGGTACAGATACCTCGCCACATAGCATATAATTCTGAACAATTTTATGCCTGGGTAATTTACAAATTGCAAAGGGGATGCAGGTAAACTTTACATTTCTACAAATCATTTCCATAATAAATTATGTAGTGTCCATATCAGGAAACACTGAAAAAATAATTAATATTGCCACTTTATAATTCAATGGAATATATTAGAAACTAAATGCATGGGAGAAGGGGATTAGTCATTTATGTATACGAAGAACCTTTTTAAAGCAAAGACGCAAAACGTATCAAAATTGTGATTTTTAAAAAAGATTTTGTAATCTAATGGATATTGTTGTTTAAATTTTGAGTATTTCACAAAAGGATGTAGTGTTCCACTTATAGCTGATAGAAAGGAGAGAACCAAACTTCTAAGTATGTGATAGATATAGGCATATTTTAAACAGTGTCTCTCTCCCACTTATAATAGTAAAAATCCCCTGTAGCAACACAGTATTTACTTTAGAGCAGACAGTCAGAGCATGAGTTATGTTGTAAAGGGAAAAGAAAAGGTAGTATGCATGTTGTCTCCACTAAAATGAATACAAAGAATTTGCAAAATTTTCTGTGGCAGTAAGCATTATTTTTAAGGAACACACAAATAGGGAAAATGGCATTGGTCTTGACATGCCTTCAGAAAACGTGAGGTGATGCTTTTATATGTCTAACAGCACATAGATTTTTTGAAAACATTCTGCCTGCAGAAGAGTCATCACTGTTCATGTGTGGCATCAAAAGGTGGGTTTTTTTATTATTATTAAAAAAGGTGAGGATGGAAGCTATATTAAAATATCGCTTCCTGCAAGTTTGAAAAAGATGTTTTGTTGCTGATTGTGTAGATCAGTTTACATGGAATGTCATGAGAAATTTATTTTACTGCCTGTGGCTTTAGTTCCTGCTTCAGCAGCTTCAGAGTTCAATTAATGTGCCTTTAAACAGTATGACAAACCCCTTTCCATATGATAATACTGCTGCTATGCATGCATGCCCTGGGCATTTGAGCATCTAGCTGCACATTTATATGTGCAAACAGACCTGCAAATCTGATGGATTCATTAACGTGGCTCTTGAAATGAACTACTGAACATATAGGTTAATGAGAGTCAAGCTAGTAAGAGTCAAGCGATTATCCAATGCCCAATTCACACTGAATTCCAAAGAAATCAGGCCACTCACTTCCCTAAAAGCTTCTAAATATCCTTAACAGAAAGAAGGCACTCCACGTATGAACTTCCATTCTGTGTCATTCAGACTATATTCCTATAACCATGTGCAAGAAACGTATTTTGTTCATGTCCTTGTTGCTGCAATCCATCTACATTAGAACCAGCCCACCCAGCAATGTGGAAAACTTCCCAGAAGATGGCAGGAGTGACACAGGAATCAACACAAGCAGGCTGTGTTAAGCTTTTGCAATTGAAAAATATTCTTTAAAAAATATACATATAAAAAATCACGGTCAACTAAGACCCAGTGCAGTGCTACTAACAGCTGATACATGCAAAACCAGTCCTGGCAAGACAGGCTTGTAAAGAAGAAACGATATACAGGTGCACTGAAACACATATGAAGGAGCAAGGGGTGCTCCTTGTTTCAAGGGCATTGCTTCTTCTCTTGAATGTGGTAACAACTGAAGCCCTGTAAAAAAAAATAATAATAATAACAAAAATTCCTTCTAGATAGGACCATCTAACAAATAAAATGTCAGAAACAATGTATCTTGGATCACTAGGATGCTCTTCAGTGCTTTATTGGGTTCATATCTCTTTGTGTAACGCGTGCTTTGTATAACAATAATCACACATATCTTCTGTGTGCTAGAGTGAGCACAAAATGGACAGATGTCTGTAAGTTTCTCTTCTAATGAATGCCCAGCTTCTACGTGATTGTCTAGTGAATGTGCTTGGGGTAGTTTTAGGCTACGCCTTTAAAATTTTTCACAGATCTTGAACAGAAAAGTAGTGAAATGTAAATAAATCACTATTGGGTGTAAAAAGGAAAATAAAGATAAGTCTAAACAATCCCATTGGAGAGATAGCTACCATAAAATTGGTTGTACCAAAACAATTTCTTCTTCTATTCTTGCTTCATCGCTTGGGGGACAGATACTAACTTGCTTCTGCTTGACCTTGGCTGCGTTGTTTTGGTATTAACGTCCCTCTGCTTCTGTCCTTTCTCACTTTTGTACAGAGGGGTCTGGGGAGGCAGAAAAAGAGAAGCTAGTAGCTTCCCCTGATGTTTGACTAGGGGGATCCTTGTGCTGTTTATCAATTGTAAATACCTGTAGATGTTGTACATACTGTATATTTTGCACATATTCATTGCATTTCACTGTAGATTGCAGTTCTGCTTGTAAACACGGCTTTCACTTGATTCCAGCTGGGATGGTCTGGCAAAGTTAATGTTGGGGCGGGGCAAATTTCAACCCACCACAGTGCTTTTCCTTTTAGTGAGCAGATATGTAAGGTATTAGGATGTTTCTGAAAGATTTATTTATATTTTTTTAGGAGACAGGGGAAGGAATGATCTTAAGCCTCTGTTCTGATTCTAGTTTATGTTTGTCTTATGAAGAATTGAATCCTTTAAAATTAGGAAATAACTAATTTACAACTGTCAAATTTAATCCATATTCTCTTCAAAGACCAACACCATTCAGTTCCAGAGGGTGGTGCAGATTCTGAATGTGAATAGCACTTTGCTGCAGCAAAAAATCTTGCCGCAGATGATTCTAATTAGAAGTGTTTCTAAGCCTGAATATTGACACTGAAAAACTCTGAAAATTTGGGAAAAATTAAAAAAACAGATGAAAAATTTGTGTTAAGCCTCACTCTAAAATTAGATGTAGTCAAACCTTGGAACTTCATAAACTCCAAGCTCTGAAAGATGGATTTAGACTCAAGATCTGCAATTTTAAGTCACTGAGAGGGGAATAAACTAAAATAAAAATTGTTTAGAAGAGATGTGAGAAAACCTTCATATTTGGTTCTTCTGACTGGGCACCATCTTTGCAAAATGCAAAGTATTCTATAAACATTGATGGAGAAACCAGTGGAACAACAATGAAAATACCATGCTTCATCTTTCAAGAAAGTAAAGCAGGTGCTTCCTGAGAAACACAGGGCTGATCAAAAATCAGTGACAGCTGGGCTCATTCATGCCGGGATAAACCTGTCACATCCCAGAGGTCCTCATTAAGGATCCTTCAGTTGCTATACCTTTTCAGTGCAAAGGCTAGTTGTGTGGCTTCAAGTAATTTTCTTCTGATACAGGAATGCTTTTCCAAACATACACAATTGATGCTAATTGTGTTCAGAGTGTTTACACCTAGTCAATAATGTGACTTCTTGCCTCACCTTTTCGAACTGATCCTTTTCTGGTGTCTTGATCCTACACATTTTCTGTAAAGTAATTATACAGTCTAACAACAACAACAGCAGCAAAAAGATCCCTGAAAGGTGAGCTCAGAACATTAGCAGGTATACTACCAATGCAAACAATCTGTAACTTCTCTTGGCACCATTGTGATGAACCACATAAACATATTAGCAAAATAATCTTCACATTCGGATTCTGAATACATGTATAAAACCAACAAATATTGTTCTGTATCAGAATATGCTGGCAGCTAGCAAGATCCCTATCTACCAAAATACATGCTACATTTATCTTTCATGTCATCAAAAATAATTCTACAACTCAGCAATTTTCTTACTTTTCTTTGGATTTCTGATAAAGCTACAAATCACCCAACATGCACCACATTTCTCCAGCTGCCTGGGGGCAACACAACAAGGCACCTACAAACCAGTTTTCTGGAGCACACTGATGACAATTTCACCACACAAGTGATGGAGGAGCCAAGAAGAAGACTTAGTCTGCTGCACCTTATACTTCCTTCAAGGAAGAACTGGTTGGACATGTGAAGACTGGAGGCAATCCAGGCTGCAGCGACTAGGAATTGACAGAGTTCAGTATCCTGAGAGGTGGGAACAAGGCAAAAAATGGGACCACAAGCTGGGACTTCAAGAGAACAGGTATTGACCTATTCATGGACCTGCACTGAAGAATCACATGGGAGCTGGCTCAGAAGGAATTATGAATTGGCACATCCTTTTTAAAGTTTCTGCAATTAATGACTGCAGTGAAAATAATCTAGAATAATCATGTATAGCTGATGAGTGCCTCATTCGTTTCTTCTACGAAAGCAGGGCAGTAGACCTTGCTGTTTGTTTTTAATATGAAAGGGAGTTCAAGAATTCATCTTATGTGACAAGTAGGTTGTGTTCTGATGATCTGATCACGTGTGAAATTTCTTGGTATCGTGGCCAGATCCTGGCCTCATGGAAATGGGCACAATTCCATTTTCTCCAGTGGAGTTTCATTAATTTACAGCTACTGAGGATCAGGGTCTACCTGCCTGTTTCTTACATCCAGAACATGAATTCATATAGCTACATGGCATCAAGAATCACTAGACAAGAACAACACATCTAAATATTTGTCATTTGAGACATTCTGCTGCGGTAATTCACCTCCTCCTGGGCCACCTCCCTTTCATAACTGTTCTTGTGCATTTCATCTAAATTGGTTTTTATTTTCCATTTCTTTGGCTACATTTAAATTTTGACTCTCTCTTTGTTGCATTCCTGAAACAAAACTCAAGCTCCTGTTTATTTTTTTATTTATATTTTTCCATTACATTAAAAGCCTTAAAAAAAATAATTTTAAAAGTGGTTGAAACATCTCTTCTTTTTTCACCACATCTCTCCCAATACCTTCAGTTTCCCTTTGTTCATACTTGCAAGCATTACTCTTCTCCCATTGCTCCTGACATAAAAAGAGCATCATAATTGCTGCTAGAACTTAGCAATAACAGCTTTATAACAAGGCTAACATTATCGCTATACCACCAATGGTAAGAACAATACTACTGCCCAACACAAGATGTATCAGCGCTTCCTTTTATCCCCTTCCCTGCTCTTAAAAGGCTCAGAAGTGGCCAGCCTTGGAAACCTTCCAGCTATGAACCCACAGGACTTTGGAGTGCTCTTGGGGTAGGAACAAAGAGGTTTGTGTTTGGAGACATTCACCTTTCCTGCCTTAAGTTATCCTTAAGGCATTCTATGCAAATGAGTCAATGGTAAGTAGGGTAGCATGAGCTTAATGCTGTATTCAGAACCTGCATAAAAAGTAGATAATTAATCAAGGGGGAAAAAAGGAGGAACCTTTGCTTTTTTCTATATATTATTCAGATAAAACCAAGCCTGAGGAAATTATTAATGTGTGTCTACTCCCCAGTACTAGAGCATACATGCCTGTGGTTCTATTTCACAATCACAGCAGATTGATATTTTTGGGGGTTTTCTTTTTGCCTAAATCAAAGAAGAAAGAATCATATGGATAGGTCACTGATAAATAGAAATGTATCATTTACCTCTAAATTATTATTTTCTCAAGGAAAATGTAATATTTTTTTTCTTTTCCCCTCAAAATTCAAATCTCTCCGTCACTGAGAATTTAATGCAAAGAGAAAAGAAAATAGCCACTGCTAGTGTATGACCCCAGTGTATTTTTGTTCTTGGGCTTCAAAGACAACCTGCCAGCTCACATAGAAAACAAAGAAAGGTTACTTTTGCAAACTGTATTAGAAGCACTCAACAGTAATGGCCCCAAACCACTATGGCTCCAAGCTGTCTTACTGCTGCATTTGGGGGCTGTTAGTATAGCTTTTTATTAAATAAGGATCATTAGAAAACCTTGTTTTGAGTGTTATGTTGTGTTACATTTTTGTAGTATGTTTACTGCAACCATGTGCCACAACTGTGTGCCACAGCTGTGCACCACAGCTCCTTGTGATTTCAATCTGATTTGAGGATATGCAGGAGGTCAGAATTTTTCTGTAAGCAGCAAAACAAAAAGAGGCAAATCCTGCCTGCTTGCACTGAAGTGGCAAAATCACATTTGTCAAATAGAGATGGACTTTAATTTATCTCTGTATGTTATGATATGTGTTATTTTCCCACAGGAGAATCAAGTGTGCATCGCTTTTCTCAGCTGCTATATGAGAAAATTGTAGCTCCTGAAAACCTGATAGGTATTAATGGGAAAAGGATACAATTTGACTTACAGTTCAAGTTATCTCTGTTTTCCATTAACAGAAAATGTTTTCAAATTACAAATGGTCCCAAGCTGTAAAATTCAAGTTTTATATCAGTATTTTGTTTTAACTCATATTCAAGGAACATGGCTCAGCTTATTTTATATAGCTTCTATTCATGGGCTCTAGTACTCAAGGAGTCAGTATCAGGTTCCATGAATTTAGTAAATGCTCACCACTTGTTTAGATAAGATTAGAAAGTCAGAATAACAGCTATTTACTCTAGCTTGTCCACCACACACAGGCAAGCAGAATTACATGACAGCAGCTTTTCTTGATAAATCACTAACAAGCTTCCACAGGGAAATACCTTTACAAGATGCAGCAAACCCATTATTTTCTGTATTTAGAATAATGTATATGCCAGCTGAACTAGTAATAGGACAATAGATAAAAGAAGGAAATTGCACTGGAAGTCAAGAAATAATGTATTTCTTAAAAACCTTCATTTAAAGAAAAGGAATTGCTGTGTCTAATGCCTGAGAGTAGCAAGCTAGACATTAAGTCCCCATTAAGAGTTAGCTTAACTTAAACCACTTGAATAGTCTCACTGAAATGTAAGTAAAATTTGGCATTAGGTCTTTACTCCTAGATCATAGCAAATTTATTTAGCCTGAATTTTCTAAGAGCTTGCATTAGGAATACATAAAGCCAAGCAATTAAAGCACCTGATTACTTACATGAGGCCATCCCAATACATTAGGTTTTTCACAACTGATAATTGAAAAGTAAACCTACAATAAGCCTTTGGAAATCTTCTTTTATTAATGTCTTCTCTACTGACTTTTTTTCTTAAAACAGAAAATAATTTGAAATATTGGTGGTGTTCATGTTGTTGCTGTTGGGCCACATCAGCCCACCATCAGCTCTGCACTAAAAATCTGCCCACACTTCTACTGATTTTCAAAGGAAAGTAGCGTCATGTCTGGCCCTTTCTTGACTTTGTTCTAAGTGCTTTTCCATTACACATATCCAACATACAATGGGTGTACATCTTAGCTTTGAAAAGCAGACAATGGAAGAGCTGTGCACATACAAAAGTAGCATTTCTGTGAAGACTGACAGTCAGCTCCTCCATCAGCCACAGAAACTGTAAGGCTTAACAAGATGTGTGGTACTCTGAGAATGCATGCCTTGTGGGTGCTGTGAAGTAGGAGGCAGAGGTAAATGCTTTTAGTGACATACACACAGCTGAATTTCCTATCAAAGGATGAAACAGCCCCAAACTCTTAGAAAATTAAATACTTAAAAAAAAATCTCACAACAAAAGAAATGAGGTGCATAATAATTAAATGGCTAGTAAAGAGCAAATAACTTATGAAATGTTTCATTTCTGGACTGCTGGAGAGAGTAATAGGCAGGGTCATAAGTGAACAAAATAAAGTGTCATGTACATTCTTCATGATATTCAAGGATAGCAATTTCCCCCTGAAGGTTCTTCATTAAATCAAAAATGAAATAACGGAAGAGACAGTTTGGAAAGATTAGTATTTTTTCACAGAATCACAGGATGTAAGAGGTTGGAAGGGAACTGCAGAGATCATGAAGTCCAACCCCCTGCCAAAAGCAGGATCACCTAGGGTACTCCACACAGAAATGCAACCAGCGTTTTTTTGAAAGTCTCCAGAGAAGGAGACTCCACAACCTCTCTGGGCAGCCTATTCCAGGGCTCCGTCACCCTCACTGTAAAGAAGTTTCTCCTCATGTTGAGGTGAAATCTTCTATGTTCAAGTTTGTATCCATTGTTCCTTGTCATATTACTGTGCACCACCAAAAAGAGCTTGGCCCCCTCCACTTGACACCTACCCCTCAGATATTGATAGACATTGATCAGATCCCCTCTGAGTCTTCTCAAGACTAAACAGCCCCAGGGATCTCAGTCTCTCTTGATAGGGAGATGTTCAAGTCCCCTAATCATACTCATGGCTCTCCATTGTACTCTCTCCAGCAGCTCCCCGTCTCTCTTGAACTGGGGAGCCCAAAACTGGACACAGTATTCCAGGTGTGGTCTCACCAGGGCAGAGCAGAGGGGAGAACCTCCCTAGACACTTTTCTTGATGCACCCCAGGATACCACTGGCTCTCTTGGCCACAAGGGCACATTGTTGTCCCATGGAGAACTTGCTCTCCATTAAGACTCCAAGGTCTTTCTCCATGGAGCTACTTTCCAGCAGGGCAACCCCTAACCTGTACTGGTGCCTGCTGTTATTCCCCACCAGATGCAGGATCCTGCACTGGTCCTTATTAAACTTCATGAGGTTTGCCTGCACTCAGCTCTCCAGCCTATCCAGATCTCATTGGATGGCTGCACAGACTGATGGGGTATCAGCCATGACCCTGCAGTTTTGTATCAGTGAATTTGCTGAGGGCACTTTCAATCCCCTCAACCAGGTCATTGATAAAGATACTGAACAAAACTGAGCCCAGGACTGATCCACAGGGAACACCACTGGCCACAGGCCTTCAAGTATTTTAGGTGTAAAGATACACTATAAATCTACCCTGATATTTATGCAGTTATGCCATTTGTGTAAGGAGTTTGAGAGACAATATGGATTTTCTGATGATTAATCATGTTTGAGCTTGTAATGCAGCTCAAGACATTTAAAAGGTTTCTTTCTCTTCTACCACACCACCTATTCATGAAAATTGTGGAAATATATCTGGTAACCCACAGTTAAAATTGGCCCCACAAGTTACCAAGTTACTACAGGAGTGTGAAAGATCAGCAAAGACACAGACATAGTGCTATTGCATGAGACTTATTTCCATATGAAGTCAGGATAAAAAAATGTGAGCTCATCTCGCACTCTCTGACAGGCTAAGTCTGTGATAAGGAGGGAACAGGATCGTGGAGCAGATACATAATGATGAACACAGGGTAAAGACTTACAAGGTATAGAACAGAATGACATGTCCCATTGTTATATCTGCTCCTCTTTGTGCTCTCTCTATCATTTTCTTTCGTGCTCCTGTAACTCTTTATCCCTTTTTTATGCCGTATGTTCTGAAAGGCAGAGAGATACCTTTCAAAGGCCCTCAATAGGGTTTTGGTAGCCTATTTTATGTGATTATTAGTCTTCATTATGCTTCCATCATCTGATTTTTGCATTACTTAGCTTCATTGTTTGCTCTGCCTGACTGTGAAAAAAGAAATGCACCCACATGCAGGTTACCTTTGTTATGCTAAACCCAAACACTCATCCCTCGAATATTTGCAACTTGTTACCATTTTGGTTGTTGGGCAGTGCTCCTTTTTTTGTTTGTTTTCTTTTACCCCCCAAGAGCAATTATAGCCTGAGGCACAGGACATAAAGGGATTATAGCATTTTTGATGCAATGTAACTAGGGTCTTATGTAACAAGACCATCCCCTCCCAGGCTTTGCATCGCTTTGTTTACTCTGCCAATACAATCCAGCATCTGATTTCCTTTCAGCACTGTAGCTGTACTTTAGTCCCAAGGCTTTAGGGACTTTTCTATAAACAACTCTTAAATCTCTCTCCCATTAAATAATCTCCATTCTGTCATTCTGTTCTGGGAAGGATTTCCTTTTTTTCCCCCCTGTGAATGCCGATTAGCCAGGTACTTGAGTAGATGTTGTTTATTTCCAACCTTCCTACTGACTCATTCATGGTAAGAACAGAAGGCAGTGCTTGTGACACCACAGCTATTTCCAAGAGAGGCAATTTTGACGTCCTAAATAAAAGTGAGGCTCATGAATGAAACTCATCAAGAAATGCCAAGTTAAAAAGGAAGCTAGAAATGACCTCTTCCTCACATCTTTATTAACTAGTGGTAAGCCATGAATCTTCTCTTTCTGTTTAATACTATGAGAGCTCAGAATTTACATAGACTCTCCCCTAGAGATGACAAAACAGTAAGATTTTGAAGATATTTGTTTTGTGCTTTCTACATTGATCAGGTTGTGATCACATACACTGCACTGACTACAGCAAAGGTCATTGGCAAGTGTACACAACACAAGGGCAAACAGATTGACACACGGAATATTGCTATCCACTTTGTGTGCATGGTAAAAGGGCAGATATAAGCTTTTGAACCATGTCCATTTCATGTACAAGTTACAAATATGTACTTCATTTGTAGATGACTCTGTAGTCACTACAGAGGGCGTGTGGTAAAAGTTCAGAATTGTGGGTGTGTGAAAAAAAGGTCAGAATGGAGAAAAGGAAAGCTACCTTTGTCTTCTTGTGGCTGCTGCCCTCCGGGCACTGTTGGAGGCTTCCAGGTGAGCAAGAACTTGCTGCTCCCCCAGCACATATAAATGCAGGGAAAGCTGCAAGAGAACAGTGTGGGAACTGGAAGCTAGGACATGAGTACAGGGTGGGACTCTCCCATGAGGCACAGAGGCCTTGCTTGAAAGGGGAGTAAACCCACAGCTGAGTCCTCATAGAAAAGAGATGAGTTCTTAAAAATCTGGAAAGCTCTCTGGGAAGTTTCTGGCAGCTTACAAAGACACCAACTGGATAGGCTGGGAAGCAATATGGAATTATAATGTCTCACTTGTAATGACTCTGAAAGATTTATCTTTTCCTAAATTGTCTGTTCAAAATTACTTCATTCTAGTTCAGTATGTGGGATATATGTATACTATGAATAGTTGTGAATATCCATGTGTGTGTACATGTATATATATACAGATTATACATAGTACCTGTTTTGGATTGTTTTTAATAAAATCTACCTCTTTCCTGTGGGTTTTGTTTTTTGTTTGTTTGTTTGGTTTTTTCCCCCAGCATGCTTTTTATAAGAAAAAAGTGAGGCAGTGCAGCTTTCTGGCTTCTAGATTGATGGAGGTCCAACTGTAATACACATTTAGAAAGAATTACTGTCCAGTTTGGGTAAATGCCTGTTGGGTTCAAAAGACAAGTCAGTTAGGAAATTTTCCTGTAATTACCATTTTATAATGATTAATCTTAGCAGTGTTTGCCTTTCAGTCTTCTTATGAGAATCATGAAGCCAAATCTAATCACTGGGGAGAGGTTTTCATATCCTTTGAACAATGTGAAGCCACTTATTAAAACTAACAAGCTCTAGGGCTACACAAGCCTCTCTAGTGTGTGTTTGGGAAGTGGTTGGTGAAGGGGATCCTGCAGCTTCAAGTGCAGCAGACACAGCTGAAATTCAGCTGCAAAAACTGTGAGACTCCCTGCGGCAGGCCTCACTCTGAGTCCAAAATGCGTCTAGCTCTGCCTCCCAAGTAAACTTCCCCATTTCAGTGACAGATGTCTTCAAAGATCCAAAGACTCAAAAGACAGACTCGAGCCTCCTGACTGTGCAGACAACCTCAGCCTAACATTTATCATTATCTCAGAAGCATAGCTGGGTTTCCCAGTAAAGGACTGTGAAAAGGTAGTACCTTCAAATCCTTTTCTGTTCTGCTGTTTCCATACAAAGAAACAGTGTTGGTGTGTACTTCAGGCTAGATCCAATAAAGGACTTGGGTGCACAGAAGTTAAATACTGCAGTATTTAATGTCTTAGAATGAAATACAGAAACTTGTGCATGTATAGCATTTTGATTTAGGTTTTTGTAGAGCAACACAGAGCTGCTGACAGATAGAGGAGTCATTAGCTCACAGGGACTGCATAATATTCACAAAGGGACTAGAGACTGTTAGCCTAGGCCTACACAGATAGCTAGTAATTTGTAGGCAGACACAAAGAAGAGAGTAAATAGCCGTTTTTTCCAGTGCAAGTGCAACATGAGTGGAGTTACTCAGGGATGCTGGAAGCTGCTGTTTGTCACCCCCAGTTAGGAGTCTAAAGTGAGGAAAGAAAGTTGGCAAATGGCATTACATGAATGATTACATGAAAAGGATGATTGTGAAGAACCTTAGAAGAACCTTGGACCACTAGATGGATAAAGAACTGGCTTGATGGCCGCACCCAAAGAGTGGCTGTCAACGGGTCCATGTCCCAGTGGAGGCCAGTGACAAGCGGAGTCCCTCAGGGATCAGTCCTGGGACCTGTCTTGTTCAACATCTTTGTGGGTGCCATGGACAGTGGCATCGAGTGCACCCTCAGCAAGTTTGCTGATGACACCAAGCTGTGTGGTGCAGTGGACACCCTGGAGGGAAGGGATGCCATCCAGAGGGACCTGGACAGGCTGGAGAGGTGGGCACAAGCCAACCTCATGAGCTTCAACAAGACCAAGGGCAGGGTCCTGCATCTGCGTCGAGGCAATCCCAGGCACAAATACAGGCTGGGCAGGGACTGGCTGGAAAGCAGCCCTGAGGAGAGAGACTTGGGGGTGCTGGTGGACGAGAAGCTCAACATGAGCTCTCAGTGTGCACTTGCAGCCCGGAAAGCCAACCAGATCCTGGGCTGCATCAGGAGAAGTGTGGCCAGCAGGTCAAGGGAGGTGATTCTCCCCCTCTACTCAGCCCTGGTGAGACCCCACCTGGAGTACTGCATCCAGTTCTGGAGCCCCTATTACAAGAGGGATATAGACATATTGGAAGGTGTCCAGAGAAGGGCCACGAGGATGATCAGAGGGCTGGAGCACCTCTCCTATGAGGACAGACTGAAGGAGTTGGGGCTGTTCAGTCTGGAGAAGAGAAGGCTCCGAGGTGACCTCATTGTGGCCTTCCAGTATCTGAAGGGGGCCTACAGGAAGGCTGGGGAGGGACTTCTCAGGATCTCAGGTAGTGATAGGACTAGGGGGAATGGAATGAAGCTGGAGGTAGGGAGATTCAGGCTGGATGTGAGGAGGAAGTTCTTCCCCATGAGAGTGGTGAAGGCCTGGAATGGGTTGTCCAGGGAGGTGGTTGAGGCCCTGTCCCTGGGGGTGTTTAAGACCAGGCTGGATGAGGCTCTGGCCGGCCTGATCTAGTGCAGGGTGTCCCTGCCTATGGCAGGGGGTTGGAACTAAATGATCCTTGTGGTCCCTTCCAACCTTGACTGATACTATGATACTAACCTTACAAGACTAGATGATAAAGTAACAGGTGAAATTCAGTGTGTGTTCTGTGGCTGTTTACCCTGATTTGGTACATGATTTAGGGTGGCATAAAATGAAGATAGTAGGAATGCAGTTCAAAGCATTTGATTGGAAGGAAGTGATTCCACATGCCATGCACAATACATCTGTGGGCTTCTGTCCACAGAATGTTACTCAAGTCTAAAAAACTACACCTTTTCAAGATAGCCTGGAAGAAATCTAGTGGAAATAAATGCAGACACATAAGTCTCACAAATCTAGCTGCAGTCTGAGAAGGACTATCACTGTTGCTTCTTCTGTTTCTACTCTTTCCTTGGGACTTTCATGGTTTGGGTTAGAAAGGACCTCCAAAGGCAATTGAGCCCAACCCCCCTGCAGTGAGCAGAGACGCTGTCCACTAGATCAGGTTACTCAGAGCCTTGTTGACTACTCCTGGTGACATCTATCTCCTGCAGGCTTGGCAGATCCCAGAACTGGCACAGCATGGCCATTGTACCCCATTAAAGAGCATGTCCTGCCTTTGCTGGAGTGCAGAGTCCAGGCAATGTGCCAATGTCTGACTCTGGGGCAGGGGCTAGAGGTACTGCAATATCAGGCAGGACTCAGTAAGGCTGGATGAGTTGCCCAGTATGGCAGAGACAGGAACACAGTAACACTGGCTGTAATTTCTTATCAGATTTAGAACTGGACACTCTTATGGTACTGATACCAGGGCAATGGCACATGAACTGGTGCAACTCACTACTCCTACCAACAAGCTCTGGCAGTAGGAACTTGATGGGGAACAGAACTGAAAATGAAGCCCTAGTGCATGCTCTGACAGCTATGCCACATGACTGCAGGAACGACAGGAAACCATTCTACTCTGTGGCTTATTAAACTATATTGAGGGCTATGCCAATGACAGAAATAACTCAAAATGGAAAGCTGCTTTACAGCTTCATTTGTGCTAAACTGCATCTTCTGTGATGCCCCTGCTGGTTGAGCAGCACAAGAACACATTCTTCATATGAGATGCTGACTAAGTAAAAACGGGTCTGGCACAACATTAAGCAATGAGAAGCTACACATGGAATGAGAATTTAAAGCCAAAATCAAAACTAAGGGCTTCAAAACTAATTCTCCTCCTCAATCTGCTACAAATAATACAACCTTCAGTATCAGCTTAAAGAAACAGCAGTTCTTGGTGGCAGTAAATGTCCTTTTTTTCATTACTGGGGCTCTTCCAGTTCCTTCAGATCAATACCACTCCTATGTATCTTTATAAATATAAATAGCAGATCCATTCTGATGAAGTTGACCCCATCTCGGTTTACTGCTGAAAAGCAGAATCAAAATGTATTTAAAGGGACATTTCAAAGAGGGAGAATACATTTTTAGTTATACCATGACCAATAGCCAAAAAAAGAATGCTATGTACCTTGGTACATTTTTTACCCTTGAACTTCCTCAAATCAGAGTTGTTTTTGTACTTTCTTTCACATTGTTTTTTGCAGTGCTAAAGGTTGTGAACTGGCTAGGTTAAAATGCACATATTTAAAAAAATTAAGCCCCTTTAGTTTATAAAGACAATTTTGCTGTTACATTTTGCCATTCACTTTTAGAAATGGCCTGAGTAATTAAATGATGCAATCTGTGTCTGTTCTGTTCTATTTCCCAGTAAATCTCAACCCAAATTTTCATTTTAAGATCTTGTCTACCAGCATAGAACTGTTTCTTTTGTACTGTAATGACTAATACAGCTGACAGGCTGTACCCAGACGTCTTTCTCAACCTGGCAGCCAGTCACAAGTTGGGTCCCCTGGGGTTGATACTGGAGCCAAAGTTAATTCAAATTTTTATAAATTATCTGGATGTGCAGATGACACAACAATGAGTGGGGAGATCAATGCACCAGAAGGGAGAGCAACCCTCCTGGAAGACCTGGACAGGCTGAATGAGTGGACTAGAAGAATCTCATGAAGTTCAGTGGCGACAAGTGTAGGCTGGGAATGCATAACCCAGTAGTGCAGCTCAGATTGGGATCCATGTAAATGTACTTCAGGAAAATGTAAGTTAAATAGTTAAGGGAAAATGTAATACTTTTATATCCTTTTACTAGGTCAAGGGAGGTGCTTCTCCCCCTCTACTCAGCCCTGGTGAGACCCCACCTGGAGTACTGCATCCAGTTCTGGAGCCCCTATTACAGGAGGGATGTGGACGTGCTGGAGCGTGTCCAGAGAAGGGCCACGAGGATGAGCAGAGGGCTGGAGCACCTCTCCTATGAGGACAGACTGAAGGAGTTGGGGCTGTTCAGTCTGGAGAAGAGAAGGCTCCGAGGTGACCTCATTGTGGCCTTCCAGTATCTGAAGGGGGCCTACAGGAAGGCTGGGGAGGGACTTCTCAGGATCTCAGGTAGTGATAGGACTAGGGGGAACGGAATGAAGCTGGAAATGGGGAGATTCAGGCTAGATGTGAGGAAGAAGTTCTTCCCCATGAGAGTGGTGAAGCCCTGGAATGGGTTATCCAGGGAGGTGGTTGAGGCCCCGTCCCTGGGGGTGTTTAAGACCAGGCTGGACGAGGCTCTGGCCAGCGTGATCTAGTGTAGGGTGTCCCTGCCCATGGCAGGGGGTTGGAACTAGATGATCCTTGTGGTCCCTTCCAACCCTGACTGATTCTATGATTCTATGATTCTACTAGGAACATTAAAAAACTCCAGTATATTGTTCCAAAGACCACAGAGGAGTTTGACAAGATGCTGAAGCAGTCAGATGACATATACAGATTTTCAACTAGATTTGGTTTACCAGTGGGGCTACTTATGTCTGGAAGTCAATATTAGCTGTGTCCATTCTTTGACCTGCATTCATGGAATAACTGTAATTATTTTTACTATTATTAATACTACTATTAAAGATATATTAAATATGTTGGAAAAAAAACGCTCTAACATCTATTGTTGATTTGTTACCTTGGTAATCTCCAAGGTAGCAATGATACAGGTGTTTCAACCACTGTTAGCTGTCTAAGAAGGAGAAACTAGAAGAACACAAGTTCTGCTTTTAACTCACAGTGCCATCTCCAGTAAATCATAACTCCTGCATTTATGAATGACTGTGGGAAGTAATTCAGAAACTTAAGAAATGCATAATCTGAAATCCTTCTTACGGCTTGTTAAAGTACGGATCGCTTTCACTTCTAGCCATGAGGCTGGCGCTCAGCAGGGACCAAGAAAGTGACCTGTGTGCCAGAGGTACACTCCCAAAGGCCCATTAAAAAAAATTTTTAAAAAGCATATTGTTAATTCTACCAACTCAGTACAGAATTACCAACCAGCAACAAAAAACCAAACAGCAAACCCCCCATACAGGCATACTTTCTCCTACACATGCAGCTGAACCTGGAACAGTCCTGAAGCTTTTCTGTCAAACAGACAAATTTGCTTCTCAAGATGCTTCTGCCCAAACTGCTCAGCCACCTAAGCTGCCAGCAGCTGAAGAAACTGGAAGCTCTAACCTCAGAAAGACCAGGAACAGAATAAGCTCTCTGAGCAGAGGCTGTGGCTCACATACCACAGGCCCTGCCTAATGCCCTTCCCACAGTCTCCTGGCAAAGGGACGGGAGAATGAGTAGAAGGTATAAAGGCCGCTGGAGAAGCATCAGCAAGTTCTCTCCCCTGCTTTAGGTTTAAGGTTTGTTAAGTGTCAGACTGGGAGAGTGACCATTGCTGGGAACAACACCATCTCCTCTTTTACTGCAACTACACCTATTGCCTTGGCAATGTGCTGGGTAAATAATTAAATCTAATTTTTCAGGAGTGTACCTAGAAAAAGAGAGTTGCTATACTAAGACTTGTGGGACCATTATTAACATAACTCACACACTTCAGTTTCCTGTAAAAAAGCACAAAACCCTATGGGATGGGGCTTCCTTTTTAGCCCATTTGGTTCAGATAGGATGAAATGACAAAGCCAAATAAGACCCTGTAAAAATCCCTTCTCAAAAATATAAATGACTGTAAATTATTTTCTGTAAATCACAGACAATTCAGGGTCACCTTGAATGGTTCTCCAACTGACTCTGTTAAGAGAAGTAGATGAGTCCTAAAGAAAGAAAACATCAAGACTCCCCATGGAAATACATGAAATATATAAGAAACTGTAGGCAACATCCTAATTAACACCTGTATAGATGGAACAAAAGTAAAGTGCAAAACTCAAAAGCCACCAGCACATGAAATGTATCAGTAACAATAAGTCTATCATCTTCTCTGAAACATGCCAGAGGAGATGTGAAGCAGCAACAGACACCTTTGAGAACCAGGTACCAAATAGAGCTGTACTATATGAAAGAAGAGAGTGCTCTGGTGAGCAAAGATGGCTTTGGAAAGGGTTCTGATAAAACAAAGAGGCATCATCACAGGGATTAGAGAGGTTCCAAAAGGTCCAGAGACAGTGAAGAAGTCTCAGGGAAGGTCACAATGGAATTAAAGAGAGTACAGATGCCTTCAAGGGACTGAATGGACCAGTGTCCTGACTGACATGAAGACTAGTTTATATATGGACTAAGGGGAGTCTCACAGGAGCTATTGAGGGGGTAGCAGCTGACAGTAGAAAGCTGGTCAGCATAGATCTTGCTTTGAAGGAGCTACATGAGGTTGAATATCAAAATCAATGCTGAGGCCCTGCATGGAAGCCCCTGGACCTCAGGTAGGCATACAAGGCATACTGCGTGTTGGCCAGGGCTGTGAAAAGATGGACTCAGTAGCATTTGTTGGCCCAGCAGTAAGATCTTATGCAGCTGTTTTACAAGCAGAGAAAACCATTAAAAATTATAACATCCCACGAGAATTGTCCTGACTCTTGTATTCACCGTATGGCACCTTCTGTTTTGCAGCTTGTATTCTGGGTTTAATGAGGAAATCACCCCAGCATGAGATACTACTTAACCAGTCAATATAGGCAGTATAGTAATGACAGTAATTAAAACACCTTATGGTACCTATGTTTCTCAAAGAGAAGCTGTGGCTGAGATATGGCAGCTCCTGGCAGGACAGAGAAACAAACCTGCCTTTTGAGAAATTAATCTGATGGGAACAGCATGTAGAGATAAAAAGAGCTCTGATAAACCAATTCGATTTTATTATGCACCAAGAAAGCATGAGACTGGCAAAACAGTAAAGGTGTTTGGGTGCTGCTACCACAGTCCATACTGACACTCAGTGAGACACACTCTCTGGACTTGGTGGCTTACTATTCTAACCAGTAACATTCATATTTTGTGTATTTTGTGTGTCTTGATTTCACAATTACATTTGTTATTTGTCTGTTACATATATTGGGCTGAGGTGACTATCTGCTCCATCTCTGTTGACAAACACTCTCTTCTTCTATTTTTGGCTTCCAGATAGATTTATGGTACCACTATGGCAAGCTGCCTGGCCTGCGCAGGAAGTTCAGCAGGCAAGACAGCACTCACAAAAGGCAACATGCCCCACAGCTAATAGGGAGTTGGGATGAAAGGGGTGTGTGTGTGAAGGGGTAGGGGGAAAGAGGGGCAAAAATACTACTGACAAACCATCTAGATTTAAATTCAGCCCAATTACATTAAAATCAGCTAGGGACTATCTGGCATATGGGCTTAGTAATGGTTCACAGGAGCCTCTTTGGCAGGTGTCTGGGTTAAAGGAGTAAGAGCATTATTCACCCTATATTCTACTTAAAGTTACATGCAGAAGTTGCAAACAGAGCTCAGGATGGAAAATAGCTTTGGTATGTGCAGCTGTTTTCCTCAGTAGCAGCATAGCAGTGAATAAAAAGACACCATCCACCCCTAAAATTTGAGAAACCATGATCATTCTCTAGACTTCCACTCCAGCCTTTGCAGCCAGGTAGTGACATGAAGATTAAATACACTAAAGAAAACGAAATGCAAGATCATTGTGTGTTGCACTACAAGGTTACAAGGTGCTATAGTTACAAATGTTCCCTCTATGGCATTGAAAAGGCTGCTGATAAACCTTACTGCCTGTATCCATCACTAGGAGATTGAATAACACAGGTATTTCAGACCTCCTGCCAAATCTGAGATATGGAATATGGATATTGCTCAAACAGGAACCTATGCAAAGCTGGACAAATCAAATCCCTCTCACTGGAAGATGCCAGCAGGAATGACACAAGACCTCTCAACAGCACCAGGTCAGATCCCCATTGAGCACACACCTGCCTAAGTTAGTGCTCACCTTTTCATGCAGAGAGACTGATGCTTCTTCTAATGAATATCTGACTTTGTCTTGGCCTGGGAACATTTTCACTCAATCCAAGGGAAGCTGATTTCCCTGTGTGGCTACCATGCCTTCATTGTTGCCACATGACTCAACAGGGTATATTTTGTGGGTTTTAGTGTTTGCTTTTAATTATTATTTGCTGTCACACGGTTTATGAAAATATTGATTAGGAGTGGGCTTGATTCTTCTTGTACCCTACTTTGAAACACCCTCATTCAGTGATATTTCCTTGCTGACAGCTAGCATTTGAAATTGTCATATAGCCAGCTTTTATCCATTCAATGCTAACTGTATGATATTACATAGTGCTTTTTTGTTAAAATAATTTCATGTGGTATTGTCCATTATGTCACAGGTTCACAGTTTGCATTGGGTTGGAAGGGACTCTCAGAGGTCATCTTGTCCCCTGCAGTCAGTAGGGTCCTACTAGATGAGGTTGCTCAGGGACACATCAAGTCTCATCTTGAACATCTCCAACATGTCCAACCCAAATCTATCCTGCTCCAGTTTAAAATCATTGCTCCTTGTCCTAACACTACAAGCCCTTCTAAACATCCTTCCCCAGCCTTCCTGTAGGTCCCCTTCAGATATTGAAATATCATAGAATCATAGAATCATAGAATCAGTCAGGGTTGGAAGGGACCACAAGGATCATCTAGTTCCAAACCCCTGCCATGGGCAGGGACACCCTACACTAGATCACGCTGGCCAGAGCCTCGTCCAGCCTGGTCTTAAACACCTCCAGGGACTGGGCCTCAACCACCTCCCTGGACAACCCATTCCAGGGCTTCACCACTCTCATGGTAAAGAACTTCTTCTTCACATCCAGCCTGAATCTCCCCATTTCCAGCTTCATTCCATTCCCCCTAGTCCTATCACTACCTGATACCCTGAGAAGTCCCTCCCCAGCCTTCCTGTAGGCCCCCTTCAGATACTGGAAAGCCACAATGAGGTCACCTCGGAGCCTTCTCTTCTCCAGACTGAACAGCCCCAACTCCTTCAGTCTGTCCTCATAGGAGAGGTGCTCCAGCCCTCTGATCATCCTCGTGGCCCTTCTCTGGACACGCTCCAGCACATCCACATCTCTCCTGTAATAGGGGCTCCAGAACTGGACACAGTACTCCAGGTGGGGTCTCACCAGAGCTGAGTAGAGGGGGAGAAGCACCTCCCTTGACCTGCTGGCCACACTTCTCCTGATGCAGCCCAGGATCTGATTGGCTTTCCGGGCTGCAAGCGCACATTGAGAGCTCATGTCGAGCTTCTCGTCCACCAGCACCCCCAAGTCTCTCTCCTCAGGGCTGCTCTCCAGCCAGTCACTGCCCAATATAGCTAGAAAGCTTTCTTGAGCCTTTTCTTTTCCAGGCTGAATGGCCCCAATTCCCAATAGCCTGTCTTCATAGAAGAGGCACTCCAGCCTTCTGAACATCTTTGTGGCCCTCCTCTGAACTTGCTCCAGGAGGTCGCCGTCTTTCTTATGTTGGGGGACCCCAGAGCTGGATGGAGTACTCCAGGCAAGGTCTCACAAGAGTAGAGGGGTAGAATCACCTCTCTTGACCTGCTAGCCACACTTCTTTTGATGAAGTCTTGGATGCAATTTGCTTTCTGGGCTGTAAGTGCACTCTGTTGACTCATGTTCAGCTTTTCATCCACCAGTACCCCCAAGTGCTTTTCTGTAGGGCTGCTCTCCATTTCATCAGCCCCCAGCTTGTATTGACTTCGAGGGTTGCCCCAGCCTAGGTGCCGGACTCTACACTTTGCCTTATTGAACATCACGAGATGCCCACATCTCCAACCTGTCCAGGTCCCTCTGGATGGCATCTCATCCTTCAGTTTTACCAATGTCTGTGCAGTTTCTGTCATTGACTAAATTTATAATCTCATCAAACAATGAAAGTGTATTTCCTTGACAAGATCTATTTTCCATGAGTAAAAATATTGACTATTATTAATTCTCTTATCAGACTTAGTTTTGCATCAACTGATTCCTGTATAAATGATTTAATTTTTTTTGCCAAGGAAACTTATCAGGATAATTGTGCTATGCTTAATTATCACGCTTGCCCTTTCTACCTAACACATCTACCATTGGGATGCCATTAACAAATGTTCATGCTTTGGGAATTGTAATGACATTCTTATATTCAGCAAAAAGAAAAAAAAAGTCATTGAGGGACAAAGCTCCTTGACCAGCTCCTCTGGGATTCTTTGGTAGACATTATCACCATTGCTGATTCTGAAGTTACTTTTATGGATACGGTTCTCATCCTTCCTTAGATATCCACACAAGGGGATGTGAATAGTTACATCACAGGCATAGTCTGACTATCTCTCAGAAGACCAGACTCCAGAAAACCAGTCTGGCAAAAGTACAGTAAGAAGAGTACATTTTCTCATGACCTGCTCATGGGCATGCTCAGAAACAGGCAGAAGCCTGAGAGACCCCTCACACAAACTGAAACAGATTGCGCTGATATCCAAGGTGGTATAATGAGACCTGTACTTGGACTGTTGCCCCTTTCTATGTAAAGATTTTGTTTGTCCAAATTTGACAGTAAGCAAACAGGCAGAGCCACAAACACACCTAGGGAAATGTGGGGTGAAGGAGGCCTACAGGAAGGCTGGGGAAGGACTGTTTAGAAAGGCTTCTAGCAGTAGGACAAGGGAGAATAGTTTTAAACTGGAGAGAGTAGATTTAGGTTGGACATAAGGAGGAAGTTCTTTACTCGTTGTGGTTGATGCCCCATCCCTGGAGACATTCAGTATCAGACTGGATGTGGCCCTGGGCAGCCTTCTATAGTTGGAGGTGTCCCCGCTGACTGCAAAGGGCTTGGATAAAATGACCTTTGAGAGTCCCTTCCAACCCAATCCAATCTCTGAATCTTGATTGCTTGACCAAAATTCCTTCCTTTTCAGTAACTTTCTGAGAAATGATCCAATCCCTCCAGGCACTGCAGAATGAGGATAGATTGATAGAAGACCAATAGTGCTTTTTAATGAACATTCAACAGATGGGTGCCAAACTGATTCTGAGCAGTCTTTCCTTAGGTCATTAACATCCCAGTCCCAGCCATGACACCTGGGGAACTCAATGATGAGGCATGCTATACCAACTTTCTTCTCCATGTTTTTTTAAAGTAGCTATAGTTGTTGTGGTGAAGTAATAATTCCTGTCTATCACCTGAAGGAGCAGGGTTCTGCACCTCCTGCTCTTTCCCGTTGCGATCCAGCAATGATGAGCAGCCTGTAAGTTACCCAGAGAATGCTCTGTCAATGCACAGGCTACACTTGCAGCTTCTGGGCTACAGCTTTCTCTGTAAACTGCTCATCTTTGGATTCACAGATTCCATGATGCCTGGATCAAGATATCAAGTTCTTAGATGTCTGAACAAATGAAATTGTGTTGTCAAATATTTCTGTTCCCAAACTTCTGCAGGAAGACCAAGGTCCACACACCCATATTCACAACAATATAGCAGGGCTTTCCCACAATAAGAGTATTTCAGATCTAGTGGTCAAATTTAAGTCTGTCTAAAGAGAGGATTTGTTTGTTAAATTCAGGTCTAGATCCAGCCTGGAATTGCAGTTCTCCAATTCTCTGCCTGAGAGTTTAAAGCACAAATAACACACACTATGCACTGTGTCTGCACCTTAACAAGACACATCCAGAACTGCAAAAAATGAGGCTGTAGCTGAAAAGAAGGCTGAATTATTACTGTTCATAAAACAGTGGACCTAGTTTCTTCTCCTGAAGCATGAGAGCAGAACGAAACATCTATCTGGTTAGGAAGAGATTTATTTTTTCTTCCCTTGTTCTCTGAGGCTGCCAGAAAATAGCAGGCTCTGGATGGAAGTGAGTTTGGTTTTATCTAAGATCTTATAACTGGGTCACGTTTTGAGCACTAAACAAATCTGAGAACACTTATTTGTCAACTGCTTTGTTTCAGCCCTTTTTAATGACCAGCACCTGTGTGTTCTTCAGTGGCTCCCTTTTCTGCTTTCATGCAAGAAATCACTGCTGTAAAAGACTATTGTTTTTCTGTGTGGTTTGGGGTGGGGGTTTTTGTTTGTTTGTTTGTTTGTGGTTTTTTTAAGTATTTAAGATGGTATAACCATTGAGTTGTAAGGGACCTCTAAGAGTTGTCTAGTCCAAACCCCCTGCAGTAAGCAGGGGCATCCTCAACTAGATCAGGTGGTCCAGATCCCTGTCAAGCCTCACCTTGAATATCTCCAGGAATGGGCCTTCAACCACCCCTTGGGCAACCCATTCCTCTACCACCCTCACGATAAGAACTTGTTCCTAAGCACCTCACTTAATGTTTTGGTCCTACCACCACAAAAAAATACTGTTAAACCCAAAAATCTTCCAAGGTCACTAAGGAGATGAAATGGCTTTGTATCATGACAAAGGTAAGGAAAACCTTTAGTACAAAGAATGACTAGCATTATGAATCTTTTTTTTTTTTTTTTTTTTCTCCCATGGAGGTGAGAGGAGAATATGATACAGAATACAGAATTAACCAAGTAGGAAAAGACCTTCAAGATCATCTAGTCCAACCTACCACCCAACACCATCTAATCAACTAGATTAGATGGGGCACAAAGCACCCCATCCAGTCTCTTAAAAACTTCCAGTGATGGTGACTCCCCCACCTCCCTGGGCAGAACATTCCAATGGCAAATCACTCTTTCTGTGAAGAATTTCTTCCTAACATCCAGCCTAAACCTCCCCTGGTGCAGCTTGAGACCTTGTCCTCTTGTTCTGTCACAGGTTGCCTGGGAGAAGAGACCAACTCCCTCCTGGCTGCAACCACCCTTCAGGCAGTTGTAGACAGCAATAAGGTCTTCCCTGAGCCTCCTCTTCTCCAGGCTAAACAACCCCAGCTCCCTCAGCCTCTCCTCACAGGGCTTGTGCTCCAAACTCCTCCCCAGCTTTGTTGCCTTTCTCTGAACATGTTCCAGCAGCTCAACATCTTTCCTAGATGAAGGGGCCCAGAACCAGACACAGTACTCAAGGTGTGGCCTAACCAATGCTGAGTACAGGGGCAGAATGACTTCCTTCTCCTGCTGGCCACACTGTTCCTGATGCAGGCCAGGATGCCATTGGCCTTCTTAGCTGCCTGGGCACACTGCTGACTCATGTTCAGCCTACTGTCAACCACTACCCCCGGGTCCCTTTCTGCCTGGCTGCTCTCCAGCCACTCTGACCCCAGCTTGTAGCACTGCCTGGGGTTGTTGTGGCCAAAGTGTAGAACCCGGCACTTGGATGTGTTAAATCTCATACCCTTGGACTTTGCCCATCTGTCCAGCCTGTCAAGGTCCCTCTGCAGAGCCCTTCCACCCTCTAACAGATCAACAGCTGCCCCCAGCTTGGTGTCATCTGCAAATTTACTGATGATGGACTCAATCCGCTCATCCAGATCATCAATGAAGATATTGAACAGGATGGGGCCCAGCACTGATCCCTGGGGGACACCACTAGTGACTGGCCGCCAGCTGGATGTGGCACCATTCACCACCACTTTTTGGGCTCGGCCCTCCAGCCAGTTCCTAACCCAGTGCAGAGTGCTGCTGTCCAAGCCACAGGCTGACAGCTTGGCCAGGAGTTTGCTGTGGGGGATGGGGTCAAAGGCCTTGCTGAAGTCCAGGTAGACTACATCCACAGCCTGCCCCACATCCACCAGGTGGGTCACCTGATCATAGAAGGAGATCAGGTTGGTCAGGCAGGACCTGCCCTTCCTAAATCCATGCTGGCTGGGCCTGATCCCTTGGCCATCCTGTAAGTGCTGTGTGATTGCACTCAAGATGACCTGTTCCATAATCCTTCCTGGCACTGAGGTCAGGCTGACAGGTCTCTAATACCCTGGTTCCTCCTTCCGTCCCTTAGTGTGAATGGGCACCACATTGGCCAGCTTCCAGTCTTCTGGAACCTCTCCAGTGAGCCTGGACTGTTGAAAAATGATGGAGAGTGGCTTGGCCAGCTCATCTGCCAGTTCTCTCAGCATCCTAGGATGGATCCCATCTGGTCCCATGGACTTGTGGGGATCCAAGTGGCTAAGCAGGTCTCTAACTATTTCCTCCTGGATTACAGGGGAACTATACTGCTCCCTGACTCCATCTGCCAGCTCTGGAGGCCAGTTGTCTGCAAGACTACATATCCTTTTTTTAGTAATTGAAGCAAAGAGGATGTTAAGTACATCAGCCTTTTCCTCATCTTTAGTTACAATATTTCCCTCCATGTCCACTAAGGAGTGGAGGTTGTCCTTGCCCCTCCTCTTGCCTTTAATATATTTGTAAAAGCATTTTTTGTTGTCCTTCACAGAAGCAGCCAGTCTAAGCTCTAAATGGGCTTTTGCCTCTCTAATATTTTCCTACATGACCTAGCAACATCCTTAAACATTTCCTGGGTTACCTCTCCTTCCTTCCAAAGATGAGACACTCTCTTTTTTTTTCCATAATTTGCTCAGAAGCTCATTGCCCATCCAGGCTGGCTGTCTGCCCTGGCGGCTCATCTCCTGGCACATTGGCACAGCCTGTTCCCTTGCCTTCAAGATTACTCTTTTGAAGTAGGTCCAGCCCTCCTGGACCCCTTTGTTTTTAAGAGCTGTTTCCCAAGGTACCTTCTGAGTTAGTTCCTTAAGTAACCTGAAATCTGCCCTCTGAAAGTCCAGAGTGGAGGTTTTGTTGCTGCCCCTCTTAGCTTGACTGCATATTCAAAACTCAATAATCTCATGGTCACTGGACCCCAGACAGCCTCCAACCACCACATCTCCCACCAGCCCTTCTCTGTTTGTAAAAAGAGGGCCAAGCAAAGCCTTACTCCTGGTAGGCTCACACAGCAGCTGTGGTATGAAGCTATCCTCCATACACTCCATACTCTGCTAAATCGTAAGTGGCTTGGAGAAAGCAGTTGGAGATTCACTTTCTGCTATAAAATGCTCTATGAATAAATAGGGAGTAAAGATTTATTGCAGCTTTATTAAAATATATTACATAAATTAAGGATGTGGTATCCATCCAGCTGATTGAAGCAGAGATTCCCTACAGATATTTTGTTTGTGCATGAAGAAAGTTGTCACAAGTAATTTGGACTGCAACGTGGATCTAGACTGCCAAATGATGATTAATTAAGTCCATGTTTGGATTATTTCTGCTATATTGTTTCATTAGGGAAAACAACTGCAAATATGGAATAAAGCAACCAGGGGAATTCAAGAATGTACATGTAAATGAGACCTCTAGCAAAGAGCACAGACTGCAACTGAATTGTGTGTGCCCTGTGATGTTGTATGGTACTCCTCACTGCTCCAGCAGAAATAGGCACGAGAAAAGATGACTTGTGTTTCCTGTGGCAGTGACTGAGTTGACTAGAGTAATTTGCAGCAGATGAGGAATGGAGCCCTTTCCTTGCCACGTGATGTTCTGACTTCAAGGCAAAGTGCCATCTTATTTTACATGTATAATACCAGCCTAAAGCTGAGAAGGAATATGATCATAAAGCTAAGAACTACACAGTTATTTTAATTTCAGATTTGCCTCCATACAGTTTTTCTCTCAGACTTGAGGAAGAAAATGCCTTGATGAGGAGACCTCCTCATCCCATGATTTGCCTCCTCCCATCAGGAAGAGTGGCATACCCACACACCAAGCACATGCTTCTGGAAATGGAAAATTTCAATCCACTTTTGCAGTTATGTGTCATTTCTCATCAGGGGTGAATTCAGCAGTGTTTAAATATGGCCAGTATAGCCCTTTCCCAGATGATATTAGCTGAAGGTCTTCTGTTGACCAACCTTCTATTGCATTTACATCATCCATTAAACATGAGGAATCCTAAAGTCCCAGTTAATTTCACATACAAGGCACAGTCATTTTTGAGGACAGTTATCAGCTAAACTTGGTTCAAGGCTATTCCTAGTCAAGACAACAATGCATATCTCCAGCTCCATTGATAAAACCCAAAACAGTCACATGGAAAAAAAAATAATCTTTTTATCTAGTATATGGGTGGCAAAAAACAGTGGAAAAAGTTGCCTGAAATTCTGGGAAATGCCAGAGCACCATAGCAGAACTTACACTTTTTTTTTTTCAGGCAATATCAAAAACCAATGTGAAATCATAGCCTTACACTGGACCTCAGGCCAGAATTATTACCTCAGTTTGAGATGAAAGCTTGACATCACAAAATGTCCTGAACTCAGCCAGTGCAGGACTTGACTGATCTACATGGGACTGGGTCTACATGGGACTGGATCTACATGGGACTGGAAATAGATTGTCATTAATTTCCTTCCAGTGGCTCATCCAGGAATCTCCAAATGTCTGGCTGCTTTGTTGAGTACTGCAGATTTTGGGAAGTGTGCCTGAGCATCTGTACTATGCAGACAGCAGAGAGGGCAGAATGTGCACCATGCAGCTCATCCACACTGGGGCTGTCTCTGAGGCATCCAGAAAACAGACACACAGACAGGCATCTCCTGATTGAGCTGATGTGCAGGGTGCAATCAGTTAGCAGCCTTTACAAGAAAGCTGTAACTAGCAACAAAATAGAGCCAACTGTAACCTAGGAAACTACTGTGAAAAACCACAGAGCAAATGAGCACAACCCCTGCATGAGTTATATCTGCAACAGGCATCAACATATGGAAATCACCTTGTAAGCTACCCAAGACCCCTATGACTTCTCACTAACAGGCTTTTCAAGGGGCTATATAAAAAACTTTGTCCCATGGCTCAGTAGAGAGCAGGAGGATTTTTGCGTGTAGCAGAAATCAGGGACTTCACTGTCTTCTGAAAGTGGAGCTTCAGGGGAAACACGACAGCAGCTCTAATTCAGGACCTTGGACTTATTTTCAGCTCACCTTTGAGGATTACAATCAGTTTTATATGACAAAGTATGCACTCCATAACACTTTAGAAAAAGCCCTTGACCCTGAAAGAACGTGCTAGTATAGCTGTAAGTAAAAGAACAGTATACACAGGCTGCATGCAGACGAAAGGTACCTAATACAGTTTGAACACCTTTAAGCAGAGAGACACTTTTAAGCAGAGTCCCTCAATTGCAGACGGCTTTAAAAAATTTATTTATTTATTTATTTATTTATTTATTTATTTATTTATTTATTTATTTTAAACTGTAATTGCATATGAATTTCTAAGCTTTAGGATGCTCACTGAGAGCTCCCCCCCCCATTTCTGGATTTGACAGATGACCCACCTACTACTCATCTCAGGAATCCTATTAACCTCAACAGAAGCTTTAAAAAAACACCCACCACTCAGCAGGATGCAGTACCTTTTGGATGCAAATACACCAATGCCCAAGATCAGGAAACTTGTAAATTCTTCAATGTCATCAAGCAATTCTGAACCGACATACCTTTGCCACAAACAACCTCAGCAGCACAGTTAACCTTTGACTCCTACATTTCCTAATCAGCAAAAGCCTATCATAAACAAAAAGTTATCGCAACTTCACTTACTCTGAGCAATGCCCTTCACTACAGATGTTTGCTTTTTAATGGCATCACTTCTGAAGATAGTGGTTGTCCACACTTAGCCAATATCCAGGGCTAAACTACAGCAGTTGCTACATCACTCAAAGATCCTTCCCCAGCAGAGAAAGACAATCAAGAAAAGGAGAGGACACCTGTAGCTTGAAATGAGTACATATTTAACAAAACAGACAAACTAATACCAATGACAACATAAAGTATACAGTACTAGCCCAGCAAATGTAGAGCAGTCACACACACAAAAAACCCGCCTAGAAAATTAGTCCTCAGGAACAAGAGTAACAGCACAACCAGAAAAAGCCAAAACAAGAGACCCTCCTCTCCTCAGCAAATGTTCCCCTTTATATTGAGCATGATGCTTATGGTGTGGGATATACCTGTGATCCAACTCAGGTCAGCTGTTCTGTATGACTCCAAACTGCAAAGAGCCTGCAGACCATGGCTGGCCTGTAATTCTGTCCCAGTGAAACCAGGACAATGTTTGACCACCAGGAGCAGATCCTATGATTGCCTATCACACAATAATACAGCAAAGAACCATAATCTGTATTTTCATTTGAAAGGCCATTCCTTTTGCACTTTTCTCAGCTTCTTTTCCCTTCTTCCTGAAGTAGAAAATATCAGTGTCCTAACTGTGCACACATTTATTTGAAATATATAAAGCACAGACATTTGGAGGTACAATGACTGCAAATGGAAAATCAAATATCAAACATTTCCTACAACTGAAAGAAGCATAGGCTTTTTATGAAAGTTCAGCTAAAAACAAGACAAATTCAGCAAAGTTGGAATATCAATTTAAATGTTTGCTTTAGAGTCATCAGAAGACATCCCAAATTATAGATTCATAGAAATTATTGATTCATGGAGGGTTTTGGGTTGGAAAGGACCTTAAAGATCATTTAGTTCTAACCCTCTTGCCATAGACAGGGATGCCTTCCAGTAGACCAAGTTGTTCAAGGCCTCAACCAGCTTGGCCTTGGACACCTCCAGGGAGGGGGCATCCACAACCTCTGTGGGCAACCTGTGCCAGTGTCTCACCATGCTCACTGTAAAGAAGAGGGGGAGAATCACCTCCCTCATCCTGCTGGTCACACTTCTCTTGGTGCAACCCAGGGCATAGCTTGCCTCGTGGCCTGCAAGCACACAGTGCTGGCCCATGTTGAGTTTTTCATCAACTGAGATACCCAAGTCCTGCTCCTTGAGACTGCTCTTGAGCCACTACTTGCCCAGCCTATATTTGTGCTCAGGATTGCCTCAACCCAGGTGCAGGAACCTTGGCCTTGTTGAAATTCATGAGGTTAGCTTGGGCCCAGCTCTCAAGCCTGTCCGAGTCCCTCTGAATGGTATCACTTCCCTCCAGCGTGTCAACCAGTCCACGTGGCTTGGTATCACCCACAAACCTGCAGAGGGTGCACTCAATCCCACTGTCAAAGGTGTTAAATAGCACTGGCCCCAGTACAGACACATGAGGGAGGCCACTTGTCACTGTTCTCCATTTGGACATTGAGCTGTTGACCAGAACTCTCTGAGTGCAGCCACACAGCCAATTCCTTATCCAGAAACTGGTTCACCCCTCAGATCCATACTTTTCCAATTGGGTGACCGGGATGTCATGTAGGACAGTGTCAAATGCTTTACACAAATGCAGGCAGTTTCTTTTCCCTTATCCGCTGATGCTGTAAATCCATCATAGAAAGCCACCAAGTTTGTCAGGCATTATAATACTTATCAATAATTATAATATTTAGCAATATATTAAACTGTGGAATTGAGCTCCAAAGACCCATTTCTACGCTGAATATTGTTGAGAATACATGAGAGACGTGACCATAGTACATTTAGCTACTGTACTTGCTGAACTTTTTGAACTGTGGCATGAAAACAGATCAAACAACAGGAGATGAGTTGTTTAAGAGTACTTCCATAAACAGCATTCGTACTACAATACAAGAGAAGAGGGAATTGTTTAAATGAGAATTTCTTATACATATAAAGAATAATGGTAACTTTTTAGATGAAGCTCAAGGTTGCTTATGTATGAAAGACAAATTTTCTCATCCAATAGATGATGGTCTGTGCAGATCAGAATATCAATGGGGAACTGTGGTAAAATGATTTAGTTGTCAAAGACTACATTACGCATGGGCTGTAAATGAATGGATTTTGGTTCTAAATACAGACACTCTTCCAATTCACATAAAATTAAACATACCCCAAAAAGCAGAGAAATATCAAGGATTCACTTTCTAAAATTATCTGATATCTTCAGTGTAATGACATACAGCCTGACATTCCTCAGAAAAACTGAGAGCCACAGCTGCTGTCACATGAATTTCACTAATGCACTATTCACATCATTATTAAAACCACATGCTCTATCAGAAAACCCCCTTTCATCATGCACAAAACCTTGCATTCTGTTCACTTAGTGTCAATGACTGTGCCTAAGAAGACAACAGTACATATTAGCTATACCTGTGCATCAGGAGTTGATCTGCTGGAAGGTAGAGAGGCTTTGCAGAGGGACCTCGACAGGCTGGACAGATGGGCAGAGTCCAAGGGCATGAGATTTAACACATCCAAGTGCCGGGTTCTGCACATTGGCCACAACAACCCCAGGCAGCGCTACAGGCTGGGGTCAGAGTGGCTGGAGAGCGGCCAGGCAGAGAGGGACCTGGGGGTGCTGGTTGATGGGAAGCTGAGCATGAGCCTGCAGTGCGCCCAGGCAGCTAAGAGGGCCAACCGCATCCTGGCCTGCATTAGGAATAGTATGGCCAGCAGGAGCAGGGAGGTCATTCTGCCCCTGTACTCTGCTTTGGTTAGGGCCGCACCTTGAGTACTGTGTCCAGTTCTGGGCCCCTCAGTTTAAGAAGGACATTGAGACACTTGAACGTGTCCAGAGAAGGGCAACAAGGCTGCTGAGAGGCCTTGAGCACAAGCCCTATGAGGAGAGGCTAAGGGAGCTGGGGCTGTTTAGCCTGGAGAAGAGGAGGCTCAGGGGCGACCTCATTGCTCTCTACAACTACCTGAAGGGTGGTTGTAGCCAGGAAGGGGTTGGCCTCTTCTCCCTAGCAACCAGCACCAGAACAAGGGGACACAGTTTCAAGCTGCACCAGGGGAAGTTTAGGCTGGAGGTGAGGAGAAAGTTCTTCACCGAGAGAGTGATTCGTCATTGGAATGGGCTGCCCGGGAGGTGGTTGAGTCTCCGTCCCTGGAGGCGTTCAAGAGGGGACTGGATGTGGCACTTGGTGCCATGGTCTAGTTGTGAGGTTGTGGTTATGGGTTGGACTCGATGATCTTCAAGGTCTCTTCCAACCTTGGTATTCTATTCTATTCTATTCTATTCTATTCTATTCTATTCTATTCTATTCTATTCTATTCTATTCTAATCTGAGTCAAGGTTGTACATGCTAATATAATTTTCCCCTAACTTTTGTTTTCCTACCTTTTTATCCATAATAATTTTGCAAGAGATTTTGAGAAGGAAATTATTTATCCACAGAAAACTTAATGTCATTTCAGGGATAATTTACAGGTCTTAATTATGATTTCTTATTTATGTTGAGGCAAGAAATTCTGAGGTAAGAAATTCTGATTTTGTACTCTTACAGTTTGAAGAGAGCTTAGCTACTAATGTTAACCACAGATAACATGAAAAACTATGTCTAAAATGATGGGGGGTTTTGTACATATAATCATAGAATCATAGACTTATAATACAATATAATAATAATAATAATACAATACACCAGGTTGGAAGAGACCTTCAAGATCATCGCGTCCAACCCATCAAACAATCCAACCCACCCAACAACTAGACCATACAGCCAAGCACCCCATCAAGTCTTCTCCTGAACACCTCCAGTGAAGGTGACTCCACCACCTCCACAGGTAGCCGATTCCAATGGCCAATCACTCTCTCCGTGTAGAACTTCTTCCTAACATCCAGCCTAAACCTGCCCTGGCGCAGCCTGAGACTGTGTCCTCTTGTTCTGGTGCTGGCTGCCTGGGAGAAGAGGCCAACCTCTGCCTGGCTACAACCTCCCTTCAGGTAGTTGTAGAGAGCAATAAGGTCACCCCTCAGTCTCCTCTTCTCCAGGCTAAGCAACCCCAGCTCCCTCAGCCTTTCCTCATAGGGCTTGTGTTCCAAACCCCTCACCAGCTTTGTTGCCCTTCAACTTGTTAGGGTCGGAAGGGACCTCAATGATCATCTAGTTACAATCCTCCTGCCATGGGCAGGGACACCTCACACTAGGTCAGGTTGCTCAGAATCACATCCAGCTTGGCCTTAAAAACCTCCAGGGATAGGGATTCCACCACCTTCCTTGGCAACCTGTTCCAGTGTCTCACCACCCTCATGGTGAGGAACTTCCTCCTAACATCCAACCTGAATCAACCTCATCCTAGTTTTGCACTATTCCCCCTAGTCCTATCATTACCTGACAGCCTAAAAAGTCCCTCACAGCTTTCTTGTAGGACCCCTTTAGATACTGGAAGGCTCCTTGGAGCCTTCTCCCCAATATAGAATAGCCCCAACTCTCAGTCTGTCTCCACACAAGAGGTGCTCCAGCCCTCTGATCATCCTCATGGCCCTTCTCTGGACATGCTCCAGAACGTTCATATCCCTCTTAGATAATGGAAATTATTGTATTGTTTAGTTTATCAAGCTGTATTTGTGACTATAAGTGCCTCATGGATGCAAGACATGGCTCTCTCTAAATGTTAGTGCCATGCATTAGCCTCTTTTGTCATGACTGTTTTCCACCTATAATTTGATCAAAGACATTAATAAAATGCAGTACAAATGTAATCCTTCTCTAAATGCCAGTCTTTCCAATGTTGTAGCCAGCTGCTCGTTGTATCAAGATTTCCTGTTGCAGTCTGAGATAATTTTTTTCCATCTGAAAACAAAATGCTGCCTAGTGGCTCATATGAAGGAAAGAAGAATGTACCTCTACTAATGTGGAAAGCTCCTGCTTTGCTTTGTAAAATCCACACATCTTTTATATTTAGATTTTATATATCTTTTATATTTATACTTTAGATTGCTTGCTTTCATCTTAGGTGCAAAACCTGACAAGTCAGCCACTGGCAGCAGGGAATGTCCTTACCTTGGAAAGCTCTAAACTTGTGTTAACTTTCACAAGAAAACTCTATTTTCTTAAATTTCCGATTATGCAAAATGCAGGTTGAAGACAAAAAATTACAATAGAATAGAATAGAATAGAATAGAATAGAATAGAATAGAATAGAATAGAAGAATAGAATAGAATAGACCAGATTGGAAAAGACCTTTGAGATCATCGAGTCCAGCCTAACATCCAACACCCTAGACTAGACTAGACTAGACTAGACTACAATACAATACAATAAAACAGGTTGGAAAAGACCTCAGAGATCATACAGTGCAACCTATCATCCAACACCATCTAATCAACTAAACCATGGCACCAAGTGCCCCATCCAGTCTCTTTCTAAACACCTCCAGAGATGGTGACTCCACCACCTCCCTGGGCAGCCCATTCCAGTAGCCAATCACTCTTTCTATGAACAACTTCTTCCTAACATCCAGCCTAAACCTCCTCTGGTGCAGCTTGAGACTGTGTCCTCTTGTTCTGGTGCTTGTTGCCTGGGAGAAGATACCATAGCATTGTATCTGAATGAAGAGGAAGCAATTCTTCTTCATGACACTCATTTTTATTTCTGCTTATCAGTTTCTGACTGTTTCCTGAGCAACACATTTGTTCATGTGCTAGACTGATTCCACAACACTTCTTATGCCAGTCCTGCCCAGCAGGGACACATCAAGGTGACCCTGTCTAGACAGGGCTGTTGGGCAGCAGGGATCTGCTGTCTTCCCATAAGGCTTGGTCAAGCCTCATTATAAGATACTTAATAACAGTGACAGCAGATGACAAGAACTTTTCTTTTTGCCTCTAGCTTGCCTATGCCTAGGGCAGCTCTTGAATTTACAAGGGCACCAGCTGCTTGAAAAGCTTGAAGAGAAGCAGAGATGAAGAAAGAAGCTCCCCAGAAGGTGAACACAATCCCGGGCACAGATGGGCAACAGACAGGCATGCTGCTGAGCATACGTCTAGGTCACAAATCTTAAACAAAAGGATTTCAATTGCCCTTGGAGGAACCGTGGAATCAGAAGGAAGGTATCTGACCAAACTACCAACTACCCTTTTCCCCCATACACCCCCACCAAAAAACCCCAACAAAATAAAACACTGCTCCCTCTGCCAAGGACAAGAAAAAGAGAAAAATGAAAGGGATAAGTTTTCCCTAATCATTAAAGACTCTCAATGTAGTCCTACCCCCACACCTAACTAAAGACAAAGTCCAGGTATCCATGGCTAGCAGAAGTCGCTGTAAGACTAGCCAAATTCAGTGTCCCTCTCTATTTTGTAGTGCATCTTGATCTTCATATACCGGAAAATCCTGTGCCCCACACAACTCCAAATATGACAAAAGTAAAGGATTTAGTTCTGAAAAGGTTATGTTGACTCACAGGATGTCTGCTGAAGCAGTGTGCAATCTGTGTGTCTCTTTTTATACTCTTGACACCAGAGGAGATTGGAATGAGGAAAATTGCATTTGAAATAGCAAATGTAGGGGTTTTGAGTCACCACCCAGCAGCATCTTTTTATAGACGAAAACTGCAATCGTTTTGACAAGCTTAGTGTAGTAGGGTGGGGGTTTTTGTATAATTTGACTTATCTGGGCTTGCTTTTTATAGATTCCTTTCCTGCTCACAATGGCAATTTCCTGATTACTGCCTTTTCCAAGTAAGGCATCATTTGCTTCAACTTGTAATTAAGATGTTAAAAATTACAACAGCTTTCTGTCATAAAAACTGAATAGTTACTGCCTTTACTAGTAGAGTTGTTTAGTTCTTACAGACAATGGGGAAAGGGAATGGAGGGAGAAAAAGGGGAAAAAAAACCATTAATTTATTGCATCACAGCAAATATGTTCTCCAGAAGTAGAATAGTCATGAATTTCTAATTTCTCACTTTTGCATTAGAGGTCACTAACATTTACAATGTAATTGCAATTGACTCTTTGTTGCTAAAGAGTTCAATATGTTCTTCAAACATTTCTGTGGAATATGACATGCAATTTGTATTATGGAATTATATGTTTTCAATGGGAAAGTGAGCAAGCCCAAAACATAGTTAAGATCAAACAACATTCACTTTAAAGCTGAGTTACCTTTTTGAAGAAAAAGATTTGTACAATACTACAGTTCCAATATGAAATATGACCTCTGCCATAAAATTTTTTCTTCCAAACAGGGCAATAATTAACAATCCCAGCTGTAAAATATTTGCAATATTTTTGATGGTCTTATGTAAGCCATCATTTATGCAAGGAGAATAATCACAGAATCAACCAGGTTGGAAGAGAACTTCAAGATCATCAAGTCCAACTGATGAGACTGTACAATACATTGCTTTGTTAAGCTCAGTATTTTGTGTCTAACAGTACTAGATAAGCATCATTTATGAAAAGGTTTGTTTCACTAATTGTGCAGTATGATAACTATGTTTTCAAAAAGCACACTGTATTATGTACAAGGTCTTCCAGTCCTAGTCCAATTTGGTTTTGTCTGGCCTCAGTTTTCATACACTAGTTCTTGCTAAATTTTTGCATTGCTGGATTTTAAATTTCTCTGATGGATTAGAATATTCATTAGCATGTTACCCAGAAAGATCAAACACCTCTCAGCCTGTTCTGTCTACTTAAATGAATTGATCAGTCTCAACTTTATTTTTTTCCCCACCAGTTCTGTAATAATTTCTGTGGTTCTTACCTGATCTTCCTCAAATTTCTGACTGTTCCTGGTCATGACATCCCTGTTCTTACATCTAAGGATCAGCAGTTCCTGTTGCATCATCCTGAGAGTGCATGGCTAGTTGCATGGCCCTTATGATTCTTGTCAAGGTCATCACTTTCTAAAATGTAATTCTGTATTTGGGAAGTAGTTGTGCAACTGTGTACATATATTAAAGTGTATTTTGTTTGTAGTCTCAGTTGTTGAGAATGAATGCATCTGTTTTTGTTGTTTATAGTTCTCACTAGTCTTTGTGTCATCCAGAAGTTCTGTGATAGGTCATTTCCATTCACCTCCAGATCACTGACTATAATGTGGATTTGTCCCAATGTCTATGAAAGTTCAACAAAATCACTCCCATCCAGCATAATTTCTCATTGGCAACAGCTTTTTGACTCTGTTCAGTACATTAGAATGTCATAAGTTACAAAGTCAAATGCCTTGCAATAAATCATAGTGTATCATTTCCATCCAATTATATTCATCAACCAAGTATGTCATTACATTTGAGATTTAAATCAAGTTTGTTGACACGATCTTCTCTTTATAAAGTCATGCTGTCTGAAATTGATTACAGTCTTTGCCTTTAAGTTCATTGTTACTGTGTCATTCTTGTCAGGAATAGGTGTCAGGCTGACCAACATACAGTTACCCAAGACATCCTGCTTGACATGTTTAATAAGGAAAAGGTAACTGCAACAACTGCTAGCACTTCATCATTGTTGTTTTTTTCAGTTTACCAGAACGTCCTGCGTTCCAAGATTTAGTAGAAAGAGCATCAACACACTCTAGAACTTGTTTTCTACCTCTTTTAGAACTTCTGAATAAATATTACTCAATCTACCTATTTCAAAATATTTATGCTAATTACACATTTCTCCAATCATTCCAAGTCAGTAAAAGGCTGGAAAGTTTGTACATGTAATAAAATGCCTTATGCTACATTCTTCAAATGCAGATTGAAAATATTTATGGTGTACTGTCAATAATTCTGATAGGTAGCTAAAGATGAAATTACCAAACATAGGCTTTCTTTAGCAATGGATATACTCACCTTTGTTATTCTTATCATCTTTATTTTCTCATCTATCTAGAAGCCAAGAATATTTATTTGGCTCAATCTTTAATTTCTTGATCTGGACAGATTCTAATTGATATTAGTGATTATCAGTTTTTCCTTTATCCTATTTGATAGATTGTGTTTTCTGTACGTTTTAATTTTTTTAGACAAACTATAAGCTAAAGCTGTCTTTTACTTTGTCTTCTATGATCAGTAATGAATTGTTTCTGGAATAATCATTACTACCTATTAATCCATTTCTAAGAGTTCATGTGTAGGCCTGTGCTTTTCAGTATTATGATCACTCTATGACTGCCTGCTGCCTTGCAAAATATTCATAAGCCAGTTTCATTACTAAAAATCTCTTACAGTTAAATTAAAGCAGTTTTACCCTGTGTCTTCCTAATCTGGCTTTGTTGTGATTTCCATTAAGAACTTAAGCTCTATACCACTTATTCTCAGGTAAAGAACCTGAGAAATCTAGTTAATAATTCCCACTAAATGAAAGTATATGCAACATATTAAGACTGGTGAGCATAAAGATAAAATTATTTTAAAAGAAATTTAATGGTACCTTTTTTGGAGGTGGCCACAATTTGAGCTAGACCTTCAGCTGGATTTGAACTGAGAGTATTGTAACATGGAGTTTGGGCTTCCATAGATTAGAGCATACATAACTTGGTGTGTCTAGAATTGGGTTTAAAGCTGATGCTTAGCATAGGGAAACATGGATGCCACCACTCCTCTAGTGAAGAGGACAAGTGCAACTGCATATTTCCAGGTATATTACTTCTTACATGGCTACCAAATATGAATTCTGGAAAAATACTTCCATAATTTTGTGGATGACAATAGGACCAGTATTGAAGCACTTCCCTATTTCTGCAGGGAGCTTATGGTTGTTGGTAGTACTTGTTCTCATTGGTTGTCTTTCCGGCTGTTCATGACTACACAGAGGACCACACAGGCCTGCAACTCCCTACCAACTCCCACTTTTTGAGACTGTCCTTGAACAGATCACAAACAACTACAAAATAATAAATAAATAAATAGATAAATAAATAAATAAACCAGCAGGAGCTGAAGCTATTTGAACTGAGCCTGAACAAAGTGCTTGCCATGGCTCTACCACAGTCCCACATATGAGGGAAGATACTGAGAATGGGACTGTGTTGCTGTACTTCATTAACCTGTTCCACATCTAAATCCAGACTGAACTAAGCCCTGCAGTTGATTGCTTTCTATAATCTGCTAATTTGTGTAGCTAGCAATTTGTGTTGCTCTCTAGCACTGCTGCCCAGAAAACAGAATGTGATTCAGCAACTCAGATTTCCTTCTCCCATTGCTATGCGAGGTCCACATAGCAAGCAGAGAGAATCAAGCTGGTCAGATTGCTTCTCTTTTAATCAATTGCAGTGGCATGCAGGAAGGACAACAATCCTGCAACATTTGAAGGAAATCAGAGCTTTCTGAAAACATTTGAACACATGCCTAAGAATGATCTTCGAGGTCTCTTCCAACCTTGGTGATACTGTGATACTGTGATACTGTATTATTCATTACCTTAGTCTTGCTGTGCTGGCCTATATACCAAGATGTCCATACCAAACCTGGCAGCAATCACAGTGCACCTGGAGGCTGGCCAAGGGATCAGGCCCAGCCAGCATGGATTTAGGAAGGACAGGTCCTGCCTCACCAACCTGATCTCCTTCTATGATCAGGTGACCCGCCTGGTGGATGTGGGGCAGGCTGTGGATGTAGTCTACCTGGACTTCAGCAAGGCCGTTGACCCCCTCCCCCACAGCAAACTCCTGGCCAAGCTGTCAGCCCATGGCTTGGGCAGCAGCACTCTGCGCTGGGTTAGGAACTGGCTGGAGGGCCAGGCCCAGAGAGTGGTGGTGAATGGTGCCACATCCAGCTGGCAGCCAGTCACTAGTGGTGTCCCCCAGAGATCAGTGTTGGGCCCAGTCTTATTCAATATCTTTATTGATGATCTGGATGAGGGGACTGAGTCTGTCATCAGTAAATTTGCAGATGACACCAAGCTGGGGGCAGCTGTTGATCTGTTAGAGGGTGGAAGGGCTCTGCAGCGGGACCTTGACAGGCTGGACAGATGGGCAGAGTCCAAGGGCATGAGATTTAACACATCAAAGTGCCAGGTTCTACACATCATCTATAACAACCCCACGCAGTGCTACAGGCTGGGGTCAGAGTGGCTGGAGAGCAGCCAGGCAGAGAGGGACCTGGGGGTACTGGTTGAAAGTTGGCTGAACATGAGCCAGCAGTGTGCACAGGTGGCCAAGAAGGCCAATAACATCCTGGCCTGTATCAGGAATAGTGTGGCCAGCAGGAGCAGGGAAGTCATTCTGCCTTGTACTCAGCACTGGTTAGGCCAAACCTTGAGTCTTGTGTCCAGTTCTGGTCCCCTCAGTTTAGGAAAGACGTTGAGTTGCTGGAACATGTTCAGAGAAGGGCAACAAAGCTGGGGAGGGGTTTGGAGCACAAGCCCTGTGAGGAGAGGCTGAGGGAGCTGGGGTTGTTTAGCCTGGAGAAGAGGAGGCTCAGGGGAGACCTTATTGCTGTCAACAACTACCTGAAGGAAGGTTGTGGACAGGTGGAAGTTGGTCTCTTCTCCCAGGCAACCAGCACCAGAACAAGAGGACACGGTCTCAAGCTGGGCCAGGAGTAGTTTAGGCTTGAGATGAGGAGAAAGTTCTTCACAGAGTTATGGGCCATTGGAATGTGCTGCCCAGGGAGGTGGTAGAGTCATCTTCCCTGGAGGTGTTCAAAAAAGGACTGGACATGGCACTTGAAACCATGGTTTAGTTAGTCATGAGGCGTTAGGTAATAGGTTGGACTTGATGATCTCTGAGGTCTTTTCCAACCTTATTGATTCTGTGATTATAAGGAAGCTTCTGCTCACATATGCAATACAGGTAGTGCTCTGTCTCCATCATGAAGAATGCACAAATTTTTGCTTCAAAAGAACCCCAGATAAGTTCAGTGTGTGTTCTTTAAAGTTGCTCTGTATTGCTACAGATGTATACAATATGGGAAATAACTTTGGGAAAAGACATTACACTATGAAAAATTAACATCTAATTTTGGTATTGCTAAAGTAACTAAAATGCTCTAAATTTGAGTTGCAAGCCAAGGGTGACTTCCACCTATTCTAAAAACTGTGTTTTTCCCCAGGTTTATCTTCAATCTCATTTTTGTTTTCTTTCTTATTGATAGAGATACAGGCATGTTGTCTTTGCATTTCCCTCAGTTTCCAGGGACATTCCAGAATATTTTCTTTCAAAATATCAGTGGTCTAGTTTGAGGCGCCTCCCATTCTTTACTTTGGCCTTCAGTAGTTGAAAGCTGAAGTTGTTCTTTTCCTTTCAGGCAGTCAAAAAATGCATGTGGGTAGAGAGGAATGAATTGAATACTGGTTTCACATCTTTCTGTTAGCTGTAACAGGATTTACTAAAGTTCTCTCATAAAGTATTAGGAACATGATTTGAAGTGATTTATTTGTGTGTCCTGCCAAGTGAACCTCTCTTTGAAAGTTGTTCCCACAGAGAAGGAAGAGAGGGAGAAACAGGGTAAAAAGAGTGCAGTGAAGCTCCATAACACCAGGAATTCAGTCCTCTGACTTTTATAAGAACAGTATTATCCATTCAAATACTTTTTTGCTTCATGGTCTGTTATGTACATGCTCCCATATGGTCAAGCTATTTCATCATTATTTCTTAATTATAATAAAAATGGGATGAACTCAAAAAACCTAAAGAGCTCTGGCATAAAGAGTAACCTGAGCTGTTTATCTAGCTAAATGGATCCACATCTGCCACTACTTCCACAGGAATATCAATTTGCAGGCTGAGAGATTTGCTGATGACACCTCCCTGCTGTACAGAAAAAGGTAACAAAGGCGTCCTGCCAAAAGGTGAAGTAAGAATTTGCAACTGCTCCTTTTGATTTTGCAACTTTGTATATGGTGAACTCCAGCGATTTCATTTAGCAGACATGCTGTGGACTTAAAATCTTATGAAGATGGCAAAGATAGTTGCACCTTTTAGATAAAGTTTACATACCTAAACTATAGATTAACTGAAATCTTGAAAGTTTTTAATTTTATTGTTTTCTCTTGAAGGCACTTCTCTAAGTGAAGATGATGAACAAATTATTATCAGCCGAGTTTCGGACATGTTTTACAGCAGATTTTTAGTTTGGTAGAGGCTTTACAAGTCCCAGCAAGTGGCAAAACTCATCCATCATTCTAAAGGGTCACTACTGGCTGCTCCCAGTTCCTCTCTTTCAAATTCAGTGTTTTGACATGGGCTAAAACCATGAGTGATGCTGTGCAATCTCTGCAGTCTTGCATGGTTGAATCAAGGAGCGCTTCCTCAGTCATGAACCTTGGTCCCAGCACAATAGAGAATAGATACTTTCTTCTTCTCACTCCTTTTGAATCAAATATGTTAAAGGCAGCAAAGATTTTCTAAAGCATTCTGTTTTCCTCTGAAATGGTGCATAAAGTTTTTTGCATCTGACATGTCAATAATGTGGAAAAGATAAAAGCCTCAATCTTTCACCAGCATATCTAAGAAAAGAAGACAGAAAACATGGCTTGGCTAGAGAATTTGGGTGGAGTAGACAGACCCTCTGTGACTCTGGCTGACTTTAATATCTAACAGATAGGGCTCCATATCACTAGATGGTTGTGTTTTTTTGGCATTGATTTGGATAGAATATGCTTCTAACTGCAGCCTTGAAGGTTTTAATTTACTGTGTTCTTTTTTTTTAAAGTGCATTGAACTATAGCTGCATAGGATTGTCTAGAGATACTTTTCCATGTCTGAAGGGCTGTTTTAATTTCCAACTCTTACTTTTCCAGCCACAAGCTCTGCATGCATTGTAATTAATCATCATCATCATCATAATCTGAAAGTGCACCACGACACCCAGCTCTCTTTGAAAGAGTAAAGAATACTGTGAGGCTGACGCTTATGCTACATTTAGTCATCAGAGCCTCCAACTGCTAGAGATTTTAAAAGGCAAAAACCAAAAAAGGAACCTTTCTGTGGATCTCACATTTTTCCTACATCACTTAGAGATCTCTTCCACAGTGTAAAGCTCTTGCCATCCCCAAACATATCTTAAGAAAACAAAGAAGGCATTAGCTTTCTACTACAAGTGATTGCCATGTCTCTATATATTAGTGATGGAGTAGTACTCGTCAAGCCTGACAGTGCATAATATGATATGCAAAAGGCTGCTCCTTTAACATTGATCCAGACTCTGATAATGTGATAGCATGATAATGTCATAATATGATAATGTGATTTAGCTCTAATCTATGTGTCTGTGGGTAGCTGGATTCTCAGTTCATTGCAACAGTGATATATTTTGCCTTGAAAATATCAGAATATTTCAGTTCAAGAAAGAATTGTCATATCTGCATTGACATAATCTGATCATTGTATCCTGATAACGTGAAAATAAAAATCAGTGGTTTTATCCAGTCTGTGTGAAAATGACAATCTTGTGGGCTTTTTCCATTTTTTTTTTCATCACGATTCATTATCAGTGGTCTCATTTACTCTCATCCGCTCTCTAATGCTGATAAAAACTTTATACCTAGGCATGGTGTTGAAAGACATTCTCTTCATCGTAGTTACACTGCTCCAAATAATTATTCAGCTGTTCAGGTTGGTTCTCTGATGGACTAAACAAAGGAACATCATTACTACTACTAAAAAAAAAAAAAAATACAACTGTGATTTTGCTTTGAGTAGTTTATCAGGCCTGTTTTCATGCTATTGAGCACCTGAAAAAAATCCCAGACTGGTCCATTAGTGCTAAAAATACTTTTTCCTTGATCATTGCCAACTGTATGCAGGATAACTTTGAAGCTGCTGTTAAAATAAATCATCAAGAGGATAATGAACTGAGCTACTCATTTGAAATACACATTTTGAAATGCATTTTTAAGCTTTGTATATATTTACTCAGATTAACAACAGAGTAAACCTCCCTGACTGTATTCTTTTTCTAAGGTACAGTTGGTGACACAAGGATACTTGCACTCTTGTAGTCTTCTTTCTCAAAGTAATAAGACATATTTCATTTACCACAGAACTTTTTCCCCTAGAAAGGCTGATGAAAATAGTTTCACTCCAAACTTTGTAAGTTAAAAGACCTACTCATGAAGTCACTGTCTGTTTTCTTACTAAAAGATTGAATGGGCATGCAAACCCTGCAACTGATACTAGCAGGAGTTGCAGCTTCCCCTAGAAATGTCTTCCCTCATTCAAGAACTGTGTGCCCATACAGTTTCAAAACTGTATTTATAAATTCATACATACATATGCTAAGATCAAGTATGTAAAGAGGAGTAAGAATCTCTAGGACTACAAAACTTATATTCTGTGGCTCCATTTTAAGTGCTTCCTTAATGGGAAAGTCTATGTGAAAACCCTAAGGGCTTGGAAATCACCTTGAGAAGTCAGTAACTGGTACTGTTGATGTATTAACTGAGAATTAATGAAGTTCTACTATATCTTAAGATGCTTAAACAGGCATTTTAAGCTTAATCTGACCCAAATTAATGCACTGTGTGCATATCTATATCTATAGCTCTATAAAACTCTCTCTATATATATTTCAGAATAGAATAGAATAGAATAGAATAGAATTAACCAGGCTGGAAAAGACATTTGAGATCATCGAGTCCAACCTAACATCCAACACTATCTAATCAACTAAACCATGGCACCAAGTGCCCCATCCAGTCTCTTCCTAAACACCTATGATCAGGTGACCCGCCTGGTGGATGTGGGGAGGCCTGTGGATGTGGTCTACCTGGACTTCAGCAAGGCCTTTGACACCGTCCCCCACAGCAAACTCCTGGCTAAGCTGTCAGCTCCTGGCTTGGGCAGCAACACTCTGCGCTGGGTTGGGAACTGGCGGGAGGGCCGGGCCCAGAGAGTGGTGGTGAATGGTGCCACATCCAGCTGGAGGCCAGTCACCAGTGGCGTCCCCCAGGGATCAGTGCTGGGCCCCATCCTCTTCAATGTCTTCATTGACGATCTGGATGAGGGGATTGAGACAGTCATCAGCAAATTTGCAGATGACACCAAATTAGGAGCAGATGTTGGTCAGTTAGAGGGTGGAAGGGCTCTGCAGAGGGACCTCGACAGGCTGGACAGTTGGGCGGAGTCCAATGGGATGGAATTCAACAAGTCCAAGTGCCAGGTGCTGCACATTGGCCACAACAACCCCATGCAGAGCTACAGGCTGGGGTCGGAGTGGCTGGAGAGCAGCCGGACAGAGAGCGACCTGGGGGTGCTGATCGACAGCTGCCTGAACATGAGCCAGCAGTGTGCCCAGGTGGCCAAGAAGGCCAACGGCATCCTGGCCTGCATTAGGAATGGTGTGGCCAGAAGGAGCAGGGAGGTCATTGTGCCCCTGTACTCTGCTTTGGTTAGGCCGCACCTTGAGTACTGTGTCCAGTTCTGGGCCCCTCAGTTTAAGAAGGACATCAAGACACTTGAACGTGTCCAGAGAAGGGCAACAAGGCTGGTGAGAGGCCTTGAGCACAAGCCCTATGAGGAGAGGCTGAGGGAGCTGGGGTTCTTTAGCCTGGAGAAGAGGAGGCTCAGGGGTGACCTCATTGCTCTCTACAACTACCTGAAGGGTGGTTGTAGCCAGGAGGGAGTTGGCCTCTTCTCCCTAGCAACCAGCACCAGAACAAGGGGACACAGTCTCAAGCTGCAACAGGGGAATTTAGGCTGGAGGTGAGGAGAAAGTTCTTCACCAAGAGAGTGATTCGTCATTGGAATGAGCTGCCCGGGGAGGTGGTTGAGTCGCTGTCCCTGGAGGCATTCAAGAGGGGACTGGATGTGGCACTTGGTGCCATGGTCTAGTCGTGAGGTTTGTGGTTACAGGTTGGACTCAATGATCTTCAAGGTCTCTTCCAACCTTGGTAATACTGTGATACTGTGATACTGTGATACCTCCAGAGATGGTGACTCCACCATCTTCGTGGGCAGCCCATTCCAATAGCCAATCACTCTTTCTATGAACAACTTCCTAACATCCAGCCTAAACCTCCTCTGGTGCAGCTTGAGACTGTGTCCTCTTGTTCTGGTGCTGGTTGCCTGGGAGAAGAGATCAACCCCTGTGTGGCTACAACCTCCCTTCAGTTCCCTTCAAAGAATCATATATGAGTCACATATCCATTTTGTTTAGCTTCCATTTTTATAATTCAGCCTCTCTGTGGCACTGCAACCTTAACATAAAATACCCTCAGTGTTTCCTGAGTTGTTTAGAATGCCTAAGTAGAAAGCTGTTTTCTTTGTCTCTCTATCACAATAACATCTTAAAAAAAAAAAATATGACATCTCTATATAGTCTAACAAAAGAAGTACTCATTGGAAGCAGCAAGGATTCAATTATTTCCAGCTAATGCTTCCCCATGATACAATCCCACCACTTTGATAAGAATGATGTTGTTCTATCTAGAATAATCTATTGCATTACAGCTGAGAAATTCAACATTTTATACTGCTGGAATCTAAACAGATGTGATCAAGCTTGTCTAGATATTACACACAGAAATAAAACACTTATTATTGTACAACAGCCTATTACAGAGATAAAGAGTGCAATCCTTATAGAGCTATAGAAAAGTAAAAGAAACATTATTTCACCATGCGAGTGTATTGTGAACAACAAGCAATAAAGCAACATTTATTTTGTGTGTTATAATTAATGGACAGTGCAGAATGCAGTTTTCTGGGGTTTAGCTCTATGTCATCTCTAGCTGTCCTTTGGTTCTTTACTGTGCAGTCAGCTCTTTCCTCGAGAATTTCTTCCACTTTTTAAATCTCTTTTTTAGCTGTTTGGGTTCCAGTAGAGGTTGGCCTCTACTTTTCTTTGGGAATGTATACTGTGATCAGCTCAAATAGCATTTCTTTATGAAGGCAGAGCAATAATGCTGAAGTAATTTTAAAGACAGCAGCACTGTACAAACACATCTAACTCTCACCCCAAACAATCAACACTTATTTAAGAATACTATGACATGGAAAGACCACCCTCAGATAAGCTGCATTTTCAGAGAAGCTGGAAAAAAGGAGCACAGAGGGCTGGGTAGAGGAAGAGATTTCTGGGAGGGAGATCAGGAACTGTGAGGACGAGGAAGAAGAGAGAGCCCAAGGCTAAACTCCACCTACATTACTTTCGAAAAGATACAAGTGTTTTTTGTTATTGCTTGGTTTGTAGGGAACATCAGATGGACAATGCCTATGAAAATATAATACTTGATGTATTTTTTCTGACTGCAATGTTCTACACTGATTTAAAGACACAAATTAAAAATACATTTCAAAATATGTATTTTGCAGTATTCCCTAGTGGATATAGCGAGCAGGTATGAATGTCTATTATATTGATATTGTTTTATTTGGACCAGCTTTTAAGATAGATTGAGTCAGATAAATTTATATATTCAGGTCTGAGGATAAATTCACTACTGCGGGAAAAATCTAATGACCGAATACCTTAGAAGTCTAGGTTTCAGGTGTACATTAAAAAGACAATCAGAAGGGCAATGTGTCCAGGAGTGGAAGGCAAATCCTTGAGAGTGTGGGGACCAAACGGGAAGGGTACCCACTCTTGCACTGTGGCAATACTGGCCACTGATGAGGAACTGCATCATCTTGAGCTGAGAGTTGAAGGCTATTCCCTCATGGACAGTGATGACAAGCTACGGCAATACCATCTAAAATTAATAATAGCAGCAACAGCTTTTTTCTTCTAGATTGCTTATCTAACAGAATAAAGTGAAGATGACAGTTAAGTCACTGTCTGGGACACTAAATATCTGCTTTTTATTTCCATTTCTCTCAGCAATTTTTTTTTTGCTATACTACAGCTGCCAGTGGTACCACTTTAACATATAGGCTGGGGACAAACTGTCTAATGTGAAAGATATATCTATATGCCAAAGTGACAAATGGCACCAAGAAGTTATTGACAAATACCTACTATTATAATAGTCTATTATTTTTTTGTGCCACCATTTGGATTTTAGTGACTATTTTAGACACTCAAGTGAAAGTATGTCCCTTAGCTGTTTGTCAGGTTTATATATATACTCTTGCAGTAGCACAACCCAAAATCTTTACATTAGGGCCTTTATCTTGAAAAGTACACCATATTTACTCTTTAATAATGTCCCTCTCTTGATCAGCAAATTTAAAATGTAAAAGTTATAGAAGTACAGAAGAGAAGGACTAATATGACCTCCTGATTTTAAAATAAGAAACTTTTGATTAAAGTAATAAAGTAAAAATAACAATAGATTAGATAATGTAGTTTAGTATTTGTGCATTCTGAAGGAATATGATGGGTATGCAATTTTATTCTTTCTCTGGTGTAGCTGTCAAAATGGACAAAAAATGTGTAGCTATATGCATTCTACCCCCAGGCAGCGCTAAGTATGGTATGAAAAAGAAATCATGTATGGTAATAAGTATCAAACAATGCTTCCATAAAAGGCTATCTATTTATATTAAAATTGGTTTTGTGATGTGAGAAGGAAGTAATGAAAAACTCAGCAAATACAGTTTACAAGCTTATGTGAGGCTTGAAAATATTTGTCACGTAACCTCAGACACATCTATCATTAGAGGTCAGCAGTGAAAAAGAAAACAGATTCCCACAAGCCCCAAAGGAAAATGTTCTTGAAACAGTAAGGTCACACAGCAGTGTGTACTCAAGAAACACTAAGGTCTATCATATCAAACAATGACAATGTGTATGCTATTGAAACCTGAAGGAGGCTGTTGGTTAGCCTCGGCATTGAAGTGCTGTACTTCCATCTACCTACAACTCAACAGCCTTCTTTGGTCCTACATGTTAAGGTCAAATCCAATTCCTATCTTAGTTTAGCTGATTCAGCTTTTATCCTCACAGGAGGCAGCACCATCACAAAGCAACATCTGCTGCTTATGGAGAGGCTAGCACAAGGCCTGTGTACTGCTTAAAGTCCTGCTTAAATTTTAGTACTAGACCTTCTACTATGAGATAAATTACATGGAACACATTAGCAAAAGCATGAGAAAGCAACTGAATAATTCAGAAGGGAATCTTCAGAAATATATTTCTTCATATTGGTGTACCATAACTAAACTTCATGGGAGGTTTATCTTTCTACACTTAACCAAAGGCCCTATTCAACTTCCTTCACTAAGAACTGCTGAGCTACTATATAGGCATGCACATGGCCTCACTTTCTGCCTCAATGCACTGCTGCTGTGTTTAGACTTACATATTCACCTCTGTAGTGTGAATTCCTCAGCATCTCACTGAAGGATTGAGGTTCCTGGTTTAACAGTTTGTCTCTGTAACAAATTACAGAGACTTTGTGGAATATTCTAACTCACAGATTTACAGATTGCATTGGGTTTGGAAGGGACCCTCAAAGGTCATCTTGTCCAATACCCCTGCAGTGAGCAGTGACACCTCCAACTACATCAGGCTGCCCAAGTCTGATATTGAATGTCTCTAGGGAGTGGGCCTCAACCCGGTCCAGTATTTTACCACCCGCTTTGTGAAGAACTTCTTCCTTAAATACGTGAAATGTAAAAAAAGTCTACAAATATTCGCTAAGAAGAAATACTTTCAGTGCAGTGGTATTCACTCTTGCAACCTCTTCCTTTAGAGCTGCGTGATTCATTTTTGATGAAATAGTCAGGACTTCCCTTGATTCAACAGGGCTCTGAAACAAGTCATCTCTATTTCCACTGGGGGAAATGGTCAGAGATGTAGAACTGTCTTTGGGCTTTTAAAATCTTTCATGCTTCTGTCACATACACTCCTGATCCACTTTGACAGGTTAATACACATCACTTATAGGCAATGTCACCCCTGCTAAGCTAACTGTCTTGCACAGAAGCCAGCCTATTGCCCTGAATCAACTCTTCTCAGGAACAAAACACCTGGAACTGAAGACTTGCTCTTGTCACTCCTGTACCTTTGCTTCCTGGTGCTCTCATCCCACATAATTAAAATGAAGTGAATAGAGATGACAAAAAAGTAAGAATGTGCTCAGGTTCACATAAAAAAAATTACAATTCTCAGCAACAGTCAGAACTCAGAAACTGACTATAAACAAATTATTCAAGTTCATCACCCTTGCCATGAGCAATGAATTTCCTTTTTTCCTATTTTTTTTGTTAATGTGTAAATTCCAAAATACATGTATCCAAAACCGTTCTGTGAGGATTTCATCATTATCAGCCTCTTAATGATAACTTACTATTTCATACTGTATTGAAATATTCCTTTTCACATTTTTTTCTATTACATATTTCTACTGGTACATGACTTATAGTCACTTACTACTACCACTTTTGCATGTCAAACTATCTTATTTTGATGATTCCTACATTAAGTGAGATTAGTCAGTTTGAGTCTCTTAGATAACCATCAATAATAAAGTTTCTATGTTATAGAGATATATATGAAACATGATCTAAATATATTGCTGAATGAGGAGGCAGCCCTGATAACTGAGGATGCAGTGAAGGCAGGGATGCTAAATGCCTTCTTTACTCCTAAGACCAGCCCCTATGAACTCCAGATCCTGGATGAAGTAGAAAAAGCCTGGAAGAAGGAAGACTCTCCACTAGTCAATGAAGACTGGGTTAGGGATCAGTCACACAAATTGAATATATAAAAGTCCACGAGCCCTGATGAGATTTAGCCAAGAGTATAAGAGAACTGGCTGATGTTGTCGCTCTGCCACTCTCCATCATTTTTGCAAGGCTCTGGCAGAACAGGAGGGGTGCCTGAAGGCTGGAGGAAATCCAATGTCTCTCCAGTCCTCAAAAAGGGCAAGAAAGAGGTTCCAGGAAACTATTGACCAGTTAGCCTCACCTCCATCCCCAGTGATGATCAGGGGTAGTCGGCATGGACTGCTAAACCAGGGGGAAACCCGGCTTGACTAATCTGATAGCATTCTATGATGTCATAACTGAATGCGTAGATGCAGGGAGACCAGTGGATGGAGTCTACCTTGGCCTTAGTAAGGCTTTTGACACTGTCTTCCATAACATCCTTGTGAACAAGCTCAGGAAGTGTGGGATAGAAGAACAGACAGTGAGATGGATTAGGCACTGGTTACAAAATAGAATCCAAAGAGTGGTGGTTAATGGTGCCAAGCCCAGCTGGAGACCTGTGACCAGTGGAATTCCCCAGGAATCAGTGCTGGGTCCAGTTCTGTTCAACATCTTCATCAATTACATTGATGAGGGGACAGACAGACAGTCTGCTCAGCAAGTTTGCTGATGATACCAGCATAGGAGGCTTGGCTGAGACACCTGAAGGCTGTGCAGCCATTCAGTGAGACATGGACAGACTGGAGAGCTGGGCAGAGAGGAACCTAATGAAGTTCAACAAGGGTAAGTGCAGAGTCCTGCATCTGGGAAACAATAATAAACTGCACCAGTACAGGTTAGGAAGTGATCTGCTGGAAAGCAGCTCTGTGGAGAAGGATCTGGGAGTCCTGGTGGATAACAAGTTATCCATGGGATAGCAAGGTGTCCTTGTGGCCAAGAAGGCCAACGTGATCCTGGGGTGCATTAAGAGGAATGTGTCCAGCAGATCGAGGCAGGTTCTTCTCCCCTCTACTCTGCCCTGGTGAGACCTGGAATACTGCATTTGGTTTTGGGCTCCCCAGTTCAAGAGGGACAGGGATCTACTTGAGGGAGTCCAATGGAGGACTACAAAGATGATTGATGGACTGGAGTACATGCTGTATGAGGAAAGGCTGAGAGACCTGGGGCTTTTTAGTCTGGAGAGCAGAAAACTGAGAGGGGATCTAATAAATGTATACAAATATCTGAGGGTTGGGTGTTAGGAAGGAAGAGACGGGATCGTCTCAGTTGCACCCTATGATAGGACAAGGGGCAATAGATGTAAACTACCGCACAGGAAGTTCCACCTCAACTTCTTTGAAGAAGAACTTCTTTACTGTAAGGCTCACAGAGCACTGGAACAGGCTCCCCAGAGAGGTTGTGGAGTCTCCTTCTCTGGAAACTTTCAAGACCCATCTGGATGCATTCCTGTGTGACTTACGCTAGATTCTATGGTCCTGCTCTGGCAGGGGGGTTGGACCTGAAGATCTCCAGAGATCCCTTCCAACCCCTAACATCCTGTGATCCTGTGACATAGGTACTAAGTGCATGGCATCTCTATCAGCGTGGCAGTACACAAAGCATCACATAGTTATATTACCATAGGTAATAAGAAGATTAATCTGTTTTATCACTTTGTGTCACCACATAAGAAATCATCTCTTACTCCTGCTTTCTTTGTGGTTCAAGAATGTATTGATGATTAGTAATGCTTCTATTATTTTTCTTAAACATCTGCTGGATTGCTATCAGTAATACTACTGTAATGCTTATTTAAGATTTTCTCCCCCAGAAAAGCTATCCTTTAAACTTTCTCTCATTGTAAAAAAATGCAATGTACCTTCCCTTCACTTTCATCATCACATAACTCCTTTCTCTTCCCCCTTCAAACCAAGGTATTTCTCACCTGTTTTCTTCTGAGCTTTCATTAAATCATCACCCTAATACTCCTCTTGATTGCTGCCATAACAATTTTTCTCACTCTTTCCTTAATCATTCCCTTTGGCCTGTTGGGCTTTAGATTTTGCTGACTCTTCTCAGAACTACCGTCCTTCCATTTTTCCCAAACTCTGTCCTCTTCGTGATCTCTAGAAAACTTGTTACTCCTTCAGCTCAAGCAATATCTGGAGCAACCTCTTCAACTATTTCCACACCCCACCCTATCCCCTCCTACCTTTTGCTTGTGTGAGTGTAAGAGTTCTAAGGACTTTATTCTCAATCTAATTTTCTCATATTTGGATAATATATTTTGGAGTGATATAATCTGTGCTTGACAATTCATAGACTTCTCCATACTTGCCTCTGCCACGCACAATAAATTCCTTCTCTATCTCCAGTTCTCTTCATGGATTCCTAGCCATGTCATAAGTTAAGTATGTTTAAATTACAGCTCTTAATTTTTGTCCCTACTGTATCTTTTGATTACTCTGGGCAGGAGAACAATTTTTAGATGCATGTCTTGGTACTCACCTTTCACTTTTACCTCACCTTCCATTTTTACCTCTTTAATTTCTTTATGATGCTTTGAAGTGTTTTCCCTATTTACACATATATCTAAAAATATTTGATGAGAGCTGTGTTGTCTTATGTTTTGATTAATAAATTATCGTCTTTTCTTGCCCCCATTTAGATTGCTGCTGCAGAGATAATTTAACTAAGCAGTGATATCATTATCTTTTTGCATTTTTCTCATTGTTTATTCTTTACCATATTTAGCAAAAACTTCTTGTCATCTCTTTCACAGACTATTGTTTCTTTACATATTATTTGTCACTCACCAGCACAAAATATTGATTCCCATTCTTATTGGCCCACTGTGATAACGTCAGCCTCAATTATCTAATTGTATTATTTCCTACCTTAGTGCCCTTCAAGCACAGAAAAGCTCCCTATAAACAGCCACACAATTTCTGTCTTCAGTTTCACATCTTTGACAGTGAAGCATCTGTTTGCTTTAATGCCTACCTACAGAAATAATTGAGAACAATTAGGACACTCATCTGCTGAGGCTCCTGCTTGTTGCCCTGTGTTATTATATCTCGTATACTCTCCCTTCTCTGTCTCCATCTGTTATCTTGCGTCTTGTCTTTTTGTTGTTGCTGTTACCATCTTTTCTGATACCTTTCATTGTGGAATTTGTTCCATGCCTGGTTCATATAAATTGGATGGCATAAAATAACTGCCTAAGTCTGAATACAGGTATAAGTTGGCAGCAACACCACACTTAAGGTCAGAGGAAGACAGAAATAGATAATGAATTTAACAGTTTCAAACTAAGTATTATATTATTTTTTTAATTACTGTTAAATGTTTAAAGCTCCTTTCAAAACAGGTTAAAACTACAATTGCCACAGAAAGACAAATTTTATGTTAAGCTATAAACTGCATTCAACAAATAAAAGTTTATTTTTTAAGAGAGATATTGTCAGGTTATAGGGTAATAGACATCCAAAACAAGTCTTTGTTCCCTTTCCCATCCATTCCTGCAAAATACTGTTGAAGATACAAAGTCAATACCAGCAAATTCCCAAAAAAGGATTATTCCAGTGCTACTGCCTTGGCAATTGCTTGTCATTATTCTTAGGAAACCTACAGGAGACATTGTTTAAAAGCTACAGCTCTATACTTAGAAAAATCAAAACCTTTCGAAAAGATGTTGATATGCACCGCTTCTGTGCCCTGAGTGACAGCAACAAAATGCCCAGGATACTTTCTGACCAGACAACAGAACAAAAAGCACACAGCTCTATAAATAGGTGTAAATCCTTTGGCTGAATGAAAGGCTATTATTGAGCCTGAAAATGGAGTTTAGAAATCCAGTGCTCTGTATGTGCAATGCTACACACTACAGCCAAGAACATTAGGGAGTCTATTATACAGAGGCCACCACACGCCCACGCAATGGAAGTTGTGTGCTCTTGTTGTCTTTCCTTTGTAAAGCCCCTTGGAACAAATGATAATAATAAAAACATATAGAGCAATTTTGAGTCAGGATTTCAAAGACTGCAAAATCATTATCTGACACTGGGAGAACTATCACGTGGAAAATTACTACCTTCAATATTACCTTGAATACTTGGAATGCTGTATAGAAAAATGAGAAATATTTTTTCTTATTACTAAGTTTTAAAAAAAAAAAAATTATCTGTGCATTATCATTCTACTAGAAAGAGCAGCACTTAGCTCTACAGTGCGCCAGGCACTCAGAAACCCAGGTGATAACCAGCATCAGCAATTCACGGAAAGTCCTGGGAGTCTAGCTGGCTATTGGAAACTTCTGATAATGTCTTCAGAATTTAGAAATGTCCTTTAATTTTCATCATCCTTTTGAGAAAGGAAGACCAAAATTTTAATTAGTAGAGTAAAAAAAGAAAAGAAAAAAAAAAAAAGTAAAGCAACCGTTAGGCACTAAAACAGTAGCTAGTGAGACATTATCTAGCTGTACTTCCTACAGCCTTTGAGATCCTGGCATGTTACCAGGGTGTTATGACTCTTATTTTCCACAAACAGTAGCCTACCTCTCTACTACCCACAGCATCTGCTCTAGCACTTTGCAATGTCTAAATCAGAAGATATTATTTGTTTTCTTCTCCTACATTTGACTGAATATTGAGTAGACTTAGTGACAGGAAGGAGAAGGAATAGGACTGTTATGACTCCACAATTCAACTGGGGACTTTGCCCCTTTTAAATTCAATTTGCACTTTCTTAGTAGTACAACAAAATTGTCTCTACAAAGAACTGTGACGAGGCCATGGTGACATTTCAGCACTAGCCATGTTTTGACATTTCTCAAGGAACTCTCTACAACTCACTTTTGAGCCATGAAGGCTGAACAAGCACCAGAAAGGGGAGGAAAAAAAGAAAAAAAGAATCAGACTTGGTTCAGTTCTGCTGTTTGTCTTACTGTCAGAGAGAGCTTTACATGAGTCTATACATTCCTGGTTTACAGTATGTAGCCTTTGGAAAATTACTTACAGTCATGCTTTCCCTTTTACTTCTAAGGCAGAAGCTACTGAACAGGTAGAATAAGAATGCAAATCACTTTTCACGGGGAGATCCAAATCACATTTTAAATAAATGATAAGTCACAGATGAAATTACAAAATCAGGACCTTTGACCGGTTATTATTTGAGTAGATCTTTCAGTTATGGTTAACTGTTACTCTTGGATTCACAAGCTGTTGTTGGTTTTAAGTTAAGTGAATTGACGTATCATTTTTCTTAAAGTGGTGGTGTGCCACTTCTGAGTGGGTGAAGGGAAACTGGTAGGCACAAAGGTGCATTTGGGACACTGCAACAGGAGATGCTATCTTACTGTAACACACTGCCCCATCACTTTGAGATACTCAGAGGGTTCAGTCTTCAGTTCACAGTATCACAGTATTACTAAGGTTGGAAGAGACCTCGAAGATCATCGAGTCCAACCCATAACCACAAACCTCACAACCAGACCATGGCACCAAGTGCCACATCCAGTCCCCTCTTGAACGCCTCCAGGGACGGCGACTCAACCACCTCCCCGGGCAGCCCATTCCAATGTCGAATGACTCTCTCGGTGAACAACTTTCTCCTCACCTCCAGCCTAAATTCCCCTGTTGCAGCTTGAGACTGTGTCCTCTTGTTCTGGTGCTGGTTGCTAGGGAGAAGAGGCCAACCCCTTCCTGGCTACAACCACCTTTCAGGTAGTTGGAGAGAGCAATGAGGTCGCCCCTGAGCCTCCTCCTCTCCAGGCTAAACAGCCCCAGCTCCCTCAGCCTCTCCTCATAGGGCTTGTGCTCAAGGCCTCTCACCAGCCTTGTTGCCCTTCTCTGGACATGTTCAAGTGTCTCGATGTCCTTCCTAAACTGAGGGGCCCAGAACTGGACACAGAACTCAAGGTGCGGCCTAACCAAAGCAGAGTACAGGGGCACAATGACCTCCCTGCTCCTGCTGGCCACACCATTCCTAATGCAGGCCAGGATGCCGTTGGCCTTCTTGGCCACCTGGGCACACTGCTGGCTCATGTTCAGGCGGCTGTCATTGAGTTCACAAAACCATGTGGCTTTTTGATCTTTCTTGCAGAAGAAAACAAGGCCCTTCCTGGTGTTTCGGGAAAAATACAAATATTTAAAATATTTTAATATGGAGAGCTCTGTGATCAGCAGTTCTGAAATCTCAATGCTGCCCTGCATTTCTGGAGCCACATCTTCATCTGGTGTAAACTGATACAGATGTTTTGCTTTTGGTGAAGCAAAGCTAATTTATATGATCTAGGAATTCAGACTACAGCTGGTAAAGCATTCTTGGATCTTGGATACCTAATTAACAAAAATTAGTATCTATTCATCAAATATTACTGCAGATAATTAATAACTGAAACATTTACTAATTTTTTTATCTGACAAGTGGAGAAGTGAGTGCAGAAGAGGGCAACAAAGCTGGTGAAGGGCCTGGAGAATAAATCTTATGAGTAGCAACTGAAGGAGCTGGGGCTGTTCAGTTTGAAAAAGAGGAGGCTGAGGGGAGACCTCATTAGTGTCTGCAACTACCTGAAAGGAGAAGAGACCAACCCTACCTAGCTACAACCTCCCTTCAGGTAGTTGTAGACAGCAGTAAGGTCTCCCCTGAGCCTCCCCTTCTCCAGGCTAAGCAACCCCAGCTCCCTCAGCCTTGCCTCATAGGGCTTGTGCTCCAAACCCCTCACCAGTTTTGTTGCCCTTCTCCAGACACGTTCCACCAATTCAACATCTTTCCTAAACTGAGGGGCCCAGAACTGGACACAGTACTCTAGGTACACCTTTTAAAAGACATCTGGTCTTAAAAAAAACTCATGGGAACACAGAAAATTGTGAAACTGTTTGCACGAACCCCCTCAAAATCTGAAAGGAAAACAGCATCATTCTTATATACTGATTATGGATTAAATCAGGGCATTCAATTAGTTTGTCAGCCTACATTATGGCAGTGTGGTTCAAACTGGGTTTGTACCAGCAAGTGCTGCCCTAAACATCTGAAGAGCTATGAAAGACTAGCTGGTGCTACATAAATCAGTTGAAATTTAGAATTTGAACCCACTCAGATACAAAGATTTTCTGTTACTTACTACACTGTAATCAATGATAAAACAGATATTGAGGAATATAGTCTAATGACATCAAACTGCATTGGGTGTCATAACTCATCTGCCTAAACACTACCCAACTTCTGTGCTTGGAGATTCCAGTTAGCTAGTTCCAGTCAATTGACTCAGGCTAGATTTTGAGATTGCCATAATTATAATCCCTATAAGTTACATTCCATTTATCATCTACTTTCCGTTTCACAGTTGTTAATGTGAGACGATGGTATTTCCATTATTCTGCTAAAATTAGAAACCTGTAAAGGAATCCATATAATTGTGCAGATATTGTGTGAAATGGCTTGCCTGGGAACCATGCAAGGAGGTGTCCAGCAATGACTGCCATTACCTCATAAAAGAGAAGAGATTTCCCATAACCTCTTCTCCTGTGGCTGTGACCTATGTTACTCCCAGTATATTTTGCATTTTGGCTTCTGATTCCATCTTTTAATCTTAGAAAAATTTTCAAAGTAACCAGAGATCAAACTTTCCTGATGCTTCTGTTCTTCAGAGAAAATCTGAAATCTGTGGAGTTTGACAGATAAGATCCCCTCTTAATCACATTGTGAGTATCTGTTCCTGTATATCTGTTTGCCAGGCCTGTTTTTCATACAGTTAGTTTATTTTTTTTTCCTCCCTCATAGCCTGTTAAAGCATCAAGGTGCTGCCTGGTCTATACTGGCAGTTTCACTGAAGTCCATAAAGGTCTGTGAACTTTCTCCTTCTCAAAATGAGGCATATAACTCCTGAAAGGACAAAGAGTCAGAGCTCTGGGTTGGACAGCAAAGGAAACTCACCTGGGTGTACTTACAAGCTTTTCTTTCTCAAGGATGAGTGTGGATGTCATGAGCATGAATTTTACTGTTGAAAAAAAATGTGGATCTTCCTGATTGTATACCAGAGATGCCCAAAACACCTCTGGACTTTTAAGGCCTGCAAAAACCTTTGCTGCTCAATCTCCTAAAATAATGTACACATTTCTTATTCTTACTAATTGCTTTTGACAGATAGTAGCAGGGAAGTTTTCAGCAGAAATATTCTGTCATCTGTTCTAGGAAAGAAGGATGATTTTCCTTCCTTAGCTACCGCAAAAAGCACTACAAAGTCGAGGTATATACATTTACAGAGAGGTTATCTTTTGAAAAATAATCCAAGCAAACCCTAGATTATGAATCACCTATAATTTTAGACATAGGTATATGATACAGACAGCAGTTTGAAAACTTCTTTTTGGCTTGAAACCCTACTATCCACAGTACCACTTGATGCTTCTAGATGGATGATCTCTTGGCTGACTTTGAGCTTGGGTGGAGCTGTGCCATCTGAACACATGTGCCATCTAAATTACTTGGCCAGTATTGCTGGGTGTACAGTGCCAAGTGACCATAGGTTTAGACAGGAAGCATACATAATATTGTAAATGCTGGCTCCTTTATAAAAAATCTTCTTCTCTCTGACAATGCTTAAACATTGGGTTTATTTTCCTTCCAACATGTGATTGCACCTGTTGGTGCTTGCAGAAATCCTCCTCCTCCAGCCAAATCCTCATAGCAATAAATGACTATGCAAGTAGTTTTAGGCAAGGCAGGTCCTCATTTACCTACCAAATTAAAAAACTCTTTTATTTGGATATTAGAAAATTAAGTAGGTGTCTTTAAAGCTGAAAGGTCTCCAGGGACTCTTCAGTATAATCACAATGTCTCTTTCGGTATGTCTGACCTCATTATGGCAAATCCAATTAAATTAAGCTGCTTTTTCAAAATGCTTCAGTGTGATGCCAGCACACCATTTAGGGAGCCCCACCTAACATGCTGTCTACCTGCATTTGTACCCACACTTGACTGTAAAATCTGGACAACTATGTTTCATTTGTAGATAAGCTGTTCAGAAGAGGTGCAAAATAGCCAACAATTCAGAAAATGTTTAACTACACAGAGTGCTGATGGGAAGGAATTCTGGACAAATTGTTTACATGGGCACAGTTCTAGGAATTTTTTTGTTCTACAGAGTAATTAGCTTATTAAAGCACTTAAAGGAAGGCAGTCCAATACCAAACCCTAGCTTCCAGTGAGGACACAACAAACCTAACTAGTGCGGTTACTATCATGTTGTTAACTAGATTGTATCTGTCATGGTTATATGTAGGTGCAGGTTTACAGGAACGAACTTCCTGTATGCATGTATGTGTTTGCTGTAGGAATAGGTTAACATTCATTACACTAATGTTGTCCAAAGAAATACCTAATCTTACAATATAGAAAAGAACTGCACTGCTAGAAATCCTTCCCCTTTACCTCCCCATCAAAGTCATACATGCATCCAGTCTTGGGTGATTTACAATGTTAGTCAATTAGGTTGTAGACAGTATGGGGTCTTTAAATTATTTTTTCTTGGATACAGAATAGAAGTCACTATTTAATGATTAATAACATAAATATCTAAAGGACATATTCAGGAAGGGAACAAGTCTGTATTGATGAGTATGGTACAAACCCAACCTCTTCAGATTTTTTTTGTTTTGCTTAGGAAACCTACTGGAGCATGTGAAAACAGAAAGCATCAAGGAATTTAAATACATGGGAATATTAATAAAAGTGAAATTGCTAAAGAGAAATACCTCCTACTTTTCACTATTGAAGGATCCATTGTAAATGGCTGCAAAGGAAAGCAGTGCTGCCTATGAAGCTGTTGCAGTCTTTTGCAGGACTTACTGAATGCTGTCACTGACACCATACAGTGATCAATTGTGCCAGAGAAGAACAAGAATTACTGTGACTTCACCACATTTTGTCCTGACTCTTACAGAATGAACTTGTACTTCACAGTTGTATATCACTATTTGTCACAAAAAAGACAAAAAGACAAACCCCAGGCATCACCTTAAATGTTATTAACTGAAAAACTACTGGGTGAGCTAAGGTGAGCTTCAATTTCACATGAATCAGCATACATTAACCTAATTAAAGAGTGAGATACTCAAGGAAGGAGGTTTCTCAATCAACTTAGAGGATGCAAAACAGCTTTTTCCTGAGGAAAAGCCTAAAGAACTTAATATTACAATGTGGTTAATTATTAGAAATAAATATTCTTTCTGTTTTCAGAAATATCAAGTACAACAACCAAGTGCAGAAAAAAAAAGGAATTCAGGTTTTGTTTGGGAGGATTTTCAGTTGTATTTAACTTAACACTGTTTACATCCACAGACAAAAAGACAGTTTAAAGACTGATTATCAGATATTCCATCATCCATTTAAGATTCACAAGATATTTATTTTCTGCTTATTGGAAGAATTTAAATATTATTGTAATGAAATACTACTTTTTTAATGCATAAATATAACATTTCAAGCAATTCTCTTTCATTTTGCTAGGTTTTCAGTCACTGAGCAACATCACAGTGTTTTAGTATCTTTCAGTAACTCAAACAACAATGCAGATAATGTTTTGTGTGCATTTTGTTTTTCCTGAGGTATTCCCATAGGGAACTGGGTACATGGTCTCGTCCAGTAGGAATTATTACTTTGCCATTTACATTACAGTAATGTGCCAGGGGAAATGAGGACAGAGAACTGTCCTCTGGAGGAGTGGTAAGTAGTATGGTAGCTGCTTATTTCTGCCAAATGAGCAGCAGCAAAGGAATATTTTGAGAAGTGATGAATAGAAAAACACCTTAATCTGTTTACATATAAAACACACACACACACACACACACACACACACTTACTTTATGTATGTATGAAAAAAATGTTGCTGCTGGCTTTGAAACAGCCACAAACATCTTTAGCTGATCACCTCAATACTATAACTTTTGATTATATTCTACAGAAAGGAATCTTAATAGGCAAGTACCTCCTGCTTTAGTTCTGTCTGGGCTCTGTCGGTTTAGCTCTGAACCAAATAATCATTATGAAGACATACTAAGCATCTAGAAAGAGATAATACAACATGGTACAGCACCTTCACCAGTTAGGAACATAAGACACATTCATGTTCAGAAGAATTTTGGCTCCTAAATCTGACACTTTTAAGAATCATCCACACTTTTAGTTTTATTCTGTCAGAGTTACCAAGGAAATTCCACTCACTGCCATGGAATAATTTGTGATTTACAGTGGAGTACATTAGAGGAATATCATAGCCTTCATCTCTACACGACAAAAGAGCTTTCTTTTTTCTAAGGAAGTTTGTAATTTAAATGCTTAGACTCAGAAATGGGAGTATGGAACCCCTGAGGCATTGAACAAGTTTCTTAATCTTGCAATGCCAGGCTTTCCTTCTGTAAAAACTGAGGGTAATACTTTCTCACACTGTAAAAAACAGACAATAATGAGAGTACCTGCTGCATCCTGTCATGGGACAGGTATCTTTTTGCTTGGTACACAAAAGAGAAGAGATACCTTACCAATGCTTTTGCTCATAATGCCCACAGCAAACACCATTCTGGAATTCAAATTTGCAATGTATTCAGAATGTAGGATGAATAGAAGTAGTGCGTTGGGGGTGTAAAGACAGCTCATTAACTGGCATTTGATCTTAGTATAGTTTTCCAGTTCTAGTAGTGAGATGGAATTATTTTTAAAATTGTGGAGGGGACACATCTTCTATTCACAGAATCATAGAATGGGTTGGTTTGCAAGGGACCTTAAAGATCATCTAGTTCCAAATCCCCTGCCACAGACAGGGACACCTCCTGCTAGACCAAGTTGCTCAAGGCTCCATCCACCTGGCTTTGAACACTGCTAGAGAAGAAAATTCTGCAATTTCCCTGGGCAGCCTGTTCCAGTGCCTCACCACCCTCATGGTGAAGAATTTCTTTCTAACATCTCATCTAAATCTGGCTCCTTCCAGTTTGAAGCCATTACTCCTCATCCTGTCACTACATGCTTTTCTAAACAAATCCCTCTTGCATTATCCTGTAGGCCCTCTTCAAATACAGGAAGGAAAAGGAATATTCATTTCTTAAGGGTAACATATTCATATTGAGTCATACCTGGACTGCACCAATTGGAAATGTATTTGCTAGCTCCTAACTTGAAGCATATTACATTGAAGTAACACAATTGGTCACACAGTTAATCTCCCACATTAACTTCAGCAAAACCTACCTTCTGTTTTATGCCCTGATGGGCACTGTGTTGGCTTTTGACCTGTTTGCATTGCAGGTGCACCAGTCCCTAACAGTGTCTCATTGGCGCATCCCTAAGAGAGACTTCTACTTAGGCATCATAAACAACATTTAACCTAACATGCAAAGCATGCAAAGAGAGAGACCCATTAGTTTAGTAGTTACTGCCAAGGAACTGGGTATTTGGATAAACTCTCTTCACAGACCTCTTTCTCTTCCAGCAGGGTAAACGCAGCTGGTTGTCTCTGACAAGGAAGAGACTTTCCTGCATGTCCTTTCTGGCAACATCACAGAAGCAGAAGCCTTAGTACTCTCTGCCATGTGTCACACTCGCACAGCCAGGAGAAACTGTAGGGTAAGTATAGTGGTCTTCTAGCATGAAGGAAGTATAGCATTGTACAACAAAATTAAATTGATATTGATAATTGTTGTGTGCCTAAACTGAAACCTGTAGCATTCTGAAAAATATCCACTGCTGTGAAACATGTTCATTGACTTCCATATTTGTGGTGGGTTGACCCTGGCTGGGTGCCAGGGCCCCTCCAAAGCCACTCTGTCACTTCCCTCCTCAGATGGACACAGGAGACAAAATATGATGAAAGGCTCCAATGGGCTGAAATAAGAACAGGCAGAGAGTGCTGGCCAAACACCACCACAGGTAAAGCAGGCTCAACTTGGGAAAAAAAGTATTATTACCAATCAAATCAGGATAATCAGAAATAAAAACTAAATCTTAAAAACTTTCATTCCACCCCTCCTTCTTAGGCTCAGCTTCACTCCTGATTTCTCCACTTCCTCCCCACCTGTGGTAAATAGGGACAGGGAATGGGAGTTACAGCTGTTCTCATAACAATTTTTTGCTGCTCCTTCCTCCTGAGGGGGAAGGATCCTCACACTCATCCCCTGCTCCAGCATGGGGTCTGTCCCACTGGAGACAGTCTACTGCAAACATCTCATGGGCTTTCCCAAGGGCTGCAGTTCTTAATGAACTGTTCTAGCGTAGGTCACTTTTATGGGCTGTAGACCTTCAGGAACAGACTGCTCCAGTGTGGCCCCTCATGGGGTCACAAGTCCTGTCAGCAAATCTGCTCCAGCATGGGCTCTTCTCCACAGGTCCACAGGTACTGCTAGGACCCTCCTCCAGCATGGCTTGCTATGGGGTGACAGCCTCCTCTAAGAAACCATCTTCTCTGGTGTGGGTTACTCCACTCCATGAGCTTCAGGTGAATATCTGACCCATCGTTAACATTCATAGGCTTTAGGGGGACACCCTGTCTCACCATGGTCTTCACCACAGGCTGCAGGGGAATCTCTGATTCTGTCCCTGGAGCAACTTCTCTCCCTCCTTCACTGACCTTGGTCAGTGCAGAGCTGTTTCTCTCACATATTTTTACCTCTCCTCCTGGCTGTTGTTAAGCACCATTCTTTTTCCCCTTTTATTAAATATGTTACTACAGAGGCACTATCACTTTTGCTGGTGGTCTTGGCCTTGGCCTTGGCCAGTGGTGGATCTGTCTCACATTTTCTCTATTAGACATAGAGGAGGCTTCTAGCAGCTCTTACTGAAACCACCCCTCTAGCCCAAATACTACCAAAACCTTGCCACAAAAATCCAATACAGTATTAAATACCAAAATGAACACCACATGCTAGTGTGCTATTTGTCTCACTGCTTAGTTTAGCATTTAGGTTATCTATTCTCCTCCTGCATTCATGTTGCCAGCTCCCAGTAAGTACTAGGGACCTTGCAAAAGTGACTGAGCTAAGTTTAATTTCTTCTCAGACTGTGTGGGACAAAGCAATGACAAAAACTACCACTACCATGGAGGACCTCATTATTTTTCAGTGACTGAAACACTTGATAAATAACTCCTTTTTACTAGTGCATGCATGAAGGCTGCCTAAAACCTCATGTCAATCAAGGACAATCTTATCTTATGGGACTTGAAGAATTTGAAACCTTTATCACACTGGCAGACTTTCTACCCAGGCTCAAAAATGGGAGGTATTTTGAAACGTATATATTTTAAATATCTCATATTCTTGAATTTGAAAAAGAAGAGAAAGAACCTCCTGTTTGGGTGCAAATGAAGTAATGAAATATGAGCAGAAATAACCACAGGAATTCAGTCTATCAGCAGAAGCTGTCACCTTTCTTTGGGAGCTCTTAGTGAATCTTAAAATTCAATCACTTGCTACATCAGTGAATCATCATTCTGCTATTTATTAAATTCTTTTGTAGTCACAAAATCCTATCTAGGGTCTCCTTTAATTTTAAATCTGTCAGGCTTCATTCCTCATCCCCACAGACCACTTTTATGATAATAATGCTGAGAAGTCTACATTAAGTTGAATATAAAGAAAATGGAGAAATCCTTGAAATCAAGCAGAGTTCATCTTTGTTAAACTGCAATAACCTACTGTACACTTCAGCTGAATACTGTTTGTAATATCTTCCCTAAAGTACTGCAGTAGTGTTGGATACTAGTATTTGAGTGAATTGAACAGAAAATAACCTAATATTTCTTTTGACTGTACCTTCTACACCTTCTGCTTCTATTAGACTGGAGTTGAACTAAGTGAAAACACAGCATAGTCATCTGAGAACATACCATACATTATTTTTAAGAAGTTCTGCAAAATAATAAAGTAAAGATTATGATCTACAGTTGTAAGTGTTGTCTGCTTCATCATCATTTGAATGCCTAGTACACTGAAATATCAGAACAGATACATTTCCTTACAAAACTCATGAACCTCAAATATGAATATCAGGTATATTCAAGTAAGAATATCCAGGCACAATTTTACTAATTCCACTTCTCAAAGGAAAAGTTGCAAACTTCAGGTCAGATACAGATGACAAAATACATTCAGACTTCACACTGCCTCCCACCAATATATAACTGGACTCTGAAATAATTGCTTAGACTGTGAACTCATGAACTCTCATTACTTGCACTCATACACATTACTATTCCAGCAAGCAAGGAAGCTGAAATGATGTTTTAAATGATCCTTCTTTTATGCTCAGATATAACACGGGATAATATAATGACAAGCTTCTAAATTAAATATCATTGATGGATCAACTCCCAACCATTAATAACAACAAGTAATAATGGAATAAGCCCCTTCATTGATCAGGGGCTATTAATAATGCAGAAGATATTTTCTATATGCTGCACAAATGTGCAAAAATTAAACCCTGCAGTGTGCAAACAGAAATTTCTGTGTTAAAAAAAAAAACAACCCACCAGTTCCTTTGTCCTATACTTTGCTAGAGAATATATTTTGAATTATAGAAACAACCCAGAGGTGTTGGACCTAGATGGCTCAAGGAGCCATTCTATTGCCATTAAGTTAGTGGTTCAGCTCTAGCCAAAGCAGTATTATCTGATTTTTGCTCAGTATGTTGTATGAACTGAACTGCTACCCGGATTTAATTTCCAGAGGACAAGGCTTCGTTATTGTAAGTACCAAATATATTTGACAGACAGGAGAGAAACCAAAGGGAAAGAAGCAGAACTTTGTGCCTCAGCTAATATTCTTATTCTAGAGATGGCCTTCAGGTGATAGCACTAGCTTCCTGACACGAAGCAGCCTACTATTTTGTGTGTGACTCATGCTTTCCATAGTCATCATATGACAGTGTTCAAAAGAGTTGCAATTAATTTACTAGAGAGAAACAAATTTTAAGAGACAATGTCTCATTACCTTTTAACAAGTTATTTAAAAGGGGACTAGGCCTCATAATTTTTATTGAAAGGACAAGTTCTAATGATGAGTCGCTCACAACAGTAAATTTGACTGAAATTCTACTCTTTATTGATTCTGTAATTATTACAAGACTGCTTCTAAGGAGCACAGAATATTCCACTTCATAGCATGGTAGGTGCTAGTAGCCACTTTTGTTCATCAACTTCTAAATTGGCATGTAAAGCAAAGTATAGTCTTTACTAAGTAAAACCTTGGCCCTGTACAATTTATCATGATTTGTAGAAATCAGCAGTGCAGATTACCTCAGGATTTGTTTTCATATCTTCCCTAAAAGCAGAGAATCCATCATAAGATCATTATCAGTAGATCATTTCGTAATATGGAAGTCTGAATACTGCTTTCCAGTGTGTAGAAGACTAATACATATACCATAGGTCTGGACTGTGTATTTCTATATTAGGATCTAAAGATAATTTGTTCAAATTTATTAGGTAGAATGGGTATGCCCTGAATTTGTCCCTAGAACACTATTTAATTAAGTATTTCCCTTTAGTGACAGGTTAGTGAAAAACATTAGGTACTTCGTTGCTACTTGGTTTACAACTTAACTAGGTTTCTTCTTCCTTCATGATAATTACAATTCTAGTCTTATATGTATATTTTATTTTCACCATTTTATATCTGGTTTACTGGATCTCTGTACTTGTGCCTAGCTGGCTTGAGGTTGGTGGAATTTCTTTTCTGCTTATCCCATCTTTCTTTCCATTTGCCTGAAGAAAGTATGGATTATACCTTCATCACAAAAATCCACAAACTGTTAATAACTCACAGAACTGTAATTATACTGCCAAACAGTGTTTCCTTTTCTAGTCTATAAATATGTCAGGGAAGCTTAGATGCAAAAGGGAAGAAAGTGGTCTAACAAAACCCTTGTTTTGTTTTGTTTTGTGGAAATGTCACTAGATCAATACTCATTCAACACAGAATTACTTTTAAGATAACTCTTTATATGGATGGAAGGAATGTAGAGCAAATCTTCGCTCTTTGAAATCACGGGATCTAAAAGCTGATTAATAATAGACCCTGTATACTCTACACATCCATTGTAAACGTACTACAGCCGTACACCAAACCCGCCTCGTGGATGCGGAGAAGGCTGTGGATGTAGGCTACATGGACTACCATCCCCCGCAGCAAACTCCTGGCCAAGCTGTCAGCCTGTGGCTTGGACAGCAGCACTCTGCACTGGGTTAGGAACTGGCTGGAGGGCCAGGCCCAGAGAGTGGTGGTGAATGGTGCCACATCCAGCTGGCAGCCAGTCACTAGTGGTGTCCCCCAGGGATCAGTGTTGGGCCCTATCCTATCTTTATTGATGATCTGGATGAGGGGATTGAGTCCACCATCAGTAAATTTACAGATGACATCAAGCTGGGGGCAGGTGTTGATTTGTTAGGGGGTAGAATGGCTCTGCAGAGGGACCTTGACAAGCTGGACAGATGGGCAGAGTCCAATGGCATGAGATTTAACACATCTAAGTGCTGGGTTCTACACATTGGCCACAACAACCCCATGCAGTGCTACAGGCTGGGGTCAGAGTGGCTGGAGAGCAGCCAAACAGCCAGCTGAACATGAGCCAGCAGTGTGCACAGGTGGCCAAGACCAATGGCATCCTGGTCTGTATCAGGAACAGTGTGGCCAGCAGGAGCAGGGAGGTCATTGTGCCCCTGTACTCAGCACCGGTTAGGCCACACCTTGAGTACTGTGTCCAGTTCTGAGCCCCTCAATTTAAGAAGGATATTGAGACACTTGAACGTGTCCAGAGAAGGGCAACAAGGCTGGTGAGAGGTCTTGAGCGCAAGCCCTATGAGGAAAGGCTGAGGGAGCTGGGGTTGCTGAGCCTAGAGAAGAGGAGGCTCAGAGGAGACCTTATTGCCATCTACAACTCCCTGAAGGGAGGTTGGTCTCTTCTCCCAGGCAACCTGTGACAGAACAAGAGTACACAGTCTCAAGCTGCACCAGGGAAAGTTTAGGCTGGATTTTAGGAAGAAGTTCTTCACAGAGAGAGTGATTGGCCTTGGAATGTGCTGCCCAGGGAGGTGGTAGAGTCACCACCACTGGAGGTGTTTAAGAAGAGACTGGATGAGGCACTTGGTACCATGGTTTAGTTGATTAGATGGTGTTGGGTGCTACGTTGGACTTCATGATCTTGAAAAGTCTTTTCCAACCTGGTTAATTCTATTAGTAAAGTTTTGGCAAATTTGCATATTAATAAACATTATTTAATGGTTTTATTAATATAATGTTTGCCTTATTAATAAAACATAATTCATATTCATAACAAACTCCAGTAAGCAAAATGTTTTCCTGTCAGCTACTTGATATACCGCCATGGCATTCTCTGCTGTCTTCTACATATTTTGTTCATTATGCAGTACATTTTGGGTTTGTATACTGAATGTATGAATCCTTTAACTCTCTGTGCTATTTGAAGTGACTCTAAGACAGTCATCCCATTGATCTGAATCACTACTTGTGGATGCTCAGTCATATCAACTGCCTTCAATGGAAAAAAAGTCCTGGATGTTGCTTACTTCTGTCAGATTTTTAGGAAAGAACCTAGGTACTGATGAGATTACCTATAACAGGCAATAGCTACGGTTATCCTGGTTCTATTTCTTCTGATGCATCATAAACAAAATTTTTGACTGAGTTCATACCAACTGCATCGATCTACTTGATCATTCATTAATAAAAAGCTATCATCAGAGCAGACAATATTCTTCTGGCTGTATAGCAGCATAATGCTGCTAATTAATTCCTAATTAAAAATAAATTAACTGTTGAAGACTGTACTAAGTCACATCCAGAATAACAAAGCCTTTTTTCAAGAGGGAAGAACTTTCTTCAGTTATCCTCAGAAGTTCCTTAAAGAGTTGGTGCATGACGAGTAGAGAACTATCGCTAAATCTTGAGGAACATACTTGCATAATTTCCCCTGGACCCCAGACACTTTTTGTTGATTGAAGTGAAATACTTGCATAACCTCCTGCAAGCCAAAAAGCAACTTTTCTTCTATAAAGAACTTGTTCTTTTCCTGAACACAGAAAATGGAAAACTGCTTAAGTTCATAAACCACAAAAGGATAGACCACAAAAAGCTTTGTAAAAGGGTTTCTCACATATAAATAATTGAAACATTAAGAAGTGCAAGTTCTTATCACTGAAATTTCCTTTCATTTAGTCTTTCAGGAGCAGATAATATTTTCTTCACAGATAAAGTGGAACTCAGTTGTGAAAATTGCCCTTCCTCTGTTCTAAGGGAGCTGTACTACTGTGTGACAGTACCAACAACTGGAATTTTCCCCCCTGTCTCATCCAGAATGACAATATTTTGGGAAGTCCAAACAATTTTACAGTGGCTTATTGATTTAATTATCTTGATTTTATATTTAACTACTTGATGATACAGTGTGTTCCAGGTAGAAGGAAAGAAGCAGTTCTAAAAGATGAAGTACAAACCCCATGCAGTTAGTTCACTGGGTATCTAACACAGAAATATGAGGCCTCTCTAAATTACAAGGGGTTCTGTAAATTATTCTGTCACCTATAGAACTGCACAGAGTATCTGTGGCACCACAGGTTGTGACTTCATGTTTAACAAGCTGCTTCTTCCTTATGATGTGATTTACAAAGGGCTCTTTTAAGACAGCCTTACAGCTGTTCTCTGTATACCTGTAACAAGCTACCAGCCTAAGAGAGTAATGCTTTATTAGTACACAAAGGCAGCTCATCTAACAATGGAAAAATAGCCTTAGGATAATCTCTGCAAGCTTCTGATTGACTCAAATTGCACTGAAGTAAAATATCTACTCTTAGCCATTAGCAATGAGTTTCATTAATCTTCTTACCTTAGAAACCACAGACAACTCCCCTGGAATACAGTAACACCAGCAATTTACTATTCTTTTATCATGGTTAAAAGTATTCTGGTTGTAACAGCCATTCCTTATGGATGACTTGTTTCTTAGTGATGCTACATTAAAGGCTAAAATCTATTACTCCAAACTTTTGACTCTCCAGAGAAGGAGGCAATCAGTATCAAGATTTTTTTTTTCTGGATTCCTTTATTAGTATTATTACTTTCTTTCTATATTTTCTTTTATACTCAGATGATTTTGCTGTTGTCCTAAACTTTCATTTATTTATCTGATAAACAAATAGCTGTGACTTTCCAACTTGCAAAATTTGTATATGCACCATTTCTGTGGCATGTGTGAATAAGCAGCAGAAAATATAGGAAAGCAGTTTTAAGTTTACACAACTGAAAGAGCAAAATCTCTGCTAAAGATCCAATAGCATTGTTAGCTCATCCCAGATGTTCAAATCTTGTATTTTGCAATGTGTACTGTGGATTCAATTATGAACACTAAATTAAAGGTTGAAAGAAAGATGGTTATAGATAATACTTTCTATAGATAGCATCAGTTATTATCTTGTGGACAGATAGTATCTTTATAGATAGACAAAGATAACTACTTTCTGCCTCTTTGAGTTCTTTCCTGCTTCCCCACTCTAATTATTTATTATACAGTTTCTGTGAATCATTTATTGGGCTTTTAATTTAACTTCCTATACTAGAATGAAGAAAACATTTGTGAATCACTCTCCCAAAATTTCTGAGTATCTTCAGGAGCTGAACAGAGTTTGCCTGACTCAAAACAAATCAGGGATCATTATATAAGCAAGAATCAGCCCAAATGCAGAGGCCTGCCAAGTGTCCTCTGTGGGGCATCTCCCAGTTGTTTAATGTTGCCCAAATATGGCAAAGCAGTGAAAAGCTGAGGATCTGGTTCTCAGATATTAAAAAAAATTATATCCTAAAATATTTTTGCATCTACTATGACAGTTTAAAAAACTGCTAGATTAAATCCCCTAGGAAATCTGTGCTGTATAGGGCAAGTCTTGAAAGAAAAGAAAATTAAATAACTAAGTAGAAACCAAACTAACCCAGATAATTGGAATAGCATGTTTCTGTAACCTACTTGCTTCCTTCCCCTCATTCCCTCTTTCTGGTCATCACTTTCTTTCATCATGCCACTTCCAACATTACAGATCTGAGGTAAGGACTATAATTTATCTCTGGTATTGTTCATACGGAGGCAGCACGTAAAATGGTTGCAGACTCAATTCAAGAAGTATAGAATTGCATGTTGGAATTATGACTACATTATTCCAACACCTGCACAGTGTCAGAGGCCCGATGCTGCTCAACCATCCTCTAAATCAGTCTACCATTCTGTAAATTCAATTCAGTTCCAATTATGTGCAATGAAACTGAACTTCCACCAGTGGGATGTGCATTTGTTCCTATGTAAATATTGGCCAGATTAGATAACAAACTCTTTAACAATAATTTATCACTCCATCTGTTATGGGTTGTGGTTTTGGGGTTTTTTTGGTTTGCTTGTTTTTGACTGGAAAGTGCTTTATAATCTTCTTCCTTTTTTTTTATGAAAGCAGACAGTTTGATGCTACTTCTGATACAAGATCTCTATTTAGATTACATTAATTCATTGAAAACCAAATTAGGCAGGGGAACCCAATGTTTCCTTTATCACACTGTTTTATCTGAATTATTAAAAGAATTATAACCATTCAGTGTGAATGAGCATGTGTTCAGCTACTCGCAAGCGAGGCTGATTAGAAGTTGCCTTGAACAAACATAAACCAACAGCTCCAAATAGTTAAAAGGCTTCTCATGACACCTTGAAGAAATGTAACCTTGGAAAAGTTGATGTGGGTAATGGTTACTGTATAATTTCCCAGCTGTGCTACCATCTCATTACTGTTTCTGGTTTTGATACGACTGCAGTAGACAGAAAATTGAAAGAGCAAGAACAAGGAGCATGAACAGTTAACACTGGATAGCACAAACTGTGCAAAACCAGACACATTCTCCAAACAACAAGCGAAAATTGGCAGGTGCATTAGACAGACACTGCTCTGCAATTTGGAAGACTTAACAATTTCTTACATTGCAATTTTTTTCCCTGTGGTGTAAGACAGACTTCAGAAAAAAAGGACATTTAACTATTTAGCTCTTACAATAGGTTTTATTTCTTTGGCTACTACTTGTGATACGTTTAAGGATGTTGCTAGATCATGTAGGAGAAAAATTAGAGAAGCAAAAGCCCAGTTAGAACTTAAACTGGCCACTTCTGTGAAAGACAATAAAAAGCATTTTTATAAATACATGAATGCTAAAAAGAGGGGCAAGAACCTCCACTCCTTATTGGACTTGGAGGGGAACACTGTAACTAAAGATGAGGCAAAGGCTGAGGTACTAAATATCTTCTTTGTCTCCATTTTCAACAGTAAGGCAAGAGGACTCCAGGATAACTGGCCTCCTGAACTGGTAAATGGGGTCAGGGAGCAGTGTACTCCCCCTGAAATCCATGAGGAAGTAGTCTTGCTAAGCCACTTGGATACTCACAAGTCCATGGGACTGGATGGGATCCATCCCAGGGTGCTGAGAGAGCTGGCAGATGAGCTGGCCAAGCCACTCTCCATCATTTACTACCATTCCAGGCTAAATGGAGAGGTCCCAGATGACTGGAAACTGGCCAGTTTGATGCCCAGCCACAAGAAGGGCTGGATGGAGGAACCTGCAAACTAGAGGCCTGTCAGCCTGACCTCAGTGCCAGGGAGGATTACGGAGCAGATCATCTTGGGGGCAAACACAGCACACCTGCAGGATGGCCAAGTGATCAGGCCTAGCCAACACAGATTTAGGAAGGGCAGGTCCTGCCTGATTAAGCTGATCTCCTTCTATGAACAGGTGACTGCCTGGTGGACGTGGGGCAGGCTGTGGATGTGGTCTACCTGGGCTTCAGCAAGACCTTTGACACCATCCCCCACAGAAAACTGCTGGCTAAGCTGTCAGCCCATGGCTTGGGCAGCAGCACTCGACACTGGGTTAGGAACTGGCTGGAGGGCCGAGCCCAGAGAGTGGTGGTGAATGGTGCCACATCCAGCTGGTGGCCTGTCACTAGTGGTGTCCCCCAGGGACCACTGTTGGGCCCAATCCTATTCAATATCTTTATTGATGATCTAGACAAGAGAATTGAATCCACCATTAGGAATTTTGCAGACAACACCAAGCTGGAGGCAGGTGGTGATCTATTAGAGGGTAGAAAGGCTCTGTAGAAGGACCTTGACAGGCTGGACAGATGGGCAGAGTCCAACATGATGCTGCATTTTGGTCACAACAACCCCATGCAGTGCTACCGGCTGGGGACAGAGTGGCTGGAGAGCGGCCAGGCAGAAAGGGACCTGGGGATGCTGGTTGACAGCCAGCTGAACATGAGCCAGTAGTGTGCACAGGTGGCCAAGAAGGCCAATGGTATCGTGGCCTGCATCACAAATGGTGTGGCCAGCAGGAGCAGGGAGGTCATTCTGCCCCGTACTCAGTACTGGTTTGGCCAAACCTTGAGTACTGTGTCCAGTTCTGGGCCCCTCAGTTTAAGAAGGACATTGAGACTCTTGAAAGTGTCCAGAGAAGGGCAACAAGGCTGGTGAGAGGTCTCGAGCACAAGCCTTATGAGGAGAGGCTGAGGGAGCTGGGATTGTTAAGCCTGGAGAAGAGGAGGCTCAGAGGAGACCTTATTGCTCTCTACAACTACCTGAAGGGAGGTTGTAGCCAGGTGGGGGTTGGTCTCCTCTCCCAGGCAAGCTATGACAGAACAAGAGGACACAGTCTCAAGCTGCACAGGGGAAGTTTAGGCTTGAGGTGAGGAGAAAGTTCTTCACAGAAAGAGTTATTGGAATGTACTGTCCAGGGAGGTGGTAGGATCACTGTCCCTGGAGTTGTTCAACAAAGGATTGGACGTGGCATTTGAAGCCATGGTTTAGTTAGTCATGAGGTGTTCTGTGATAAGTTCAACTTGATGATCTCTGAGGTCTTTTCCAACCTTATTGATTCTATGATTCTAGGATACAGTGTAACATTCTGAGAAATTAATACATCAACACATTGAGAGACCTTTATTTCAACTGGAGTAGTGCCTCAGGATATTACTGAATTTACTGTCTTATAATGGCAATTCTTATTCAAATGCACAGGGTTCAGTTTGTTGCCCTGCATAAGAATTACAAAAGAACATCCTAATGACTTGGCTTCTGTTTTCTGTGTCTAGATTGCTGAAGGATGATTATACACTGCAGTCAGGTCAATTGCCTTTGCTCATGAAACATTGGATATGGTGGTACTTAGTTACCTTCCCCATTTGGAGACATCAATGAAGAAAAATGTTTTAGCATCAAAACCTTGATGTATTCATCCATTTTTAAATAAAAGCAAAAGCCTAATGGCATAAATATTAATAACAATCAATTGAAAATTGAGCAATGGTGGGGGTTTTGTTTGTTTGCTTTTTCTTTTTTTTTTTTTAAGTTTGAAGTTCTGACTATTTATTTATGTATTTAGGAGAGGCAGGTTAGCTATTTCAATACAAATATGATTTCAAATTTGAAAAAATCTTAGCAACTGTAGCAAAGAGACAGTTTTGGCCACCTTCACATTCTAAGTAGTATTCTGTAAAAAAATAGCCTTACTGGAATTGATACAGCTTCTGTTATTGTATATTACTGATAGCACTAAAGAAAATTTGTTGTAGTGATATCAAGGAACCCCATTCACAAGCAGGTATGTGCTGCACCAACTAATGAACAAACACAAAACCTGCTACATATTTAACAATCATAAGCAAAAGGATGACCCAAGTTACCACTGTAAATAATGCTACCATAGTATAACACTTGGGAGTTTACATCTTTGAAATAATTCAGTCCAACCTATATATATCACTTCAGTTCCATGAAAGCTCTGTCTTGAAGGTCCCAAAGTAAATTAAAAGTGTGTAAAAACATCTGAAACCCACAATGCCTCAAATTTTTGAGGTCATAGACCACCATTAGCCCTCAAAATGTCCTAGATATCCTAATTTTCTAGGGGCAAGCACTAGAGTGGCATTTCTTGTCACTGTAAACCAGCCAGAGTAATTGCCACTATTCTGTACCACAAAGCACTCACGGAACACCACTGAACTAATCTATTCCAATTGTTGAGTTACATTGACAGTCTATTACAGATTTTTAATAACTTGAACCGTGCTTTTCTGTACTAAATCATAGCAAATTTGAACAATCCTATGGATTAAAGGAGTGACAAGGAAGTCTACTTCAGGGAGTCTACTTCATGGCTTCCTGGAAACAAAATAATTTTCTGCACAAGGCTTCCTCCCTAGTCTCCAAGACAATTACATTATTTCCTTGTTCTTAACATTTCAGTGCCACTTAATTTATCTTTTCCAAGCTTGTGTGACTTTAAATCGTCTTTTACTCTTTTCTTCATCCCCATATTTGTTTTCCCTCTGGTAGGTTTTCAATGAATTCAGAAGACAAAAAAGAAAAAAAAAAAAAAAAAGAGAGAGAGGGAGAGAAAAGAAGGCTGATGTTATCATCTCTGACCTAACAATCTGTTAGAAATCAGTTAGCCAACCCACTACACCACACCATATGCTTCACAGAAGTGGGTATTTAGCACTTGTGCCAAATTTTTCCAAACATATTTAAAATGGTCCCCAGCCATTTCAGTAATGTGAACCAAACAGGTTTTATTTCCTGAGAGATTGTTTTCAAAAAATGTAATGCATAAGTCTTCTGCAGAGAAAAGGTGCAAAGGCTGCAGTTCCTAGCGTACAGAAGGCTTTTCATTTATACCAAGCAAGATATTTTTTGCTTACAATTCTGTGCCAGACTGGCATAGTTGATGTGTTTCTAGTTCTCTTAAGATCCTATTATCCCTTCTCTTGCTTACTCTTTCAACAGCAATTCTTGCTGAGAATACTATAGCTGAGGGAGAGAACAAGTTGTTTTCCTGTTCAATCCATCTGTCTGTTTTAACAAATTCAGCATGGTCTCTCTCATTTGGTCCTCTTAAATTTCTTAGACACCTTTGGGATATTTACTTGACAGAGACAACTATGTGAAGGAGGGGTTTTTTGGGTGGATTTTTCTGGGAAGAGTGTGGAGCCTGATGGAACTACAGAAGAAAGAGTTTTGTCATGCAATTTTACTTTATGACATCATGAAGTCAAAATCCTTTTCCACATGTTGAATAGAGAAACTAAATTTATCAGGTATAAAATTTATTCACTAGAAAATGTGATTTAGCCCCCACCCCAAACTATTTGTATATTTGGCATGGGCTAGGCAGATAGGACTTTCCTTTTTCAGGCCATATTCACATAGTCAATAAAGCATGGGAGGAGATGACAGTGAGACAGCAGTACCTTTTTCTGCCTGAGGAAACTTGAAACTTTGTTTCTCAGAGAAAATGGCCTCATCACCACTGCCCATTTAGAGAAATCTCAAGAATGACCTATCCCTTAACTGTTCTCTGTGATACAAAAACCAAGCTTCATTGGTCTGATTCCTCTCATGCAAACTGACCTGGATTCAAAGCGGAAAACAGCAATCTTTCTGAATAGCAAGGGTGACAGAGACCTATGAAGGAGAGTTGAGTCTCCATTGTATTCCAAGCACAGCTGTGTTTAACTAAAGCATTTAATTTGTTTTTCATGTAAAAAGAAAAATATTTTCCAGCAAGGACAGGGAAACAATGCAAATCATCCATTGCTATAAATATCACAATCAGAAACATTATCACAAAAATGGAAAACGATCCCAGTAATCTCAATCTTTTTAGTTTCAGTGATCAACCTTTCATTAAAAACTGATGCACCTTTTTGATAACTATTCTGTTAAAAATTTCACACAAGTGCAGTGAGAATTTCTGGTACAGGGAAAAAAAGGATAAGCTCTGCTAACAGGGCACAGTCTCGGCGAATACCAATTTCTAGGAGCACCTAAAACCTCTGATGTTTGCCAGTGCCATCAGTTACCACATACACTGCTCTGAAAATAAATCCAGACAATTATTTCCTGCTTGTTTAAAATACTCTGATTTTATTCCATATCTGCAATGTCACAAGTACCTTTTGATCACAGATCAAGATGCAAAACAACAGTGCAATCAGTGAGTTGCAAAGTTAGTGTGTGGTTCAAGCAGCAGATGGATTGCATTTGGAAAAAAAAATTCTGCCAAATGGCAGGAGAAATATTAGACTGAGAAAACAATACCTCAGTTTTGTGGAGACAGCTCCTGCTGTGGCATTCACTTTTATCATGAGATGGACTCATGTCTCACTGTGAGCTTTCAGCTGCAGCACAGAGGAGAGTGTTTTTAGTTCCCTCACTCTTTGTCTCTCCCACAAACACACACACTCACACACATATACATCCATCCATCCTTCATCTCTATTATCAAATTTCATATCAATATAAATTTGCTCATACACTGTGGATTTTTTCTATCTCTGGGTAACAAAGCTTCAAATTACAGGTTCTCAAGTAAGGTTGGACATGCACATGCCCTTTAACAATCTGCATGTGTGCAGTGTCCTAAGTGTGACTAGCGATGACATTCACTATTCAGAAGTCAACATTTTCAGGACAGCATTTTACTATTACTTCAGTAAGAATTTACATACAACAATGAATGAGGGCAAAATCTACATATTATTTGCTTTCAACAGTTCTTACTGTAGTATCACACTACTGAAGAATCATACTTAGACACCGAAATACCTTGTTCTGCACATGTGCTTATATCTGGTCCAAAGTTTAAAAGACAGCCTGTGCTACTCATTGCTATAGAGAAAAGTGGGAAGAAAAGAATAGCAAGAAAGATATGAAAAATAAAGAAGGGAGAGGAGATTAATCTGAGAATATTACTACAGCATAGAATAGGTTTGTATCATGTGGGCACTTTGAAAACAGCATTTAAGTTCTGAAAAAAATCAGTGTCTGAATTGAAACACCTTAACAAAACCTAACAACCAAACAAAAAAAACCCCAACCCATCTTTTATACAAAATGTGTGGATTAGCAGAATGATCATCATCAGTAGGTTTACGGAAAATGAGACACCCAGAAAAGAAGCCTTCTCTGGAAGAGTGTCCATTTCAACACAAGACAACACGCACATCATTTATCATAATACAGGCTAAGTCCTAAATTGTTGCTCATTTTTTCTTCACTTTCAGACTCTAAAATTAGAACTGTGTGACAAATGTCTGCATGCTACCTACCCTCACGTAAATTCTCACAATTTATTTTAGGAATTCAAGTGTCCTCAAATAAACTAAGATTTCCTACTTTCATCACTCTGTATTTCATCACGTCTCACGCGAAGTATCTGAAAGATATCTTAAGCTTTTCCTGCGTACAGTGAATAACAAGCCTATGCTCAGCTCTGCATTGGCTTCATTTTAAGGATTTCCCAAGACAACAACAACGGTGAGGTCCACTGGAAAAAATCAGTTTAGCAGAGATTATTTTTGTTTATTCTTACTCAGCTTCTTGGCTGGGTAGATATAGGCGAGGACAAGGGGAAAAGGTGACTGTGTTCCATCACATCATGGCCCAGTCATTTTCAGCTCACATTCAGACATACTAAAGTTCCAGTGAGGCTACTTTATCTCAAATTGAGTTTCCTTAGCGCTAATCTGTTTAATCCAGTTTTACTGCTGTGAATGGAGGGATTAGTGTAAAGAGACCAGCAGGGGAGTTAAGAAGATGGGGTGGAATATTTCAGATTCTCTTCTATTCCATTAATTTGTATGTGCAAACATAAAATCAAGTCAGGAGTAATTTCCATTAAAAGCTGTGAAAGTACTCAAGTATTAATATGCAGTTTCTGAGTTCTGATTCTTTCTATTATGAGGATTATTTAGGCACATACTGTACCTATTTGCTGCACCTAAAGTTTGTTCTAAACACAACAGCAAATAAACAAGTACATGCATTTAGGTAATATCTACCCTCTTCCTCAAGCTGTAATTTCAAAAGAATTCCCTTCTAGGTTACTCTCACCTTGACAACTTTAAATCAGTCTCATTGTGTTCCTCCATAACAGAGTTTCAATGCCAAGACATTTTCTCATTTTAATGAAAAATGCGTAACAGAATTATCAGAGAATAAAAGACACAGAGAAAGTATATTTGAAATGATAGTACACCTCTCCCTGTTCACAGGGATCATGTGGCACAAAACAGAATTGTTATATATTTCAATAATGGAACATCACTGCACATTAGAAAGTCATAGAATCACAGAATCAACCAGGTTGGAAGAGACCTCAGAGATCATCCAGTCCAACCTATTACTTAACACCTCATGACTAACTAAACCATGGCTTCAAATGCCACATCCAATCCTTTGTTGAATGCCACCAGTGATGGAGACTCCATCACCTCCATGGGCAGCCCATTACAATGGCAAATCACTCTTTCTGTGAAGAACTTTCTCCTCACCTTGAGCCTAAACCTCCCCTGGCAGTTTGAGACTGTGTTCTCTTGTTCTGTCACAAGTTGCCTGGGAGAAGACACCAACCCCCACCTGGCTACAACCTCCTTTCAGGTAGTTGTAGACGGCAACAAGGTCTCCCCTGAGCCTACAGGCTAAGAAACCCCAGCTCCCTCAGCCTATCTTCATAGGGCTCGTGCTCCAAACCTCTCACCAGCTTTGTTGCCCTTCTCTGGACACATTCCAGCAATTCAACATCTTTCCTAAACTGAGGGGCCCAGAACTGGACACAGGACTCAAGGTATACCAGTGCTGAGTACAGGGGCAGAATGACCTCCCTGCTCCTGCTGGCCACACCATTTGTGATGCAGGCCACGATGCCATTGGCCTTCTTGGCCGCCTGTGCACACTGCTGACTCATGTTCAGGTGGCTGTCAACCAGCACCCCCAGGTCCCTTTCTGCCTGGCCGCTCTCCAGCCACTCTGTCCCCAGCCTGTAGCGCTGCATGGGGTTGTTGTGACCAAAGTGCAGCACCCAGCACTTGGACTTGTTATATGCCATCATGTTGGACTCTGCCCACCTGTCCAGCCTGTCAAGGTCCCTCTGCAGAGCCCTCCTACCCTCTAACAGATTGACACCTGCCCCAGCTTGGTGTTGTCTGCAAAATTCCTAATGGTGGATTCAATTTCCTTGTCTAGATCATCAATAAAGATATTGAATAGGATTGGGCCCAACAGTGGTTCCTGGGGGACACCACTAGTGACTGGCTGCCAGCTGGAGGTGGCACCATTCACCACCACTCTCTGGGCTCGGCCCTCCAGCCAGTTCCTAACCCAGCGCAGAGTGCTGCTGTCCAAGCCACAGGCTGACAGCTGGCCAGGAGTTTGCATGGGGGATGGTGTCAAAAGTCCTACATATTTAGTACTTGCTAATCCCTTATAATAAAATAAAATAAATTTTTTAAAAAAAAAAGGTGAACCAAGAATATATTGTTGGCGCAGGAACATCAATTGTGTAATATAGTAAATATCATTTGAGGTGGAACTGTAAACTGTTAACCTTCCCAGCATTAAAGGGGCCCTGATGGAGGAAAAGGGCAATCAGATTTACTGGACTGTGTGGATCCAATGGCTAGGCACATCAGACCCCCAGGATTATATGGTTCTAGTAGTGCACTCTAATGCCATCAAGCTACAGAGGGCTCACACTCATCTATACTTCTGAGGTGACAGGGGGATCCCAACAGCTAAGTGTATCAGAAGCTGAAGTGAGTATAACGGAGAATGAGAGGCAGAAAACCCCCATTTTGACTGGCCCAAGGGCATCCTTGGCACAGATTACCTCAGAAGAGAATATTTCAAGGACCCAAAAGGGTACAGGGAGGCCTTTAGTATAGTGGCTTTGGAGAGAGAAGGAAACAAGCTGTTGTCCATCATGCCCAGTCTCTTGGAGGGTGCTTCTGCAGTGTGGTTGATGAAGGTTAAAAAACATCATGTGCCAATCACTACCACAGCGATCTGCCTGCAGCAATGTTGCATCAGTCACAATTCCCTGATTACCATCCATAAACTGATTCACTGACTGGAAAGTCAAGGGGTGATCATCAAAACCCACTCACCAATCAACAACCTCATATGGCCAGTGCATAAGTCTAATATAGAATAGAGACTAACAGTGGACTACTGCAGCTATCCGACTGGGTTTAGATATTGCTGAGTGGGAAAGGTGGACAGTGCTCTTTATGGGTCCTGGCTTATGGATGATGGCAAATAACCTTGGAGGGGGTGATTACAGAAATGGAAGACGACCAACTGGCAGTGCAGAGGAAAACCTGCCTGGGACAATAATCATGGCAAGATATACTGAGCAGGTACACATCATATACATCATGAAAGTACATCATGTGGATGCCCAAGACTCAAGCCTCTGAAGAACATCAAAACATCAGCAGGCGGGTCAGGCTGCTAAGGCTGAAGTGATTCAGATGGATTTCAAGTACCAGTCTAAGGGCATTATAGCTCAGTGGGCCCATGACAGCTCAGGTCATCAAGGAGAACAAGCCATATACGGATGGGCCTGGGATCAGAAGGTGGACTTGATCATGGGTATTATTGCACAGGTTATCCAGGAAAGAGAAACGTGTCACAATTAGGCAAGCCAAGCAAATAAAACCTCAGTGGTACGGAGGACAACGGTTGAAATATAAATATGAAAGAGGCCTGGCAGACCGACTACATTGTACGCTCACAAACCTGCCAAGGCAATTTCCATGTGCTCACAATGGTGGAAGCAACCACTGGACGGCTGGAAACCTACCCCGTGCCCCATGCCACTGCCTGAAACACCATCCTGGGCACTGAAAAGCAAGTCTTATGGTGACACAACACCCTAGAAAGAATAGAGTCACGCAATGGGACTCATTTCAAAAGCAGCCTTGTAGATATGTGGGCTGAGGAACATGGCATTGAGTTGTGTATCACATCCTCTATCATGCACCAGAGAACAAGAAGACCTAAGGCTACACTGAATTGCTAAAAATCTACACTGAAAGTAATGGAAGATGAAACCTTTAAAAATTGGGACAAGTATTTGGCACAAGCCACTAGTTTAGTTAACACCAACCAGACAAGCTGCCCCTTATTGCTGTCTACAACTACCTGAAGGGAGGTCTCTTCTCCCAGACAACCTGTGACAGAACAAGAGGACACAGTCTCAAGCTGCGCCAGGGAAGTTTAGGCTGGATGTTAGGAAGAAGTTCTTCATAGAAGGAGTCATTGGCTATTGGAATGGGCTGCCCAGGGAGGTGGTGGAGTCACCATCACTGGAGGTGTTTAGGAAGAGACTGGATGGGACGCTTGGTGCCATGGTTTAGTTGATTAGGTAGTATTGGATGTTAGGTTGGACTCGATGATCTCAAAGGTCTCTTCCAACCTGTTTAATTCTATCTATAGAATCATAGAATCAGTCAGGGTTGGAAGGGACCACAAGGATCATCTAGTTCCAACCCCCTGCCATGGGCAGGGACACCCCACACTAGATCAAGCTGGCCAGAGCCTCGTTCAGCCTGGTCTTAAACACCCCCAGGGACAGGGCCTCAACCAACTCCCTGGATAACCCATTCCAGGGCTTCACCACTCTCATGGTGAAGAACTTCTTCCTCACATCTAGCCTGAATCTCCTTATTTCCAGCTTCATTCCGTTCCCCCTAGTCCTATCACTACCTGAGATCCTGAGAAGTCCCTCCCCAGCCTTCCTGTAGGCCCCCTTCAGATACTGGCAGGCCACAATGAGGTCACCTCGGAGCCTTCTATTCTATTCTATTCTATTCTATTCTATTCTATTCTATTCTATTCTATTCTATTCTATTCTATTCTATTCTATTCTATTCTTCTATTCTATTTTTCCATTTATAAAATGAAAAAAGATAAACCAATAAAAGTTACTCAAAGGGCTAGAAGTACTTTATAGGATATATGTAAAATGAGGAGGAAAAAAATAAACCTCAGTTTGTGAAAACACTCTTTCTCTAAGTGGAGGTTTAAAACCTCGTACTTAGCAAAAGTGTTCTGAAATTATGTCTCTGTAGGGCATTTAAAAAAAATATCCATTAATAACGTGTGCTGTTGTTGAAGTGTTGTTATGAGACTCAGGCTGTGTGAAAGCCTGTCTCACCACAAGAGAGATATGACAGGCTTGTCGGGAGGGATAGGAGATGGCTGAAGATGGATATGTGCTGCCCTGTTGACAAGTGGTGGGGACAGTCAAGGAGATGGATCAGTACAAATTTCCATTAAATCAAGAAAAACACAACTTGCCCCTAACATCACCTCTGATAGCTTCTTAGACCAGCTGCTTCCCTGACACCCTACTGAGGAACAAATTGCTTTCCTAGCAGGACATTTGGACACTCCTGCATTAATAGATATGGATCCCAGCATGCCAAGCCAAGCAAGAAGGCAATTTAATATGAGCAACACTGTCATCTCAATTTAGGACAACAGTTAGGATGCCCTACAGGGCATTGCAACAGCTTCTGGAAGTATACAGTATAAGACATTCTTTCTGTCTTAAGGCTATAGAAAACTGGTATTTCTAGTAAATAGCCAAGCCAAGGAGAATGGGAAATGTAAATGCATAGATGACAACAGCATTGTACTGTCTTGGATCATCAGTTGCAATTGAAAGGCCTTTTAGTTCTGTAGAGAACTGCAGCAAAATTTTCAAGGAAAGAAGAAAGAAAAAACCTTGAAAGGACAGGAGTGACACTAGGTGGCAGGATTTTCACTTTCAGGTGGAGGTAAATTTTAGAACAAAATTTCAGCTCGTTCAGACAGCTGTCTAGCACAAGAGTGTAAGAGTGCTAAATAACAGGAAGGACACAGAAAATTTCAGTTTTACTTTCTGACAGTGAATGCTTTTAAAATCTATAGTTGTTTTCAGCAAATGTGCTTTTATTTTTGCACAAACCTTTGTTGCAATCTCCAGCTAAGTCCAAGCAGGAAAATAAAGTGGATGTCTCATACTTTGAAAACAGTAGGCAAAGTAGTGGGGCAAAGTCCAGCCATAAGGAAAGGATAGGAGACTCCCTGGTTTACCAGCATCTGCATTCCTGCAAGTCCTGAATAGTTTGGTGAGGCAACAATTTTTTGATTGCATATGGTAAGAGATAAAGGATAAATCTGACAATCTCCTTGTGACAAATCCTTCTCCAAATCTGAGGCAGATGCTTCACAATTAAGTGGCATTGCCTTGGAAGCAAGCTGAAAACTTAGGCGTTTTGGAGGTTGGCTATGAGAGAAAGCAAGTGAGCAAATGTCTTCACTGGAAGATAGAGGTGTTTGCTCTATCAGATCGGCATGGTAGATAAAGCAAAGCTATGACCACTTATCTGGGTATCTTGATCATGGATGCTTTACAGAATGTATTTTCTGACCAGCTGACTCTTTCAGTTCCACAGAGGCAAACTCGAGCTTCTCCCAGGATGGTTCAAGTACACTGTTAATTCAAAATATTTCCATCAGCAGTGCAGGCCCATCTTCCTGGAGATGTTCACCTGTACAATTGTGTACCCCTTGCTACAGGTGTAGGAGTGTGCCCAGATGTCTAATTTGTGCCAGGAACACATTAGAGGGAGATTTACTTCCCAAAGAAAGACATGGCTAATACAAGATTACTACTCAGTTGGTCTTTTTCAACCTTATTGATTCTATGATTCTATGATTTAGGCAATATAATAATTTTAACAATTTTAAGCAAACCGGGAGGAATAACCGGGAAAGAGAGAATCACAGTATCACAGTATCACCAAAGTTGGGAGAGACCTCAAAGATCATCGAGTCCAACCTGTCACCACAGACCTCATGACTAAACCATGGCACCAAGTGCCACGTCCAATCCCCTCTTGAACACCTCCAGGGACGGTGACTCCACCACCTCCCTGGGCAGCCCATTCCAATGACGAACAACTCTCTCAGTGAAGAACTTTCTCCTCACCTCGAGCCTAAACTTCCCCTGGTGCAGCTTGAGACTGTGTCCTCTTGTTCCTGTGCTGGTTGCTAGAGAGAAGAGACCAACTCCTTCCTGGCTACAACTACCTTTCAGGTAGTTGTAGGGAGCAATGAGGTCTCCCTGAGCCTCTTCTCCAGGCTAAATAATCCCAGCTCCCTCAGCCTCTCCTCATAGGACTTGTGCTCAAGGCCTCTCACCAGCCTTGTTGCCCTTAAATCCCCCAGTGCAAAATGGTGGTTGACCAAGGTGGGGGAAACTCAACAAGAACCATTAAGTCAAGGAGGCAACGAATTAATAACTCATGCAGAGTTCTACTCCAAGTAGGGGGATGCTGCTGCTGTATTAGCTGTTGAGGCTTTTTGGGTGCCACGTGGTCTCAGGGCTGGACCGGCTCCAACAGGACAGTGGGCAATGACACGTTTGTGAAGGGCTCTTGGCTTTCCTGGGTAAACTGCAGCATGGCAAAATTCTAGTTGCAAGGGGAAGTGAAGCTTGGATCCTAAGGCTCATGGCTTCCAAAGTTGAAGTGAGGAGGGCTTGTGGCTTCTGTCCCAGCTCCTAGACCAGGCAACTCAAGGCAAGGCAGTCCAGGAAAATCAAATTAAAACAAGGCAGGTCCAAGCAGGCAAACCAGCCTGTATTTATCACTTGCCCGAGATGCCACTGGGCCAGTAGGGTAACTGAAGCCAGCAGTAACCCAATGAAAAGGGACTCTGCCAGGCTGCGGCCATAAAAGGCAGAAACACAGGCCTGGTCAGGGAGGATCAGTGGCCAGTACATGTGCTCTTACCCCAGAAGGAGGCTTGTTTCCCCAGACATGTTGGGGCCTGTTCCTTTGTCCCTTTTCCCACGTTACCCTGACTCCTGCAGAGGGAGAGGAGAGAGTGGGATCACGTCTAGACATTCCAGGACCTGTCTGGGTTTGTGCTGAGCCCATTTGGCCCTACCATGACAGTCATACAGTTAATCACCTGTGAAATTATGCCATAATACTTAACAACTACCCATCTTGGTGGGAAAATATCTTGACATTCAGTGTTTCCCTTATCTTCTCTGAGTTCTGATCAGATCTTATAATTGTCTTTTTGTGTAAGAAAAATAATCAGCTGCTTGTCAAAATGTTTTAGGACAAGCAGCAGCTATTGTTTTCTTCAATCTTGACTAATCTTCACATTCCAGAAGACAGTTCATATGACAGGAAACAACACACAGTTCTCTATGCTGCTGACACTGCCATTTTTTCCCTCCCTTTGCTTCATAGTACATGGAATGAAACAGCCTTCTAAGAAAACAGGTCAAAGTGGTGCTCACTTACTCTAGATATTTGGTGAAGTCAAGACATCAGAAAAAAATATTCCAATTTCCCCATGTAAAATCAGAAACATCTTAAGTAACATTTTCAGAGTACTTTTAATAATGAAAATAATGAATTGTAAACTTCAGTGATAATATTTCACTGGAATGATCCTGTGCTGTTCTTATCTCTGCTGCTGTTTACCGGGATTGCTTCTATGCACAAGAACAGAATATTAATATGTGATGTTATTCCATCCCTGTCCTTTAATTTTACTGATAGCTCAATTAATTTGTCCCTATTTTCAATTCCTTTATCCACAATCAAGTGCTAAACAATGCAGTACAAGTTCTAATGACAGGACAGCTTTAGTTATACTGTGCTACAGTACAGGTAACACACCTACTTGCTATGACTGTACCTATCATGATCAAAAAGACTGGTCTTTGTTACTTTAAAAAAAAAAGAGATTAGTTTTGAATCAAAAAACAAGCTATAAAGACAAATCTCTGGCTTTTTAGTTGTCCATTTTAATGTTTCTTCAGTATATGATGTTTTCAAATTTAAAAGAGGACAAAGAAAAAAAAGCTTTCCGAGACTAGTCATTAGAGATCTGATCCAAAAAAGGATGTATATGAACAGCTAATCATTCTCTAAGAAAGATTCTTCCCATCTAAGTAAAAACAACATAACATGCAATGTTGTCCTGTCATTATTAAGATCTTGGAGCCACTGTGAATTGCTTAGAATATCAAATAAAGCAGACTACCAGATGAATGAAAGGAGACAATGCCAAAAGTGACATGAAAGCAAAAGGAAACTCCCAGTTAAGATTCCCATTAGCTTTTTTCTTTTGCCTGATGATCAAAGTTTAAAATACCAGTCACAACTACTTCATCAGACAGAAACATAATGTGATATATTTTTGTTGCATACTAATATTGTATTTATCTTCATACGTTAGGTTTATATTTCTAGGGATGTTGCTCGCAAAGCATGCAATCATTCTTTGGTAACCAAAACTTTTTATTTTATTCCAGATGCTTAAGAAAAACACATGCTTCAATATGTGGTTTAGGCAGAGTCAAGTGCATGAGTCCATACAAAAAAAAAAAGAATTTCACCCAAACTGTAAATACACTTCTAGCTTTTACAAGAGATTAGTTGCATGAGTACCACCAAGGTAAGAGTCTTGATACTTTGAATATTTCTGTGCAGTTTCCCCCAGCTGTTCATAGGTACCATATATGCATATGTGCAAACCCACCCTCTTAACTCATTGAAGAAGCTTTGAAAGTTGTGCCTCCTAGTTTCTGTTCACTCAAATATTTCTGCAACTTCCATTTATAATAACTTGCCTATGAAAATGGCAAAAACTCCCATAATTTCAATATCAAAGCCAGATTAAATGAAAAGTTTACCTGAACTTGGATTTCAAATTTGTTTTATCTGGTTTGGATGACTATCTTAAACAAGCCACACATGGCAAGGAAACTCAGATATGAGCAACATTCCACTCCTAGAAAACAAATACTTTTCCTTACTCATCTTAGCATATTCAAATAGAAAGGCTGGGCAACAGAATTCTGAAAGGCAGGAACAGAAAATAATGCCAAACTCTCATTTCAGTTGTATAATGAATACTAACATAGAATAAACATCTATGTAACTGATTATACTAGTCACAACATGAAAATATTGCAAGGTAGGGTGCCATAGAAAACACAGTTGTACTACAGAAATATCTTTAAATGAATATGACTTCTCTGCTGCCTGCAAATGTTCCAAAATCCATTTGCTGCATTGTGTAAATGCATATATTGTTCTCTGTACAAAATCACAGCAAAGTCTCAATACAGTGATAAATCTGTGAGAAATGTCCTCAAGGAATTCATGCAGCAGGAAAAGGGTAATTTAAAAACAGTAATAATACTACTTCAGGTAAACACTGCTTTTGGGATAATTGTACAAGATAAACCATACACAAAGAAAGATAAAAGAATGCATACACACAAGAAATAGAAAGGCTACATTAATAGCTAAGTGCTGAAGAATCAATATACTGCAAACAAAATATGGAAGAAATTAAGTGAATCTAATTGTGTTCAGAAATTTTAAGATAAATACAAAATTTAACCCCCACAATTGAAAGTCTTTTTTTGTTGTTTAAAAGCAAAGTTAGTTGAAAATACCTGAGAAGGAAAGACTGCAATACCTCACTTGCTTGGTAACAGCTCTGAAGGCTTTACTTCAAATGTGGTTTTTATAGACTTTGATAAGGAAGGGGTGAGACAGAAATGATAAACTGAATTAGTACAAAAAGGCACAGAAAAACCATGAGTGACTGCACATATACGAGAGAATGCTGCTATACATCATTAATTCTAAGACTCCTACAAGGAGGACAGAGGGGAAAACAGTGCTGAAGAACTGGTATGCCTACAAAGGCTTTTGAATCTTAGTGACGGTGATTTGCTTCCCCTCTTTAGCAAATGTTCAAGGGGAAATACAATAAAATAACTGTGAGGTTCATGAGGCATAAAATGTGAATGGTCTTTGCCAAGAGACAAACGACAAGTGAAAGATTTAGTGACTGAAATCTTCCCTGATTCTCTTTTATTCTAATATTAATGCTGTATATAGAGGCAGCAGGACCTTTTCCTTCCTTTTATACAATGCTATGTGTCAGGTTCCAGAGCTTGCATGAAAATTTTCAACCAGCTCAAATGCAGAATGGGTCTTTGCTGTGTTATTTCCAGACTGCACAAACAGCTGGGAGAGACTGCTCAAAAATTTGAGAGCTCTGAAATCATGGACTGCGGGAACTAGACAGATTTCTTTTAAAAAGTTAAATTGAATGTTTCTTTCCTCATAAAATTTCCACAGTGATTTTACGACACAGTGGCTAATTTATTCGGTGTTATCAGGAAGTATCAGCAGTGTGATTTCATAAGCATCTGGCTATTGGAAGCAAAAAGTTCACCTAATCAAATTCTGTCTGAGAACTCACAAGAGAGGAGAAAGAAATAATGACACACTGAGACAGGACTGGCTTTCTCCAAAGCAGTATTTAGAAAGTCATCAGGGATATGAACTCTCCTTAGGTTTATGTATGTTAGTCACTGACAGCATATAAACATTCAGCAATACTGCACTTATTAGATTTTATCTGTGTTAGCTGTTTTTTTATCTGGGTATTTCTAGAGCGAAGTCTGCTATAGATTTGAACAAACAGAGAATCAAGCAGATATGGAAAAATCTGTTGATGGCACATTTCACCAATTAATTTTTTTCAAACCCAAGTGGAATCAGAAGAGGGTAGAAAAAAGCCCATTTTCTTAGGTAAGAAGTGTGTTTAAAATGGACATCTTTCTTCTTTAACTGAGTTATAACATCAGAAACAAAAATAGGGCCAGCTTCAGGTTTCATCAATGTGCATTTCATATATATTACTTTGGATTAAAACCCCCAGTAATTACTGTGATCTATACACCTTGGTCCAGCATTTGTGTTTTTTACACTGCTGCACTGCTGACATGAGATTATGATCCACTGCAGTTCCCAGATCATCTTTTGCCATGCTGCTCTCTCTCTCTCACTGCATTTATTCTCTCATAATGTAGAGCTGCTTGTACTTGCCTAAGTATAGGAACTTTACATTTATCCTTATTGAATTGCTATCAAGTTCCAAACTATTTTCTTCGCCCCAGCTACATATCCTATGCAAATTTAATAACCTTAGACTGTAATAATTCATAAAAGTGTAAGAGAAAATATTAAAACCTCTCAACCTCAGGAGACATTTGAAACATCCACTTTGGTCATGATATGCTGACAAATATTCTATACACAGCTTTCCAACTCTTTACTATCCACCTAATGAAATTATCATCTACTCTTGTATTTCCTAGCTTCCTATGGGAAGTTCATATGAAACAATGTGAGGAGCTTTACTGGATTTAATATAAATGACATCACCTCCTCTTTTACCCACAAATCCTGTTACTCTGGCAGTAGACTGCCAGAGTAGACTGGTGTGATAAACTCTTGCTAAGCCTGTGCTTCTTGAGACTTTTTTTGTTCTCTAGCTAACTACGGAGAGCTGGATTTACTACAGTTTTCCCCCAGGAATTCAAATTAAATCTACTGGCCTGCAAGTCTCAGGTTCCCTTTTCCACTCTTTTTAGACAAAGACATTATGTTTTCACCTTTTTCAAAGCCTTCCCTGTACATATTCTTAGAAATGACCATTAATGTTCTTCAGCCATTCCCACAGGAACAACTTCACCAGGCAAAGCTGATTTCAAAACACGTCTCTATACTTTCCTCCCTGTAGCTGGTAATTTAAAAATCTGTTTCATTGGTTTTAGTTCTGCTAACTATCAGAGCAGGTTTGACCTTTTAATGGAAACCAAACAACTACTATTTCCCTATTGGAGCTGTTCAATGGCATATTTTCCACTACCAGGAGAAGCCAATGAACAGCTTCCTCGATTTTTCATGTTGCTGCTTCTGTTACTTCTGAATTTTCTATTGTAGACATTGCATTTAAAGTATTTTATTTCATGCTTGCACTTTCTGATTTTGTTCCTGTGTGTCTTCTGGTTTTATAGCTGTTCCTACCTAGTGCTACAACCTGCTTAATTTCTTTATTTATTTTTTTAAAATACATTTTTTTCTTACTTTTCAGGTCATAAAAAGGTTATTGCTCAAGCAAGCTGGTCTTTCTTGCCCTTCCAAGTCCTCCTTAACATTGAGATAATTTACAATTGTGCCCTTAATATTATTTTCTTACTGAATTGTCAGCCCCTTTAGTTGGCTGAGAATTAATAGCTTATTTCCACGTTCTAGAAGTCACTGTTTTCCTCTTGCTTCACTTGCAGAAATATGCTTTGTTTGATTGATACTTGTTTTGTTTTATCTAGGAGACTTACGCTAAAAAATTCCATCCCTAAGAGAACCAAATAGTTCCTGCCACAAGTGGGATCTCCCAGGCATCAATATTGGGCTGCACACTGTTTAATATCTTCATAAGTCATCTGGATAATGGGATCAAGTGTACCCTGATAAAATCTGATCATGATACCAAACTGAGCAGGGAAGAGACACTTTGGAAGGGAGACCCACCCTGCAGGAAAACTGGATAGGCTGAAAGAGTGTGCTAACGAGAACCTTATGAAGTTCAGAAAGGACAAGCACAAAGTCTTCCACCTGGGAAAACATAATACAGGAATGCAGCACAGACTGAGAACTACCTGGCTGGAGAGCAGCACTGTGAAAGGGACCTGGGGCTTCTGGTGGAGTCCAATGAATGAAGTGTGGTGCAGCAGCAAAGACAGACAGATGCTGCATTTCATCAACAAGGGCATCACCAGCCCAGTTACTATCCTACTCTACTCAGTATTACAGGCCACACTTGTAATATTATGTTCAGTTTTAGTCCCCATTGTACAAAAAAGTTGTGGACAGGATTGAGGGAGGATCAGAGAAGGGCCACAAAGGACTGGGAACCATGCCATAGGAGTTTGTTCAGCTTTGAGAAAAGAAGGCTTACGAGAGACCTTATCACTGTGTTCCAGTATTAAAAGGGGGGGGGGGTGGGGGGTGGGATGCACAGAAGATAGATAGTCCCTTTTTACAAGGAGTCACAGGGAAGAGATGAGGAATACCTAGATTCCAATTAGACACAAGAGGAAAATTTTTCACAACAAGGACAGTCATTCACTGGAATAATCTCTCTGGGGAAGTAGTGGAGTCCCCAGTACTGGACATTTTTAAGATTCAGCTGGACAGGGCGCTGGGCCATCTTATCTAGACTGCTTTTCCCAGGAAAGATTAGACCAGAATCCTTGAGGTCCCTTCCAGTCTGGTATGCTATGATTCAAATGTTGTTAGTTCAGACATTGACCACTGGCCATGAAATAATTTAAATACTTGATTTTTTTTTATCATTTTTTTCTGCAATAATAAAGGAGTTCATGTTTGAATTACACAGGAACATTTGCAAATGTTAGAGCCACTTATTTTGGCCACGTGTCGTCTCTTCAGCAGGAATACTCTGCATGGGTTAAATGTTTTTTAATGCAGTTTTGCACAGTTACATGTTGTGCTCTGAAAATAAAGATTGAAGTCTTCATTCTCTGTTGACTGAATTAATGTAAGAGATCTTTTGCTAATAATTAATGTAACATCCCAGTGGGACAAATACTATCTGCATGGCTTATAATAAAAACAACACAAACCCACTAATGTGTTTCTCTGAACAGTGAATGCTTGTGATGTATAATACGAAAACACCCACTGGTGTGAACCACAGTTGCATATAAAAGCTATTATTGCATTGTACATTTATTGCCAAGTTTATTTCCTCTTTGATTTATTTAATTTACCATTTACCAGTTGTTTTCACTCTTCTGATAGGAGGATATGGTGAGTTACTAGCTTAGAGCAATGCTACTGTGCAGCAGTCACATTTTTTTCCATCTTCAAATCTGAAACACTCCCCTGAATAACTTTGGATAATTAGTTAATGTCCAGAAAAAAAAATCTTTCTGTCGATGTAAGTGCAAATAACTGTAAACATAATAACTGTAGGTACTTTAAACCACAAAAGTTGGTAGGGTTTAATCAATACACATTAGCACAGAAATTTGCTAACTCAAAATCTCAGTCATGTGACTGGGCTGTTTGTACATCCAACACTTGTACATTAAACAGGACATTAAGACACTTGAACGTGTCCAGAGAAGGGCAACAAGGCTGGTGAGAGGCCTTGAGCACAAGCCCTATGAGGAGAGGCTGAGGGAGCTGGGGTTGTTTAGACTGGAGAAGAGGAGGCTCAGGGGAGATCTTATTGCTGTGTACAACTACCTAAAGGGTGGTTGTAGCCAGGAGGGGGTTGGTCTCTTCTCCCAGGCAACCAGCACAGGAACATGAGGACACAGTCTCAAGCTGCACCAGGGGAAGTTTAGGCTCGAGGTAAGGAGAAAGTTCTTCACTGAGAGACTCGTTAACCATTGGAATGGGCTGCCCAGGGAGGTGGTGGAGTCACCATCCCTGGAGGTGTTCAAGAGGGGATTGGACATGGCACTTGGTGCCATGGTTTAGTCATGAGGTCTGTGATGATGGGTTGGACTTGATGATCTTTGAGGTCTCTTCCAACCTTGGTGATTCTGTGATTAAAAGGTTGCACCCACTTAATAGCCTACTGCTCTTTTCAGACTCAAACACTGCAATTTCTATCCACAGTTCATGATATAAGCATCGCAATTCTCTCTTCATGTATACAAATATTTGGCAGCTGGTTTCCCATGATTCTGGATACATTCAGCCAAAGCACATATATTCTAATCTACCATTTATTCCTTTATGGCAAGCTTACCTGTCAAAGGATTTAATAAATTATAAGTTTTCCTACAGAATATGCATTTTCAGACTCTGTGAGGGATCTCTGGAGAACCTGCACTTTACTAGCTGTTATTCTCAATCTCCACTGCTCACTGGGGACCAAGCAAGCCACCAGAGGTGCAGCGCTGCCTCACGCAGTCATGTCTCTCATCAGTGGAGGAAACTTCATGTTCCTGTTGTCTCCTTCCAAACTGTTCCCACAAAATCCGGGAGCAGTATTTCATTCTTCAAGTCAAGAGAATGAGTGAAGATATTGGTGCTCCTGTGAGGGTTTTGAATACTCAGTAATCAGAATTCTCAGTCCTCATATTAAGGCTGCCTCCCTGTTGCCCTCATTTTCCTATTCAATCCTCCTCCATCCAGTGGATTTGGGGTTTGATTTTCTGGTGTTTTTAAGATTTCAGCTTTCTAATTTAGATAGGATGTCACAAAACAATATGCCAACAACAGACATATCCAACTTATTATTTTTTTTCAGAGTGACTCTGCTTGATAAGATTTTGACATAAGCATCCTAACCATATAGATCAATACATTTCAAAAAGCACATTCAGGACACATACAAGAAGTGCCCTAAACAAAACAAGGAAACAAAACTGACATTTTTTTGAGTTTGAAGGGAAAAATTAAGTTAAAAATAGTCTTATGATAATGTTGTACAACAGGCCCCATTCCTACTATTTTTATTTGCAGATTCCATTTCATATTAAGCACTGGCTTTAGATTGGTGGCCTAAAACTCAATCTTTTAAAATATAACAATTTCAGGCATGCATAAGAGACTTATCATTGTCAATACTTCGTATGACATATGTGAGCATTTTCACTGGCATAAAAGAAAATAACAGAGATAAGCACAAAACATACTGCTGCTCTTTGGTGTTTCTTAATAGAAACAATGACCAGCTTAACCAGCCTATTTTACTGTTCACTTAATCCGAACAAGTGAGTCACCATTACCTTTAAACCTTACTCTTTATCTCTTTACTTACCGCTTTTAAGTGTCAGTGGAATAGTTTTTTTATCAAGGTAGTGATTGTCACCCAATTTAATGTGAGAGCTTCTGGAAAAAAAATATAATTGACTGGTATGAATGATTTAACTTCAGAGAAATGTAGGGATAAAACGGAGTTAACTGAGACATGGTTATCTATCAGTAATTTTCTGCCCTTATTCAAGACTTCCATTCACAGATATATTATTCTTATCAGAATTTTCCCTTTCCTTCCTCATAATGATTTTATGAACAAGTATTGCATTCTGGTTTTCTATTATTTCCCACTGAATTACTGTTGGTCACTGTTCTCTAACTCTGTATCTTTGCTTTTTATTAATAATATTGTTAGCTTACTGTGTAAAGGATGTCTTTAATTTGGTCATTATATTTTTGTTTATTTTCATAGTTTGCCCTTTGCAAAATTTTCTTTACTCCCTCTATTACAGCTTAGTGTCCTTAATATAATTGTTAAAGTTGAGATGCAACTTCTATTCTAAATTCACTTTAACAAGTTTATACTTTTCCCAGATATTCTCTTTCAGGCTGTGAGGCTTTTGTGCTTATGCTTTGTTAGAAGTGGATTTTTGTTCAAAGCTTCATAAGCATCATCTATTTGTTTTGACTCATCCAACAAGAGAGCAGTTTTGCAGCAATAAAGACAGTTTTCAGATGCCTTTTTTTTTTTTTTTTAGACTTATAACTTAAAATCAGCTTTGTTTCAGCACTTCAAAATTAGCTTTGATTGTGAAATTCTGGCTTTGCTATCTGATAGAATTGTTTTTGAAATACTAATGCTCTGCATGTGGCATCATTATTAAATAACTTACTGAAGTAGCAGTGATGAGGAATGTTGAACCCAGAATAATTCTGTCTTACTTAATAGTATATGTTAAAGTTGTTAATTTTCTATAGGTAAATTACCTTAAGTTATATTTAAGATCTTTTTTTATGCCATTTTCCTCCAACTTCTCAAGGAGTGTAGCCCAATCAGATGCATTACAGAATACCCTGTCAATATGGGTAGAGTCACCTCCATTGGAGGTGTTCAGGAGGAGACTTGATGGGGTGCTTGGTGCCATGATTTAGTTGTTTAGGTGGGTTGGATTGGTTGATGGGTTGGACGCAATGATCTTGAAGGTCTCTCTCAACCTGGTGTATTGTATTGTATTGTATATGGAAACAATGCCACATGTGCAATGAAAAATAAACATTTCTTGTGTACTGGTGAAGAGATATTCAGTTGTGTTGATTTAGTCCACAGGCATGCTATTGTAATTACAGAGAGGTGTCTTAAAGAGCTTTTGCTGAAAGGTCCAGTGAGAAATTCTGTACACCTGTAAAACCAACACGAGCACTGGGAAGCTGTAGACAACTTCTTGCTTATCTTCACAGAAAATACGTTCTTCAGTGAAATGTTCATGCACACTGCCCCTAGCTTTTCCATGCTCCCTAACTATGGTATACTTGTATTCTGTTTTTTTTTTTTTTTTCATCAAAATGAGTTTCACAGTTTCAGCAGATAATAATTTTATGCCCTTCACATGGAAAACACTATTGTAGCCTTGGAAGAATGAATCAAGAGCCTGGCTGACCATCAGAGAGTCAAGGTAAACTCCTCGATCATCTAATGAAAGAGATTAAAGCATGCAGATATTTTAATTGCACAACTCTTTACAGTCTCATTACTTGGATGCTCCAAAGCAACACAGACTGCTGCTTTCCATATTTGTACTTACACAGAATAGACATAAACCTCAAATCTCTGTTGCACATTTTCACTCTGACATCCAATGATGTGAAGACTACAAGTGACACAAAACCCATAGAAAGCAATGCTTTTGGGGTGGATCTATGTCAGCTGCTCACTTATGAGCTTTGTGATTTACTTCTGAATTGGGCTACTGGCCAGAATTATACCAGATACGCAATGAGAACATTTTTTCTTTAGCATTCAGAACTTTGCCATTTTTACTTGGGTAAGCTACAAATGTCAGTCAATAGATTCATCCTAATCTAAGATCTTATTGTTCTGGTCCTCTCTTTTTCTGCCATCCTTTCTCATTGATTAAGCAGCTCTTGCATTTTACAGTAATACAATAATACAATCCCAAGTGCCTCAGGAGGCCTTCATATGAAACTTATAAAAGGCAATAAATAGGCTTACTTTGATTCATATTTATTTTCCTTTTCATTTATAAGTGATTTTCTGCATTCAGTCCATGTTTCTCTTTCCTGTTCAAATACAGAGAGATTTTAGAAGATTGCTCAAATAAGCCTCTTACACAATTAGAATCCTGCCCTTGATGGCCGCCTTTCTCAAGCAGCACATCCTCTGCTGATTGCATTATTGTTCCCTCTTCAGTGACTCAGTGATAGATCTGTTTATTCACATCAAACCTTTCATTAACCTCTAGTTCTGCTAATTTACAAATTCATTTGTATTTGTCTTATCAGTTATAAAAGTGCAGTCAGTATAAGAACTTTATAAGTAGGGAACCTCAGGTACCTCTTGTGGTCTGGGACCTGCTATAACCAGTATTTTTTAATCTATTACCTGAAGGAAATAGATTGGTTTAAAATGGCTACACTTTTCCACCATGTGCAATGCTTCACTGACACAAAAGTGAGAATAATCTTACTATGTATGTCAGTGTAATATGAAATCAGGAGATAGGGCTCAGTTTTCCATACATGCAGCATTAACTGGAGAATCCTATAAACAGTTTACTTCTCCTTCTCTCATATTGTGGTACTCCATTCCTTTCCTGATGGGCCACGTGATAAAACATTGTTCCCTGACTGTCAAATGTGTTTCTATGTACTTTGTTGAAGAGAAGTAGTAAAAAAATAGTTCTGAGTCCTCTCCAGTCATAAACTTCCTTTATATTTAAGGTGTGACAGAATTATGAGGTTGCCTAATATAATCTCCTGAGCATCATAAGCCATTAAATATTACCCAGATTCTGCTACATGGAGCCCAATTATTTTAATTAGGCAAGAGCACTTCAGTCATCAAGAGACTAAACTGCAGTGTGCCACAGGCACAGACCAAAATAGACAAAGATGTCATCAAAGCCTGAGGGTCTTGCAATAACAAGGAATTTCTAAATTTCTAGGTGAGAAATACCTCCAAAATTCCTAGAGAAGATATGTAGCTCATCCATCAACACTGGAACAGAATGTCAAGCCTCTGTCAATGAGACCTTAGAGAAAATTTTGACTTCTTCTTCAAATTTGGTGATCAACTAAATTCTGGCCTGAGCATGTGAGTATGATATACTCAATGGGTACCTAAGAAAAGGAATCAGTCAGCCAGAGAGGTGTGTTTTTTTTTTTAGCTGTTTTTCCAAGTCTGTGGTAAAACCAATTTACAGTAAGCTATGGATATTTTAAATCTTACGCATTTTTGCATTTCATCTACTGAAAAATGTTTTTGTTTTTCCACGGGTGATGAAGCTGGAAGCCCAGTTAACTCAGCTCTGTAATCTGAATATTGAACAAGTCACAAAGTTGGGAGTGTAAGTATCTCTAATATGAACATCCCTATGAATTCCAGACCCTGGATGAAGGAGAAGACAACTGGAGGAGGGAAGACCCTCCACTAGTCAATGAAAACTAGATTAAGGATCAGTTACATAAACTGAATATTCACAAGTCCATAGGCCCTGATGAGATGCACCAAAAAGTGTTGAGAAAACTATGCCATTCTCCAGCATTTTTGCAAAATCCTGGCAGACAGGAGAGGTGCCTGAGGACTGGAGGAAAGCCAATGTCACTCCAGTCTTCAACAAGGGCAAGAAAGAGGTTCCAGGAATCTACAGACCTGTGAGCCTCACCATCCATCCCTGGAAAAATGATGGAGCAGCTCATTCTGGAGGCCATCTCTAGGCATTTGGAAGAGAAGATGATGGGCAGGAGTAGTCAGCATGGATTTACCAAGAGGAAATCCTACTTGACTAATCTGATAGCCTTCTATGATGTTGTAACTGAATGGGTAGATACAGGGAGACCAATGGATGCAGTCTACCCTGACCTTAGTAAGGCTTTTGACACTGTCTTCCAAAACATCCCTGTGAGTAAGCTCAGGAAGTGTAGGATAGAATAACAGACAGTGAAATGGATTAGGAACAGAGTCCAAAGAGTGGTGGTCAATGGTGCCAAGTCCAGCTGGAGAGCTGTAACTAGTGGAGTCCCCCAGGGATCAGTGCTGGGTCTGGTCCTGTTCAACATCTTCATTGAGGACACTGATGAAGGGAAAGACAGACAGTCTGCTCGACAAGTTTGCTGATGACACCAAACTGGGAGGCTTGCCTGATATGCCTGAAGGCTGTGCAACCTTTTGGCAAGACCTCAACAGACTGGAGAGCTGGGCAGAGAGGAACCTAATGAGGTTCAACAAGGACAAGTGCAGAGTCCTACATCTGGGAAGTAATTATGAACTGCACCAGTACAGGTTAAGAGGTGATCTGCTGGAGAGCAGCCCTGTGGAGAAGGACCTGGGAGTCCTGGTGGACAACAAGTTATCCATGGGTCAGCAATGTGCCCTCACAGACAAGAAGGCCAATGGGATCCTGGGGTGCATTAAGAGGAATGTGTCCAGCAGATCGAGGGAGGTTCTTCTCCCCCTCTACTCTGCCCTGGTGAGACCTCAGCTGGAATATTGTGTCCAGTTTTGGGCTCCCCAGTTCAAGAGGAACAGAGATCTACTCAAGAGAGTCCAACAGAGGGCTATGAGGACGATTAAGGGACTGGAGCACATGCCTTATGAGAAAAGGCTGAGAGCCCTGGGGCTTTTTAGTCTGGAGAAGACTGAGCGGGAATTTAATAAATGTTGATGAATAATCTGAGGGCTGGGTGTCAAGAGGGAGGGGACAGGCTCCTCTCACTTGCACCCTGTGATAGGACAAATGGCAATAGATGTAAACTACAGCACAGGAGATTCCACCTCAACACTTCTTCACTGTGCGGGTCACAGAGCAGTAGATTGGGCTCCCCAGAGAGGTTGTGGAGTCTCCTTCTCTGGAGACATTCAAGACCCATCTGGATGCATTCCTGTGTTACCTGCGCTAGGCAGGGAGGCTGGACTCAATGATCTTCAAAAGTCCCTTCCAACCCCTAACATCCTGTGATCCTAGCACCTTGCTGGGGGACTGTTTGGTCTGGTAGTTCACAAGGAGCAAAATTTAGCTGATAAATGATAAAATTAACTACTAATACATTTTCAAAGTTGAGTCGTAATTTATCTCAGCCCTCAGTTTAAAACTGGTCTCACATGCTTGCAATATTACCTTGTTCCTATTTCAGTCAAATTGTTAAAATGAAGACTAATATCTTCATCAAAACATCAGTTTACAAATCTCAGTCTGACCAGTTTTATACTCCCTATGTCCATGTGTCCAGTTTTGACATATCTTTACAAGCAAAACCTTGAGTTTATTCTAATTTTCTCTAATACATTTTCCTTAACTTAAATACAGCATTATTCTGGTATTTATGTTCTCATGCTAGATTACAAAGACCAGCAGCCTACATCCCTTTATCAGATAACTACCTATTTTCTCTGCCTACTTGCTTTGTCTTTCACAGAGCACATATGACAGATTTTAAATGGTGAACTACTATGTAAGCTGAAGGAATAATACATCAAGCCAGACCACTGAAGACATGGCACATTCAGTATAAAATTTGCAGTGTGCATGTATAATAGCCATTTTCCAGATGCCTGCATGATGCAGAAAACAAGGAAAAGCTATACCCTATATAAATTAAGGGATACAGAATGTAATCACATAATGTGGGATATCCCATAATATTCTGGACATCTAGCAGACAAAGGGCAGTTAGAGCTGAAGAGAGTCATGTGATGTTTTCTAACATTATTGTACTCCATGATTTGGAATGTAAAGCTAAAAGCAGTTATTCTTCTACCGATTGCACCAAGCACAAGTAATTGATTTGTTCTCAGTATGAAATGTATTTGTTCCGGTTTTGCTATTCCTATGAACTAATGTGATCCCTGTTATTAATATCGGAAACATTCTCTAGATTGCTTTATCCAATCACTTCTGAGAGTTGAGTTTTATATCAGTTACCAGATCAATGAAAGGCAGCACTGCAAGATACAGACAGTGGAAATAATGCATCCTGACAGCAATACAGAGCTTGTTAATTGCAGAGTGATATTCTGGGGCAAAAAAAATAATTTAATAAAACTTCATCACTCCCCCAGACCTTAAAGATCCCCATGCTTTTGTATTTCATTTTAAGCCACATCAAACATTGCAAAAAAAAAACCAACCAAACCAAACAAAACAAAAATGAACTACAAATGCAAAAAGAATTTTGGTTAGCCTGAGCAAGCCTGTCGTATTTTAGCAATGAAACAACTTGCCTAGTTACTGAAGCATAATGTGTCAACACGATAGAATTCCACTTTCTACAGGCTACAGTGCCCACTCGATAGACAAAAGCAGCAAATGATTACTGCTTAGAGCTTGTGGTGCAGTGCTGGCAACTCAGAATTTAGCAATAATAGAAATTGCCAGTCTCATTTTTATTCCTCTTGAAAAAACCTCCTTATATAATATTACAAAACACTCCTGCTGTGAGACGGTTTCTTAATCTCAGCAATATCTTCAGCTTATCTATGGTAATACGTTCCTGGTGAATTTTCTTAAAAGCAAAAATTTAATGACATATGGAACAGGGACAGATACCTGAAATGTAATAACAAAGAGTAACCCTTCATTTTTGCTAGATTGTGGCGCTCTCCTATTTCCATTTTAGTGTTTTGCAAATGACATAAAGGTCTCAAGGTCTTTTATTTTCTGATTTATTCCTCTGCTTTTCAAAACCTTGGAGCCTCTTATTTCTGCTGCTGCTGCTTCAACTTTCATTCCCATCTTAAAAATGAAGCAAAAATACAGATTGTTGTGAGCTCAGTCCTTCTTCACTCACAACCTTTTAGTCAGATGATTATAAAATAAGGGAGATTTTTTCAGTGCAAATATCTTCAAAGGTTGTCTTGAATTACCACTACTCATCTTAACTGTGTCTATATCCTGACGTATTTTAAACAGCATCCATTTTCTTCTAATGCCCTTGGAAAGTGCAAAAGCACGTCCTGAAACAAACATTGCTAACTACACCACTGTTTGAAAAGAAAGTGTGTTAGGTTAGTCAGTGTTTCAAACATTTTGATTGGGCAATATATATGGAATGATATGCCAAAATAATACAGAAACATGATAGAAATTTCACAAAGTGCATGCTGATCATGACAATACACTGCATTAGAACTTTACAACATAAGGCTTACAACTGCCAGATGTGGAAACTGCATTTCACTTTTAGACTGGCCTGCTCTTGCAAACTATTGTGCACTTTCATATACATGACACAGTTCTGGGACAGTATTTCTAAGCTACTTCAGGTTCCAGGAGGAGCACAGGTGAACTCATGCAGCAATCAAATCAAGATATAAAATCATAAAATAAACAACCCCTCTCCTGAAGTTTAGAAGGATGCACATAACTAACAAAATCATCATTGGAATTACCAAAATTAAGTGAATAGGAAATTACTAGTTGGACTTCTCAGGACATAATACTTTTTTCCAGTTATTCAGACTTTGCCTGCATATAGAATCATAGAATTCTTAGGGTTGGAAGGGACCTCAAGGATCATCCAGTTCCAGCCCCCCTGCCATGGGCAGGGACACCTCATACTAGATCAGGTTGCCCAGAGACACATCCAGCCTGGCCTTAAAAGCATCCAGGCATGGGGCTTCTACCAGCTCCCTGGGCAACCTGTTCCAGTGTCTCACCACCCTCATGGTGAAGAACTTCTTTCTAACATCCAATCTGAATCTACCCATTTCTATTTTTGTTCCAATCCCCCTAGTCCTATCATTACCTGACACTTTAAAAAGTCCCTCACCAGCTTTGTTGTAGGCCCCCTTCAGATACTAGAACAAAGACATTGCTGAAAATCACAGACTGTTAGGGGTTGGAAGGAACCTTTGGAGATCACGTAGTTCAATCCCACTGACAAAGCAGGATCAACTAGGGCAGTCTGCACAGGAATACATCCAGATGGATTTTGAAAGTATGCTGAGAAGGAGACTCCACAACCTATCTGGGCAGCCTGTTCCAGTGCTCCATCACCCTCACAGCAAAGAATTTTCTCCTCATATTGAGGTAGAACCTCCTGTGTTCCAGTTTGTACCCATTATTCCTTCTCCTACCACTGGGCACCACCAAAAAGAGAACATAACCTTCATCCTGACATAGACATTAATAAGATCCCCTATTAGCCTTCTCTTCTCAAGACTAAACAGCCCCAGTTCTCTCAGTCTCTCTTCATAGGAGAGATGTCCAAGTCCCCCAGTCATCCTTGTAGATCTCTGTTGGACTGTCTCTGGTAGCTCTCTGCCTTCTTGAACTGAGCCCAAAACAAAATGCAACATACATGCATGCTAGGAAATGCATGAATAGGAGACAATGAACCACAAGAAAAGAGCTTTCCAAAAGGAATGTGTATTGCATTTCTCATGCAATTATTTTAGTGTCATCCATTCTATTAAGCTTTCTAAAAAAAGGCAGACAATTATTAATTCTACAGATAGGCTGCAATTGCTTTTGACATGTGCTTCCTTAGCTATGGAAGAAGAATGCAAGAAGAAATCAATGTGAAAAGATTGCTGGGAAGAGTGAAATTGCCTTAGGGATTTTTTTTTCTATGTAATGCAATGGTCTAGGAATTCTATTTATAAGGAAGACATGATATTTATATCTATTGATTTTTCACAGGCCTCTTGCAGTCTGTAGCCTTAAAATTGCACCTATCCTAGAAGGGACTACATCTTTAGTAAAATCTTGACATTCTTCAATGGCACTATGCTTACAGATAAATAAATATGGTGTAATAGAGGTGACATAATCCCAAATTTTGTGCTCCCTTTGAAAGGCTATAAAACTTCCTTTATCATTGAATATACTCGCTTATGGACTGGAGTTTCACATTAGGGGGTCTGTATGAAAGGCCACAAAAATATCAATTATGACAGCTTGTTCCTAAGATCATTTAAATTGTCACACAGACCTGAAAGTAGTTTAGAGTGGTCTCAAGATGTCCATGAAACTTCAAGAGTCAGGTCTCCTAGAAAGAGATTATCAAACAGAGGATCTCTGGAAACACATCTTTCTTCTGGCACATATGGTCTATGCTAAGAATGAGTAAACTCAATGGGAAAAGATCAACAGAGACTCTATCTCCTCTATCCCTGATCTATCTCACTTTATTCCAAGGGATAAGACAGCTGACACTGCATGGTGCAAAACTCTGGAACAAGGGCTGTGATGCAATCACTCATCATCTCACTGAAAGATATTGACAGGGGATGTTTTGAAAGACAGATGAGCTCTATCTGTAGAAACTGAGGCACACTTTTCAATAAACAAGTAGTACAGTCCCACTTGAAGCTCCTGTCTAATTTGCTTTTGACTCCAAACTTTCCTTTAATATATGGGCAATAATATGCCATTGTAATTTAAAACAAGACAAAAATGTTTTATTCATAGAGCTGTCATATGCCTTGATTACCACAGCTTTTCCTGTACCCAGGCCAGCTGGTACAATATGTACTGTCTTCTATGCTTTGTTGTTGTTTTCTTATATTAAATACATCAAAATTTTATATCCGAGCAATAAAAGTTAGTAACAAAGGTCTAATGCATAGTAATGAAGGTAGAACAACAGTGTATAATGGTAATATCTCGGTAAATCAATGAGTAAGTATTTGGCTAATGATAAAAAATATGAACGATTAGGCAAGAGTGAGGTCAGTCAGTGGTACCACGACATGGCTTTGGGTGATGACTACTCATAATCATTAAAAAGATATCCACATACCTCTTTTCAAATTAAAATAAATCTCTCTTCTTCTTCTGTTTGTTTGCCTGAAAGCCTGAACAGACAGCAGTGCCTGGCTGCAGAGGGTACATAGGGGAATGCTTAAATGCAAACCTCTTGCTTCAGCTTTTTGTTATGGTTCTGCCTAAATATTTATCAGGCTGGTTTTGGGACCCACATACTGCTGTTCCCAAATTTCATAAGACAAAGCAGAATCCCCCATCTTTAACTTTCCCAAAGGCCCTTTTAGCAAATTAAGAGAACTCTCTTGCAGACTCACATTTAGCTTTGACACCAATAGCAATGACTTTGCAAAAAGATATTCTAGTTCCTCATTTCACAAACCACAGGAAGAAACTGGGAAAGGCAAAATGTCTGTATCCTAGCCAGGCTCAGTTACCTGTTAATTTTTCAATGCTCTTACAGACTGGAGTCCTTACATATTTGGGACTGTCTCACACAGTTCCTCTCTGAAGAACTACGTATTTTTTTGCTTTAGTTCCTGGTGGTCAGCTTATTCTCTATTTGGCTTCTTGTGTCTCTGCTTTTCTAAAATGGCTGCTGAAAATCCATTTAATTTACTGTCTCGACTTTCTCTTGAAAAAATCTATCCCTCTTTGCTCCTTTGACCCGTCTTATCCATTAATCAAAATCCTCTTCTACTTGACAGTTTTTGGCTATCCTTATGTTGCAGTTCAGACCTGAACATTTGGTTTGTTCTGTGCAGTAGACAATTACTCCTCTAAAAGGGCTTTTGGTTGAATAACAGACCATTGATGTGAGCTCTTAGCAATATGTTACCAGCTCTGAACTTTACCCAAAGACAGAGGTTCCAATATCTCAAAAGAAACTCTACATATCTAAAGTACAGCTTAAAGGATGACACAGATATCCATGGAGGGTCTCCAGACTCATGATGCCTTCATTATTTCTTTACTTTCCAGTTTCAACAAGGAATGTGCCTCTAAAACAACCTTCACATGCAAGTATTGAAAGGCATCTTTTGCAATCATTATTTGGATAGACAAAGTGGACCTCCTTAATTTTGGACCTTTCTCTGAGATTGTAAATCACTGTGTACACTCATGAGGGAACCCAGAGCTCTGAAGGTTTGCCTGGGAAAAAAAAAAAACCCAACATAACCACACCATAGTTTAGCATTCTGAATAGAATGTTACCCCTTAATATTACCAAAATATAGTTTACAGACCAACTTCTTGCTTCTCATTTCAGCCTCAATGAATTGTACCCCTTAATGTTCCAGACATCACATAATTCAAAACAAAGGGTGAGGTTAAACTCAAGGCTGCAGATCTGGCCATTAGCAAGCACAGCACAGAGTCCATAAAAGGAAACAGAGCAGTTTGCTAAACCAGGCAATACATCAATTCTGTATGCTATGTACACTTTATTTACAGGGCATTTGCAGATGCAGAATGATGATGAATGAAGCTGCAAAATACAGTTTGATTTTCAGCACTTCAAGGCAGAACAAAGTGAAAATTATTTGTCTTTTAAGAAATGCCTAATAGTTAATCCAGAGACTATTTGTTTTGCTTACTCAGTCTTGCTTCTTTTTACTTTCCTTCTTTCTGCTTTGTTTTATAGCCCTAGGTCTGCTCAGTGAGTCTGGGGAGTATTCTGTTTTACATGCACCAGTGCATGGACAGATAGGAAGTTTTACCAAGGTTGACAGATGCTAACCTACTCATAGAAGACAAGTTACTGCCACTTCCTAGTTCGGCAAACTATTATTCTTCCACTGTATCTGTTTGGGCAACATCAAAAACACAACAAAAAGTGTGTCTCTCACAAGAGAGGCAGCTTGCTCTTTCTTGCTACATTTTTCTACTTCCCCCAAAGCTTGATTCTTGTAAAGTACCTGCTTCTTCTACTGCAAAAAAATAATATATCACTGATCCATATGATCTGACCTCTACGCAAAATCATTTCATCTTCTGTTTTTCTTTTACAGAAATCCACCATTAATTGTGCATTCCTCCTGCCTAAAAGCAATTTTTAATGAGAATACAAATATATTTCTGTATTTCAATTCATCATGCATCTTAAGCAATGTCACTGCAGTGTCACAGACTTTTGCTATAACCTATAAAGAAAGTTGGTGTTAATATAATAATGAGTGGTTTGCTCAAGATCTTGTTCATTTTTGCTGATTGCAAGGAGAAGAAAGCCTAAACACATTTGGATTGCCATTAGTACATTTCAGTTTCTTTCTGTAACTACTCAGGAACTTAACCCAAATAAAGCAAAGAATCCTGGAATGGACACAGTCTACATTATGGCCATCATTCTTAAGCCATGGTGCTTGGACATGAAGAGCAATTCAGAATCACTAATGAAAAAGGAAAAAATACCCCAATGTTTCCCCCCTTATTCTATCATATAATATCAATTGTTTACCAAACCACTACCAGGAAAAATGTATGTTCTTACCCCACAACCTATTCCATTGCCTGGTTCACACACAATTTTCCTCACTCCTGGTTCAGGAAGCAAACCTGCTCCACAGCCAGGAGTTGGACACAGCACTCCTCCCATCTGCAGCACGCATTCTTCAGCCCCATAGCGCTGGTAGCGGTCATACTACAAAACAAGAGAGTGGTATTAAACTTCCAACAGCACACAAACCATGTCCCAAAACTTTGGCATGAATCTAACCCCACATGATCAAGTAACTGCCCTAATGCATCACATGCTAAGTTAGAATTCTTTGTCAAAAGTCTAGAACTTTGCAGTGACATTAAATGGAGCACCACTACACCCCAACGCACATCACAGAATCACAGAATCACCAAGGTTGGAAGAGACCTCAAAGATCATCAAGTCCAACCTGTCACCCAAGACCTCATGACTAAATCATGGCACCAAGTGCCACCACCTCCAAGGATGGTGACTCCACCACCTCCCTGGGCAGCCCATTCCAATGGCTAATGACTCTCTCAGTGAAGAACTTTCTCCTCACCTCGAGCCTAAACTTTCCCTGGCACAGCTTGAGTCTGTGTCCTCATATGCATCATTTTCTCAATTGCAGTTATGATTTTCACCAGCAGAATATTGCAGAGAATGTTAAAATTGAGGAAACAGCAGACTGCTTCCACGAGTAACCTTAAGAATTATTTTGCTATAAATAATTATTGTAAACATCATAAATACAATCCAACATCAGATAATGATAAATGCTATATACAAACTGAAAAGAAACCCACAAAAAGCAATCTGTTTCAAGGCTAAAGGGTTGCAAAAATTGCCCCACCAACTTAATTTTCAAAATAAATTTAAGGACACTGACTGGCAAAATAATTCTCTAATACATTTATGTCTATGCTAGATGTCTCACAGGAAATTTCCTAGTTCTTGTGGTTTTCATCTAGTTCCATCCTGACAGCCTAAAAGGCTATGGAAATGCCTCCATATTTAATGACGCAGATACTGTCACACAGCAATATTAAATAACATGCTCAGTGTATCCTAAGTGACAAAGCCACCCACTCTAAAATGACTGATGCCATTGTAATAACTTCTCTTAGTCTAACTTGCCCTGCTTTCAGCTGGAGTTACAAATCACGCTGTGCACATGTAAATCACATCCGCTCTAGGGTTCCGTGCTGGTGTGGCTCCACGCTAGTGGCTGTATTACCATTGTAAGCCAGACTTCAGATTCCCCTATAAATCTGGTCTACTGCAGAGTGAAATAAATGAAAGCATTTGGTCCTAACAGCCCCAAAGAAAATAGGAAAATCCAAAGGACCAAAGAGGAAGGGAGCTGTATGAATTTTCTCTGTGAGTGGAATGCCTTTATGGGTGCTAAAGGAACGAAATAGAGCTATATGCTTATTCACAACAGTATTTAATGCTTCATAAACTTCTACCCTGTAGCTGCTTATGAAAATCTTGTTCCCCCTTTTTTTTTTTGTGGGGTGTGGGGGGGTGTGGGTTGGGGGCTGGGGGGTGAGTGGTGTGGTGGAGGAATAACAAACAAAACATTCTTTCTCCACTTTGCACTCACTTCCAAAGAAATCCCACAAAGAAAACCAAAGAATTAGGACCAAAATCTCACACACAAAGAATACAAAGAAGAGTTCTAAATTACAAAGACAGGGGCTCCAATCCATTTTTTTCTGGGTACATTTACAATACAATACAATACACCAGGTTGAAAGAGACCTTCAAGATCATCACGTCCAACCCATCAAACAATCCAACCCACCTAAACAACTAAACCATGGCACCAAGCACCCCATCAAGCCTCCTCCTGAACACCTCCAATGAAGGTGACTCCACCACCTCCACAGGCAGCCGATACCAATGGGCAATCACTGTCTCTGTATAGAACTTCTTCCTAACATCCAGCCTAAACCTGCCCTGGTGCAGCCTGAGACTGTGTCCTTTTGTTCTGGTACTGGCTGCCTGGGAGAAGAGACCAACCTCTGCCTGGCTACAACCTCCCTTCAGGTAGTTGTAGAGAGCAATAAGAAGCAATAATTTAAGAAGATACTTCTGCAAATGTTGCCATACTAATGTCTTGTTACACTATTTCTGTTAAAAATAGTATGTGACTTCTTGGAACACTGCAATATATAGACACAAGAGTGTTGCATCACAGAAGAAAACAAACAAAACCCAACCAAACAAAAGCCTGAATGTATTTTCAATTAACATAAAATCCAAGCAAGCTTCCTCTCAAAAGGAAAGCAAAATATATAAGGAAATAAAGTGTTCAAAATATTACCCAATGTACAAACATCAGCCAGACACCCTGAGTTAAGGATCTTGGATACAGGAAATAACAAGAATTTCAGAACTGAACAAGATGTGTCTGCAAAGCCTCTTTGAATGCAGGGAGTCAACAAGTCAACTAGTGTTATTATTGTGCTTGAATCTAGAGTTATGGCATACATATTTAATGCTGGACTCATCAATTTTCAGCAAAGTTTGTCATCCTTGCACTAAATACATGCTGAGTGCTCTGACTTGTTCTGCCGGCCTTGAATAGAAATATGGATATCCACAGCGGCAAGACTCTCTGCTGACCTTATTTTTCTTCAGGGCAGAGACTGGACCTGAAGGTGAGGATGGCAATTGTCTTACCCCATTAAGAGGGAACATCGTGCTGGATGTGCGATTGTTAGCAGCTTCTCATTATGAAGGCAAACACCAGTGACACCGTTGCTGAGATTTCATCAGCATTTCAATTATAAATTCTCAGCTGAAAAAACAGGATATGCTTTCCAGTCATTAACTTAGCATAAAAGGGCATGGAGGGATCCTCCTCATCTTCTCTCCTGTCTTTTTTTGAAAGAAACAAAAATGGAAGATAGGTATCAATCTGTCTTGTTAGAGAAAATTACAGAAAGGAATGTCCTGCCTACTTACTGGCCAAGTGGACAAAGTCATTTGTTCCTTCCAACAAATTTGACATTTTATACTGGTTCAGCACAGGACTTACTACAAATCAGTACAGCACTCCTATCAGTGATTTTCACACCATAAATGCCCCCAAAATGACCAATTTGCGTGTGGGGAGGATCCTACTAAATGCATTTGCACATCTTGACATCTAGTTGCCTAGTCTGTTTCTACCTCCAAAATCCAGAAACATTTATGTCACTTTCCAATTTCTTTTCCCTTGTGCCTGTACACTAGCTCACTTAAAATCCAGCAATCAATTAAAACATGTAGTAGGAGAATATCTACATGCTTGCCATAACACAGTCATACACAGCAGACACAGGTTTATATTTATTCAGTGGCTTCATATAAAATTACTCACTTTGCATTATGGGTGCATTCATAAAAGGCTTGTAAAGAATCAAAAAAACTTACTAATTTATTATTATTTAGCTATCTGCATATAGTAACAGATTATACGTATGAGACATTTTCTTTTATACACCAAAGCCCTACATATCACACAGAACTGATGCAATCAACATGCTTAAAGCAAGTCAATTGTCAAAAATCCTCAATTGTCTTTGGAGCCTGTGATGTATTTTTGATTGCATGTCTGGATGAGATCTTTAAGGATATTTTAGTAGACAACCACCACTGGTTTACTTTGCCTCTTGTGCTTAACTGAAGATATTAAGTAGGATTCATGTCATTTAGTTTGGATTTCTGCAGTGATGATGCCTATATCCTCTTAGACTTCGCTTATAATTAGCAGGGCAGATAGGATGCAATGCATCTTTTTAATGTTTGTGTATCAGCATGAAAAGAACAGAGCCTTGGAGTGCCCTATTCTGTCAGCAATAAAGAGAGTTCAGACAATTTGCCCAGATACTGACATCTGAAATTAACTCCCATAAGAACTGCTTCTGTTCTAATAATTATGATCCTAAGTCACCTGGTATAAGGTAGTTTTGAAATCAAGATTTAGGTACCTAAATAGCTTAGACTGTGAACCATGTCACACAACTTTAGATCCTTAAAAATTAAACATCTAACAAAAAATAAAGTAAAATCATATAGGCTCCAAATATATTGAAGGAGAAGAAATGAGACCCAAAGAAGGGAATTTATCCTGACTTACATGTGATGTCTATGACAGGTAGAATGAATCACCCTGTGGAAGAGCTGTGGCTGAAGATGAGAAAACTACCAGACTAGATATATAACACATAAAGACCTTCCATTAAAAGATTAATCTAATTTTTCTGTACATTAAAAATATTTCACAGCATCTATTCCTCAATTATTATCAATGTCCCTCCTATTTAGAGGTGCACTCACCATGTGCAGAATGGTTCTGAATGCTAAAAGGAGGAAAAATATCTCCAATTATTTTTAGGAAAAACCTTTTATAATGTTTAACATATGGGGAACTTGACTGACCTGGCATTCACGGCACCTCATTTCATTCCTGGCAGTAACACAGCCTTCCTGTGGTTTTCATGTAAGGTCTTAATCTATGCTTCTCATCAGTTTCCCATTTGTAAAGAGGGAGAAAGATACTTGCTCATTTCACTGTAGTGTTAAGAGGCAAAATCCATTAATAGTCATGAAGACATCAAATACTATGGTAATGAGGGGCATGAAATTAGGCAGAAATTGCCAGCTACCTACTGCTGCTAAAATTCAGCTTTTAAGCAAAGCATGTAAAACTTTTGTATGCTACTGTAATCATGTCCTCAGAAATACAGGTAGGTAAATAGTTGCCATGTTCACCACAGAACCACATATTTAAATAATTTTTGGGGAAAAAAAAAAAGACTTACAAATTAGTATTTACACCAAATTGCTAGTGTTAAGACAGCTAATGGAATATGAACATATATGGAGACTGCACCCTCTTGTGAACTTCCAGTTTAGTAATTGCCTCAATCAATGCATTTGTTCTCTGCTCCACTCTTTCCAGATTGGGATGGTTTCCTTTGAGCCACAGAATGGTACCAAATTTTTAACCAGTGAAAATTCAATCATTTGATGTTGCAAATCAAAAGTAACGCGAATGAAATAATTGGGCTGACACAGGAATAAAACAGGTGTAATTATGTGTGGTGATGGGGCCAAACAGGCCTAGCGCAAACCCAGAACAAGTCCTGGGATGTCCAGACGTGATCCCACTCTCCCCCTTCCTCCTGCAGGGGTCCCAGAAAATGTGGGAAAGATAGAAGAACCCAGGCACCAGAAAGTCTGGTAAACAGAGGGACACGTTTTCCCTTTATGCTAAAAGAGCATGTGCAATGGCCATGCTTCTGCTAGACCAGGCCTATGTCTTTGCCTTTTATGATCACAGCCTGGCAGAACCCCATTTTATTGGTTAACTGTCTGCTGACTTCAGCTGCCCTATTGGCCAAATTGTATTCACCTCGCCTTACCCTGAATTGCCTTGTCTAAGACCTGGGAGAGAAGCCATGAGCCTTATCCTGCAACCTTGAGAAGCCAAGATTTGCCCTGTAACTCAGAGAAGCCAAGCCTTGCAACTTAGAATTTGTGCCATGCCTCTGTTTACCCAGAAAGATGCAAGTGCCTTTCGCAGTAACGCATCGTAAAAGCCCCAGAGCAGACAGAAGTGTCTTGCCAGGCAGAAGGGACAAAGCCAGGGTGAGCCAAGACCCTGAGCATTGTGCCCTGCAGTGACAAGTCGCTCCCAGCCCAAACTGCCCCTTTTCAAAACCAGGCCTTGTCGTGAAGACATTGAAACTGGCTACTTTGTAAGCCCCAGGACAGCCTGTGAAGTCCTGGAAGAAGCTTCAAAAGCCTCACTGGGTAACATACAGCAGCAGTAGCCCTCTACTAGGGTGGAACTCCTGTAGCTCTGTGTAATTTGGATTATATTGCAGCCCGGGACAGAATTCCAGGGAAATTATATTGTGAGTAATTAGTTTATCTTTCCTCTTTGTTAACAGTTCTATCCGATTCACTGTTTTGGCAAGGTTTTTGTCAAGTCTCCCCTAGTGGTCAAGCGCCACATTGCACAGGGGATTCTCTTCCAGGTATTTTTCCAGTTTGCTTAAAATTGTTTAAATTGTTAAATATTGCCAAAATATTGTACTTTCCCATTGTAGATATATATTCCAGCTGTACATGGTATCTATTAGCAAGTTTGGGGCAATTGTCATATTAATAAATAATTATCAATATTTGCCTTATTAATTTTTCATACACCATAATCATAACACTATGGATTGAAGCCTTTCCTTTTACATGGAGATTTAGATACTAAGACAAAACCGAAAGACACCTGGATGCACAAATCTCTTTCAAAATACACTTTGTCACCACAGTGGTTCCTTGATGTACTATTTATTTTGCAAGTTATGCTTTAATATCATAAACCATAGAAGAGTTTACATTGGAAGGGACCTTAAAAGATCATCCATTCCAACTATCCTGCCACATATTCTTTGTCCTATTTTAAATTTGCTTTTACACTTTGTGAACAGGGTTTTTTTTCATTTTCCTTTTTTTTTCTTCAAATCTAAAAGCATCTGCTCATAGGGAACTTCAGACAAAAGTTTACCAGTAGATGTAAAGCCACAATTTTGAAACTCTGAAAGGTAATTAAATTAGTTGTTTCTTTTAACTGCATGTAACAGTCTCAGAGGAAGGAAAATCTAGTTTCTGGAGTGAGATTGTTTTTACTGCTCCTATAAATCAAATAAGCATCTGTGTGTTTCAAAATTAGATTGTGGGAGCTATTTGTCCATAATGTAGGCTAGGCACTTTATTTATAGTTATTGTACATGTACAAGAACCCCAAGAATTAGATCCATAATGTAATTAAACAAATTAAAGTACAACCCCCTTAGTACTCATTGTACTAGGAAAAATAGTTACAAAAGTGTCATCGAAAATATAGACTAAAAAGAAAAGGACTGACATAGCTCTTTGTGGAGCACCCTTAATTCATTTTTCCTGGTTACTGGACTCCTCTGATGGCCAGTGGTAGGATAGGAAAAGCAAATTCAGAAACTTCTTGTTTCCACAGGAAATCCACAAAGGAGACCAGATAAAATAATAGCTTTGTAGAAGGCTGGAATTTGCCTGACTTTGGAGACTCGTGGAAAATTAAGTAAGGCAGTCTCAAGAAAATATTTAGATAAGAAAGCCCAACTAGATCAATGCAACACAATTCACGGATGCAGTTAAACAGGAGTAGAGAGGGAGAAAGAAAGGGAAGACTGCAGTTTGCCAGATGATGCAAAAGAAAGTAAAAGGTGAGTAATATGAAAACAGAAAATAAAGAATACTTAGAAGGGACATCAGGCTGAATTGGAAGTCAAACAGTATATGAGGGACAATAAGAGACAAATAAGAAAGTGGACTAAGAACAGTGTCTGCCTTGGCACTGTATTTACAAACTATTCAAAGTTTGTGATTTTCCAGTAGGTATTTCTGAGGTTAGTCTGTATAAGCTGAATGCCAGAGATAAACATTCAGATCCTTTTGGCCCTTGTGGAACTTAAATCTACATTCCTTTCTCCCTTACAAGTAACACCCACCAAGGCTATAACTGACAAAAAGAAATCTTTTCAGTGGATAGTGCTGCACATTGTGTGACAGAGATCCACTGAAGTAGATACTGACTCCCAAGAATTCCACTTCTCAAGTCACAGGAATGAACACATGCATATTCCATAGACACAGATCAAGGTCATCCAAGGAATGGAAGAGGTGCTATCTTCTACATCAACCTGAGACCTTCCTGAACACTGATGTTCAAATCTTCTATCTGAATTTAACAAAAGGTGGAATAGAATTCCTGTGTTTAAGAAACACTCAAGTTTTTAATTGATAGCAAACAAATGGAAATTTGGGTCCTACACAAAATGACAGAGTTTTTGGTTTTGACAGGAAGAGAATAGGCATTAGTTTTGATCCATGTACTTTCTCCTTTTTTCTTCTCTCAGTTTTCATTTCAGCTGTTGAACCAAAAATAAATTACTTTTACTTGTCAAGTGCACAGACAACAGGTTAACATAGGAGAGAGGCGAAGCTGAGGAACTCACATGGATTTCAGTTACCTATGAAGTCAGAGAAGAAGGTGGTTAGGAGACTTTCAAAGCAGATACAGCATAGGAAGAAAGGGGAGACACATCACTGGTGATATGAAATTATAACACTGTGAAGTTTGTTGTGTAGTTCCAGCTATGAAAACAAAGATTTAAATGCAATAGCTCCTTTTAGAGAGATAATGATGGGATGGTAACAAAAACAAGAGGTGAGCCACAGGAGAATGACACAAACCAGATATTACATAGAAAAGTGGAAGAAACTGAGAGATATGTGCAGCTATCCCTCACATTGAGTAGTAGCTGAAGACAGGGGTTGGGATGGAAAAGAACAGAGCTGTACGGAAGGATACCAATAAAGATACAGACCTGAAATCACTAACAAAATAGCTTTGGTTTAGTAGTTATGAACTGGAGAAATTATTCAGTGAAAAATATTATATTTTTTTTAACTGCATGTGAATTATCAAGCAGTAACTTACATTTTTTCTAAGCATAGTTATCAAAAAATCTTGACACACAAATACTTCAGAAGCACATTGTTGAACAAATTTGACAGTTTCTTGCACTAAACTCAGCTGATTAATTAGAATCTATGTCACATTACTTTTGCCTGAATGGGTAGCATATAGTGAAAAAGTTTCCTCTGTCAAGTTCTAGTTGTATACAAATTCCTTTAAAACCTCAGTTACTGATAAATGATTTCTGTCCACAGTGTGGGTTTTTTAATACTAGATTTCTATATCGTCTAACGTTACAGCTTACACCCTACCACACCTATCACAAGCCCACACAGCATTAGAACAGCATGGGGATCTGCATCTGCAGCCATCCGCAGATTTTCAAAGCAGGTTATTCCTCTGCATGACTTTCCCCCAAATGACAAGGAATTGTGGGGAAAAAATGCAGGACTTCCCCCATTCAGACTTACTTGGATTCTGGGGATATAAATGTGCAAGGAAAAAGTGAGCAGTGATATGAGTTGCAGTATCAACTGATGGGAGAGATCTGTTAAAATTGATCATTCCACTGTCAAAATATCAAGAAAGTGGCCAATATACTCTGCAAAGTTGTCACAGCAGATGATATAGCGAGGAAGCACAGCTATACATTACTTAGCCGCTTCTTTTCCTGCCACTGCCACATCATCTGCTTTACTTGTGCTGTGACCTCTTGGGGGCACTCAGGTATAGCAGCAGATCGCTTGCTCTTGTGTTATTTGTTTTCGCTTTCCAGCCCTCTGATGTTACTGCTATTTTATTAATGAATCACAACACTCCATTTAAAAAATTAAACATGGTATTTTTTTTTTTATCACTGTGGCAAGAAGAGGGAAGTTTCTCAGAGTCATTAGGGAGACGGTAACAATTCTCTGCAAGTCATCTTGCCATTGTAGTGTTCAGTTCTGAATTAAAGTGTTCTCTCTGCTGTCTCCGACACTGCCTTTTTGAGCCTATTTTAGCATATTATTTAATCTATTTTTGTAAGCATCTTACACTATCACCACTCAGAGAAGCATTTGCATATCCTTGCAGAGATAGCCAGCTGGACAGGGCAAATGGCTACTGGGGACTAACTGTTGTGCTACTTTTCAGTAGCTCCCCAGATAATAAATATGTAATCCCAATCCTGATTTCAGGTACCTATGAAGCGAAGGAGTTAGCTAGCAGGTTGGACTGTATTCATTATGTTAGGGGAATGAAGTGGATCATGGACAGTGAGATCAAATTGCAACAAAAAGCTCAATAGAGCTTCAGGTTTTACTCTGTTCAGGAGACTCCCTTTGCTTTGTACAGATCTTTGTGCACTGAGAGACTCTGTGAAAAGGAGGTCCAAAACAGAACAGTCAAAGCTGTTCTTGGAGACTTTTCTAGGTCAGATTCTCTGGCACCATCCCAAAGGGTCAAGTATCAAGTGGGGTAGCAATCTGTTGCTAAATGTATTTCTAGTGCACATCAAGCCAATTATTCTGGAAACTGGTTTTAACTGGTAAATTACACATCCACAATGCGTATCAAGTAACCTGGGAAGTTTGTACTCTTATATTTCACTACACAAACTATGATTACCTCTGTCCATAAAGCCTAAAAATTTCCATAAAGTTTAAAAATTATGTTGTTGCCACCAACTAAACCTTAAATGACAGACTTTCCAGCTAGAATGAATTTTTCACAATGTACACTACCGAGGGAATAGAAGACATTATTTTAGAACTCCTCTTAGGAAATATTAATCGGCAACTCTCTATGCTTCAAGCTAGACCAGAAAACCCTTTTACATCAGCATTAGTTTTCTTCAGTGCATACATTTAGGAAAAAAACAGCCCAACAAACATTTTATTTAGATAGACAGACAGACAAGTTTTGTGAGTGGTTTACAAGTTGCTTAAAATACTTCTCTCTTAATGACATCAACAAAAATTATATTGGGTCAGTACTTACAGGAAACAAATACTTGAAGAACACAATGTAGAGACTGGGGTTTTGTACTAGGAACAGTTGCTTGATTTTTGTCTGACTGAAATTTGGTTCATAAAGGTAAGAGTCAATGAAACAAACGAAGAGATTGTTCTCGCTGCTGCCTAGCATTTTGATTAAATATCTGGAGTGCTACAAAATTAACATGCCATAGGTTTAGAGGATGATAACTTAGCTATCTAGCATGTCTAAAATATTATTGTAAATGGGAAATAATTATTAAATAGATGTGTTTTGAAAAAAGTTCTGGAGGTGTAGATTCTTGGCCTAATGCCACCTAAAATTCTTATCAATGACTTGGAAGAAATCCAAGAGCATAGGACATCAGTGACAAAGCTTGCAACCATTTGAAAAGATAAAGTAACAAACATGGATGCTTAAGTTTGTGCTACAGGGGTATCTGAACTGTTGGTACACTGAGTTTAAACAAACAACTTACTTTTTGACAGTCACACATAAAGTTATTTTTTCTAGGAGCAATTACTCACAATTGCAGAACAGGATTTCTGTCTGGGAAGCAATGTGAGAGATTGTAAGCTGAATCTAAGCTGTATCCAACCACATCCAAAAGCATTTAAGGCATCTCTTAGATGAATAAATAGAAATCTCTAAAATAGAAATCACATTTCTTTTTGGGAAACCACTGGTTTAACTGGAACTCTCAAGTTCCAGAGGAAAAGTCCACTTTAAACTGAAAGTTTCCTTAAGCCTGTCTGAAGCATATTTAGCTGACAGTCTGTCTGACAAACAGACTCCCTTTTGCTGTATAAACAGTATTTTTTGACCTGTTTCTGGGGTATGGTGGCTTTTTCTGAGTTGCATTCATAGGTTGAAGCAATATTTTTATGATAATGATCACTTAGTGCCTTGTGAGAGGAAACAGGGAATTGGAAACATAAAGGATCTTGCCACCGAGGATGGAAGATACACAGTGTAAGGAGCATACTGGTGCTGGTAGAGTGATAGAAAGAGAAGAGGCTGAGAATTTTTTATCTTTCAGTCCTGAGAGACTAATAGGATCTAATAGCTGCAAGTGATTTGTAAACAAAGAATAGATGCTTTTCTAGGCAATATACTCCAGTTTAAACAAGAATTAATCCAAGAAAGCAATGTCATGTGTATTCTAAAGGAGATCAGAACAGATTATCCCAATAGTCCATTCTGCTTTTATAATCTAGCCTTAAATACATAAGCATTTTAAAAATAAATCAAGATTGGACATGAAGCAGTAACATGCTCCTATTATTCTTTGACCTGCTTGTAGTGGAAGAAAATCTATGTTGGTTGATGATACCAGACTTGTAAGGTGTCTGAATAAAACAGTGTTAGAATTACATATATATTTTTTCTATCTAGCATGCATAACAGCAAATAAATATTAATTTTTTTTAAAGCAAATATGTAGCAAAATAAATATAAGAAATGATTAGATAGCCATGTGAATAAGGACTTTGATTGAAAATCCCTTTCTTTTGTAATTTAGATGTATTTTAATTTTTCCCCCCTCGGTTTGGAGGCAGCTTCTCCCTCATTGTCAAAGTGTGCGCTAACTTCATGCGAAAGCTACTATGGTCAGCACTAGACTCATGATAATGCTTTTGTAGGGACAGAGCATAATTGCAATATTTTTTATACTTATACCCAATTGCGGCAATGTTCACTACTTGGAAAGACAGTTGTTAGACCGCAGTGATAACCACTATATGCAAATAACCTGAGAGGCAGATGTTTCTAGGTCAGATCCATTCTGCAAAACAAAGCTCCTAATGCGTGATGACAAAAAATTTCTCATCTGTTTAGGTATATTCCATACAAAGAGGAGCAATTTTATTGTGAAAGTCCAAAAGAATAGAAAAAAAAAACTTTGTTGCAAAATTGCTGCATTTATTTGATTAGTCAGCCATTCCTCACCAAACACTTCTACTTTCTTCAAGACTTTCTTATTTTTGGACAGAGATTAATTGTCTTTCTTTTGTTGTTCCTTGTGGCTTACATCATTCCGTTTCTGAAGTTTGTATGACCACATAATTTAATGCTGTCTTAGCGCAAAGGTGTAAGGGTAGGAGAATAGAAAAAAAAAGAATTATGATTACAGAAATGATCTAAAGTCTGGCATTTCCTAATGTCTAAATTCTTCACTCGCACCCTTAACTCTTTTAGCATTCAGTTTTCTATCTATCACTTCCTTTTCTAAAAGAGCAAACAGAAAAAAAAAAAAAAAAAGGAAAGGTCATTAATTAAATTATGTTCCTCTTTCAGTGATTATTAGCAAGACTTAGGTCTACAACACCATCCTCAAAGCTCTGCCATTGGAGTTATCAAAGTCTGGTTTTAGCCCTCTCCCTCAGTCTCTTGGCTTAGCTGTTCCTTACTTTTTCTTCATCTATTCTTTTGCCCCACTCCTCCTGCTCTGCTTAGCCTCACCTCCTCAAGCATCTCATTAAGTACAGATCTTTCTTTATTTACCAGTCTCTTTAGCAAGTCTCCTTATTTGGTTGTTCCCTTCCAGTCTGTAGTCTCCACTCCTTGTCAGACCCTTATCATTACTATTCTGATTTCTACTCCTACCCTCTTTCACCAGCCAGACCCATCTCTCCAGTGCTGTGAACCTTTACCTCACTCTGCCCTCCATTTGCCAGCAAGCTCTAATCAGTCTCTTGGGTTCATCTATCCTAGTAATAATTTCTTTTATTTCCTCTTCCCAAGTTCTAAATCTTAACAGATTTCTGCTTCTGGTACCTCCTTTGGCCTAGTTGCTTTTGTATCTTTTTTTTTTTTTTTTTTTCTCCATTCCTGTCAAACAAACCCTCCTACATTTCCCCTTCATGCTGCCTTCTTGCTGATGAAAAGCTGAGTCCCTGGCTTTTGACTTTCTATAACAACTGAAATGAAGAGGCTGGTGGAAGAAAAGTGGAATTCTAGAAAATGTACCAGCAGGAGTAACTGTAATTAAAAAAGAGAGTGTGACAGGGAAAGGAGAAGCAAGAGAGTATTCTTGGCAACATAATCTGATCTAAAAAACTAAGTGAGCAGCCTTTGAATTAGCATTTCAGGAGCTTCTCCTACCTCTGTCACAGCCCTCATATTATCTTATACAAATCTCTTGGTGCCAGATTCATTAAAAGACACAGATATTCTCATGTACAACATGTTTAGTGCAGAGCTTTACAGGTCCTTGGTCCCCAGTACCTGCAACTCTGTGTCATGCAGTTAGGCCTTATAACCATTACAAGATAAAATATTCAAAGCAACTTCCATTTCAGAAGCATTAAGGATTGGAAAATTCATGTTGTCTCTCAAAATTCAAAGCCATTTTCTCAGTATCTCTGGACATTAATTTAATTATTGACAAAATAGTAACTGTGGCCATTTTGTGAGTGTTGTCAAGCATACTTCATTTATGCTTTCCTAAGATCCCACTACAGAAAGTTTCTGAGTGCAAAACAAAGCTATAATTATGAATGAGAAACACACTTAAAAAAGATTAAAAGAGGCCACTAAAAGAAATGGCTAACATCATAGATATCTGTAAGTGTCAGTTCCTTGTCAAATTGTTTGTCTTATCATCTGTTTTAGAGAGCCTGTTTACTGCTGCAGTTGAAAACCGAAAAGCTCTGCCAGATACCAGATGTACCAATTAATAACCTGTCAAGACTGATGGATAGAATGCAAAAAAAAAAACAATAATGAAAAATCTCACATGTATCTCCTGTGTGTTTTTTTCCCCCTATATTTCAGGTCACTGGGGGTCATGAGATACACTCTGTCTCCCTGGAGTGAGACAAAACTGTCTCATTAGTGTCTATCTTTTCTGACATTAAGACACTGCCTTTGAGATTCTAACTTACCTGTTCTTCTCCCAGAATTCTGAAGTGATGAAGCTCTTTAATCAAGGAGTCTGGACAACCAGCTGTTGGAAAGAAACAAAAATAGGCATTTTTGAGCTTCCTGTCAGTGCAATTTAAAGATAAGATACATAAATGCAGAGAGGATATAATATACAGATTACATTAGATAAAGAAGATTAGAAAGATTAGCCATCGCTATACAAGCACAAGAATGCTGAAAACCATCTATCAAATAATCCTTCCACGTTTCCAAGCGTGCTACCAAGAACACTTAGAAAGGTTATATTCTGAATATTTTAGCCCTTTTCCCAAAGGACTGCAAACAAAGGCAAGATGAAAAGGGCAGCACTGTCTGCCAGATGCTGCCAGCCCCTTAATGTAAGCCAAAGAAGCCTGTTGAAAAAGGATCTCATATCAAAACCTTGAAGCTGCCCAGTGCTGAATTCTGATTCACACAGCAGGTTTGGACTCATTTCTAAGCATAACACAGGATTTCCCTGATTCCCTAAAGGATTTCATAGACCTCACAGATCACTTTAATTTTGGCTGTCACAAATATAACCCGTTTCACAAATATGTAGTTGTCATCCACAGGTGTAATACATAAACAGAGCAGGGAGAGGTGTGATTTGCCAGAACTTTGCAATCAGGATTAATGTTCAGTCACTACAGACTTTCACATCTTTACCAGTCCATAAAAAAGACTCTGTCTTGGTAGATGCCATGCATTTTGTGGAGAACTATTCAGACTGTGATTACCTTCCTGTTGATGAAATCTATGGCTGCTACTCACTTTTGTACACTACGGGACTAATTTATGGCAAGGGATAAAAGTGCAGTCTGTGAAAGCAGTTTGGGCTTTATTCATAGAATCATAGAATCATCCAGGCCAGAAAGGACCTCCAAGATCATCAAGCCACTTTGCCCACTCCACCATAAATTGAAGTGTCTGTGCATAACAGAAAAAAAAAAAATCTTTAAAAGGAATTAAAGCATAGTTCTCATTAGAACATTGGAATAACTATGATTTTAATCAACCTGCTTTTCTGCTGATGCAACCACAAATAGTTATCTCTCACTCTTAATGACTAATAATAAAAGGATGTAAATGATTTTGAGGGCATTTGTCCAAGAATCTCCATCAGCATTATGGATTCACTCAAAGCTAATGAGGCATGGCCTACATTCACAACTTCAGTTGGCAGAGCCGTCTTAGGGACATAAAAAAAGCCTTCACACTTGCAAGAAATATAACTAAATTGGGCAAAACACTACTATAGGCATAATTTAATGAGTATAAATCTAATGGTATAAATGTTTCTACTTAGGAAACTGATTTACATAATATTCAAATCAGCTTCATGCTGGTAAATGTTTTATCTCCATTCTGAGGCACTTTAGGTAGTGAGTGTACCAACAACACAACTTAATCAGCCAACCTTTTTAAAGGTAGCCAAGGTTTAAGTTAACAGTAAGAATGATTTATTAAAGCCTTATCTGTTATTAAAGATTACTATTTCTTCCTATTTAATAAAAACTATAATATTCTTATAGGCTTCTTACCATCCACCTCTTCCCTCCTCTCACACCTAAAGATACTCATATATTGGAATGTGTGAGATTTAATTCTGATGGATTATTTCTTAATGGGCTTTTATTCACCTCAACTTCTAGGACTGCAAGCCTCTCTATCACCTTTCATGTTCTCTCCTCATTTTCCCCATGCTTAGGCTATTTATTGTGTTTCTTGCTTTTGATGCACTTAAAGTTTTCCTTACTAATTCCACCACAGAATCACTTCTATGCAGCTTTTTTCTATGCATGGGATTGACAACTCCATTTTCCAGTTCATCCAAACACCTGAATGTATCAACTCTGTCTCACTAACTTCTTGACCTGAGGCTTGATTTATAGTCCAAAGCTGTTTATTTCCCTGTGTTTCAGATCAGAACTCAACTGCATAAAACTCGGTTCTTCTCTCTTACCCTCAGTACCTTATGTAATTATTATTTTTATTTCTGTATCTCATTTTCCCTGAAAATACCTTGCTACAGGGACTTCTATGTGTAGAAGATAATTAGTATTTCATGTAACACTGTGTGTCATTCTTTGATAGATGTTACTTTTGTAACACCAACTAAACTGCTTTCTGCTTGTCTCCGGTTTCACAGTCTTTACAGCTTCTTCTTCAGCCAATCATTTCTTTTTTCCCTCTCATCCTTTCCAGTTATTATTCACTAAACCCCTTAAGATGGAAAATTTACATTTTTCTTGTCTAGCAAGAACTTTTTATCTTTCCATTCTCCTTGAAATCATATTTCCTGAATGCCTATTTATCTCAGAAATCCATCCCATTCTGCCCTCATGCATAATTTCTATAATGTCCCTTATGTGAACTATTTGCATGCATCCTATCCTCTCTTTCTTCCATGTTAGAGAATGTATCCACTTTGGAACCAAGGATCTTTGCAAAAGAAAACTGTACAAGTCCAAAGAGATACATATAAAAACAGGTATATGTTTATTCTAAGCATTACTCATTGTCCACTACTGCATTCTCTTCCCAAAAGAATCCTTTGTACAGTTTATTTTTCAGACTTGTTCAATCTGTTTTCAGTCTTTTCAGAGCCCAGAGTTTCAGTGGATCTTGAAAGCTGATTATACAAGTGATCCTGAAGTTATTAGCAGAGTTTGAGAGCGAGCTTAAAAACCATGCCACTGTCAGCACAATGTTTTCCAGCAAGGAGTTCAGAAGTGTCAAAGGCATGCAATACTGAATGATGTTGACACACATCAACAGTCTGTTGACAGTAAGAGGTCCTTTCAGATCTTCCCATTGCAGAAGCAGATTTAAAGTACCTATTTTGATGAAAAGTATTAAGAACCATTTTTCTTCTCACCCACCCATATATCCATCAACATATTCATCTATATGCAAACACACATGACAACTAGAAAATAATTACGAGTTAAGCCCAGCATTCAGTGGTTTCACTGGCAAACTGTGCATACCAAAGATTAAAAGAACAATGTATTTCCTAGGTCTCTGATGTTCAGGTAGCATGTCCCACATGACATAAATAATCTGCACTTTACTAATTTCTGCTATTTTCTGTAGAATGTTTTGAGGATTAGTTTTAATGCCCTCTGTAGCAGGGAAATCCTTATAAACAATGGTCTGAACAATTACTGAAACTTTCCCTTTTTCTCTTCCCAATTATTGCTTGAAAAAGTACAGGCATACATGACTTTTCCACAGACACAAACTGAACCACAGGAAGATTAAACAAATCACTCTATAACAATTACACATAAGAATGTTAAAAGGAAATGATGCAAAAGCATGGACAATTGCCTTTAATGAGAAGCCAAAACTCAAGATTGAGGACATCTGCAGACTGACTGAATGGCAGCTAAATTGTTTATCAGTTTCCTCTTTCAATTCACATTCAATCCTCTGTGTTTCTTATGTTCTTGGCTACAAAGACTGTTACAGGTATTGCTAAATGTGAAGGCAGAAGAAGATGTAAGAAATACAAAATTAATGCAATTTTTTAGTAATTTTATACCACTTTTTCTTCTGACACAGCTCCATTAACCTCAGAACAACAAAACCCATGAAACAAATGGGATGTCTTGGGATGAGCCTAAGCCCAAGCAGGAGACTAAGTCATGAAGGGATGATACCCTGTTCAAAGCACTAGCAGTTTTATAAACTCACCACAAGAAATTTCTTTGCTTCTATGTAAGCATTTACTACTTTAATCAAATTTAAGAGTATTATTTGGTTCCAAATGTTCCATCACACCCTGATTACTTGTTTGAATAATTCTGTTTTTCCTTGATTCTTACATTACTTTACTATTTAACTCCAAATACTGTACTTATGAATGAAAGGTATACTTAATGTTACAGATGTTTGCAGCTGCAAATTTACAACTTTCTTTGTTTCATTCTCTTTATAAAATATAAATATAGTTTAAATCTGTTTTACAAGTATATGTATATCCAGGAGAAGAATAAAGCAGTAAAATTTAGGAAGGACAGTTTAGTATCTCCTAACATCATAAATCCCCTGATTTCAACTGGCCTGAATACACATTTTCAGCTACACTTGTAATTAAACTATGAATCTAAATAGTGGCCTATTTAGTTATCCAAGTCTTCACATATTTTTGCTCAGAGAGCATTAGCTTCTGTTTTTTTGTGGTTTTTTTTTTTTTTTTGGGTTTTTTTTTGTTTTTTTTTAATTATCACTTTGAATGATTTAGTTTCTCTAGTGAGAAGGTAAAGGACAAATTAAATCAACCCTTCATATTGCTTAAATCAGTAAAACAAAAGCAAAAAAAAAAAAAAAAAAGACTGCTGTTTAACAAATGCAGCTGACTGAGAACCAGTGCAAGTTCCAGGACCCGGATGGCACTACCAGCCCTGACTGGCTCCTTGCAGCTCATACATGGCCCTGGACTCCACATTAGCCCCTGCAGCCATCAGCCCCTGTCCCATCAAAGCCATATAGGGTCCAATCCCCAGCTCCCCAGAACTCTGCTCAGTCATGGGACCCACCCAGCCACATGTTCACCCATGGGCTCATATTCAGGTCTGGTCTTGGCCTTTCCCTATCCCCAGGTAGGTGCCAATGCCCTGGGCTGCGGCTGTCCTGGTGTCCCAGGCTTCCCTGCTCCTGGCTCAGGAATGAGACAGGCCTTGGCTGAATTTTAGCTTCAGAGAGTCATAGAAAATCATAAAACATCTTCATTAACTACAGTTACAAGCAGATTTAACTATACTGTAGGATTGTGTGCTACATCTTCTACCATACATTTGTAGAATTATTTCCTGCTTTGCATTTTAAAATTCATCTTTTCCCAAATGTACAGTTGGATGAGATTCAGTTCACTGAATTTAAACATCTAAATATTGGCTGCATGTGTCTAATATATTCATTCTGTGCTTCCTTTTAATCAATAGAAGGAAATACTGGAGGTGGGGAGATTCAGGCTGGACATGAGGAGGAAGTTCTTCCCCATGAGAGTGGTGAAGCCCTGGAATGGGTTATCCAGGGAGGTAGTTGAGGCCCCGTCCCTGGAAGTGTTTAAGAGCAGGCTGGACGAGGCTCTGGCCAGCCTGATCTAGTGTGGGGTGTCCCTGCCCATGGCAGGGGCATTGGAACTAGATGATCCTTGTGGTCCCTTCCAACCCTGACTGATACTATGATACTATGGTAATTTCTGTTTTCTGAGACAGGCCAAAAAAGGTATCAAATTATCTCCATTAATTGAGGAGTCTAAAGCAACTAGGTAAAATTTACACAAGGAACTTTTAGACTTTTAAGGTTAGATAAGTTTCATTTCACCTAACAGATGCAATCCCAATCGCTTCTACACAAGTTTAACTGAGTATGTAAATTTTCCCATCATATTGAGCTCTGTGCAAACTGAGCATTTGCATTATGAACACAGTGTAACCTCCATTTCTTGCACTTAAAATTTTTGCCTGCATCAACAATTGTTAATTCTGAAAAGCACATACCCTTTTGTGAGCTCTGAACACAACCATGTAAGCAGTGTCCTTCAAAGGGTATCTTTCCACAGTGCTAATTGATAAACTGAGCTTGCTACTGAAAGATTTCAAATACATAACTACTTCGTGCTTAGAAAAATTAATGCGTGTGTGTCTTTTTTGCCTGCCTGATTGCTCCACGTAGAATCATATTTGACCTGAATATATATAAAATAAAGTTCCACCCCAATGCTAAATACAGCACTGTAATGGTGGTGCTTGCAATATAGCAATGGTTATGTATATATAGGCAAGCATATACTGCCCTGCTGTGTGTCCATAGCAATGAATTGTGGCAAGGGAAGCCTGCAGCTCAGAGGTATCCATCCAGAGCACAGCCAGCCTCTAGCTACAGCGGGACAATGGGACAGTGACTGGCACTCCACACAGAAGCTGTAAGTACTCAGCAGAGCCCAGTCTGGCTCATGATGTTGTGCAAACATGACAGGATGCATGATAGGAAGAGCCCTGCACTGTATGATAACCATGGGAATGGTAGTGAGAACGCAGTGAGAAGAGGGAGTCAGGCTAGACCTTCACATAAAACTTCACAGGTTTGTAATCCTGTAATTAGTGTGCCTTTAGTTGTCATTTTCATGATCTCTTTCAACCTGTCCAACTAATTGGAATATTTCTGTAAAAATACACCTTTCTGATGTCTGTGCCTCTTGCAGTGAAAAGCAATCCTGTGCTGGTGACAGTGTGGTCACTCTTATGAGAACTGACAACGACTTGTAAATATGAAGTGACTTCACTGTGCTTGCGTTAACTAAATGTTTTGATGTTTTGGGTGACCATTTCTAATTTTTGAGGTTATGTGAACAAGAACAAAGACAAAATTAAGAAGAGTGTCTGGAATGCATACATTTTTTACAGAAAAGAGAAAAAGATATGAAGAATATCAGCTATATTATTTACATAATATAACCACATAAATAAGTGGCACATCTCCCTTGTAAAGAAAGGCTGAGCAAGCTGGGTTTCTGTAGCTTGGAAGAGACCAAGGGGTGACCTCATTAATGTTTACAAATATGTTGGCAGCACAGAGCCAGGCTCTTCTCAGTAATATCCAATGATAGGAGAAAGAGCAAGGGGAGCAAGCTGAAGCACAGGAGGTTCCATGTAAACATAATGAATAACTTTTTCACTGTCATGATGACAGAACACTGGAACAGGCTGCCCAAAAAAGGTTGTAGAGTCTCCTTCTCTGGAGGAGTTAAAAATCCACCTGGATGCCTTCCTGTGAGACCTACTCTAGGTGATCCTGATCCGGAAGGGGGTTGGACTAGATGAGCTTGCAAGGTCTCTTCCAACCCCTAACACTCTGTGATTCTGTGATAAGACTGTCTTTGAATACTGCCTGCACTTGTGCATTGTGAAATATGTAGAAATGTTTTCTCACAGATCCCACAGAAGGGATAACAGCAACCATTTTCACAACTACTTTACAACCTTTGTGTGTAATATTTTTGCAAAGAGTAAACGATTAAGGTTTTTTTTCCTTTGTTCTTACCTTGAAAATTTTCTAATATAAACTACATTAACACTTCATTAATTGTAGATATACACTGTGCTTACAGACATCTTTCATGCAAGAAAATTTCATTTTTAAAGAAGGATGATAAAAATGTTCTGAGAATAATCTGTCATCTAAAGTCCCAGGTCTTAAAATGCATGGGATTCACATGGGCACACAATTTTACCTGGAAGTTTAATTACTGCTAACCACTGTTAATCATAAATCACAGAAGACTCTCATGTAATCAGCTTGTAATCACTAGGTTTACCTATTGATCTATTATTAACAAAAGACCTTGTTTATTTACCTTCTGAATTCACCATATTGATCATGCATTTGAGAGACATTTGCAAACTGACCCGTTAACTCATACTCTGGCTTCCAATACCTATTTTTGATGAGCTACTGTGACTGAGATAGGTTCAATCTTGGAACATTTTTCCCTGAGAAAGAAAACTAAATGGCTTTCTGTTCTACAAATGCATGTTGATCATTCCCTTGCCTTACCTATAGGTATCAGAACTTTTCTCACTAAGTATAACTTAGCTATAGACCAAAATGCTACAAGCAGCATTCAGTCTGTTGGACATATCACAGTATCACTAAGGTTGGAAGAGACCTCAGAGATCATCAAGTCCAACCTATCATCCAAGACCTCATGACTAGACCATGGCACCGAGTGCCACGTCCAATACCCTCTTGAACACATCCAGGGATGGTGACTCCACCACCTCCCTGGGTAGCACATTCCAATGGCGAATGACTCTCTCGGTGAAGAACTTTCTCCTCACCTCGAGCCTAAACTTCCCCTGGCACAGCTTGAGCTTACAATTGAAGAAGCTTACAATTGGTGTAAGAAATGCTACATCCAGTAAACCCAAAAATGTTAAATAAAAATTTGCATGGACTATTTGTACTCTTGGTAACATCAGTTTACAGATGATATTTTTGGGTGGAGTAATCTAGATAAATAGATAGCAAGGGAACAAAAATATATGACTAAAAGGAGACATTAGAGTGTCAGTGGGTGTCAGAAGGATGGGACCAGCCTTTTTTTCAGTGGTGCCCACAGATAGGACAAGGAGTAGCAGGTGCTAAAACAAACATAAGAAATTCCATCTAAACATGAGGAGGAACTTTTTTATTTAAGGGTGATAGAGCACTGAAATAGGTTTCCTAGAGAGGTGGTGAAATCTCTATCTCTGGAGACACTCAAAATCCGACTGCGTGTATGTCATGGGTTGAGATGAATCTGATGACGTGTATTCAATACCATGCTGACATCATGCCAGCTTCAAAATTAAGGTGCTTGCTGGAGCAAAGCATCATGAGGCTTGAAGTTCAGATTGTAACATGAGCAGCTTTCTGTTCTGGTTGCTGCTTCTGGTTTCCATGTTGGTCTTTTCTGCTGGGCTGGCTGTTGCATGCTTGGGTGGTGGGAATTTTTTTATCACTGATTTCTGCTGCTACCTTTGCTTTTGCTAAGGTAAGTGTATAGCATATGATCTCAGTAAACTCTTTGTCTTAACCCAGAGGGTGGTTCTGTGTCACATTCCTTCCTCTATATGTAGGGGTAGGGGGGCTTGTAACAGCAGGCTGTGTTAACCCACACAGGACATGTTCATGTGTGACCTCTAGGCAATCCTGCTTTGGCAGGGGGGTTGACTTGGTGATCTCCAGACATCCCTTCCAACACGTACCATTCTGTGGGTGTTTCAATAATACAGATGTCTTTGGAAAAAAATAGAAAAGGACATATTGTCAAAAGCAAGATGTATTGATTTCTTTCCATTCAAAGTCAGTAAGCATGCATTTTGATTGCAAAGCTCAGCTCTGCCATTGGCCAATGCCAAACCAGAGAGCATTACAAGAAATATTTATATACTGTTTATGCACCCAGATGTCAACATAGTGAAGGTCTTTCCTGCAAGTCTCTCTAAAACTACAAATTGTGAGCTCAAGCAAACTAGCATAGCAACAGTTCAGTCAATGGTGCTTACACATGTTCATGCCAGCAAAAAATTTGCTACATACACAAAATATAATATTTTGTTAAAAAGACTGTGCCAGCATATATTTAAGCACCCCCAAAGCTTAATCTGCAATAAGAAATCAATTTGCCTTTTATAATTTATTTTATTTTTTAATTAAAACCCCACAGAACTGAAATACTATTTTCTCCTAATTAATACCTCTGTCACACAGTATTATAGTTTGGTTTTTTTCTTGATAGACTTCTGACAGCTGGAGTCAATAAAAAGACCTATACAAAAATTTCCTGTCAAAAAAGGCTTCTGAAGGTAATATTCAAGAAACTTTCACAGTATCACAGTATCACAGTATTACTAAGGTTGGAAGAGACCTTGAAGATCATCGAGTCCAACCTGTAACCACAGACCTCACGACTAGACCATGGCACCAAGTGCCACATCCAATCCCCTCTTGAACGCCTCCAGGGATGGTGACTCAACCACCTCCCTGGGCAGCCCATTCCAATGGCGAATGACTCTCTCGGTGAAGAACTTTCTCCTCACCTCCAGCCTAAACTTCCCCTGGTGCAGCTTGAGACTGTGTCCCCTTGTTCTGGTGCTGGTTGCTAGGGAGAAGAGGCCAACCCTTTCCTGGCTACAACCACCTTTCAGGTAGTTGTAGAGAGCAATGAGGTCACCCCTGAGCCTCCTCCTCTCCAGGCTAAACAACCCCAGCTCCCTCAGCCTCTCCTCATAGGGCTTGTGCTCAAGGCCTCTCACCAGCCTTGTTGTCCTTCTCTGGACATGTTCAAGTGTCTCAATGTCCTTCTTAAATTGAGGGGCCCAGAACTGGACACAGTACTCAAAGTGTGGCCTAACCAAAGCAGAGTACAGGGGCACAATGACCTCCCTTTGATGAAAGCTTAATTGTCAGGACACAATACTTGTCCTCTTCTGACCAGTTACAAGAGATGTTAATTGCCCAGCTGAATGAGTTACATTTTTATTTGTGTACACTTAGTTTCAAAATCATCCAAGACCACAAAAGGTATTTTTGCTCTTATGAAGGACTTGTGCAAAAAAATCTGCAAAAGGACTGCAACAGATTTGGGAAAGGATCACATAAAGTTTGACTACTGGCAGCAAACAAAACATCTCAGATGACAGAAAATTCTGCTGGCCTGGATTTCTTGCATTGTACACAACGCTGGTCTTCACTGTGCTGCTACTCACTGGGGTTTTTTTTATGATGCTTTAAAGCCAATTAGAAGTTATGAACCATCTTAGCCATTTTCTACCTGCGTTTTTCTTTTAATCTTTACAACAGAAAATATCAGTAGGAATATTAACATAGCATCTCAGTTTAGAACATGCTTCCTTCCTTGCTTCTTTGCATCTTAAAAATTACACTTAAATCAGACTTGAACAAGTTCTGTTTAGTCACATCAGCATTCCAACCCTGAATTGTACTGAGCTGCACAATGCCAGCGTGTCACGGCTCATTATTTTTGGCAGTTTTCTGTATATGCTGCACCGTTACGTGAGAAACTGTTGAAAGAGTCTGTCAGAGAGGAGGAATTTTCTAAAAAAAGCCCATCACTATTGCCCAAGAGACTAAGACTTCAGGGCAACCATGCAATAGTGCAAACATATTTGAGTAATAGTCTGTACCATCTGGTTGCTCGGGATTGTAGTTCAAATTACAGGCGTAAATTTACCCATGCAATTCTCAGCAAAGTCAGAGAATACTAAATTCATACAACAAAATAAAATCCCTGCTCTCTGCAATGAGAAACTGAACTGTGACCTTGGCCGGCCACAGCAGCTCCAGAAGCAGAAATAAAAAGGAAATTCCCTTCTTTCCATGCAAGTAGGCTTTTGTGAAATTGAAGTAAATTTTACAGAAAATACTTCTTAATTAACAGAAGTCACTTGTACAAATTCTTCATAGCTCCAAAGAGTCAGAAAACCCTGCAGCTTTAAGCTTCTAACATTTCAGGGGACTTTTTCTTTTTCTTTTTCCTTTTCCTTTTTTTTTTTTTTTTTTTTTTTTTTTCCTCCCAAAGTTGAGATACAACAGAGCTGCTCTAAACTTCTTTTGGAAGACTCAACACCTTCTGTCACATACCTTGGCAGTGAAAATCTCATTGCAGGGATCTGGGCTGAAAGGAGCTGTTCACTCTCAGTATACTAGGTTTGTAGCTCAATCAGATCAATTCATGAAAGGTTTTCTCATCTTTTATTCAAAAAGTAGTTGAAATCTCTAAAGCAAACTCTGTTCTCTCAAATTCCCACCTTCATGCTGGCACTGGCCTTTGATGATGATCAGTACCTTTGAGAAGGCAAGTGAGAGGTCAGGAGCTTTCAGCATGGGGTAGAGACTTTATAAAGACATAAGATTGTCTTCTCAGGGAATATCCAACTATCTCTGAATAGAAGTCAACACCAGGCAAAAATAACTATAGAAGAATTTCAGTTGCCAGTTACTGAAGAGCAAGTCTTTAAAAGAATGTCATTTCTGAATGCCAGAATTAAGCAGGTGCAATACAGAAAATGCTAAAAGGTTTCCAAGCTGAAATTAAACCAAAGTTCACAAAGCCATTTTACAGTCGATAGCTGTAAAGACCAAGAGCTCAGAATTGGATTGAGAGAGTAAATGTTTCTTCTTTTTCTCCTTAAAAGCTGAATTAAGGAAACTGTACTCCTATAATTTTGCAGATGACAGAAAGAACCGTTTCAACAATCTGTGTTGCAAGGAATTTCCATCTCACTTGTATTTTACCAAGTGAGGATATTACACAGGCTGTGTCATGTAGATTAAGCCATTGCACCATCAAGAAAGATGTGGCTAGGTGCCACAGAACAAATACAGCTTTTTGCAACTTTAATTACAATTCCAGTGTTCAAAGACGTGAAAATGCAACTTTTAAAGGTTATTTTCTGCCCACAGTACAGGAAAATCAATATGTCAAGATATGCCAAGCTCAAAAAAAATCTGACAGAAAAACTAAAGACGAACACATGTAGGTCTTGCATAAGCATGCATAAGCATGCACAAAATTACTACTGGATAAAGGAGAATGGCAAACAATATTCAGTGACCCAGAAACAGCAATGCTTTTCTTTCTACTTTTCCATTTCTTTTTTATCATGGGTTATGATGTCATTCTGTATAAACAGTATATAAAAAAATGCTATTCCTTTAATCAGTGCAGCATTTATAAGACTTCAATGTGAGCCTTTCACTGAGAGCTTAGACAAATATTTAAACTGCTACATAAATGGCTCAGACGACAAGGCAAGCCCAGGCCACTCTAAAAATAAATGTTCGTGGACAATAAGGCCATCCATGCAAAAAAGAATTTAAAAAAGCCATGGAATACATTATGTCTCTCAGACTAGTACAGACATATCTGGATGAATGGATATGATTTTCTCTTTTTCACCGAGATTTTATGAGAGAAAACCATTTTCAGAACACTAAAGAATGAAGCGATCATCTACAAGTGACCTGTACTCTCGTAATGGAGTTCAAATCTTGTTACCTAATTTCTTCCTCCTTTGCAGCAGCAATACATGTATGCATATTTTATTGCTCTCTGTGAGGGAACATGGCAAAGTTCCACTTGTGAAATGAGGACAGTTTTGCATTTCACCTTAATCAGATCAAATTAGGGCAGGTGGTAACCCTGCAGGCAACATAATTATGAAAAATGCCTGCATTCGATGCAAACTGTCCTTTCAGTCTCGAGGTCTAACAGGACAGCGTAATACAGTCTTTTTACATCTTGCCATCAGCTCAGAACTCAGAAACCCACAGAGGGGGGACTACATACTGCTCCCATTTTTTACCTGTGTGAGTCCCGACAAATAATACATATGTTCTTCAATATTTACTCTACCATAAGAGGCAGAGTGTTCCTGGGAGTGCAAAAGCTGCCGTGGGATGAAAATTAAAGTTAAACAGAGAAGAAAAAGAAATTAAGTCACTCTCCAGTCGGGACTAGTTCTAATAACACTGTGTGAGACAGACTAATCCTGCATTACAAACAGTGATTCGTGTTTCTACTATAAAAAAACCTGACAGGCAGGCATAAATACAAGAGATCACACTGTCTGTTCATCCAACAGAAAAGCATTGGATCGACCAGAAAGGATCCCCAAAGACAGAGAGTTAAAGATTTTTCTGATTTTATATTGATCTATTTGACCTATTCTCGAACAGATCATTTGTGATGAATAGCTGGTGAAACACATTTTAAGTAAGCTGGAAATTTAATGCAAAACTCTACTCTCCATTAAAGGGATAATACAGCCAGGTTCATTTAGAATATTACTCCTTTGAAGACACCCCGAGCACTACAATAACAAATGTTGTATCAAAGATGCACTCAGCAACAAATGCAGTATGAGTCTCTGCGAGGCAATTTTTCAGTATGTCAGAATTATAATATCGCTACAGGGAAACAAATTAAGCAGCACAAGCTAGGCTGTTGGGATCACTTTATTAGCCATGCAGTGTTTTCTCATAAAAAATGCTTTGCTCTGGAGCTGTCAATGACATCAAAGATGGCCAATCCATTTTTATGGTGCACAACTTACTATTTGCCTGTACATAAACAAAACACTTTAACACCCGGCCCTCTTTCTGCAACACTTCAAAAATAATATTGAGAATAGCAAAACAATTCCTGATCATTTTTACTGTAGGGCTGAAGTCCAGTCCAGTATGGGGGTTTATTTTTAATCAGGAAGGATAAAACTGGTAAGCTAGGATCAATGAAGGAATACTGAAAAATTTCTACCTCGTGGCAGAATTCACAGATTTCTGTGAAATACTGAAGAATATTCTGCTCTGGTTAGTCATCATGCTGATAATTTTTGTCCCTCATGCATAGAAGATAAAATACAGCCTGTGCTAGGTGGATAGGCCCTTTTAATGGGCCAGAGAAGGATGCTGTGCTTCCATTGTGATCATAAATTTCTAAGATTGTTACAATTTACCCCAAGCTCAGTGGCTGCACTGCACTAGGAGGAAGTGGGAAATGGATATGCTTTACTATGTACAGGGCAGGAGAGAGGCCCCACAGCTCAGCATTATGCCATGAAATTCATCAGTACCCTGAAGTGAATTAGTGCAAGCAATTTCATGAGATTATGCTAGCAATTTAGTACAGAACAGCTGCCACACCACACTAGAGGATACTCCTTCTAGTCTTTACTTACATGGCCACAAATAACTTTTGAGTTAATCCAGAACATGCAGCATACAGCATCCATGTTTTATCTTTACCACCTTACACAGAGATATGGTATGCCTTGTAATTAGCTGGTCTTGTCTATTTTTTTTTTTTTTTATTGCACAATAATTCCATTATCACAAATTAAAAATGAAATTAGCCACTCTTTATGACACCAGTTCTTGGATTACTTCCCATACCTAGAACATGCACGTTTTTTTCTCTCATCTACACATTTTTGTATATCCTTTGAACAGTGCAGTGTTTCTATACTGTGAGCCTGAAGCCAGAACCGACAGGTATAGAAGCAAACCTTCAACCTTAGTAACTGCATATATGAAACCTGACAGGGTATATAGTCCAAATGCAGAGGCTTTGATGAGGTACATGTGGTTTCTCCCCTACCTTGGGTTACAGGTATTGCTATGTCAATCATTTTCAATCAGGAAAAAAAAAAAGAGTAATTTCAAAAATTTATGCTTAGTGGGACCCCAGAGTTGCAAAGCTTGGCACTACGAATGCTGAGGCAGATGTGAGAAATTAGGACTGGAATGTCTCTGACCTTGATGCTAACCCTGAATAAAGCTGACAAGAAAGTCAGAACTGGTGTCCTCCAGGAACCCTCTCTCCTTCCCCCACACAGTCTCCCCCTTGCCCAGTAACAGCTTAGGCATGACTGTCCTCTGTTTTCGTCTTTCTGTTTGCAAGATTCAAAGTCAAGTTATTGAAACTAACCATTAGGTTCAGCTGTTTTGTTCTTAGTAAAATGCTCACTTGATTTTGCTTCATTTCAATAGATCACTGGGTTGCAGTTGTGAAAAATAACTCTAGCTCTCACTGCAAGTACACTTACCTTTCAACACTATGTTAAATATTTTTTCTATGGAGTACTCCTAAGCAGTCATTTATATGTTAAGTACTGAACTCTGCATTGCTTCTGTCTTTCAATATTACATTGCTTGCTATGTATTTTCCACTTGTGTCTGTTATGCCATGGATCAGAAATTCATTCCTTCTACTTCTGCCTGGCTTCACAATACTGTCATGCATGAAATTTCACAGACATATTTTTTCCTGACTGAGAATTATTGGATATACAGCTATAAAAGCATATATAAAAGCTAAAAGCCCTTAGAATTATTTGGAGGGGAAACAAAACATCCCTTAAGCACCAAATCGGCTGGAAATTCTTCATACTGCTCTTCTGTACCAATTCCTGTAGGATTTGCTTTCTATTGTAGCTTAGTTCCTGTCTGCTCCAGGAAAAAGATCGTCAATTATGATAAATGATTCTTTATGGCAGGATTTCAACTCAGGCTACAGAAAACTATATCTAATGAGATTATCTGATTTTTAAATTTTTTTATTTTTTTTTTTAAGGATCAATGATCTATTTATAGGCAGGGGACTCAAAGGTTAATTTCTAGTGCTTTACTTACCAAGCCATCCAGCACTCAAAAGACTTGTAGGTGATGTACAATCAGAACTGACTAATCCACATCAGCTTGTTTAAAAAAATTGTCAGATTAACAAATCAATGACACTTACACACTACAAAATTGGTTTCCACTCAAAAGCTGACTGGATTTACACAGTTTACATGGAGTATAAATCCTGTTTTCATGTAATTTAGCAGGGATCCCAGGCAAAGTGATTCTCCCCTCTCTTGTCAATTCACAAGGCACAAACTGGCCAGCAGAAATCCTATTGCATGTTGATGGAAGTCTATTGAGGGAAACATGGGAGGAGGAAAAAAAGAGCAAAGTAGGATTTTTGATATTTGTGATAGATAGCTGTCACTGGTCATTCTTCTATCTCTGGTTCCACAGCTAACTGTGATTTTCCATTTAGACAGCTTTCCCTTGCTTTACTAGTTCTGCCAAGAAGCTTGCCTTGCCTAACTTGTGACACATTGATGCCTCATTCATGCAACAACCCTGTTAGGGGGTTGCATGAAGGTAGCATCAATTGGTGCCATGTTCATGGGGTTTTTATCCATTTCCCCATTGCAATTCCACTCACAGCTGTGGCGGTCATTATAGAAGAATCAACAGTTAACGTTAAGCAGTCTGTGGCACTGAATGCAGACGTTAACTTTGCGGCAATGAATTCTTCGGTATGTGCATGCACATCTCTCTTTTCTCTCTTTTCTTCTTTCTTTCCATATATTTATTGTTTCCTTTTGAAGGTTGTTGACCATTACCTAGTTTTAGTTTTATTTTTTGTTACTTTTGGAATCTGATGGAGAGTGGGTTGCAGGAACACAGCATACCTGAATTCATTATATCCTACTTCACTAGGACAATAACAAATCAAATAAGTAAACATCTGAAAGGTACCTGATATTTTTGTTTTGTGTTTTGTTTTGTTTAATTATGTGTGTGTGTGTAAAGGCCACTGAACAAGAAGAGCTGTGATTTAAAACTGAGTCAGGTGACAGGTGCTTAATCCACTGAATCTCCAACTGTAATAGATTTTTACCTTCTTTCTATACTTGGACAATAGGATCTGAAGAGAAACATAATCTGCTATTAAAAAAAATACTCCATGGTGGCAGTTTGCATTTTTTGTCTTGTATCTACAGATCCAAATGATCTGAAGGTTAATGCTAATATTTAAGACAGATTATACATAATCTAAGAGGACACATGACATTTTTACGTTTCAGGCTAATGTTTTGTGTCTTTGTTGTTCAGCAGGGTCTCATACAGGAAAGTAAACCAATGTCACTGGCTGTCTCAATATTAAATAGATAAATAAATAAATAGAGACAAAGTTAACCAGGATGGAAGTGGCTGAAATAAGTGGCATGTACACAGTACAGTAAACAATTCTGCTGAGCACCATTCTAATTTGTCCCAATCTACTACAACCAATTACTCCTGCTTCACAGGCTCCTTATCTTAGGTTTTCCAAGCCAGCTAGCCTCTCTTTCATGATAAAAGACAAAGCAGTATTTCAGAAAATTGCACATTAGATAAAGAACAAACCCAGTGTTAGAAATAATTGCCTCTATTTTTTTCCCCAGCTGAGCCAATCCTCCATCCAAATAGTTGAAAAGCTAAATACCTTCAAAGTTAGGTCTCAGTAATCCATCTCTATTGGCCACAAAATAATAGGCTTGACAATATTGTAGAACCATTGCTCTTCAAATTAGCGTCTGTTGGAAAGAGCTGGGAAAATAATCTCTGAGAGGTCAGGAAGAGCAAAAAAGGACTGGGTTGAATTGTGCTCTCTACAATACTGGCTAGACATAACATACACTTGTGACACAGATGCAACACTTGAGTTCCACCGCACAAAAGGTAAAAATCATTCAGCCTTGCTTCTTTCTCCTCCCTCCCCCTTCTCATTTCCCTCTGGAAAAGTAAAGATAACTTTGGCTTGGGAGAAGCTGGAGCTAGTAGTAAGTACTGTAGATAAATGTACTGAACCTAACAAAAAAAAAATCCATCTGTCTCTCTCAGTATCCTGTCTTCGGCACAGGTTCATAACAGATGCTATGAGAAAAGCACAAGAAACATAAGTGAAGAGTTAAGTATTTCTGTATACTATGCTTATCTGCAGGCTGCAGTTTAGGGACATTCTACAACAGGTGATGCAACCAGATCACCTTCCACCCTTGCCAGTTTAAGGAATTCTCCATTAATGCATCTAGTGACTTTGGGAATCATGAATATTTTTGGTGGCTGCAATACCCTTAAGCAATAGCTTCTACGATTTTAATTCACAGTGGGTGAGCTTTCTCTGTTTCCTTTATACCTGCTGCCTCACAGCTGTATGGCTATCTCTAGTTGTCACCTAGTAAGAATGGTTAAATCCCTATTAATCTTTTCCATTCATCTCATGATTTTAGAAAATGCCGTCGTGTTTTGATCCAAATGCCCCTTGTCAGAACAGGAAAATAAATGTCTCATCACACACAAACTATTCCATATCTCCAACCATCTTTGCTGCTTTGTGTTTAAACAATAGTTAGCACTTTCTTTTTCAGAGACATTAACCAAAACTGAACTTGGGTATGTAGAGAGCAGGGTGTGCTCTCAATTAACCACAGAGAAACAATATTTTCTCATTCTTAAATAGTTCCTAAGATCTTAATAGCTCTTTTGACTTTCACTTATTTTCAGTGAACCATCTGAGCAGAATGCTAAATAAATATGGCAGCAGGTGAGACAAGTGCCATTCTACCTCATTTTGCTCTTGTACACTCCAAATGATGCCACTCCCTCTTCTTACGAGGCCTTACTATAAAGTGTGTTCAGAAATCTAAGCAGCATCATGCTGACAGTCAGCTCTGAGTTTGTTACTCAATTCTTGCACTGGAGCTGCTGCTGCAGTGGCACTGCAGCCAGCTTTGGGACATGGCCGTGCACCCCATTAATTTAACTTGCTTTCCTGGCTCTACTTCAGCTTGCCCCAGAATAAGATTTCCCTGGTGATCACACGGTTATGTCTAACTGTGCATCATGTCCCGTTGGCAAGGCATGGCTGGCCTCACTGCTGCCCAAGGAACTCTCTGCTTTGATATGCCCTGCCAGCAATTAGTCACTATACAAAACTGCAAATGACTTGCCCAGTCTCTAAGGAGTTACAGATGTAGGAGCTAAGCTGTGGTGTGGGGTATGAGGGAAAAAACCAAAATGGACAAAAATCCAATAACCTGAAAGAAACATGTGAAAATGAGCAACCAAAAGCTTTTATATGAAGTTGAAACTGAGGAATAAAAGACCAGGACAGCCAAAAAAGAGCAAGAACAAAGAAAACTACCATTCTGTAATAAGGAGCCATGCAATTTTCATTATACTGATCATGTAATAACAAGAAAATTACAAGGATTGTTTTATTTTCTGACATGAAATGACACAAGATTGTCATTCAACACTAGACAATGTCCAATGTCTGGTGGATTTTATCCGCTCTTCCCAAAGAATATTATTAAATAATGTAAGAAAAGCACAGGATAATTAGCCTGAACTACACAACTTTCTCAAAGACACTGTATCCTGCATTGGCAGCTTTTCTTCAAATCAAGGAGAAATGGAAACAGAAACCACCTTTACATATGTGCTTTATAGACTTGAAATTGAAAAACCATGATTTCAATGAACCCTAGATGAGAAACTGCGGAGTTTCATGATGAGTACAAAGTTACCCACAACCTGACCTCTGCACACAGCATGCTGGAGCACTTGCTGTTTAGGTAGAGCCTGTATTGAACTCATGCAGAAAATTCCTGAGGACGAGACAATCTGTCTGGGGCCCTCAGTTTTCTTGTCTATGCCAGGAGAAACAAGGATCTCAAACTCAGACAGTCTCTGACCCATAATAAATAGAAAACGAAATCTCTCTTTGTAGCTTAATCTTTCATCTGCAGGTCACTCCACAGGTTTTGGTGGTGGGGGGGTTTTTTGTTTTTTTCTTTTTAATTTCTCTCAGGACAAGCTCTTTTGTGTTTGAAAATCCTGGTTATGTGGATGGCACACCTAGCTGTGTCAAGCTGACACAACATTTATATTTATTTATATGCAGTTGAGCTGAAAACATTGTGCTAATAATTCCACCGTGCTAAATAGGAGAAAATGTCAAAGTAAACAGATTATATAGTCATTTGTAATAACCTGTAAGAGTGATACAGAATCTATGGCAGGTTCCCCAATGGAGGGGGAAGAAGTACTGCCCACACTTCTGTGCTGTGGATACAATGACCACGTGAAAACTGGGATATTATTTATGCCACCCAGCAGTGAATTTGGTCTAACATAGGGGTCTTACATAAAAAAATATTATGCTATTGAAGATAATTCTTCAACTACCCTTTACAAACAGAAAACTATAAATCCTATGTCTTGAATTTACAGAATATAAACCAATAATCTGCAGCAGAATCAAATCTATGTTTGACAAGGACAAGGCAATGCTGCCATCAATTGCCTTGGGAACCTCCACTGAAGACAGTGGCAATTGAAGGTTATATCTGGCTCTGATTCTTTCACTTTATAACTTTGTGGAGAAAGAATAACAGTCATAGTTGCATGACATGACATCAGTTTCAAATTTCCTCTCAAAGTCTTAGCAATATTTAAATATGGCTCACTTCACATTAATGCATGCATTGCATAAGATTTTTTTACAATGGAATATATTAATGAGCACTTTTCTCAAGAGACTGAAGTCTTCTCACGGACATGCCAGCTTTCTGCATAAAAGTAAGCTTAGAATTTGAAAAGGAAAATTAAAACAAAATAATAATTAAAAAACTTTTCACGTGCCCAAAAGACCAGAACAGCTGAAATTAGCAATTTCAGTGTGCTAGGTACAGCTTGTTTCTTTTTCCTTTTCTTCTTTAATTAACCTGACTTATTTACCTGGCTTGCTGGGAAAGGAATTATGAGAGTCCACTTGTTAGTGGCACTGCAGCCTGCACAAAAAGTCAGAGGATGTCATTTAAGAAACAGTTTCATATTATTCGTTGCTTTATCAATACAGCTATTTTTCAAATAGACTTTAGGGCCTGGAGTAGCTCTGGTTTTAGAGTAAATTTTGCTAATAAACTTCTTTGTTGGCAGGATACAATCTGCAGTTTATTCAGTATGTAGTACTCTCATGTGATAGTTATGATGAGTCTGAGTTCAGTGCTCAGAAACAAACTCTCCAATTTGAGGAAAGCAGGGCTTAGCACAGGGCAGGAAGACAGACTGAAAAGCCAGCAGCCTAAATAATTTGTACCTAGTGAACACAGAACAGCAAATGGGGATCATTTCACTAGGAAATTTGAAGGTGAGTATATAAAAGAGGAGACAGCATACAGAAAAAAAACAGAACACTGAAGACATTCAGCACTAGCAGAACAAATGTTCTTTAACCTGCAACTCTCAGAGCCAGACCCATTAGCACTTGGATCACCATACCTCAACTCCAACGCTGGACTACGTTTGCAGGACTGTGGCCTACATTTCCCAACAAACAAGTCCAGGAAAGGGATGGGTTGCACTGAGGGAGCTACCAGCTGAAAGCATCTCACTCATACAAGAAGAGGTGCAGAAAAAGTGGCCTGTGTTGAGACACATCTGTAATCAGAGAGAGCTCTCAGAGATGATAAGAATCATACAGCGTGTAGGTGATACCCAAAGTCAGAAGAGCTGAATATCTCCCAGCAGGAAAAGGCCTTGCTGCAAGGAAAAATATGGTTGGTCATTTTGCATGCAGAGTTTCATAGTCCCTAGCAGGAAGAGGTGCACAGAAGGAACTAGCAACAAAAATTTAACCAAGAATTGCTGATGAGCGTGACAGCAACAAAAAACACACTTGTTGATGTGGTCCTTCTCAGAAGCATGAAGCCACTGAAAAATTTCTAGAGCACATATAAATGAGCTCTATGCTTCTCCCTGTTACCCTGTGTGGACATAAGCTATACTGCAAAAGGAAGATCAAAAGGGCTAGAAGATCTGTGAGCAGATGTGAAGAGATGGAAGTTCTAGATAAGGTAAAGACAAGTATGATCTAGAAGTAAATATAGGTAGTGTTGACAGTAAGATAATTTGCTTTCTCAACTATGAAATGGTGTTCCTTGAAGGCAACTTCCCGAAGTGGGTGAAACAAACTCTGCCTCTTGCAGTTTCCTTTGAGAACACATGGAACATTAACTCTGTGCCAGCTGATAGGAGGACAGCATGCCTTAAGCAGGTGCCCCTTTTCTCATCCCTTTCTAGATTCAGTAACAGCAGTTCCATAGCTCTGTGTCCCCAGGCGTGAAATCTGAGCTGACTACTTCATTTCACCTCCACTTTGCAGTCTGATGAGGTCCTGGATGTGCTCCATGACAGCACATCAACATTTAAAAAGAGCAAAACACTACTGTTGTAAACAACGGTAAATAGAGGTTACCAACTACAAACGTGAGTAACACAGCATTTATTCATCTCTTCTCTGTACCAAGTAACCAGATTTACCCATCACTGAGAAAACACTTCAGCCTCTTCAGAAAAGGATCCTTTCTTTGTGGGTCTAAATTCCATCTCAAGTGTACCTTATATGACTTTTTAATAGAATTGTATTAGTATCACTATAAGGCAATACATTAATAAACATCTTCGTAATGGAAACGTTTTCAGAAAGGCATAGCACTGACCTAGAATTCAATCAGCAATGATAAATTACAATGGATTTAATATAAATGTGTAGCATGAAAACACATACGGTGAAAAGAAAACCAAAGATTAATTCCTCAATAAATTAATAAAGACTACCATCAATATATAGGAAGGGGAGTACCCCAAGATTTCAGCTAAGTAAATGTTAACCCTTACACCCAGAAGACTGTTTCTAACCAATAATCCACAACATATATGTGCAAAAAAAATTTAGAAAATCAGGGGGCTGTGGTTGCCTCTGAAGATATAAATCAGAACTTCACCCTATGTGAACTGGGATTTGATATGACCTTCGTGCTGCAGACCTGTCAAGCTGTAGCAATGATGAATGCAATCAGACAGCTATTAGATGCTGCTCTAATTTAGACCCAGCAAAACCTATTGAGTTATGTCAAATAAAACAAAAAGCAGGACTGGAGTGTGAAAGGGCTTTAGCTCCCTTTAGGTAAAATTCAAAAGACTTTGTAACATCAAGGCCTTGCTGGGCTAGGTATGAAGGCCTTGGAAGTGGTGAGGTAAGATTATTGACTGAATATGGCTGAATGCTGTCACAATTCTCAGAGGAAGCTTAGCATTTCTACAGGGATGCTATGCTTTTGCAAAGTTTTGATCAAGGCAGTTAAAATAATGTTCAAAGCTTACCTTTCTTTTTTTCCCTTGCCACTAATGCCTAGAAGATTAATTCTTAAGCAAGAAACATGTAAAGGGAAGTATAATTTATTATTTCAACACTGTTTTATCATCTAACTCAAGACCATACCTATGAAGAACACTGAAACAATTTTATGTGCATCAATATCTACATGAACACAAAGACATGGAACTAAAAAATTTTCCCTTGAACCTAAACTATTTTCAGTATATGCCTGAAAATGCTCCCCAGGCCCCTCCAAACCATGTGGGAAAGTTCAGGATATAACCAAGCATGACATACTTGCAATGGCTTAAGAGACTACAAAGCTGTCTTTTCAGGTAGACACTGGCTTAGACATATATTCAGTTTCTGTCATTTAGCCTTCTGAATTTACAAGAAAAGAGAGGGTATTACAATACTGAAAGCAAATTTTTTCTGATCAGATATGATCAGATTTTCAGCCCCTTTCACATTGGAGGAAGTCTTCAGAAGACTCCAGGTCTAAAAGAAGGATTAAATGCAGGTCAGAAATCACTTGAGAAACAAATTCTGTCTGGAACTTAGGAGTGACTTTATTATTTCAGAAGCAGATGAGGCTGCTCTTAAACAGACAGAAGCAAATCAGAAACCCTGGTCCTCACGGGGGACTTCAACTTCCTCGCTATCTGTTGGAGAGACAACACAGCAGGATATAAGCAATCCATGAGGTTCCAGAAATGCATTGATGATAAGTTCCCTCTCTGAGCGATAGAGAAGTCAACAAGGAAAGGTGCCATACTCGACCTTGTTCGCACTGACAAGGTGGGGCTGGCGTGGATTCAGAAGCTCAAGGGCAGACTTGGCTGCAGTTGACCAGGAAATGGTGGAGTTCAAGATCCTTAAGGCAGCAAGGAAAGTGCATAGCAAGTTCACTATCTTGGACTTCAGTAGAACAGATTTTGGGCTTCCCAGGGGTCTGCTTCATAGAGCACCATGGCATAAAGCCCTAGAGGGAAGAGGGTTATCATTAAAGCATCACTTCCTCCCAGATTAGGAGTAATGCATCCCTACAGGGCAGGAATATTGTGTCCTGGCAAAAATTCCAGAAGGTCTGCATAGAAGAACAAAGAGCTCCTGAACAAATTCAAACACACAGAAAGGAAGCCTACAGAGTGTGGAAGCAAGGATAGGTAGCCTGGGAGGAATACAGAAAAATTGCCTGAGCATCCAGGGATTAGGTTAGGAAAGTGAGAGCTGATAGAATTACATCTGGCCAGGGACATCAAGGGCAACAAAAAAGCTTCTATAGCTATGTTGTTGATGAATGGAAGACTAGGGAAAATGTGGGCCCTCTTTAGAAGGAAATGGGCGGTCTGGTTATCATGACCATGGAGAAGGCTGAGGTGCCTAATGACTTTTTTTGCCTCAGTCTTCATCAGCAAAAGCATTTGACACTGTCCCACACGACATCTTTGTCTCTAAATTGCAGAGACATGGATTTGACAGATGATCACTTGTTGGATAAGAAATTGGCTGGATGGCTGCATTCAAAGAGTTGTGGTCAATGGTTCAATGTCCAAATGCTTGAAGTAGAAAGCAATGACAAATAGCACTCCTGAGGGGCCAGTACTGGTACTGTTTAACATTTTTGTCAGTGACAAAGCACAAATGCAGGTTGGAGAATGACTGGATAGAGAGCAGCCCTGTAGAGAAGTACTTGGGGCTATTGGTGAATGAAAATTGGATATGAGCTGACAGCACGTGCTTGCAGCCCAGAAAGCTAACTGCATTCTGGGCTGCATCAAGAAAAGTGTGACCAGTAGGTCAAGGGAGGTTATTCTGCCACTCTTCTCTGCTCTTGTGAGACTCCATCTGAATATTGTGTCCAGCTCTGGAATTCTCAGCACAAAAAGACATGGACCTGATGGAGAAGAGCCATGAATGTGATTAGGGAGCATGTGAGGCCAGGCTTAGAATGTTTGGGTTGTTCAGCCAGGAGAAGGGAAGGCTCAAGAAGAGCTTATAGCAGCCTTCCACTACTGAAAAGGGGCCTACAGGAAAGATTTGGAGGGACTCTTTATCAGAGAGTGCAGTGATAGGATAGAATCATAGCATCATAGAATTGTTTCGGTTGGAAAAGACCTCTAAGATCATAGAGTCCAACCATTGACCTAACACTACCATAGCCATTAAACCATGTCTTGAGGTACCACATCTACAGGTTTTTTGAACATGTCCAGGGACGGTGACTCCACCGCCTCACTGGGCATGTTATTCCAATGCCTGACCACCTCTTCAGTAAAGGTATTTTCCCTAGTACCCAATCCCCTGGTGCATTTCCAGGCCATTCCTCTTGTTCTGTCACTTGGTATTACAGATTAGGAGTAACAGTTTTAAACTGAAAGAGGGTAGATTTAGATTCAGATTGCATATTAGGAATAAATTCTTTACTGTGAAAGTGGTGAGGCACTGGAACAGGTTACCCAGAGTGCTTCTGGATGCCCCATTCCTGGAAGTATTCAAAGCCAGGGAGGATGGGGTTATGAGCAGCTTGGTCTAGTGGAAAGTGTCCCTGCCCATGGTAGGGATATTGGAACTAGATGATCTTTAAACATTCCTTCCTACTCAAACCATTCTGTGATTCTATGATAAAATGGAATGTCTACTGGGAACACCATGAAACTGAAAATGTCCTTGCCCTAAGCAATGATGGCATAGCCATAACATGGAATGAACAATGTAATGACAAATGTCCAAAAGAAGATCCAATAACCTATTAGACCAGAAAAGATCAGAAATGGAGGAAACACAAGTTATAACCCTGTGAGGATTACCTACTGCTGGTTTTGACACTTCTTTGGAGTGTAGTGGAGCTGATACAGCTAGCAGGTGCACACTTCAAAAGCAGTCAGACACACATTCAGACCTTCAAAGATTGCAGACAATCTAAACCATAATGACTCAGTTTCTGTAGAAGACAGCCAGCATTATGAGCACACTATCTTTGTAATTTGGGCTTGAAACTGCCTTTGCAATATTTGAAAAATGCTCTTTGCTATACATGCTAAACATTGTCAAATTAGCCAGAACCCAGGCTTGATTAGGAAAATTTTGTGTCTAGACACAAAAAATTCCCTGCATTTCTCAGAAATCATGCCTCAACAAAGGGCTAATCTGCCTGAGGACAAGAGTAGTCAAGGGGGATTTCTCAGGTCTAGCAATCTGTTGATGCTAAATCAATATTCTCAGAACTATGTAGTTAATTCTGATGAGCCAAAAGTCCCCAGACAAAACCTATGGAAGTCAAGGCAAGAACTAAGAAATCAAGAACTAGAAAACAAGCTCAGGTCCTTTTATAGCAAACTAGGTGACACTGGATGCTCTTAAATAAACATGGTGCCAATTTACATAGTTAAATGGTCAGATGGTCCCTGGTATACTCCTGGTCTGCACTTTCCCTGGGAATAACAATTCACAAAAAATAGTGTTTAGGAGGACATTTCACAAAGACTTTCTACATCCAGATGCCCTGGTTTGGAGTCTAGCACTCCATAGCACAGGCAATGGCTGCTTTTGTTCCAGGCAGCCTTCATGTGCCTAAGTACCTTCATTTTAATTTCTAATACACTGCTTTAGGTATCGAGTCCATGGACAATCTTCCTGCTTCTGTCCAAGACCACATATGAAAAGATCCTTTCTACTCCTTTATTGATCTCAAGTTTCATAACAGAAGAACAGACCTGGACTCATAATTAGTAGTAATTCACTATTCAATTGAGCAAAAACAAAGCTAAATTTCTTACTGTTCTAAAGTGGAAGCAGAGTTAGGCTAAAGTGAAGTGGTTTTGAAAAACCAATGGAGACGTGGTGCTAAATGGTAATTGTCTTTCAAAGAACATTTCAGTCCAAGCTAAGAGTGGAAATGTTATTTGCTATCTGTCAATTCCTATTAGTGAGGTTTTGCATAACCTTACTTGCTGGGGTGAAAATTCCTAAAATCTAGGTTTTGATTTATAGTATGTCCAGAGGATTAAAACACTAATTAAGATTTACAGTAATTGCTAGAGCTGCAGGAAAGAGAAGTTACACAAATCATTTGATATAACAGAACTTCACATGTATGAGCTGCTGTATTGTCTTACCATTCAATTGTTTTAATATTTTAATTCAAAGGCTCCTATCAAAGAAATTACTAGTCTTAAAAACAGTGTGAATTACTGATAGTTTACAGATTATTCATTTCAGTGGCCATAAGTTCCCTTTCCTCTGAGACCTTATGAACTCCAGCTGCAGTAGATTTATAACTCTACTTTGGAAATCTTAACGTAAATTCAGTTAGGTCATATCTTCCATTGCAAATTGTTAAGATCAAGCTGCGAAAGAAATTTAGAAGTTTGGATTTAATAAGGGCTTAATTTCCATTGGACAACAAATATGTATCAGTATCAATTCTCTGAAGCAGTTTAAACGACTTCTAATTTCTTAAAAGCCTAAAGTTAAGCTTTTATGTTTTTGTTTTAGAGATTTTGCTTCTGTTGATTGCCCATTGGAATCGGCTGCCCAGGGAGGTGGTGAAGTTGCCATCATTGGAGGTGTTTAGAAGGAGACTTGATGGGGTGCTTGGTGCCATGGTTTAGTTGATTAGATGGTGTTGGATGATGTTGAAGGTCTCTTCCAACTTGATTTATTCTATTCTATTAAATTCTAAATGTATTAACCCAACATAATTATCTATATAAAAGCAGAGTAAGTCCAGTTACTTCATCTGGTATTCCCTTGACTGTATGAAAGATCATCAGTAGATACACCGAATTTGTTCAGATATCATTCCCTCAGAAAAGAGCCAAAAGGATAAGCTGGAAATGGGGAGATTCAGGCTAGATGTGAGGAAGAAGTTCTTCACCATGAGAGTGGTGAAGCCCTGGAATGGGTTGTCCAGGGAGGTGGTTGAGGCCCAGTCCCTGGAGGTGTTTAAGACCAGGCTGGATGAGGCTCTGGCCAGCGTGATCTAGTGTAGGGTGTCCCTGCCCATGGCAGGGGGTTGGAACTGGATGATCCTTGTGGTCCCTTCCAACCCTGACTGATTCTATGATTCTATGATAATACAAGGAGTTAAAGCAAATTAAATGAACAAAACACACATAACTGGTAAGCAGGAAGATATTGATACTGTTTAACGCTAAGTAAGTATGTGTATACTTGTGATGGTGCATTTGTAAGCAAAGCAGAAGATTTGGCTCGTTTCCAAACAGAACAAAGAACATCACTTGAGGAATATTCATTTTCCCCAACAGGTGAACTCATATACCTTTTCTGCAAAGCAAGAGGTCAGGGAGCTGCATATGAAAACTGTTTAAAGTGCATATATTTAAAAATAACATTTTTTAACCAGCTTCTGAGATATATGACTTCTAGAGTATAGTATTTCTGTATTTTAACAGTTTTTGTTGTATATCCATGCTTTCACAACGACACAACCTTCCCCTGACCAATACAGTCTATTAAAATCTGCACTTTTAAGCCTGTTGTTTTTGTTTGTTTGTGCTTTGGGGGGTGGAATTTGTAATGTGATTCTTCAAGACATTGCCAGAGCTGCATGTTTTCAAGGATTATTTGAAAATTTTGAATGGAATGGCTACAGCACTACGTCACTAACTGCATAAGGCTTGTTTCTAGATACTTTAACTGTGATTCTTATGCTTTATACCTAACTTTACTGGTGAATTTTCCTGGTTCATAATGCTTGATTTTGGAAGAAAATATAACATCTCCATAATACAGGAGACTATGAGTTATGATAGCAATCTTACTATGAACTCCACTTTAACTTAATTCCTCTCTTGGAACACAAAATTTGGTAGACAGTTGTCTGTGAGTACATTGAAACCTCTTTGGAAAGTGCACTTACAAACAGAGAACCTTGGAAAACCATTCCTTTTTAAATAAATATCTTAGATACACAGAGAAAACAAAACCATGTATTTTTAATTGTAAGTGCAAGCAACTGCATTCAAAATTCCAGAGTAAAGTTATTGCTATGTAAATGGATAAAGCATACATCATGCAAGCATCACAACACTTCAAACCTGGAGCAATTAATACTTCCATGATATTGCTTATAAGCCATACAAAGAATGAAGCTGTTTAAAGTAGTTGGTAAAAAATTCAAATAACCAAGATCCTTAGTAGTTTTCAGATAATTAACAGGCACAGAAGGGTAAACTTCTGAAAAACAGTAAGAATAAATATAATTTCAAAAGGCTTAGCTTGCAGTAGAAAAGCAATAGATTTGGCTCTGTTTCAGGATCAGTTTTCATACACTCATACCCTAACTAGTTCTATAATAACCATAGTGTTGTGATAGCTTAGAAAGGTCATTAGTTGCATAACTACATACTTAGCTTTAAAAATTAAATATGTTGTCATTTTTATAACACTAACATTTAAAAAATCTGAAACCTCGGGATATTCCAGATAGAAACATTATCCCTAGAATATGTTAACCAATTAGATAAAAATCCCCACTATCTTAATTTCACACACACAGAGTCCAGTATTAATAAAGATGCTCATATATGAAAAATCCTTTCAGTAAAAGCACTCACATTTTTCAGTGGCTGCTTTTATAGAACATTCATTTGGCATTCCATAGCTCCCTAATCAAATGTTGGAATGCTACCAAAATAGTTTGAAATGTCAGTATTTCTCAGAAATTTTGTCAATTATTTCAAAATGGTCCTTGACTTCTTTTTAAGCTATTTTTAGAGTGAAAGTTCTCATCATGTACCATGACCCTGAATTCTCTTTCAGCTACCCACAGAAAAACAATAATTCCCTGCTTTAATCCCCATATGTTAACCCATGAGATTAAAACCCAGAAACAAGTCTTTGAAGAGGTTGCCTCTTTCTCCAGTAGTCACTCTCCCCATTCCCCTACTCCACCTTTTTGACAAGATATGCAGTCATGATATCACATACCTTAAATTGTCTTTTTGTACAATTCTGATAATATTGAAATCCACCTCATAAACCTCAGAAGAAATTAATATTAGAAAATTAAAGAAGTTTTGTTAATATACCCAAAATAATTACCTGCTATTAAAGTGATTAATGTGTACAGTTGAAGACTGCTTGTCTTGAATGGTGTGCCATACCTGCATTGTTTTCACTCCCAACAAAGATATCAACACAAAGTGAAGTATTCCAAAGGCCATTTCAAACGATCTAGGGTGGTGGGGCAGGAATGTTACCATTTTAAATGTTCATAGCACTTGAGTACCTGGATTCCTTAAATTTGCCATTAAAAAGATTTCAGTTTAATTGAGATAGTAAATCCTAAGGTTTGGAGATAATGAACTTAGGGTTTGGAGGACCTGATTAAGATTGTCATTAAGTTTGTTATTATCTTGTCAAAATACACAAGCACATTAAATTAAATTGCCTTTCTTATGGGTATTTTTCTAAACAGTTTTTAAGGATCATGCAAAAATTGGAGGACAATCCAAAAGAGACCTGAGAGTCATTCTCGGTCTCTTCCTCCACTTTATGTTCTCACAATGAAGGAAAAAGATTGTAGAAATACCTGATTTTCTTTTAATTGATGTTCACGACCATTTTGCTACATTGTGAATTACATAAGGGAAGTGTCCACATGAAAACCACTTCAGACTTCTCACCACAACCCTGTTGTGCTCCACTCAGCTAATTCCTCTGCTTCACTTCTCAATGCAGTCCCAAAACCTACATTGGCCTATTTATGGGGACAGCATGGGGGACCAGAATCATATTATAGGAAGAGGAATCTGGAGGCAGACAATTCAGGCGTACCTAGCACTGTTGCCAAAAAATTGGTACACGGAAGTGCGATCTGAGAGGGAGGCAGCAAGGTAAGTGCAAAGAAAGTAGAGCTTTGTGAAAAGCCAAAAAGAATATTTTGGGATAAACACTCCCCCCAAAATCCCAAACTGACAAGGTCTCTCAAGGCAGAACCTCAAACTCTAAGCATTCTTCTGTCTGGAAAAATCACAAGAGCAGGCAAGACAACTGGCTTTTCAGTGAAGGGCTATAAAATATTTCCAGACATAATCCTGAATTATGAAAAATTGTAAGGAAGACTGCAAAAGTGAAAATCAAAATGTTGTACAGATGTATCATGGAAAATAAATTAATTACATAGTTGGTCTTAATCAGTAAAGTACTAATGACGTGTATTATGCCTTAGCCCTAGACTTCACTAAGGACTGACTACATAAAGAAATTACAGTAGCAAGGCTAGAACAACAGGGTTCTCTGGCCCATTATTCTCTCAGCCGTGTCACTGCAAATGTTTATAAACCTAATAATGAAAGATACAGATCCCAGATATTTTCTTTGGGTTGTTTTTTTTTTTTTTCCAATAAAATAGTGATTTGGTTTAGTTCCTGGGCTCAGAAAGCTGAGGAATCAACACCGCAGAAAAGGGCTGACAGGAAGGGAAGGAAGTACATGTAAATTTCTTAGGAAGTTTTTGCTGCCAAAGACATCGCTTCACATATGTACACCCTTAAACTAAGGGGGTCACAGGTGGTGTTGAAGTTAAAGCTTTAAGTGGAGGGTCTCTGTAAAAGCCATCATGGATGAGGGAATGCAGCAAGAGAGCTGGAGGGGGACAGAGGTCTCATTTAAGTTAAGCAATGTAAAACCCCATATCTAGAATGAAAAGATGACTTTTCCTTGCAAAGGAATCAAACTTTTCCTTTCACAAAAGTCCTTTCCATTCCCGCATCTCAGAATATATTTCCATATGCATTTAATATTTAGTAACACTGGAAGAATGTTTCGAGAAGCATTCTGCTGCTTCAGGACTGGCCCTGCCAGCATCGGAACAGTAGATCTTGGGCGTAGAGGGCGTATCTTGAGATTTTCCTTTGGTAGGGAGACACTAGGGAAGCAGTGAGACCCACCAGTGAGACTCACCAGGGGAGCCAGTTGCATTCTGGAAACGCTGACAAGGCATGACCATTGCCAGGATAACAGTGACTACACATGTGGAGCACATGACCCAGTCACTGTACACTTGAGCCTGCAAGCAGGATGTGGGGTGGCAGAAACCCACCACATCTCTGAGCCCTGTGCCCACCAGGTCTGATGTAACTTCCCTGATGGAGCTTTGGAGACAACATGCTGCCACTCAGGTGCCAGGCTGCAGGGTGTGTCCCAGTCTCAAGCCAGCATCAGGCAGCAGCAGTGAGCATGCCAGCACGAGGTGTGCCCAGGTAGAAGTGCTCTTCTGCTTAGTGATGGAGCTCTGAGTGGAGGTAAGTAGGTTGATGACCACCAGGCAACATGAGAGGAGTTACAACATGGTGTCCTGCCCAGTGCAACAGGCACCACAGGTTCATCTCCCCAACAATGACCTCACTTTCCCACCTTCCCAGCTGCCTTCGTGAAACAGGTACAATACTCTGCAAGAACTGAATGATCATAAGGATGATGGTTCTCCCAGCTTGGAGGTGTTGCCAAGATTTATTCAGTCTATACACTGCATCAAAACTTCTTCAGTAAAGAATAAAAGATGGGCAATTATCATAGGATACTTATTCTCAAGGGAGCAGAAGGCCCATTATGTAGACTTGATCCATTTCTTAAGGTAATCTGCTATCTCCCTGGTGCCCAGATTAAAGATATAAGGACAAAGCTTCCTTCCCTAGTAAAAGCCTCAGATTTCTATCTGTTGACCTTTCAGGTTGGCAGTGATGGACAGAATGGAAGATGTATTTGAGAGGCTAAGCATCACAAATTCTTGTGCTGCTCCAAGGGTATCTGCCTTCTTAGCAGGTATTTCATTTACTTAAAGCCCATCAGAATGAACAAAACCTAAATATTTGCCTTTAGATATGAATACCATGGGAAATATTTTTACATTTAATCAGGTTATTCTATTGTCATATCAGCTGTGAAAGAATATTGCACAATACTCTGAAATGTCAGTACTGCAAATAAAGCCTTTCATTTCTGCTGCTGTGTTTGTGTGTTCTGCTTTGCTAAGTGGAAAACTGTTAATAACCATTTCCTATATTAATACTGCTAACATTGCTGTCCATATTTGAGTAAATTACAAAATACTGTTTACTTATTAGAACACAGTGTGCAGCAACAGCATCCTGTTTTATGGACTACACTAGTAAATACCTCAGCTTCACCTCTTTTCTCAAATATCGTGTGTAAAGGCAAATGGTAAGGGGGAAATTAAAATGTAAGAGATTTCATTAAAGCTGCCACAGGATTTGTCAATACTTGTGTTAAATTCCTTGTGCATGAAATACTGTATCAGAGGGTGCACTGCAGATGATAATTCATGGTGCTTGATGGAAACCTCTAAAATTGTATTAATGTTGCTGGACTCCTAGAAATCTCACTGTCTTCACAACTTTTTTTAAATTTTTTTGTTTTTTGCTTCTCGTCTTCACAAACAAAAAGCTGCATTAGAGACTTACACTGGGTTTTATAGCTTAAGCCTACCTACAAACTATACATCAATAGAAGACTAATTGTGCATAAAATTTAAATTCTATTGCACTGCTACATAAAAATGCAAAATGCTCCAGTGGTATAATGGCTGGTGCTGAGCTCAATTCAATAAGGGTTGCCCCAAGGCAAGTCATACAAATGCAATTATCTCTCACATACTCAAACTACTTTCTTTCACAACATTACTTTTATTATGCAAATGCGTAAATCTGATTTTAATTCGCAGGACTATGTGGAAGATTAAAACAGTGCTCATGTCTTACCTTCACTCAGTGTAATTAAAGATATTTAACAATTTAGTCTTGGAGAAACGATTCTAATGAAAGAGCAAGCTCAACATTGCCCTCAACATAAATTATAAAATATAGACATTGGAAGAAAGCTTTGATTGAATATGCTCACTTGCTCTCTCTTTTCTCCCCTTTTCCTCCTAGGGCAAGAGGTGTTTATTGTCCAGATGAAGGTAATAGGGAAAAGGGACTATGCACTAGGTGAAACCACTGTTTCAATAAGGGAGGCAGAAGTGCTGAATATTCATTGCCTGCAACCTGTGTAATCATTTTGATGACTGTAGTAGTTGCATTCTGATTAGGTGGCATTTGTACTCACTCTACACAATTGTGACTGGTGATGGAAAGCGCTGAAACAATGAGTGAGCCAGACTGGCTGTGTCAGCAAAAAACAAGAGCAGAGGAAAAGCTTGTGCAGAAAAGCGCTAATATAAAAGGACAAAAGGGAAAGTGCTTCCCACAGTCAAGTGGGATGTGGAATGGAAGAGACTGATGTTTTGATCTGGCATCCCTCTGCAGGGTCCCATGATTTCTTATGAACTGTCAGGGAAGAGGGTTTATTCCAGTGCCTACTAGTCCTGCTCCTTGAGCAGTAACAAGGAGGTTTAGAGCCTCCTCCATGGAGCTGGTCCTTTTGAGGGGGTGAAAAGGCCCATCCTGGATAAGAATTCCTATCCTGATAATCTCTACGTAGTATTTTCATTTTTTAATGAACCCATGCAAAATGAACTCTGATTTCCTGACTGTCATTTTGGTTTCTCTGGTAAGGAATTGTTATATACATGTAAGGAGAAAAACATGTATGGCACAAGTCTCAAGAATACAGAAAAATGAAAAAATGGAAGTTTCATTCCACTTGTGTTTGAGATGAAAACCGAAGGGATTTATTTTTCAATAGTAGTGCTTAAAATGTTAAAATAAACTTCAAGAAAGGATGTGATCATTTCAGGGAAAACTTCAATACACAATGCTGTAGCTCTCATCGAAGAAATTCTGTCTCTTTTATTTCTTTACTTTTTTTAATGCAAATAATTTGTTCTGAACATTTTCTGAATTTTGAAGTGTCCAAATCCTTCTGAAGCATAAAGGATCACAAGGACAGAAACACACAATAGAATTGCCAAACACATTTAGTTAGGTTCTTCCTCTTTTCCAGAAATGAAAGGGCATCTGGGTTTAACACCATATGGCATGGAAGATCGTGTGCACATCAGCTCTCAGCTGCAGTAAAATGTACTTGAAAGGGTACTTAAATTTATAGGGATGAGGGTAGTGGTCCTGGAAAGAGCAGTGATTTCAGCTTTATATACAGTAGCTACATTCACATTGATGTAGTACCCCTGCTCTTAAAGGCATGTTGAGAAGCCGGAGAGGGTGGATAAAGGATCCACAAGAATGATAGAGGGCTCAAGAAGTGCCTTACAGTGATGGACTGAAGAGCTTAAAATGCTCTCACTTCCTGAAAAAGAAGATTGAGACTTGATTACAAAAGATAAGTATCTTCATCAGGAAAAGATCCAAAAATCCAAATCCTGCATAGTACATGATACTATAATCTAGTGGAGAAATACTCAATTAGAGCTATTGGTGAAAATTGAGGCCAGGCAAATCCAAATGAGGATGAAGCAAGCAAGCACAATTTCTTTTGTAAGAAGGTGGTTGATTGACCTCCCAGAATGATCCATCAAGAAAATGTCGGTTCCTTTGTGACTTTTCAATACAAATCCATGCCTTTCCAAAAGTGTGATTTTGCCAAACATTTATGCCTTGTCAGATTAGGGTTGTGGTAAGCAGTGCAGAGTTTAGTTGGTAGCATGTAGTTAATGGTGTTCCCCAGAAGTCAGCACTGGGGCCAGTCTTGTTTGCTATCTTCATCAACGGCCTAGATGAAGGGATAGAATCTACTTTCAAGAAGTTAGCTGATGATATAGAACTGGAAGGGGTGGCTGACACACCAGAGGGCTGTGCTGCCATTCAGAGACCTGGACAGTCTGGAGAGGTCAGTGGAATGGAATGTCATGAAGTTCAACAAGGGCAAATGTAAGAGTTCTGCACTTGGGGAGGAATAGCCTCATGCACCATTTTGGGCTAGCATTTAACCTGCTGGAAAGCAGTTCCATGGAGAAGGACCTGGGAGTCCTGATGAACAAGTTATCCGTGAACCAGCAGTGTGCCCTTGGGGCCAAGGCTGCCAAAGGTATACAAGGGCGCATTAAGAAGAGTGTGACCAGCAGGTCGAGGGAGGTTCTCCTTCCTCTCTACTCTGCCCTGGTGAAGCCACACCCTGGAGTATTATGTTCATTTCTGGGATCCCCAGTTCAAGAGAGACATGGAAATACTACAGAGAGTCTGGTAATAGGCCACAAAGATGATCATCATGGGACTGCAGCATCTCGGGAGGAGAGGCTGATAGACCGACATATATTTAGCCTGGAGAAGTGACTGAGAGTGGATCTTATCAGTGCATATCAATATCTAAAGGGTAGAGGGCATGAGAAGTGGGCTGGGCTAATCTCAGCAGTGCCCAGAGGTAGGACAAGGGGCAACAGCCACAAACTAGAATGCAGGAAGTTCCATTTGAACTTGACGAAAATCTTGTGGAGTCTCCTCCTCAGGAGATTTTTAAAACCCTTCTGGACATGTTCCTGTGCAACCTGATCTAGGCGAACATGCTTTAGAAAAGCAGTTGGCCTAGATAATTCCCAAGGTCCCTTCCAATACTTTGTGGAAGTATGATTTTCTGGGAGCAATACACATGAAACAGATGATGCTCTGTGACATCTCAGATGTTTAATGATGCACCCTAAACTTAAAACCTACACACCTATGAAATCAGAATACATTGTGGCTACAGTTCTAACAACATTTTGATTCAGAAGCTGATGGGGACAGAGTATTCCCTGATATTGAAACAGTTTTGACTCAACTATGTAAAAAAGACAAAGAGGTACTAGAAGCCCATGAAAGATAACCATGGAACAAAGGAAGAGAAGCAGCAGAAACATTCAACTGTCATTTCTGAAAGTATTGCATGACTCATCATTACGAACTTCAGGAAGACAGGGATGACTAACTGCTTAAAGGCCCCATTAATCCTTAGGACAGACCCAAAGCTGCCAAGTCAAGAATGAACATTTTCCACCTTTGTCCACCTTCCACTGCTAAAATTTACTTGAATTCACATATTTAAAAAAAAATACTGATATTGAACAGATGAAGGAAGCAGACAAATGAGAAGCATATTTATCATCTGCTGCACTTTTGAAATCAAAACCAAAAGCAAACAAAGCATAAGCCCATTTGCTGAAAAAGCACCCCACAAACAACTAACTAGACAAATTCATCCTGATAATGATGACATCTGCCCTTTTTCTTAGAGCTGAAAACATACTTCATCATATGGAAGAACTTACTGCTATGGAATTAATATGCAATGGAACCTAACTGTTGAATCTCCATCCTCTATATTTTAGAAATTTAAAAATCAGTCCTTCCCTCATTTCTCAGATCATGTATTAATCTGTCTTCTAAAAATCTCTTTGACTGCCAAGATACTCTTACTTTAACTCTGTAACATTAATGTGTTAATTCAAAGTAGGTAATACAGTTCTGTTTTCCAGTTGAGCCACCTTTGCCTATTTACAGATTAAGAAGCACTGATTAAGACAAGGTTCCCTCAGGACCTACAGCCTCAGAATGAAAGACACTTCCCAGGCTAAAAATTAGGGTATTTGGACCTATTGGTGCAATGAAGTATATTTCACTTTTCATGACACTGAGGAATAAAGTACAGTAATTATCCATCTTTCTCAGTGTCAGTATTTTAGCCTTTGAATTTGGGAGGGAAAAAAGAAATCCCCTTCTACATATAGATTGCTCCTATAAGCACTGATAGAATGATGCAATTGATTATATAAAGGGTTTTTGTATCACAGAAGTATAGGAAGGAGAAAAACAGAACTTGACATACCTTGCGGATTGGAAATGTTGTTGATGTGCCAGAAATAGGAATGGTTTTCACTTCACACAGTTGAAAAAATGTTCAATTGGCCAAAAGGTGATAAAACACCTTGTAAAAAATGCCTTGTGATCTGCTAATCTGTTGGACCGGAAAGTATTTGAAGTGTTGTGCAATTATAGTGAAGATATTTGGAAGCTAGGCTGTTCTTGCACCAAAGTATTTGATAAGATACAAGCAAAATCAATGTAACAATAGATTTCAATAAAATATTGAATTAAATAGGCCACTGTGAACTCAATGATGTTACAGGTATAGAAGGGAAGGGAATGTAAATATATTGCTCTTTAACCAATGAAATAAAGTGCCCAAGAAGTATTCTGAAATATCTCACATTTAGACAACTCTGTTTGTGAAAGAACATGCTTAAAAATACCCCTCTGGAATTCTTAACAGAATTATATTTTTAATAGCTGTTAGTCATCTTGTTCTTCCAGACCAAGAAAATTGGATGAAAGGGATAACAAATTACTAGGATTTTCACTTTTTAATGTATTTGTACTAGAACAAATGAGCCCTGTAAGAAGGCCACGCTCTCAAAACTTGCTTGCCATGTACCAAAATGTCAGTATGTAAAATGAATGATAAAGATAAAATGCAAAAAAAAGATGAAAGGCAACCATTTTATTCCTATTCAAAAGCATATAGGTTAAGTTTGCTTGAAGTAGCCATAGGAGCTTTCATGCATATGAAATATCATCCTTGGTTATTCATGGACTGTGTTTACTTCTTACTGTCTTCAAATCTATAATACAATAACACAATACACCAGGTTGGAAGAGACCTGCAAGATCATCGCGTCCAACCCATCAACCAATCCAACCCACCCAACAACTAGACCATACAGCCAGGCACCCCATCAAGTCTCCTCCTGAACACCTCCAATGAAGGTGACTCCACCACCTCCACGGGTAGCCGATTCCAATGGCCAATCACTCTCTCCGTGTAGAACTTCTTCCTAACATCCAGCCTAAACCTGCCCTGGCGCAGCCTGAGACCGTGTCCTCTTGTTCTGGTGCTGGCAGCCTGGGAGAAGAGGCCAACCTCTGCCTGGCTACAACCTCCCTTCAGGTAGTTGTAGAGAGCAATAAGGTCACCCCTCAGTCTCCTCCTCTCCAGGCTAAACAACCCCAGCTCCCTCAGCCTTTCCTCATAGGGCTTGTGTTCCATCTGCAGCATTTTCTCCCTTGTTTGAATGTTATGGTTAAGTGTTATCTGGCTGCTTCTGTGTTGCAGTCTGTACTGCAGTGATATGTAATACTGTTCTAAAAATATTTGCTAAAAATTAATGGGAAAGTAGGGGGGACTGAGCTTTTATTCTGTAAAGCCTACAACAATATAACCTCTTCTAGTAATTCAGAAAATAAGTAAAATAACTAGCTTTCTAGTTCATCAGAGATAACTTTGTGCTAATTACTCTCAGTGCTCTTGCCCAGCAAAATCAGAGCCAGAGAAACACATCGAGGTAAAAAACCCCAAACCAACACACAACAGACATGGAATATATTGAATTTGGCTAGAGAAAAATGAACTCAAATCGAACACTTGCCATGTTTAATTTCTGTAATGCTCTTGTGTATAGTGCCACATTATTCCACTGCTGCAAGAGCTGGGAAGCAATTTTCTTTCCTCATCAATTACTGTAACACCTGTATATACACGCAAAGCTGATGGTACACCCATCCCTTAACTCGCTAATACTTCAGAACATCTATTTGTGTGGAAAGCCAAAAAGATTAACAAGTGAAAAATGCATAAGACAGTCTGTTAAATGTGAAGAAGCATCATCTGATCTGTACTCAGCCAGCCAGCCCTAAAGTTTTCTAGGCACGGTCTAAATTATTTTAAACACCGGTTACTACACTTCTCAACCTGCTGTAAGAGCAACATATGTTCGAAATGGGCCTCATTTCTGTTGCGCTTTATCCCAGTTCTGCTGCTTAGTATGGGCATGGTAATAGTGAGAATGATTTCCACAGAGGGAAATTGTGTCAAATCTCAATCTGCTACAGTACATTAAACCTGGTAGGCTTAATGCTGAGTCCTGTAGACACTAGAACAATTTTCTTTGACTTGATATTTAACAGGACATAAAAGTGTTAATATTTTGACTTGATGAATTTGCTTTTTACTTTCAGCAGGAGACAGTTATGAAAAGTTACAGTGCTACATTAGTTACAGTAATTTGGTTTTGGGAGACAAGCAGAAACAAATAAAATCCATTAACACTGCCAAGAGCTATAACCAAAGCTAATAAAAAGGGCTAAAGGCAATTTAGAAAAAGGAGTCTTAAAATATCTACAAAAGAAAGAAAATGTTTCCAATACTTTAGCTAATGTTTTTCCTTTTAAAACATTTAGCAATATATACGAATAGGGTAATGCATGAATTCCATTTGTTTTCCTTAGTTCCACACATTTATGTTTATAGGCATCAAACATGATAAATAAACTAGTTCAGAAATATTAAAATATGATACCTCCCCTTGTAGTTTTAAGGTTGTATATAGCTCCCAGTTCTCTTTACCTTTCAATGGTGGAGCTGACATTGATGTATTATTCTAAAAAAGCAACTCCACGTTGCCAATATGCATGATTTTTGGTACCATTCTCTTTTTTTCACTCAGTCCTCTCAAGACAGATGTATACCTTGATACGTCTTTAATCTAATCTTAATAATATGTGCTTCCCCTCTCCCCACCCCCTGAAATTAGATATGTTGAATGACATAGCTACTCTATCCAATGAAAATGAAAAGGTGAGAGAGCCTGCAGATCTTTACAGAGACTCAAGAAGCAGTGATGAAGACTATGCATGGATCAATAATTAGAACAGAATAGAACAGACCAGACCAGACCAGGTTGGAAGAGACCTTCAAGATCATCGCATCCAACCTATCAACCACCACCACCTAATCAACTAAACCAAGCAACCAAGCACCCTATCAAGTCTCCTCCTAAACACCTCCAGTGACGGTGACTCCACCACCTCCCCAGGCAGCCCATTCCAATGGGCAATCACTCTTTCTGTGTAGAATTTCTTCCTAACCTCCAGCCTAAACCTCCCAGGGCACAGCTTGAGACTGTGTCCTCTTGTTCTGGTGCTGGTTGCCTGGGAGAAGGGACCAACCTCTGCATGTCCACAACCTCCCTTCAGGTAGTTGTAGAGAGCAATAAGGTCACCCCTCAGTCTCCTCTAGGCTAAGCAACCCCAGCTCCCTCAGCCTCTCCTCATAGGGCTTGTGTTCCAAACCCCTCACCAACTTCATTGCCCTTCTCTGGACACGTTCCAGCAAGTCAACATCCTTCCTAAACTGAGGGGCCTAGAACTGGACACAGTACTCAAGGTGTGGCCTAACCAGTGCAGTGTACAGGGGCAGAATGACCTCCTGACAGTTTAAAGTAGAATGAGAAAACCTTATTTATAAAACCATGTTACAGACCAAACAGTTTTCTTGAATCGAAAGAGGAAAAATACTATACTGTTTTCACCAGATCTCATGCAAAAATAGCATGATAGGTGACTTGGAAATGGACTCAGGGACAGAGGATACATATAATTAGTGATAAGACACATGGCTTTGTGTTCTGCATTATCTGGGATTGATTCAAAACACTGTGGGTTACAGAAAGCACTCTAATGACATGATGTGTGAAGCTAGTGGAACCAAGCCCATTAGCAAAACCAGCCACACTACACAAATTTATGTACCATTTATGCTTGTGCTTCTTGGCTGTGGGTGGGGTATAGTGAAAGATTTGCTCTCCTTAGGGAAATAAACAACAGTAATATTTTGTTGCTCTGGGGGACTGGAACGTAGAAGTATAAAAATAAAAAATGGTCATAACTAGAAGTAGGCTCCACACAGGTATTCATCTCCATTAACCAACAGGAAAATTCAGCTCTCTCCTGTTAATTGTCAGAAAGTTAAAAATGTCTGTGTGGGCTTGTCTGCACAAAGAGGGTAAGGCACAGTAAGCCACAGCATGAGGCTGCAGCAGATCTGTAAACACTCTTAGTCCTTTTTGGTCGCCAAGTAGCTTACTCCACTTGGAAACTGCAGTACTGAGCCTCATGCAAATGTAGTTTTAGGATACAGGCCAAAAAATTTCCACACAAAAAGCTGACAAGGAACATACAGTCTGATAGCTGTTAAGCATGTTATTGCCTACCCTGTCTGCTCTTTCCTTAAAGGTAGATTAACCATATTTCTGTGAAAATTCACCACATTTCATCATTACAAGCCTAGAATGTTCTCCATGCTAAACGGTTAAAAGAGCACATTTTCTGCTCTCAAACAGGGTTCAGGAAATTGGCAGCCCTTCAACTACATAGCAGGTAAGGTACTGAAAGATCACCTAAGTAAGACTCAGATACTGAGTTTTTCAACTTTTAAGGACAGAAGAAGAAATTGACAAGAAACTCAGAATGTCAGCATTGATACCCATGTTCTTGATTATTTTCACAGTACAAAACTGACTCTTTGAGTCAGTCTGTTGCTCTGAAAAGAATAGAAATTTATCTGAGAGGGAGATGAAGAGCACCAATTAAGACAATAACAATATTCCTTACATATATTACAATGAGTGAAAGCTGTCAGCTTCAGACACTCATCATTTATAAAGGAAAAATGTCTCTATATGAATGACAGTTATGTGACCACAGCTAGATACAGGCAAAGAGCAAGGGGGAAATCACTAACTTTTACAATAACATATTTATGTTTGACATTAAACTGAAACAAGCCCACAATTTTAGGATGAAAGTAGTTGCTGCAGAGTAAAGTCTGGCAGCAGCAATATAGAACAGTCTACAATTGTAATCTATTACTACATGATGATACCATGGTTTTGGTTCACAGATCTAACTCTATATCTAGGCTCACACTCAGATTTTCATCATTAGCTATTAGTCTAGCGTGGTGGGTTGAAAATTCCCCCCAATATTAAATTTGCCAGACCAGCCCACTTGGAAGCAAACAAAGCTGTATTTACAAGCAAAACTACAATCCACAATGAAATGCAATTATTATATACAAAATATACAATATTTACAGGTATTTACAATTAATAAACCACAGAAGAACCCCACTGGCCAAATACCAGGGGAACTGCTACAGCTTCTCCCCCTGCCCTGCTCCCATCCTTGGACACCAAAAGGACAAGAGAAAGAGCAGAGAAGTTGTTAATACCAGTCACAACAAAAGCAATGCAGTCAAGGTCAGCAAAGCCAGGAGACGGATCAGCCAGAGAAGCAGCGAAAAGAGAAAGATTGTTTTCTTTACTAGCTTATGTTTGTTATCTGCCCAATAGATTGTTTAGAACTTAATTATTTTCCTTTTTTACACCCAATAGTGGTTTATTTACATTTTACCACTTTCTGTTCAAGATCTGTGGAAAATTTTAAAGGTACAGCCTAAAACTACCACATCTAGCTAACGCTTCTGGAGTATCTTACTTAAGCAAAAGCTTAGAAGGCATAAAAAAATCCCTACACCAAAATCATCCACAAAACTCCCAGCTTCAATATTCAATGCAATATCAATTTCATTTGCTAGGCATAACAATGGCAAACTGAAGGGAAAGCAGGTTCCCTCCTCAGGGTGTCCTTAAGCTGCAGCTATGGAAAGCCATATTCCAGCCATAGTTGGGAAGCAGTACAGAAGCAAGCACTGCTAATGGCTTGTTCATACATGCTAATATGCTCGTCATACTCTATCCTCTGAAGGGAAAATGCATCCAGTTGTATTGAAGAATATCATCACAGACAGGAATTTAGGAATTTTGGTTTGACTCAGTATGTTAAAAAGAAAAAAAAAAAAAAAAGACAAGACATGGAGACCTTAATAACTTGATAGTTTCCACTGTATAGGTTGGGAGAACTTAGGAGTCTTTATCTTATGCTTTCTGTTACTAGGAAAGGAAGTATATTAGGTGAGCTTAGAAGCCATTTCTGAAAAGACCTGCAAGTTTTGTAGGAGTAAATCTCAAAAGAATCGCAAAGAATCAGTGACTCTGCTCCAGCGAAGAGGGATTGCCAGTTGTATAAAAGGTGCTGTTCAAGCTCAGATTATTCTGAAAATCCTGACACATATCATTAAATTTTCTGCCTCTCAGGGTGTAAAAGGTCAAGGTTGTTTAAGATCTGGCTCATTTGAGTAAATGAGCTCTTCGGCTCAAAAGCTGACACAGATTTTGCTTTGGTACTATTGAGGACAGCAGCATTAAATAAATAGAGGTAAGGTGAAAGACATCACACTAAATAATAGACATACTTGGCAGTATTGTGGGCTCAGAAGAACACAAACAGAGGAGAACACTGAGATGAATGGAGCAATTCACAGCTGCCAGGGTCTTGTTTCAAACCTTATTATCTCCACTAGGTATTTTCAGCTAGGAACACAGAAGTATGATTAACAGGCCACTTCATGTCTTTTGACACCTTCTATGCTGCAGACATCAGGTCCAATTTTGGGGTAGAACACCAGATATTTAATCTCTTACTCCTTGTCCACAGCTGATGCGTGCACTGGCGGCATTTCTGCATGCCTTTGCAAGCTTTATAAAGATGGGGTAGAGCAGGAAATTGGAAGGATCTTTTTGTCTTAAAACAGCTTAAAACCATAAAGAAGTGTGGAATGGGGTCCTTGTCTGAGACTCAACCAACTGACAGGGAAAACTATAATCTCTATTTTCCTTTACTCCATCATAACCTTTCCCTATTCCTTTATTCTGTTTGCAGATACTCAGCCAGCAGGGGCTTTGACTAATAACTGCCCCTTTGGCAAAAATAAAAATACCTCGAAGGTAAGAACAAATTAACCTGCGCAGCTCTTTCATTGTTCAATTCCAAATGCTCAGGGACATAATGGGGAAAAGATGGGCTGTAGTAAAGGTGAAGAAGTTGGGAAATTAGAAATAAGAATGTGAACTGAACCTGGCAAAAATCTCCAGCCTTTTATAAGGAAATGAACTGTATCCATAAATCCAGATGTGAAGAGTTAAAGATACAGGCCAACATCTGCAGCACATGCTTTCAGATCTGCTTGTCCAGAGCAGTGGCAAACAAAAATATTAATATAGAAGAAACCAAGTTCCAGTCTATCAGCAGATTGTCAGAAAAAGAACAGAGAGAAAGGATCCTACCCTCATGGTTTTTGTCTGTCATGGTTTTACTAGCCTTTCTGAAACAACAAAATCCAAATAGATCTTAGATAATCAGAGAATAAGATAAATGGTTACCAAATTTGGAGGCAGACAGCATCATAAGGATGAGGAAAAGGCAGAGGTACTTAACACCTTCTTTACCTCAATTTTTACTAGCAGGACAGAATGTCTTCCAGACAGCTGGCCTGCAGAGCTGGCAGAAGGAGCCAGGGAGCAGCATAGTTCACCTCTATTCCAGGATGGGATACTTGGAGATGATCTCAGCCGCTTGGACCCCCACAAGTCCACAGGACCGGATGGGATCCATCCTAGGGTGCTGAGGGAGCTGGCGGATGAGCTGTCCAAGCTGCTCTCCAACATTTTTCAGCAGTCCTGGCTCACTGGAGAGGTCCCAAAACACTGGAAGCTGGCCAACGTGGTGCCCATCCACAAGAAGAGCCGGTTGGAAGAGCCGGGGAATTATAGGCCTGTCAGCCTGACCTCAGTGCCAGGCAAGATTATGGAACAGGTCATCTTGAGTGTGATCGCACAGCACTTACAGGATGGCCAGGGGCTCAGGCCTAGCCAGCATGGATTTAGGAGGGGCAGGTCCTGCCTGACCAACCTGATCTCCTTCTATGATCAGGTGACCCGCCTGGTGGACGTGGGGAGGCCTGTGGATGTGGTCTACCTGGACCTCAGCAAGGCCTTTGACACCATTCCCCACAGCAAACTCCTGGCCAAGCTGGCAGCCCATGGCTTGGACAGGAGCACACTGTGTTGGGTTAGGAACTGGCTGGAGGGCCGAGCCCAGAGAGTGGTGGTGAATGGCGCCACATCCAGCTGGCGGCCTGTCACTAGTGGTGTGCCCCAGGGATCAGTACTGGGCCCCATGCTCTTCAACATCTTTATTGATGATCTGGATGAAGGCATTGAGTCATCATCAGTAAATTTGCGGATGACACCAAGCTGGGGGCAGGAGTTGATCTGCAGGAGGGTAGAGAGGCTTTGCAGAGGGACCCGGGCAGGCTGGACAGACAGGCAGAATCCAACGGCATGAGATTTAACACATCCAAGTGCCGGGTTCTGCACATTGGCCACAACAACCCCAGGCAGCGCTACAGGCTGGGGTCAGAGTGGCTGGAGAGCAGCCAGGCAGAGAGGGACCTGGGAGTTCTGGTTGATGGGAGGCTGAACATGAGCCTGCAGTGTGCCCAGGCAGCCAAGAAGGCCAACGGCATCCTGGTCTGCATCAGGAACAGTGTGGCCAGCAGGAGCAGGGAGGTCATTCTGCCCCTGTACACTGCACTGGTTAGGCCGCACCTTGAGTACTGTGTCCAGTTCTGGGCCCCTCAGTTTAGGAAGGATGTTGACTTGCTGGAACGTGTCCAGAGAAGGGCAACGAAGTTGGTGAGGGGTTTGGAACACAAGCCTTATGAAGAGAGGCTGAGGGAGCTGGGGTTGCTTAGCCTGGAGAAGAGGAGACTGAGGGGTGACCTTATTGCTCTCTACAACTACCTGAAGGGAGGTTGTAGCCAGGCAGAGGTTGGTCTCTTCTCCCAGGCAACCAGCACCAGAACAAGAGGACACAGTCTCAAGCTGCGCCAGGGCAGGTTTAGACTGGACGTTAGGAGGAAGTTCTATACAGAGAGAGTGATTCCCCATTGGAATGAGCTGCCTGGGGAGGTGGAGGAGTCACCGTCATTGGAGGTGTTCAGGAGGAGACTTGATGGGGTGCTTGGTGACATGATCTAGTTGTTTGATGGGTTGGACGAGATGATCTTGAAGGTCTCTTCCAACCTGGTTTATTGTATTGTATTGTATAAGGACAGAAATGAAAGCAAGTAAAAGTAGCAGTGCTAAACCTCAAGAAAAACAGAAAGGCTGGTGTTTGTCTTTGCTCTTTTACCATTCCAGGGTTAACCTGCCCAACAGACTTCCCAATACACGTGTATTACCTGTTACTGTAAATAGCTGAAATCACACTGCTTGCTCACACATTAACAAAACTGTTCTGCTGTGCTGCTACACACAAAAAAAGATGCATGACTGTTAATCTGTTCATATACACACACTGAGAAAAAGTTGCTGAACAGCAAAAAGCAAAAGGGAAGGCTTAAATCTAATATTAGATGCAGATTACCAATTTGCGGCTAATTTGGACTGCATGTTAGAGTTTTCTCTCAGTCATATTAATAAAATAAGAGTTAATATATTAGGTAGTCTCACATATTTTATGCACAATTATGTATCAAAAGATCTTTATTGCTTAAATGGACTCTGTTTAATGCATCTGAATTGCTTGAAAGGGAATTGAGGAGGGAACAAACTGCAGTAACTTAGTATGTACAGATGATTAGTGAGCACCTCTAGGAAAGCAAAGCAGTAATATTGCATTCTTTGTTAAACAAGAGTTGTTCTTTAGGTTGCTTGAGAAAGTCCTAAGAATAAAGGTGCTGATACTGCCCTACTTTAAAAAGCCATCTAAGCTCCAGCTGAAGATGCTAATATTAAATACTAGGAAAAAAACAGTACCACAGTATCACTAAGGTTGGAAGAGACCACAAAGATCATCAAGTCCAACCTGTCACCACAGACCACATGACTAGACCATGGCACCAAGTGCCACGTCCAATCTCCTCTTGAACACCTCCAGGGACGGTGACTCCACCACCTCCCCAGGCAGCCCGTTCCAATGGCGAATCACTCTCTCGGTGAAGAACTTTCTCCTCACCTCGAGCCTAAACTTCCCCTGGTGCAGTTTGAGACTGTGTCCCCTAGTTCTGGTGCTGGTTGCTAGAGAGAAGAGGCCAACCCCTTCCTGGCTACAACCACCCTTCAGGTAGTTGTAGAGAGCAATGAGGTCGCCCCTGAGCCTCCTCTTCTCCAGGCTAAACAACCCCAGCTCCCTCAGCCTCTCCTCATAGGGCTTGTGCTCAAGGCCTCTCACCAGCATTGTTGCCCTTCTCTGGACACGAAACAGTAAGAGCTGAGAAAGTCCTAGGGTCTACAGTAGGATTTGGGTTGTTGCAAATGGCAAAGGTATTCTATTTTTCTACATTAGGAAAGGTTACAATTTTCACAGTATCACAGTATAACCAAGGTTGGAAGAGACCCCAAGGATCATCAAGTCCAACCCGTCCCAACAGACCTCACAACTAGACCATGGCACCAAGTGCCATGTCCAGTCTCCTCTTGAACACCTCCAGGGACGGAGACTCCACCACCTCCCCGGGCAGCCCATTCCAATGACGAATGACTCGCTCAGTGAAGAACTTCCTCCTCACCTCGAGTCTAAACCTCCCCTGGCACAGCTTGAGACTGTGTCCCCTTGTTCTGGTGCTGGTTGCCTGGGAGAAGAGACCAACCCCCTCCTGTCCACAACCACCCTTCAGGTAGTTGTAGAGGGCAATGAGGTCACCCCTGGTCCTTCTCTTCTCCAGGCTAAGCAACCCCAGCTCCCTCAGCCTCTCCTCATAGGGCTTGTGCTCAAGGCCTCTCACCAGCCTTGTTGCCCTTCTCTGGACACGTTCAAGTGTCTCGATGTCCTTCTTAAACTGAGGGGCCCAGAACTGGACACAGTACTCAAGGTGTGGCCTAACCAAAGCAGAGTACAGGGGCACAATGACCTCCCTGCTCCTGCTGGCCACACTATTCTTAATACAGGCCAGGATGCCATTGGCCCTCTTGGCCACCTGGGCACACTGCTGGCTCATGTTCAGGCGGGTGTCGATCAGCACCCCCAGGTCCCTCTCTGTTTGGCAGCTCTCCAGCCACTCCGACCCCAGTCTGTAGCTCTGCATGGGGTTGCTGTGGCCAAAGTGCAGCACCCGGCACTTGGACTTGTTGAATGTCATCCCATTGGACCCCGCCCATCTGTCCAGTCGGTCGAGGTCCCTCTGCAGAGCCCTTCCACCCTCTAACTGACTAACATCTATTTCCAACTTGGTGTCATCTGCAAACTTGCTGATGACTGACTCAATTCCCTCATCCATGTCATCAATGAAGATGTTAAAGAGGATGGGGCCCAGCACTGATCCCTGGGGGACGCCACTGGTGACTGGCCGCCAGCTGGATGTGGCACTTTTTTTTTTTTTTTTTTTTTTTTTTTTTATTTTTTACTTTTTTTTTGCAGCTTCTGGAGGCCTTTATTGACCATTAACAAAACCATCGCGTGGGCTTGAGGGGCGGGGCTAGGCTTGAACCGGAAGTGGGCGGGAACCCAGCCGGAAGGGAGCAGGCAGGAGACCGGAAGCGAGCAGGGAGCCAACCGGAAAGGGGAGGGGCTGGGGGGGTGGGGCTATGGCTTTCAGCGCAACAAAAGAACTCCCTGAAGGTCTCGGGGGTGGGGTGGGGGCGTGGCCTCCAGTGGGCGTGGCCAGCCGTTGGGACACGCCCCCCTCCAGTTCCGGTCCCTCCCCCCATCCATTTGTCGCCTAAAGAGGAACTGGGGGGAGAGGGATCTGGGTGGGTTCAAAGGGGGAGGGGGCGTGGCTTATTGCAAATGGGGGCGTGGTCCGCGCGGCCCACGCCCCCTCAGATTTTATTATCAATAAATATTTAAATGCATAGTGAATATGACTAGCATTTTCTTTCCATATTTGGTGGGAAGGACAATCCATCTCCTGACAGAGAGATGGAGAGAAAGTCACTGTAACAACTGCCACTTGACTTAACTTTGCCCTTAAATTTGGAAACATAACCTTCACTTACTCTTCACAAACCCCCATAAATGACAGACAAGTTTGCCATCAGACAGCTGATAAATCCCATATGTGCACCAGTTCCAAAACACTATCTTGAGTTTAGCACTGAAACTAGATAGATTTTGCCCTTCAAAACCAATTATCCTATCAGAAAAATAACTTTACACCAGTCTGCTGTGCTCACTCTCCTTCCTCATCATTGAGAAACATGGAAATAAAAAGGTAGAATTAGGATGACACAGAGAGGAAGGCTTAAATGATGTTTCCTGGTCTTTGCAAGTTTAAGTTTGTATCATTAAACTCTTAATCTGTTTCTCTGTGTTACAAGCTCTTCCTTGCTGTTTTACAGAGTTTTGAGTATAGATCACACTTGTGTGGAATTCAAGGTAGACCTCAAGTCTGAGCAGTTTATCTCTGCATCTCAGGTGAGATTATGTCAACTGTTGTAAACAACAGCTAATCTGGTAGCTATCTTTATCTTTTCCTTCAGAAACAAAAATAGATTCTCAGCAGGTTGTTGGCATGCACATTTGAAGAATGTTAAAAGGAAGGAGTCTTTATCTGTATACAGAAGCACACAAACTGCTTTACCTATTAAAAGCAATGTATTCACCTTTACAGCACCATGATTTACTAGCTGACAGAAGAGAATATAAAAAACCCTCCAACACCAACGAACAGATTCAGTTTAACAATGTTTCTCTATCTATACACATTCTTTTCATTAATATAGATGAGGGTTCAGGTTATGAAAGTTGTGGAACAAGCAAAACTTAATTGTGTCTGGTTTAATTCGTTAGCTGGTTAGCTGAAAAGCTATACAGGACTTCATAATTTTCTATTTTATTTGGTTTTGGTGTTTTTTTTTTTTTTTTTTTTTTTTTTTTTTTTTTTTTTTTTTTTTTATTGGTAGCTGGGTGGAGGCAAAAGTATACAGGACACAAAGTCCTCTACAGTTTTCTCCAAGGATAATCCAATCTGCTTCCACAGTATCCTCCACAGCCAAGTACTAAAATTTAAACTGGTCAAACAGATTATTATTTGAAAGGAGTAAGGCAATCCTCTTGCATGAGGCTAAAGATAATGTTTTTAAAGCTAGAAGCCTAAAGTTGAGCAACATTACTTATTAACTGCCCTCAGTTTTTCATCCTTCATGGATGAAACAGTTCAATACACTAGTGAAAATTATTTTTTAAATTATTCTTTTAAAAAACAAATACTTTGAGGCAGGATACACACAATACATATTATTTCTCTTTCATTATCTGCAGTAGTTTTGTGAAGAATAGTCACATGAAAATAGGATACTCTTTAGAGCTGGTTTTTTTTTGTTTGTGTTTGTTTGTTTTTTAAAGTTCATCTGCTCCTGCCTATTGTTAAATCACAATAACATTATGACACAAGTATTTCTACATAGTGAAATAGATGATCGATACTTAAAATCCAAGTTCATGTTAATGTAAATAACTCCAAAAGTAAGAAAGGAGAAAAAAAAAACCTACACAAAGCATGTGTTTGTACAATCAGAAGAGCCAGTAAACACACTGGATGTTTTTCTGTGTTTGCCACGAAACACCAGTATGTTAAGAAGTGAATAGACTTTCTGTGTTATAAATGAATACACTGACTGGAACAAAGACTCCTTCTATTTCAACTCCCTTTTTCACTAATCAGTTGCAGGACTCTACCTTTTCAGTCTAATAGGAAAAAAACAAAAACAACCACCACTACTATTTTGATGTTTCAAGAGCAAAGGAAAAGGAAGATTTAAAAAAATAAAATAAAATAAGAGGAAATACCTGGATGATATTCCTTCCACTCTTCATGTCACAAACCCCATCTTGTGCACATGTATTTTACTAACACATTCTTTGGAGTAAGGTTCACACTGCAAGTACCTGAACAACAAGTTTGCTAGGTTCAGTTTCTGGCCTTCTGTTGATTTAACGTGTTATCTAAGGCATATGGTTTCATCTCAAGAGTATCTTCTCTTACTGTGCTCTGTAAAATGACAAAGCAACACCTAAACACAGTCGAGCCTTCCATCTACATATGCAAGAGTGGCACTTTTGCCCTTCACAGAACAATTTTGACTCAAAGATGGCTCTTTAAAATAAATATATTTATAATAGGACTTTTGCATAAGAAAAATTAGCTTTAAAAATGCACTACACTGTGTCTGATCTACCCTGGCCTTATCACACAAAACACTGTGGTTTTGATCATCCTCTCCTGCATTCCTCTACATCCTAGTCAGTCCATATGTAATCATCCTAACCAGACGGTGTGCACTACTTTCTCTTTGAGCAATTGTACTGTCTTTCAACCCTTCTCGCATTCTTATGCCTCTTTTAAAGAACAGGACTCTAATCCTGTATGGAAACATATTCTGGGCTGATTAAATCTTTACATTGCAATTAAAAAAATAGTGATGCTACTGGACACAAAATGCTTGAGCATTTTGATTTTTAGCCAGTATTTGCAGCATTATTTCCCCAACTGATCTGCTGCTTCTGTTACTATTCCCTCCAGGAGGTACCAACGATTTACCATGTGGCAGCACTTCAAGGGTTTTCCCTTGGAGCTTCTTCCTTGAAGTAACAAAGACATTTTCAGGAACTGGTCTAGGCCTCTTAGGCTTTTCTTTGAAGGTGCTCAAAACTTTAATAGCTCACACTACAGAACAAATGAGACCCTCTAGATATTATTTTAAAGGCAAACAATTATCATCTTAGATAAACCCACAGTTCATATCTCTTTACTAGAGTACCTACAGAACAAAGCTTCAAAATCAGTTGCAAGTAAAATTCAGCTTCTAAAGGACTACTGCAATTTTTGCAATATTCCCCCAGTAGCATTTTCTATTTCAAACATCTCTTTAAAAATCAGTGGCATTAACTTAATGGGATAATCTGGCTGGGTCTGTTGAAATTAATCAAACAAATTAGCATTATGGACTTTGAACAGAGATTGAAAAGAGATGATTAGAAAACCATGCATTAAGCAACAAGCACATCTATGCTGGGTCCCAGAATTCACAGCAGATAGACTTCCATGGTGCAAAGCACATTCAGGGTCACACAGCTGCCATGTGTTCATAGTGATAAAAGAAGGTCATATTCCATCAGCTGAGATATACTTCAAAGAAAATATTTGCCAAAATACAAGCATTTTCTCCAATCCTGTACCTTTCTTTGACAATGAGGAAGTCAAATAATTGCATAATGATAAATAACTGAGACACACTGTTCCCAGACTTCATAATGGCTGAGTGCTGCATTGATCATATAATATTGTGATGTGCTGCTATATGATTCAGTCAATGGAATAAAACAGCAGGGAGATGTTGGTTGAATCCAGAGAATACCAACCTGACACTCATTCTTGATTTGAAATAAAAATACATTATACTCAATGGCTGCTTAGTAATAGAAGTTCCCAAATCACAAAGCTTCCTATTTGGCATATAATAGTGATGAGAGAAATAATGACAAGTAATTTTAAAATGTCATCAATATGTACCAGCATTCAGAATTCCAGTTTGCCTGCAAATACCTTCGAAATGTGAAGTACAGAAGCAAAATCTTTTGTGAAGTTTTCAGTTATGCCAGGTTAATAATAGGCAGAAATACTGTAAGGAAAGGGCTCTACCTTTGAATGCAAAATTCCCTTAATTCTTGGTCCTTTTCATAATGACAAAAAATAAAGGAAAAATAAATAGAAAAAACAGGGGGAGCAGAGTTAACTTCATTGTAAAATGTTTTTACACTGATGTGAGAGACTAAAGCTTATCTCTCCTGGTGACTCAACAAAGATAAAATCACTTGCTGTTTGTCCAGACAATAGCTGATGTGCGTTGGGCAGAGCCACTGGAAGGACTCTTGGAAGGTGCAAAGATAACATTGCTCACGGGACTGCAGCTGGCCTACAGCAATGGTCCAAGGGCCCAGCATTCACACCTTCAGGACAAGATCATTTCCAGCCATCAGATACCCCAGGAAAGGACAATGGTTCCTGATATGTAAAGAGTGCGTGGGGAGCTAGATGGAGCAGGGGGAGGCGGAGGCCTTCCCCCTCCATCCAGTGGCTGCCCAAACTCACCTGAGTACACAGAAAGATTTCCTGGGGAACGATACCTGGACCTAAAGATGATTTCCCAGAACGATATCCTGGGGAACAACACCTGGACACTTGCCTAAGGGCTAAAAAACTGTATAAAAGACTGGAGCAACTGCTGGCTTTAGGAGGAGAAAATTGGAGAAGCAAGATGCAGAAGAAAGCAGACGGCAGCACACGCTGGAAACATCCCGGGGCCAACACAATGGATCTTGGACTCTCCGTGCCCTAAGTTCCGCCTGCTGCAACTCATGGAGCTGAAGAAGCTGCCCGGAGGACCTCATCCCTTCTACAGCCAAAGCCTCAGCACCCTTCCTCTACAGACCCAACATCTCCTCAGCACCCTTCCTCTACAGACCCAACATCTCCTGCAGCACCGTTTCTCTACAGACCCAACATCTCCTGCAGCACCTTTCCTCCACAGACTCAAACTGTCTTGGGGGGTGAGGGGTGTGGTAATATAATTCCTTTCCTTTAATCTCCCTCTTCTCTCTTCTCTTTATTTTCTCTCTCTCTCCACCTTATTTATGTAATAAATAGTCTAGCTGTTGATATTTTGGCCTCGTTTGTGCCTCTAATTTCACAACACGGGAATATTCATTAAAAACCTCAATCTCTCCCTCTCCGGATCGAGACATTTAATTGGCGTAGTCGGCAGGATTCCCGTGTAGTGAAAGTATCACAGCAAAACTGTTGCATTTCTGAAAACCCAGAAATGTATGTGTGTGTTTGTCTGAGACGTACTCTGAGTACGAAGTGAGTGCGGAGTCCAGATTCCTGTTTCCACTCTCCCGAGAGGGATGTGGCCGGAGACGGACGAAGCGAAAATTTTCAGAGAGACTGTGTGGGAGTTCTCAAAAGCTTTAAACGTGTGTGCTTTCTCGGGGATGATTATCTGGGGTACAAATGCTGATTTCATAGTGTGACCTCCTTGAGAATCCTCTGTACCCTGCTCTTAAATGTGTGTGCTTTCCCGGGGAAGATTAACTGGGGTACAAATGTTGGTTTTATAGTGTGACTTCTCCGAGAATTCTCAGTACCCTGTTTTGTGAAACCCTGTGTTGGTGATATTTGTAAAGTGTGTGTTGTCTCGGGGAAAGTGTGGCTTCCCCGAAAAGCCCGGTATTGAAGCAAAAGTTAATAAGTGTGTGTGTTCTCTTAGGGTAACAGAGCGACTCTTCCCTAAGAAACATAAGGTTCTTGTCCTGTTGTAACAGAAAATTTGAGGAACAAAAGCGGAGAAGCTTTTGCAAGTGTGGGTTCTCTCAGGGAAATAGTGTGACTTTCTCTTGAGAAGCCCAGGTTGGTTTTTTTTCTTGTGTGTGACCTCTCCCGAAAAATCTATTGTGCATTTTTCCTGGAGAAGATGATTGTGGAGTAAGCCTTTAAAAGTGTACGTTTTTCCAGGGAAGATTTTGTTGGTACAAACAGTGTTTTGATCTGAATTCCCCGTGAAACTTAGTGCTGTATTAAGAAATGCTTTGTGAAACAAAAGAGATGGCCGGGAGTGAGAGGCTTTTTAACCTTTTAGAAGCTCACGGTGCCCGCCCGTCTGTACAGGTACTTGACTGGGCCCGTGAAAACTGGAATAATTTCCAGAGTGTGGCTGATCGCATTGTGGCCCTGCAGAAAGATGCAAGAGCCAGAGCCGGAAAAGGCAAAGCTTTTGTTTGTGCGGTTTTAGGTGCCTGTTTAGCCGCTTCAGTGAAGGAGAAAGAGGTATGGCATGAGCAGGAGAATAAAACTATTTCCTCTTTGCAGGACTTAGTTTTGTCGCTACAAAGCCATGTTGCCACTTTAAAAGACGTAGTGGCAGATCTTAAAATTCAATTGGAAAAGGAGAGGAGGCAAAATTCGTATGTGGACTCCAAACAGGGCGTGAATTACCTGGAGTCTGCCCCTATGTGCCCTCGGGCAGAATTGGCAACAGCTAAGGAAGCTGCTGTGCATGTCAGACCTCTCATTAAAACCGAAATTTTTTATGAGGATGGGGAAACTCCCCCCACTATCACAACTAAAGATGCACCTTTCTCCTACACTGTGCTGGCCAAAATTCGACCTCATCCCTTCTACAGCCAAAGCCTCAGCACCCTTCCTCTACAGACCCAACATCTCCTCAGCACCCTTCCTCTACAGACCCAACATCTCCTGCAGCACCGTTTCTCTACAGACCCAACATCTCCTGCAGCACCTTTCCTCCACAGACTCAAACTGTCTTGGGGGGTGAGGGGGTGTGGTAATATAATTCCTTTCCTTTAATCTCCCTCTTCTCTCTTCTCTATTTTCTCTCTCTCTCCACCTTATTTATGTAATAAATAGTCTAGCTGTTGATATTTTGGCCTCGTTTGTGCCTCTAATTTCACAACACGGGAATATTCATTAAAAACCTCAATCTCTTTCCCTCTCCGGATCAAGACAACTGAACAACACAAAAATGTAGAAACAACAGGGGGAAAAAAGTTAGACTGAATGAAAATTCACTGCTCTTGTCTCTAGCTTGTATTTACATTTGCACTGTTATTTCTCTACTGAGGATGATGTTACTGAAGGAAGTTCCATGTGTCTTACGTTACGTAGGCAGTCAAATACTTATGATGATATATTTCTGGTCTTAAATTGTATTCACCTATGATAATACTAAGGTGTGCATTATTTCCCACATAGTGGCAGGTATATGCTGCTATAACCTTTACCTCTTTGAATGTTGCTGTAACTGATGGTCACGTAATTTTTTAATTCTCTTTTCCCATCATGCCCTTTCCATTCAGATTTGTCACGTAGCTTCTTCTTTCCCTTTTTAACCCATCCACATTCAAAAACATTTCTAAAATGATAGAACAGATATGGAATGTTCTTCTATCTACCATTTGGTCTCCTTACATATTTTCCCACCTCCTTTCCTCAGTCTTGGTCAGATACTGGAGGGCCTGTTTCTTACTCTCCTGTGAAGGGATTAGCATGGCAGATTTCACAGTTTATTGCATGATACTGCAATAAACATGACTAATGATAATATGAGAAGGAAGGTGAGGAGGTTTTGTCAATTAAAAAATGTTGATGATTACAGTGCACCTCACAACTGAATGCTAAATCTGCATGCGTGTGCTGGACAGTCATGGTAAGCATTGTATGAGTAGTCAAGCCAGATAAGACAGTTTTAAAAGAAGAGAGAATACTTTGATGAAGGGCTGCTGAAAGGATTTCATAAAAGTTAGTTATCACAGCTCTTGGCAGGAGTTTCACAAACAGGGTTTCATCCAATATATCCCCTGATATCTAGCAAGAAAGAATATAAAGCAGAAGACCTGAAGATATCAGGTTAGGTGTATAAAGTTCAAAATAGTGCAACTCTTCATCAACTATTTATGCTTCTGAATGATAGACACCAATCCTGATGCTGGCTTGCCAGGCTGTTATTAGTAATCTACAACTCATAGTGGTCCTTGACAGCTGCTGCAGATTCATAAAATCTGAAATGCACACCAGAATTTTGGCTTCACTGTTTTGTGTCAGAAAAGTTCTGGTAACATTCATCATATGCAAAATCCAACAAACAGGAAAAATTGTCGAGCATAGAATCACAGAATCAGAAACACAGAATCAACCAGGTGAGAAGAGACCTCCAAGATCATCAAGTCAAAATGATCACCCAGCCCTATCTGATCAACTAGACCATGGCACTAAGTGTCTCATCCAGTCTCTTAAACACCTCAAGGGATGCTGAGCCCACCACCTCCCTGGGCATCCCATTCCAATGGGCAATCACTCTCTCTGTGAGGAACTTCTTTCTAAGATCAAGCCTAAACTTCCCCCTGCACAGCTTGAGACAGTGTCAAAGGGATACTTAATCAGTGCACTGAACTCTTTAAACATGAATGTTTATTTATGATCTTTCTCTGTGATTTTGGATTAGGTGGCACACCAAATTAACAGCCTTTACTGAATATGCCGTGACATCTCACGCAAGTTTCTTATCTGAAATAAACAGCAACTGGTGGAGCATGAGACCTCTCACAAGAGTTAATAGAGCGTGATCAAGAACAGGATTTGAAATGGGGTCCTAGAATAGATGGGACTTCTCAAATAAAAGAATAAGTTTTCCAAACTTGCAACTTTTGGGCATGTTTTGCTGGATGATCATATCTATTTTGTAATTATACTTTTGGAAACTAGATCCATGACATTTTTGTTATCTTGCTGGTATTACTCCCTTGAGTTGTCCACTTAAATTTACCACATATAGAAGCCAAAAGCACATTACCTCCAAGAGCTTTGGGAGGTTACATAATGTGAATCAATTTAATTATCATAAATAAATGTCAAATGACTGAAATACATTTTCTCTGATTAAACTGTTAAGGACAAGAACATACAGGAAGACTGCACCTTTATTTTATTCCTTTTACCAAAAAAAGTGGGGGGAGGAATGAGTGGAGGAAATAAGATAGTGTCTTATGAGTAATTTTTGCATAATAATGAATGACCCCCCCCCAAAATAAATAATAATAAAAAAATATATAAATGAGTTAGTAGTCTATTCATTAGTAACTAAATAATTCTGTTTCTGGGAAAAAATCTGAACACTTAGTAAACTAAGTAGTTGTGACCGTTTTAGTTGTGACCGTCACCCTGCCACAGTAGTCATAACTTGAATCACACTGTGCTAACTTCAAGCTTTTGTCTCAAAATCTCCTATCCTCAGTGTGCAAAGAAAGCACACATTTTTGTTATCCTAGCTATCTCAAACAAAATAATTAACCCCAGCACCCTTATGCCATACTTGCTCAGAGAATTCACTCTCTAGAAGTGTATAAAGTATTTTCTGAGAACTGTGTTCATAAATTATTCCTATTGCTTTAGTCCCTAGAAATCCTCTAAAAAAATCCACCTGGTATTCTCTTTTGCTGATAAGGTAGTTTGAAGTGTCAGGCTCAGTTTTCAATAGTTGCTTTCCTGGGCTGAGATTACAACCTAAAGACAATCCTTCCTCTGAAAACAGATGTGCAGATCCCCAGGTTTACTAACAAACAGGACCGTTCAAAGACTTGGATTTCAAAGCAGTCACTTTCAAGTCACTAACCATTACATTTCTAACCAGGTGAAGAATTGTAGATGAACGTGATTAAGTGATAATGCTCATCTTGAAATTTGTTATAGCAATATAGCCCTTGTGACTTAGACATTTTATACTGCACATGTGAAATTGAGAAGTGGGAAGGAAAGGTATTTTAATGTTTGTCTTTGTTTTTCACTACCCCATTGTAATTGTCAATAAATTAAATTATTTCTCCCAAAGCTGTGTCTATTATGCTCACAGTGGTAACTGGTAAGCAATCTACCTCAACCCAAGATCTTTCCCATCCTTTTTTCTCCTCCTGTTTGGCAGGATGATGGGGATGAGTAGCTGGGTGAGAATTTGGCTATTGCTCAAGTGTGGCATCAAATCTGAACTTTTAAGTCATATCGGATATTCACCATCTCTGTGAAGAGAAATGAAGATATTTTGCTGCAGTCCACAGCTTATCTTGCTGTACATCCAATATCTGAGAAACTGTCCAGTGCCTCAGTTACTGGGAGGCTAACTGTACAATGAAGAAAAAAAAGAAACAAGAAAAAAAAAAAAAAAAGGTAAATCTGCATGCAGTCCCACAAGTTCACTTTTTCCCATCCTTGTATCCTGAAAAGATAGTAGTCTAGTCTAGTCTATAAATTATAGTCTAGTCTATAAATTATTATAGATTATAACTCTTTTTCAAAATCCTGACCAGAGTAATAAAGAAGTTAGTCAACTGATATTACACTCACTCTTATTGCCAGTCATTATTATATGCTAATGGTCATCAATGGTCATTATTGCTAATTTTACTAAAAATCTACCATCAAGGAACCTAGCAAAAAATGGAATGGAATTAGCAGTTAAAACTTAAAGTAGATTTGAAAAATCGGGTGCAATTTTTAATACAGAAGACAAATACAGCACAAATATGTGCTAACTCTGAGGATTGGAATGAACTTTACATGCTGTGAATAAGTGAAGAAAATGTTTGCCTCATGAAGATTCAATATCCTCGTGGAATATTATTACATGTATAAGTGGAATGTATGACAAGTGAAAAACAAGTAGCAAGAACAGATGCCACATCCATCAGACTATCCCTTTTTTGCTATTGTCAAGAAATGAAGAGATGAGGTTAGTAATACCATTGAAAATGGTGCAGCCTATTAAGCTTCTGAAAGCTAATTTCATAATGCCATAGATGTTTGCATAAGCCACACATCAGAGACCCGGACAAGAAATGAAAACAGGTTAAAAAACCCCAACTGATTACAAACAATAATGTTCCTGAAAAGATTGATTTAAAAAACCCACCAAAACCAACCAAATGAAACAACAAACAAACAACCTCCCCCAAAACCCAAACCACCCAATGAAACAAAATCCTTCAACAAAGTCATTCAGCCAAGCTTCCTGCTTACAACATCAGTACACTACTGACACAGGCTTTTAAGTTTTTGGCAATGGAAATGATGAAGAAAGTAAGAGTAACCACTGCTTCCCTCCCCTCATTGTTTACTTAAGCTTTTGTATGGTGCTCATGATGGGTGAAGAAGTGACACTGCTCTGTATGCACACCAGCTAGGAACAGTTCAAGTGGAAGCAATGGAATGTTATTACACCAGTACAGATCCATTTCACATCTGGCCCGAAAGTGCCATCTCTTCTAAAGCAAAATGAACAATCAGGTTTCATATTCACTCTGGTTTTTACCCTCTGTGCTACACTGTGTGGGAAGGTTATATAATGCTCTTGCCAACATGAAAACAACCAATCTTCAGATTTCTCAGTAGAGCTTTCAAAGTTGCATATTCAGGTACTGGGAATCAACATTCCCAGCACCTCCTCAGGGAAAATGGTGGATGAGAAAATGCTCATGAAGAGATAATAAAGGCCTTCACAAATGAACAAACAATTGTCCAACAATTATTTGTGCAGCTGGTAAGATAAAATTTATATTTCAAGCTTTGATTCAGTTCCCTACATCAGTTACAAGGCATAATCTCTGCCAAGGACTCTTTCAGCATGGTTCATAGTGCAACATTATGGCCTGAAGCAAAAATCAAAGCTACCATGCAATATTCACTGTTCTCTGATTGATAGCCCCTCTGCAGAAAGCACCTGCAACCCTGATTCTCTCTAGTCAGTAATGCATGGCACTGGAATTCTGACATTTAAGTGAACAGAAGATGCTTCTGTGCAACCCAAATTTGTTTAACGCACTTGTGATTTTCTTTTTATCCTATACATTGTTTTTCTATCCCACTCACTGTTATATAACTAACAACAGAAAACTTGATTTAAAACAAACTTTTTGAGTTTTGATTTTTCAAGCTCTTTGTTACTGCAAAATCAATTAACAAATACAGTAGGCAGTATTTCAACTATCAAAATAGGAAAATTGCACTTAAAAAATATAAATCATTGTGCTTTTCTATAATCTCCTCAGGAAGAAAACTACTTAACAACTCAAACCCAGAAAAATAGCCATTTTAAAACAGAGTCTATCTGCCTGCATCTATCCTTTCTCACGTTACTCAAGACTCTATGGCCCTGAGCTCTGGTTTAATTCATAATTGTAAGTTAAGATCATTCTTTATTTAATCTCAATTTAATAAATTACTTCTAAATGGTCCTTCTGCTAATTTATTAACATATAATAAGAAGGTCATTTAGAGCTGTTCAGACTTAGAGAATAGCTAGTTCACAGCATTATAAGGTTTTCTCTCAGTTAGTATGTATGTGGCTCTCCATGAATTTTGGGGGTTTGGTTAACATTTCTATAGGATAACATTTTTCCAGGAATTTAGATTTTCATGGCTTCGTGAGTAACTTAAAAATCAGGAATAGATATTTAGCATTATTACAATTCATGTTGACATTCACATAAGTTATTCTTAGTCAGTTTGGAGTCTCTGGAATGGTAATATTGAATAAGACTCCTAGATTTTCCCCTTTGCTCCATTGATGCCCTTATTAAACTACTCAGAACAAAGGAATTAACTGGTCTGCTAAAGAATTCCAGGCCTAACTAAAATGTCAACTTGCAGCTTAATATAAATCAGTCTCAAAAGACAGGGTGCAAACCTGTATTTTAATGCCCAGAAAAAGGGAGCTAATTTTTATTCATTAAGATAGTGGGAATTTTCAAAGCTATTCAGGTTAATCGTGTGCACTGCAATATTAGCTAAACAATTCTATATCAGATTTTGGTCTGGGTGCAGTTGCAGACTATTTGGAATAATTAAAGCCAAACTATTGATGTGCAGCTTCTTTATCAAAGTCATGGAAAATGATAAATGAATAATGCTCATAATATATGACAAACTTCTTCAGGAGAAAGCAGGGATACAGAATCCTTTTTATGAAGAATATTTGAATTTTGAAAGAATCACAGAAGTGTTCATGTTGGAAAAGATATTTAACATCATTAAGTCAAGTCCTTGACTCAGCTCTGTCCAAGTTCATCAATAACACATATGTCTAAGCACTGCATCTACATCTTTTAAATACCTCTAGGCATGGTGACTCAACCATTTCCCTGGGCAATGTATTCCAATCCTTGACAACCCTTTCAGTGAAGAAATTTTCCATAATATCATCTAAACCTGTCCTGGAACAACTTGAGGCTGTTTCGTCTTGTCCTGTAACTTGCTGCTTGAGAGAAGAGACCAATACCCATCTCGTTACATCCTCCTTTCAGGTAGTTGTAGAGAGAAGCAAAAACTCCCCTCAGCCCCTCATAAGACACTCATCATAAGACTGGAACTCTACATCGTTCGCCAGCTTCAATAATTCCCAGATAGCAGTACACTGTCAACAGCAATGTACCTGCACCATGGACAAATGAGTACCTTATCTTCATTGATAGCCTTATTAGTAAACACTAAATTCACTAATAGAAAGTTTAATAAGAAGCAAAGAAAGAGTTAAATGTAAAGAAAGCAGTAATATCCCTTATTTCACCTAACCATATTAGGTTTTCTTGGCTTCATCTTGAATGTCTTGTTAAAGATAAGAAGTTTTAGTAGCTATTGTAACGAGAGTTTAAAGAGTTAAAGCACCAGAAATTTAAACCAGGAGAAATACCTTGCAAGTGAAGGATATCTCAGAACTACCTCCTGTGCAAACAAAATGTCCTGCATGGTTAAATGCCTGATTTAAAAACATTATCCAAAGCAAAACTATTTTCTCTTCCCTCCACTTAAGTCTGCTGTGAAAACAACGTATTCAGAATGTAAGACATAGCAGATGGTATGAATTATATTCCTTAAAAATTCTCCTTCCTGCTATGATGGGAAATGAAAAAACGTCATCAAATGAATCAATACATTATCAAAATGCCATCCACAAAAGGAACACCATGTGATTGATGCCTTTTTGTTTTTTTAATGATCACTTCAGCTAAGCTACTATAAATTCCAAACAACTGGCTTACGGTGGAGTAACTAGGTAAGCTTTTAAAAACAACAATTATACTTAGAAGTTGTGGATAGAATTTCCTCTAAAGAGCAAACACTCCCATTGTTATTGCTAAGTATGACACCAGAATTTGGAGAAAGGTCAGGTCTTTTATTATAGTAGTTATGCATTCATACAAATCCCTTTGGTGTTGGAATACACATAAAGAATAAGATAAGACAACGGGGGTGTGGGGTGTATGTGTGTGTGTTTGTGGAGTTTTTGTTTGGGTTTTTTTTTTTTTTTTTCGTTTGTATGTGGTCCTGAACCTCTAATACTATCAAGGTTTAGAAATTTACTAGTAGAGTGCAATCTGATTAATTGGTCCCGTTGGTGTGCAATGTAGAGCAATGATCACCTCAAAGGCTAATCATTTTGACAGAGTGCTCTGAGTGTCATTTTGTGAGAATGATAGTTCAGGCTTTACTATCTTTTATCACCTCAGCAGAACTCACAAAGCAGCAGCTCACAGGCAGTCCATGTCTTAGAGTACTCAACTACCTCTGGGAGTCAAGTGTTCCTAATGAATGTTAGAGCATGTGTCAGAGATTGTGGCTGAAAAGCAGCCATCTGCAAAAATAAACAAACAAACAAAAATTTAGTATGCTCTGTAAAATAGAAAAGGAAACCAAATACTGTGGTGATGGGCAAACAAAAGACATCAGAAAGAATTCCCCTAAAAAACAAGATATAAGAGATGACATTCTAGCACTTACTGATTGCAATAACTTCACAGCAGCTTGACATTTCTACTGGTATGCCTATAAAGTCATGTATTTCCTTTCTGTGTGTCATACAATCAAGCACTTCTAACTGCCTCTGTTTTCATAGGAGGGATAATTTCTTTTGTTCTGCTGATTTAATTTCCCCCTTATTTTCTGCTTCCACCATCACACCCTCCTCATCACAACAAACAATAACTTGAAAGGGAGTAAATTGGAAAAGCAGTAGCACATGGTACTTTCTCTACAATACAAAGGAAGTTTCTTGTGTTTGAACTATAACAAGTGAGGAAGCAGAACAGAGGGTAGAATTCATGAGATAATGATTTCAAATGGCCACCTCTCTTTAAATGTTTCATGGCAGGAAAAAGAGGAGACAAGTTCAAATGTTCACATATAGGTTTGAAAACCATAACAAACAAATAAAATCATATTTGTTCTCATTTAAGCTCTGTGAACTTGCTTCCAATTCAGAAGCTTCCAACTTAGCATTCTGTGAATATGCATCTAACATCAGTCCAGCACACAAATACAAAATACTTTCAAGCTCAGATCTAAGTATTACCAGATTCTTTCTGATGTCTACTCATCTATTATTTTTTTCAGGTGTACACTAGGTACAGGCAAATATTATTAAAATATTCCACAATGTCCACTGCACTTTAAATATGAACATTTACCAGCAAGATTTCCCCAGAACATGTAAGTCCTCCAATGACTGTTATTAACTGGGACTGTCCCTGTATCAGCTATACTCAGTAAAGTTTATTTACACTGAAAGGAAAGGAAGACCTTAGAAATAAGTGTATGTTTCTGTTTTGGCAGGTACCATATTCTAGTATGCAGTGAAGCTTGTGATCTAACACTTATTCTTCTGACTTAGATACGAAGGTCAGCAACATCAACAAATTCTTGTGCATGCTGCAGAATCACATTCTGAATCCAAAGAAGTTCTTGTTTTGCCTGATGGCAGCTGTGTTTTCACAGTACTATGAAAGCAGTACTCTGTGTGTGTAGATCATATTATCACACTGTGGCTACTAGACAACCTATGCAACAAGGAACACCAACAATTAGACATATCACACTTGCAAAACTGAAGCATATATTTTCAGCCTAGCCTTTTCCTGAAGACAAAGAAACTAAAACTAAGGTATTGTATGAAGGTAAATCTTAACATAGCTTGGCGTTGTGAAAAAATTAGCTCCATCCCAGCAAAACCCAGTACATATATTAAGCACTGAAGTCCAGCTCAGGTTGGACTCGATCTTCGAGGTCTCTTCCAACCTTAGTGATACTGTGATACTGTAGTCGTTCGCCGTTGGAATGGGCTGCCCGGGAGGTGGTGGAGTCGCCATCCCTGGAGGTGTTCAAGAGGGGATTGGACGTGGCACTTGGTGCCATGGTCTAGTCATGGGGTCTGTGGTGTCAGGTTGGACTCGATCTTCGAGGTCTCTTCCAACCTTAGTGATACTGTGATACTATAATAATTAAATGTAAGTAATTTCACATATAGGTGAAAGAAGTTTACTGAAATTGCTTTTGTAATAACAGCCACGTGGGAAAGAAAGATACTGAGAAGCAAAGGAAACATTATCTGATATTTCATGTGTATCAGATATGAACAAAATCTTGCTAGGAAACAGCAAAAACAGCAGTTATGGCAGAAGTGTGTGATCTGGTTACAAGCATAAGGAAACATCGAACGGCCCAATGCTAGGTCAGCAGTGCTCTTCAAGCCACCCAGATCAGATAAGGACTAACAAGCAAGCTACAGAACTCTCTCAGAAGCTTCATCCCTATTGCTGCTGCTACCTCTGGGCATCAACACATTTCTTGACTCCTTTCCACATCAGTTTCAATCACTGGCAGAATGTGAAGAAAAATACTAGTTTTCCATGTCAGAAATGTTGTGATTTACAAATAACTTTATAATAATGCAAAATGCCATTTGCATTTTGTGCAGTTCACATCCAGGCATTTCAGAGACTGAACAGATGTCAACAGGCAAAAAAGAAAATAATAATTAAAAAATAATCCTTAGCATTATTTTTTTTGTTATAATTGGTTCTTTGTCATAGACTGAGATATGCAATTATGAGTCACTTGTGAAACTTCAAAATACAGGATTTTGTCAAAGGCAACATGACTGAAGTCATGAAAGAAGGTGTCAAATGCGGCAGTTTGGTATATTGAGGATATGTTGTGGATGAAAATGAAATTGAAATTTTTTTTCACTGTGTTGTCATTCTGAGATGTCCTGCATTAATATCTACCTGGCAAGCAAGCCAGTCAAAAATATAATACAAAGTATTTTTAAAATAAAACTTTTCAATCATCGATTCTCTTCTGGTTTAGAAAAATCAGTTATATGGAACGCACGCATACACGCAGACCAAGCAGAATGTCCCTGCATGAGGAAAACCTATTACACTATCTACCATTAGAGTTGTCAGGAAGGCAGTACTGCACATACAGTGTACTTGATATCAGCACAATATGGAAAGCATTTTCCCTTACCACTTCCAATCACTTATATAGATCATGACAGTAGGACTAGACATTAGTTTGATTTTTCAGATTTAAATCCTTTGCTAAACCTTGTTCTTTCTGAAGGATAACATTTGTATGTCAACTGACCTGACTTACTTAATTTGGTAGAATAAAGAGAATATTTTAAAGAAACATTTTTGAAGTTTGTTTTAACTCTCATAGTTACATCTGAATTACTGATCAATTTCCTGAGAAAACACTCTGTAATAAATATGCTAGCATTTCTCTCTCAGGGTAAAAATGATGGACATGCCTTTTCAACATGGTGTTTGCATCAGGGAGAGAGCATGCCATTTGCCGGACTGAGGAAAGGACACAAAACTGAGTTTCTGAAACCAGCTGAGAATGTGATAACGTCAGATTCATGATCACAAAATCTAAACAACTTTTTAACCTAAATAGGTCTGGAATTCTTAATTGGTAATAAACAGGATAGACAGTTACTGATATCTGAGCAGATGCATCATGTAGGTCCAGTGAAGTTTTTACATGTCTAACTCCTATAGAAGCTCCTAAATAACCATTGAGCTGAATGCAGTTAAGGAACCAAATATTCCTGTGATTCACGCCCAAACACTGTAAAATGCCTGTGGAAATTCCAGTCAACAACAACAAATCTCTCATACTGAGACAGAAAACAAATCTGAAAAACCTGTAATCACATCTCCGAGTTTTAACTTAAAAAGAAATTTACATTTTGATAAATGCAGTGAACTTTACTATATTATGCATATGCACAGTAAAATACCTCCTAAACAGCTTCAGTAGTGAGGATATTGACGATGTTGCTATTGGTGTAATTAAGCTGCTGACAATACAAAACTAATTGCATATATGTCCCAGTATTCAAGTTTAAAAACTGCCAGACATTTATGTTTTAGGGAACTTAAATTATGCATCGAAAAATTTCAAATTTTCATGCAACATTTGACATCAGTTTACAATCAAAGCTGTCAGGTCAGAAAACATTTCTGTCTTTGTCTCTTAAAGGATATGAGAACTGCTGAAATCAAACCTGGGCCATTTTGCTGAAGCAAGAAGATAAATTGGAAGGAATAATTCCTAGGCACAGTGTCAACCCTACACACTGACACACACACGAGAGAAAAAAAAAAAAGAGAGAGAGGAAGTTTTCATGACAGGAGACATTATGCTAGCTTGTCCAAGTGATTATGCTCCTTCTGCTCTCCACCTTCTTCCCCCGTGGTGTAACTCCTCCAGCCCTTAATTAAAATAGAAGTTTTTGATGTTTTTAATGCTTTGCATTTTTCTTACCTGTGTTCACAGTTCTGAGCCATCTTATGGGGGGTGGGGTGGGGGGTAACCCAGGCTATTTGTGTAAAGCTACCCAAATGAAAACTCCAAAGTGTTAATTTTCCTAAATTGTCTCTTTCTGTCTCTTAATTCAGTTGAAACAGAAAAGAATAATCAAATATGTTTCTCTTGGAACAATCTTCCTACAAATGTAATGTCACTCTTAAAAGTTAAGTCACTTTCCCTGTAAGGCAAAAATATCCTTTGAAATGTATTAAATTTCTTCATAACACACTTAATAAATCAGTCAGTTTATTTAGGCCAAGTGAAGAAGCTGATGGTTATTGTTTGCAGTCCACAGTTTTCCATATAAATATAGTTAACACTAATCACCACAGAAGCCATACATATTTACCTTTATATATATATTTAAATAAAAAAATAAATATGCAAAAACAATGTGAAATTATATCAGACCTCAGGAGCAGCATGCTAATATGTTCACAGAATCACAGAATTGTCAGGGTTAGAAAGGACCTCAAGGATCATCGAGTTCCAACCCCCCTGCCATGGGCAGGGACACCTCACACTTAGATCAGCTTGCTCACAGCCACATCCAGCCAGACCTTAAAAAAACTTCAGGGATGGGGCTTCCACCACCTCCTTGGGAAACCAGCATCTCACCACCCTCGTGGTGAAAAGCTTTTTCCTAACATTCAGTCTGAATCTACCCACTTCTAGTTTTCCTCCATTCCTCTTAGTCCTATCACTACCTGACATCCTAAAAAGTGCCTCACCAGCTTTCCTGTAGGCCTTCTTAAAATACTGGAAGGCCACAATAAGGTCTCCTTGGAGCCTTCTCTTCACCAGGCTGAATGACCCCAACACTCTCAGTCTCCACAGGGAGATGGTCCAGCCCTCTGATCATCCTCGTGGCTCTTCTCTGGACACACTCCAGCACATCCATATCTTTCCTGTAATAGGGGCTCCAGAACTGAACAAAGTCTTGCTGACTAAAGGTGTAATTAATGAGACACAATACTCTTCATCTCCATGTAAACTGTATGAATATATTCCTTGCTATGAAGAAATTAATCTCATTATAATGTATAAGACATGGACCAACTCTCAGTCCAAATAAGATAAGACCGTGCCCAGTCAAACTGCTGTCCACAATGTACCTCCTACTTGATCTCCCCCTGCCAGTGTTGGATAAGGCCAAGGATTACAAAATCATGGGAGACAGGTGGTCTCCTTTTCCAGACTTTCTTCAGTAAAAGGGAATCCTAAATTCAGAAGCAGACCGTCATCTGGAAGGTGCATCACTTGCCCACTTGCTTTCCAGTGGCAGCCACAGAACTCTGCAGTGAAGAGTCTTTCTGAAATTATTAATTATAAAAGACACAGTGACAAAATCCAATATATTAGCATGACATGGTGCTAGGAGAGATGTCTAGAAAAAGAAAGCATTTGCAGCAGGGCAGGAGTTGCACCAGTCCATCAGAACTCAGAATTCTGTCTCCTCTTTGAAGAGATATGGAAGGAAGAAGTATTGTGTTTTCATGGTATGCTCTTTCTTTCTGTTTGTAAGCTTCAGCCTTACACAGAATAAATTTAGTTGCATTTACCATGTTCTGGCCAAGATACTTCATTTATTTGAATCCCTTTAGATCATTCAGTATCGTTAAGAATTATTTGCTTTATCATCATCTAACTAGCGATCTCCCCTGAATGCTCACATATATTATTGCTTGAAAAGTTCCACCAGTGCTCCCAGGGATACAAACTCTCAGCCTCTTTCTGGAACTGCTGAGGAAATTTTCACACTACATAGCTGTTTTTTAGGACTGAGATTCATTTCTGATATGGAATACTGCTAATTGGATTTACCTGTACAACAGGAACACAGAAAAAAAAAATTTTAATTAAAATTATCAGACTGCAGTAAAATTGTTCCATTTTTCAAGTGACAGTGGGCATAATGTTTATCTTTCTCAAAAAAGGCTCTTCCCTTCTATTTAACTGTATTAAAATTAACAAAATAAAATAACAGAATAGTATGTCTCACAAGAGCAAAGTTCAATGTAAAGTGACCACTTTACACTTATGTGAAAGGAGGAAAAAGTAAAGAAACTGATTTGTAGAAATTACGTTTCTACATTTCAAGAGTTAGGTCACCGACATAGAAAGACTTTGTTCTAGTTTTTTTTCTCCTGTGGCTTCTGGTAGTCTGTATGTTTTATATAATACTTTTGACATCATAAAAAATGAAATACTTAACATGCTTGACAGAGTTTAACTATCTTGCAGCTCAGACCCACATGGAGACATCAGAGAATCGCATTATCCAGATTTACAAAGAAACGAGAAGAAAAAAAGCAGTGATGGTGGATTTTAAAAGGGATTAGCTATTTTTCAAATAGCAAAACAATCTCATTCTTTCTGATATGAAAAGAAAAAATAAAATAGAATTTTTAAATTAATTATAAAATAAAATGTTTCCACCACTCATTTCCCTTGACACTGCCTTGGAAAATAAAATCTGCATTGCAAAAGTGAATATACACAATATTTTGGACATATTTTGTCTTAACCTGGAATGTCAGTTTTTCCTAAGGGTACTGTACCAAGCTATCAGAATGGATAATTTTTGTGAATTAAATTTCTCTATTATGATCACATCCTTTAGTCCATTACATCATGCAAAGGTTTATAAAATGAGATAGCACTTTTCCACTTGTGTTTTGTTACTTTGTTCTTACAGTGACAGAATTATAGAATCACAGAATATATCTGGTTGGAAGAGACCTGCAAGATCATCACGTCCAACCCATCAAGCAATCCACCTAAACAACTAAACCACGGCACCAAGCACCCCATCAAGTCTCCTCCTGAACACCTCCAATGAAGGTGACTCCACCACCTCCACGGGCAGACCATTCCAATGGGCAATCACTCTCTCTGTATGGAACTTCTTCCTAACATCCAGCCTAAACCTGCCCTGGCGCAGCCTGAGATTGTGTCCTCTTGTTCTGGTGCTGGTTGCCTGGGAGAAGAGACCAACCTCTGCCTGGCTACAACCTCCCTTCAGGTAGTTGTAGAGAGCAATAAGGTCACCCCTCAGTCTCCTCTTCTCCAGGCTAAGCAACCCCAGCTCCCTCAGCCTCTCCTCATAGGGCTTGTGTTCCAAACCCCTCACCAACTTCGTTGCCCTTCTCTGGACATGTTCCAGCAAGTCAACATCTTTCCTAAACTGAGGGGCCCAGAACTGGACACAGTACTCAAGGTGCGGCCTAACCAGTGCAGTGTACAGGGGCACAATGACCTCCCTGCTCCTGCTGGCCACACTGTTCCTGATGCAGGCCAGGATGCCGTTGGCCCTCTTGGCTGCCTGGGCACACTGCAGGCTCATGTTCAGCCTACCATCAACCAGTACCGCTAGGTCCCTCTCTACCTAAGTTACAGTTTAGGCTTGTATGAAATCAGTGTTTCAATAAACTTACAAATGTATTTATAGCTCTACATGCAGAACAGTTTTCCAAAAAGCCTTTACATTAAAAGACCATCATTCTGACAGTAGGCTGCGTTTGGACCATTTTCCGTTCTCATTATAATTACCATCATAGGTATAGAATCAAACTGCAACATTTTCTTCTCTTATTGCAATCCATAGCGCAAGAACAAGCTATCAGAATTTTAATGCTTCATATATTCTATAAGTTAAGTACAGTTCTGTATGGCTTTGACCTTTTCAATATTCCATAATTTGACTGACTGGCTACTTTAATTTTTCCCCTGTTTACAGTCTCAGAAACATGTGGGGAAGCAGCAAAATGCCCAGCCAATCAAAATACTGAGCACTGAAAAGATCAAAGTAGTAAAACATCCTACAGTCTTTTGCAGAATATATTAGGCATTAAAATTTTAATATGACACTATAAAAAGATAACATTTTCCCCTGCAACTCTAGATACTATAAAAGTAGAGACACTAGTGCAGCAAAGATGATATCACTAAACCAAATAACAGAATTTATACTACTCATGTTCTTGGTTTACTGTGTTAGACATTTCCTCAAATAACTGCCTTTTTCCTAGTATTGAAATGAAATAAAATTCAGTTTTAGTTTGATAACTGTAATACAAACTCATGATTTCCCAGTATACATCCCAGTATTGGAAACTGTAGGCATTGAAGCTTCTGATCCTGCTGAATTCACATCACAAAACTTGTCAACAACAATCAATATTCTGACTTGCCATTATGTGGAAGCTTTCATTTTCTTTGTGGCTCATAGACATTAGGTCAGCCTAGTAAGAGAACAATTTTCTAACAATTTTTGTTTACATGACTCATTTGTACTTCTCCTCTCCTGAGTAGATAGTAGTAGAGGAGCTGGTGACAAAAAAAAATAAAAATTCACCACTTTGACAACAAAGCATTCTACTAGATTGGGTGTCCTATTCACTACCTTTTGAGTTCAAATTGCTAATGTGTTAAGTAGAAAACTGTGTCCTTATAATGTGGATTTATCACAATATGTCTCCTTTTGAGAGCAGACCACCTATAATAGGATCAAATGTGCACAAGCTGCTCACTCTGCTAGCAAGTCTGCAGTTTGTGGTACGATCACACAGCAAGCAGTCACCAGCAAAACAAAGCTACTTCAACATCATCCTTCGCAGTGGAATAACAAACATGACTTCTAAGACTAAAAAAAGTTATAATATTTTCAAATAGGAGAATAATTTGGTATAAAATGTATAATCTAATAACTCTAGCTGTCAAGAAACAAAGAAAAGAGTGCTATGCAATTTGTTGCCCTGTATTGGTGAGAAAGGTTACAGGCAATGGTGCAGAATTTCCCTTACATAATCCCAAACTCTGTGCTGTGCTGTTCTTTCTTCCTTCATATTGTATTACAGTTATCACATGCCCCATCCTCTTTACTTTATGTCACAACCTAGTTCTTGTACTGTCTCACTGAGTGGGCTCAACAAAACTGCAAAAGCATCTTCTGAAGGTGAATTGTTATAATTCTTGAGACATATGTTATCCAGAAAGTTTTCCTACATGTTATATATATTTATTTCTGAATGTTATAGATATTTCTTTCTATATCTGAAAGAAATACATTTAACAAGAGGTATATTAGCTCTCCACCAAGTAAGACTAGTAGTTTGGGTGGTTTTAAAGAGAAATTAACAAAGTGCTTGTACATCTTTCTCTACAACTACCTGAAAGGAGGTTGGAACAAGGTAGGTGTTGGCCTTTTCTTCCAAGTAAGAAGAGAAAGCATGAGAGGAAATGGCCTGAAATTGTGGCAGGGGAGACTTAGATTGCATATGAGGAAAGATTTCTTCACTGAAAGGGTTGTCAGGCCCTGGAACAGGCTGTCCAGGGTTGAGTTGCCACCCCTGGAGATATTTAAAAGATATGTAGATGTAGCACCTGGGGAAATGGTTTAGTGAACTTAGTAGTATTAGGTTAACAGTTAGACTTGATGACATTAAAGGTCTTTTCCAATCTACATGATTCGACAAATATTAACACAGTGTCCAGGCAAGCAGACAGAATGACTGGCAATATCTGCAAGATATGCAAAATGACATGATGCCAGTAAATGCCAGGCAGGAAAAAAAGTCAGCTTTCATTTTCCAGAAAAAAAGAAGTGGAAGCAAGCTGCCTATGAATACACTTAGACTGGAAATTGGATGATAGTTTTTAATGATCAGATATTTCTGTAAAAAGATCCAAACACTAGCAGTCAATGAAAACTGCCTTGAAATACAGAGGAAAACTACATTTTCAAATGTTTTTCTTGCAAGTCATTTTTGTGCAGCACTTTTTATAGGCTTGGTGAATAGATAATTTACTTCTGCTCCTGACTTATCACAAAAGGTGGATAATTAAATTTATTTTGTATGTGTACTTGCTACAGTGTAAAGACTGATCTAGAGAGATGTCTCACTGAATTAAATTACATAACATTATGCTTGTGCTATTCCATGAGACATTCTGTCTCCAAAGCAATTACAGTTTTCAAGAGGAATATGTACTAAAAGAAAGAGTATTTCCCATTTGAAAGCAACTGTAACTGTTCAACAGGCAATTAAGGGCATATAACTTTGAAGTCTCAGGTGCTGATCACAAAAAAGACTACACTGACCATCACCAATTTGCTTGGCAATATATGTATAAAAACCTTGAGAACATCCTACAGAACACCACCAGACCATTTATATTTCCCTTTATAAAAATACCAATAGGAAATTTAGAGTTAGTAAATTATAAGCATTGTACTTCGGGGAACACCTGAAGAATGAACATGCCAAATCTCAAGCACTACTATGTGGCAGATAACCTAATGGAAATTATTCCAGTTCTAAAGGCAAATCTACACTAGCCTAAGTGCAGATTTGAGGAGATATGGCAAGTAAAAGTGAAGTTCAGTTCAAAGCGTAGTTGTTACTGCCATCATAAGCCATTCCTGTTTGTCATTATGCTATAAAAAAAGTTGTTTGCTGACTTATGTGATAAGGTACCTATTTAGAAAGAGTGAGGACTGTGTTAAGAGGGGGCCTTTAACAATTTCCTTAAGTAAAAAGTGAAAATAGCACTTGCAGTTGGGTGGATTGAAACTGTTGATTCTCCAACTGATCCTGTCTATCAACTAGGACTGAGAACTGTCCTCACAGCCACAAGCTTACAGTCTTCTATTATTACTATTTAATTGAATGGGGAAGGAGATGTTAAAAGCCATTTATAGTATCTTTATAACTTTACATACTGAAGGTCAGTCTTTATATTCTTATTCTGGGGTTGATGGTGAGAGCTTCATTTCTCCAGAGGCCAGTTGAATGCAAGAACATAATTTTGGTAGTCTGTGTCATTTGCTGAAGGACTTGATATCCTTGATTACATGGCAAAATAAAGGTACCCATCTTCAGATCCAGGCTTACTCTTTGTAGATATGCACCGCATTCCTGTGGAAGAGTATTTTCACCAAAGGCGACTAGGAAAAAGACAATGTCAAAGGAGGAGGAAGCAAAAGATTTCTTAATTAAGAGAAAATGCATTGGAAAGCAAGAGCATTAGATCTGAAAATACATTATGAGCAAAAAGTTTTTTAAAAAATAGGATAAAGTTGTTCTTTATTACCTGCCTTACTCTTAGGTCTCATTTTTATCAGCTCACTAAATAAAAATCTTTGAATTCTGAAAACACTAAGAGAGGAGGACAGCCTATAAGAACCTTTTCATGTATTAAAGGCTTTTATGAAATTTTATGATCCAGCCCATTTCCATTTTTGGAACTGAAGCCATAGTAAAGTTTTGAAGTGTTCTATTCAGAAACATTTTTCATGTGAGAGAGGCTATTTTCATGCAGGTTTGCTTCTACAAGCTAGAGAACTGATGGCTTTCTCTCAAAAGCCTCTTGTATAGAGATTTCCAGTGTCATTTAATAAACTCAAGAGGTCTGAATAAACATCTAGATCTTTGTTTGCAACCAGCTAAGTAGCTTTTGAAGTGTACTAGAGGTGTATTGATGCCAGAGGCATCAGGTAGCATTAAATACAGTGGATTACTTGACCTGGGTTTTACTGTAAAATATGACTAAGGAAAGTGTTTATAAAAGATAGGTTTAGGCACAAAAGGCAGTTTTCTGAGGTGCCTTCTCTAGTCATTGAAATGAGACAGAGGGTCCTTTAATCAGGAACCCTGCTCCTGGGTTCCAGAAGTCCTTGATGTCCATATAACAGCTGCTCTGGTTTTGTTGTCCAACTTCCCTGCTTTTGCCATCTCTTCAGCAATATATAGAAGGATATACAAGGTAAAAGTCAAGAAATAAAATAGCAAAACTGCAGAGTAAGAACATAAGAATAAATAATGTTTATCACTAGTAATAAATTTAAAATATTTATCTATGGTGTGTAGATAGAATCCAGTGAGGATTCAATAATATCTATGAGCTATCAGATTCTGCATTAAAGGGAATATCAAAACGGCATTTGAAAACAACAGCACAAGCGAGTACAAAGGAGAGAAGTAGTCACAATGAAAGAACACAATGAGTAGATACAAGCAAAGGAATACTGTAGGTCAGCACTAGCAAGTGCTGACATAGTATGACTTATGTATTTGGCAATTGAATTACTCATTGAAATACTTCTCTTTTTGTGTTTATTTTTTCCCCCTTGTGTCTTACTTCCATTAATCTGTCTTTTTCTCTGTCATGCTAATAGTTTCCTTTAAATTGTTTCCCTCACCACGTATAACCCAAGATGATGAATTCTTCCCCTTCAGGGGAAGGGGAAGAAAAGAAGAGCTGGAACTTGGAGAACTGTGCATGAAAAATATCCTGGAAATATAGATTTCTAATATTAAAATGTGAGGGGTATTAAGAATTCTGTTACATGGACACATTCAACAGTGACATGGAAGTGTTCTGTTACAGATTTGTCATAGGCTGTCTTGTATGACAGAAGCCAACGAAAGAGAAATCTCAGAGCTCAATTGCATAACTGGCTTCCACATTCTGCCTGCCCAGACTTCATCTACCATTTCTATTGAATTCCCATGTATTTCCAATTCTATGTTTCACACAGAAGACCTGGTTTAAACATAGTTAATTTGCTTCCTGTCAAATGATACCAAGCAGTTTACAATCTCTACATAGGAAATAAGCAAATTCAGTGTGAATTTGACCCCCAGGTGCCCACTCTCTTTTGTTTAATGCAGCATACACACAGAAAGAACAATTATGGGGCATTGTAATTAACATTTGTCAGAACCCTGGAATATAAACCATGTTTTCTTGGTAATTAGTTGGTGAGAAAGACCATGGAATTCTTCCTTACACCAATGGCAGTGATTGTAATAAAGTTAGTAGAAACAGGCTTAAGAAAAACAAACATTACATACCTATTGCTGAAAAGCTATACTATTCAAACCAAGTGTTCTCATTATTTAATTCATAGTTATTAATAAAATGTTGAGTAATCCGTGAGTAAGCCTAAGGGAGTATTATTATCAAGATTTACTTATGTCTCAATATAGCAATCAACAGTCACGATGTCCTCAGATTAAGTCTGCATATACACAGTCCCATTTCTAAATGTCATTTCAATCAGACAAAACAACAACAAACCCCCCAACAAACAAAAAAAGACCTCACAAAGAGCAAAGCAGCAAAACCCAGGATGCTTTGAATGAATGTATGACATTACAATGAATGTAAACTGAAATATTTCTATAGTAGCTTTGGTGTGGTGTTTTTTTTGTTTGTTTGTTTTTAACACTGCTACAGGCAGGTTTAAATTCAGGGTGTATGCAGAACAAAGTTCTTCATAGGTGGTCCTATGCAAGAAAATGTCATAGTCACATTAACCGTATCACCAAAGAACAGTTACACCTAGAATTAGGATGTTGTGACTGAATTTTGTGGCAGAACAGTTGGCAATTTCCAAAAGCAACAGAATTAAGACACAAGATTTTTATTTGTTTTTATTTTGTTTTACACTTTTCACCCACGATGTCTATGCCTGTACGCATCACACAGCTTCCTAAATTGCCTCTACCTCATCTTTTCCCATCTTCAGTCTCCTCCCTTTTGTTCTGTAAGACACAGGCTGTCTCTTGCACATTAGAAGAAGAGACATACAAATACTACATTCATAACCATTTGTTGTCTGTTGACACCTTCTTGCTAAGCAAGGGGCCAACTGGACTTCTGTCCAAGAGAGGTGGAACACAGCCCTCTGTTTTGTATTCATTCTGATAACTAAAACTTGTGATAGCATAGAGTGACCCAGGAAACCAAGTATTGGTCTCCTTTACTCTTCAATTTTCAGGTTCCAGGAAATGCCAACATACTTTACCAAACAGGTAGATCTCTACGAGCCTACTACGAAATCAGTTTCCCAAAGTGCCGGGTAAGTCGTATAGCTGGAGCAGTCAGTCAACAACTGAAAAATGCCAAAGGAAGGGATGCCTCTTTCTAATCAGAGGTAAGCTGATATTGTGATTAGCTCTGTAAACATGCTGCAGAATGAACTGATGAGTATTACAAGGGCAAACATTAATTTAAAATCTCAGATGCTATCAGACCCAAATGCAAACGTGAGGTGTGTTGTCCCTCTGACAGAATTCCATCTTGGGGAAACACAAGTCATAGCTTTATACATGTTTATGTCTGCAAATCATAGTGATCCACTTTACTGTAAAAACAAGAGGGAAATGCATTAGAAAGCATATTTGGAGGTTAATACTCCCTTTCCTGCTGGGAAGAAAAAAAAAGCAAAACTGCAAAAAAAATATTTTGTACTGTGCTGTCAGAAAAATAATTTCAGATATCATTTGCACTACTTTGTGCATAGTCTCCTAAATATTCTTTCAAGCTTCTCCATGAAGTGGTTGAGTCACCATATTTAAAAGATGCGTAAATGTGGTGCTTAAGGACATGGTTTAATGGTGGACTTGGCAGGTGCCAGTTTTATGTTAGAATCAATGATCTTAAATGTCTTTTCATACTTAAGTGACTCTATGTGTTATTCATAGACAAGAAATCTTAACAGCTTTGGAAAACAGAAAGAAAAGATGTGAGGGAAAAATCTTGGTGCAAGAATAAAACAGGAATTGAAACAAAAAGACTAAACAGCCAACATGAAACATTTTGCTTATAAGGCTTCCCCTCCCTCCGCCTTCTATTTGTTTTTCTCCATAAGAACTGTAATAAATATATTGAACATCAGCTACATGCCATGGAAGTCAGTCAGAATATTTCCACTAATCTTAGTGGAGGTCAGAATAGTTCAGTTGCTGTGCCATGCAGGTTTATGTGCACAGAGTCAGGGTAAATGTACTGCAAAAATCAGTGCACAATTTACACAGCTAAAAAGATGACAGAAAAAGCAATGACTTCTGTGCTGAGAAGACAGTAGAAGTAAAAATCTGACTCCTGTTCTTTGCCACAGAAACAGGACTGGTACACATAGCGAGGTGCTATGCTGTGACTATTCATTGTTGTGGTGGAGTAGGAAGGTTCCCCCCCCACACACAAAAGAATCCACAGCTAACTCAGCTGGAGAAGCAGATGAAAGCTATATTTTACAAGCAGAAAATGGAATGCAATGAATGTGTACAAAAACATACAATATTTACAATATATACAGAAATATACAGGAATGTATGTAATACAGGAGACCTTTCCCCAACCCCCCTGCGGCCAGGGGGGTTCGGCATGTCCCTCCCTTCTCCCTCCCTACCTCCCCTTTTTCCCAAAAGGGTTAGAGAGAAAGAGAAAGGAAGGTAATTAAAAGGGTGAAAACTTGTTAAGCACAAAAGCATTAGTTTTCTTATCTGGTTAGCAAGAATCGTCCCTGCGTAGCAAGCTGTTGCTTCAGAGAGAAAAGCAGGCCAGCCCACAGTACAGGGGGAAGAAGACGACTGACTGCCCCCCCCCCCCCCAGACTGAAAGACCAAGCCAGAACTTACAGCCGGGCTCTACCAATGAAACTGGTTTAGCATATCGTTGTTTTCATTTATCTACAAAAACATTCAGCCAGAGTGTTCAGAAAGTGTCCCTTTTTTAAAGGCACAGCCTAAACCGGTCACAATTGTGCACCCAACACACCACCTTTCCATATAAAAGGTTGTGCAACAAACCTGCACAAACAATCTCTCACATGCCAAGAAAAACACCACAAAGCTGGATTTGCTTTTCTTTCATCTGCTGGTTCAGAAACACATAGTCATTCATAATACTCTACTGCTCTGTTTGGGGAAATGATTAATGCCAAGATTAATTTATGCTTGATTATTCATCAAAGCATTCCACAAATACTAGTGAAAAGTATCACAGTACATTAGAGGTTGGAACCGACCTCTAGAGATCATTTAGTCCAATTTTCCTGCCAAAGCAGGATCACTTAGGGTAGGTCACACAGGAATCAATCTAGGTGGGTTTTGAAAGCCTCCAGAGAAGGAGACTCCACCACCTCTCTGGGCAGCCTGTTCCAGCGCTCCATCACCCTCATTGTAAAGAAGTTTCTCCTCATATGGATGTGAAATATTCTATGTTCAAGTTTGAACCCATTGTTCTTTGTTTTATTACTGTGCACCACCAAAAAAAAGCTTGGCCCCATCCACTTGACACCTACCCCTCAGATACTGATAGACACTGATCAGACACCCTCTCAGTCTTCTTTTCTCAAGACTAAACAGCCCCAGAGATCTCAGACTCTCTTCACAGGGGAGATGTTCAAGGCCCCAAATTATCTGGTAGGCCCTACCAGAAATAAAATACAATACAATACAATACACCAGGTTGGAAGAGACCTTCAAGATCATCGCGTCCAACCCATCAAACAATCCAACCCACCCAACAACTAAACCATGGCACCAAGCACCCCATCAAGTCTCCTCCTGAACACCTCCAATGAAGGTGACTCCACCACCTCCACGGGTAGCTGATTCCAATGGGCAACCACTCTCTCTGTATAGAACTTCTTCCTAACATCCAGCCACTACATAGAAGGAATTGACCACAAGTCATTAAGAAGTTTCATGTATTAAGGGGAAAAAATAAAAAATCTCTCCTCAAGAAGCCAGAGAAACACTTGCTATCACTATAGCTCGTGCTGAAACAAGCTGGAGAAGGGAATGGCCTAAACACCTGGCACATTTAAACAACTCACAGAATAATAGAATTGGTTTGATTGGAAGAGACCTCTAAGATCATTGAGTCCAATATAAACCTAACACTGCCAAGTCCACCAATAAACCATGACCTGAAATGCCATGTGTACATGTTTTTTGAAAGCCTCCAGGGACAGTGACTCCATCACCTTGCTCAGCAGTCTGTTCCAATGCCTGACCACTCCTTCAGTGAAGAATTTTTTCCAACTATCCAACCTAAACTACCCTTGGTGCAAGTAGAGGCCTCTCTTGATGTTAGGGAGAGGAGACCAACAACCACTTCGCTACAACCTCCTTTCAGGTTTGTGTAGAGTGCAGTTAAGGTCTCTCCTTCAGACTCTTCTCCAGACTAAACAATCCCAGTTCCCTCAGTCAATTCTCATGAGACTTGTTCTCCAGACCATTCACCAGCTTCATTGCCCTTCTCTGGACACCCTTCAGCAACTCAATGTGCTTCTTCTAGTGCGAGCCACAAAACTGAGCATACTATTGAGGTGCAGGCTTGCCAGTGCAAAGTACAGGGGCACAATTTCTTCCCTGGTACTGTTTGCTTCACTTTTCCTGATAGGCCAGGATGCTGTTGGCCACTTGAGTACACAAGTCACTTGGCACTGTTAACCTTATGCAATTGGCCTTGGCCCATCAATCCAGCCTGTCCAGATGCCTCTGTAGAGCCTTCTCACCCTCAAGCAGACCAACGAGGGGACACAGTCTCAAGCTGCACCAGGGGAAGTTTAGGCTGGAGGTGAGGAGAAAGTTCTTCACCGAGAGAGTGATTCGTCATTGGAATGTGCTGCCCGGGAGGTGGTTGAGTCTCCGTCCCTGGAGGCATTCAAGAGGGGACTGGATGTGGCACTTGGTGCCATGGTCTAGTCGTGAGCTTTGTGGTTACAGGTTGGACTCCATACAATACAATACAATACTTGATGAGCTCTTCAGTGACAATACAATACAATAATACAATACAATACGCCAGGTTGGAAGAGACCTCCAAGATCATCGTGTCCAACCCATCAACCAATCCAACCCACCCAACAACTAGACCATACAGCCAAGCACCCCATCAAGTCTTCTCCTGAACACCTCCAGTGAAGGTGACTCCACCACCTCCACGGGTAGCCGATTCCAATGGCCAATCACTCTCTCCATGTAGAACTTCTTCCTAACATCCAGCCTAAACCTGCCCTGGCGCAGCCTGAGACTGTGTCCTCTTGTTCTGGTGCTGGCTGCCTGGGAGAAGAGGCCAACCTCTGCCTGACTACAAGCTCCCTTCAGGTAGTTGTAGAGAGCAATCAATGATCTTCAAGGTCTCTTCCAACCTTGGTTATTCTATTCTATTCTATTCTATTCTATTCTATTCTATTCTATTCTATTCTATTCTATTCTATTCTATTCTATTATTCTATTCTATTCTATTCTATTCTATTCTAACACTCCATTCCAGCTTAGTATCTGCAAACTTACTGAGAGTGCACTCAATCCCCTCATCCAGATCATTGACAGAGATATTAAACAGGAGTGGCCCATATACCAAGCTCTGGGAAGCATCACCAATGACAGGCTGCCAACTGTATTTAGCTCTATTCACCATTGCTTTGGTCCTGGCCACCCAGACAATTTTTCAGCCAGAGAAGCATCCATCCATCCATCCAAGCTATGACCAGCCCATTTCTCCAGGAGGGTGCTGTAGGAGACAGTGTCCAATGCTTTACTGACATCCAGATAACACACACAGCCTTTCTCTCATCTACTAAGCAGGTCACCTGATTGTAGAAGGAGATTGGATTCATCAAGAAGGACTTGCCCTTCTCGAACCCATGCTTACTGGTCTTGATCGCCTGGTAGTGCTGCACATGCTGCATAATGGCACTCAAGATGATCTGCTCCATGCCCATCTTGACACTAAGGTCAGACTGACAGGTCTGGACTTCTGCCAGTCCTCCTTCCAGCTCTTCCTATAAATGGGCATCACAGGGAGCTCCCTGGTTAGCCAGGACTGTTGATAAATAATAGAAAGTGGCTTGGTCAGCTCCTCTGCCAGATCCCTCACTACTTTTGTGTGTATGCCATCTGGTTCCATAGACTTGTGCATGTCTAAGTGAAGCAGCCGGTTACTATTTCCTCTTGAGTTATGGGTGCTTTATTCTGCTCCCCTTCCCTATATTCCAGCTCAGAGGGGGCAGGTACCCAGTGAACAACTTGTCCTACTACTAAAGACTGAGGCAAAAAAGGTATCATGTATTTCAGCCTGTTCTTCTCCTTCACTGCTGTGTCTCCACAACCAACAAAATACTAAGAACAATCTCTGTCCTCCTGTTCTTGCTATTTCATTTGTAGAAGTATTTCCTGTTCTTTTTAACAGCTGAAGCCAGATTAACTTTCACTTGGGCTTCAGCCCTTTTAATTTTCTCTCTGCATAGCCTCACAACTTTGACTCTACAATAAACCTGAAGACTCAATGCACACTTCAAAACTCAGCTAGCTTATGGTAATCAATTTAAAAATGCATATTCACTAATTCAGATATCAAAGCAGAGAAACATTAAGTGCTTTGGTATGATTTATTAGATATCTTTAGCTGCCTCAACTACAAATACAATCAGTGGATAACTTGAAAACATAAGAAATTAAAGGTAACTTAAATACCAGCTTCTTAATAGTGACTTTTTTTTCCCTCCTAGACATGCAATTAATTTTTAGCTGTGTTAAATAAGAATATTTGGCTTCAAATCTGAACACTCAGACTTTAGTGATTCACAGTTAATACTTGTGTTTGCAATCCAGATCAGTAAATACACACTATTTATTTCTGGGGTTTACATTCTTTTGTTGAGAAATACCACACCTGCCAAGTAATAGGCTTAAAATGTTCTAAATAGGCACACTATCATTTTTAACAATACATCCACCTACTGTCACAACATTCTGATCAGGTATTGTGCCACATTCTGGACATGTGCATTACAAAATTTATATTCCTACTCTGTCACACATCACTTACTGAACACATCATAACAGCATGTTAATGGCTTAACAACTAGAGTGATAAATATAGGTTTGGAACATGCACAGCTTGAGTCTGTCCCCACTGACATGGCTTTACAAGGCACATCTTTTTTTCACTCCCTTGTGATTCAGCCTCCTTTTCACCCACAGATCTGGAATGTAATTGGATTTTTTTGTTTGTTTGTTTTCATTTGTGCACTACTAAAAGAAAATCTTCTATCTTATTTTGTTCCTTTTTATCAGTTGTCCACCATGAATACACATTTGGGTGCTGCCAGTGAAAAAAGAGTCAAGATACTAAGTACAGACTTACTGAGACAGTCAATAGGCAGAAAATAGTATCTAAATGTACTATGGATGGCACCAGCTGCGGAGATGCTTAGTAGTGGTTTTACTATTTGAAGTTTGTAACTACTTAATTTAGAGCTTTTGGGCTGCTTGAACAAATATCAAAACTTTATAATGCACTGCAAATAGAATCATGCCTAAAGCCAGAAGACCTACAGCTCATTTTCAAGAATCAACTCAAAGATACTCTTATGCTAATATGAGAATTGCAAGTCAACCACAGGTCAACCAGGTACTAGAAATACATCTACAGAATAATGGAAAACAAATCTCAGTGCTTTAGCAGATTTCCTATACTAAAAATACAACAAATGTCTTTTATGCTGCACCAGCCACCATTATCACCTGACGAAGAATAAAAAGTGGGAAATAGCTATTTCTGCTTATAGAAAGCTTCTTTTTCCACTATTTTCACTCCACTTCCCATCCCACAAGTTAATGGTAAAAATTCTACTGATTGGAATAGAATGATCAAAAACTTTGACATTTGAACCTTTTCAACTTCCTGATCAAAATTTTATCAAAATTAGTTTAACACAAGATTTGCTAGAAAAGTGGTAAATTAATTGAATGAGTTTCATAAACATGAAATACTTAATGCTATACACTCAAGCCAATATGTGACTCTAACAGAGAAAGAGAAGAACAAAAGATGTGATCACTCAGGAAGCACATGATGAGGAAGAACAGAGCAATAAAAAGGCAAAGAACAACCAACTGGGTTTTCAAAAGACTTGAAAGTGTATTATAAGAAGAAGATAAAAACTCAGCTGTATGCAAATAATTTGATTTCTTGTCTTTGCACAGTTACCCCAGGAATTTCCTTTAACATTGGGTAATACAGCAAAAATATTGCATACTTGGCAATAATTTACAACCGTGGTACTCCAGAAACCACCATCATTTGAAATCTACCAGATAATAAGACTAAAATCCTACTAACCTTTTCCCCTCTGCCATAGAATAGAATAGAATAGAAAGAATAGAATAGAATAGAATAGAATAGAATAGAATAGAATAGAATAGAATAGAATAGAATAGAATAGAATAGAATAGAATAGAATAGGTTGGAAAAGACCTTCAAGATCATCTAGTCCAACCTATCATCCAACACTACCTAATCAACTAAACCATGGCACCAATGCCCCATCCAGTCTCTTCCTAAACACCTCCAGTGATGGTGGCTCCACCACCTCCCTGGGCAGCCTATTCCAATGGCCAATCACTCTATGAAGAACTTCTTCCTAACATCCAGCCTAAACCTCCCCTGGTGCAGCTTAAGACTGTGTCCTCTTGTTCTGGTGCTGGCTGCCTGGGAGAAGAGAGCAATCCCCATTTTATTTAACTAAGCTTTTGTATGAATTTACTGAAAGCCTACCAAACATTCCATCATTAGGTAAAGCTGTATTTTTGGTCACAGAACCACTATTTTTTTCAATCTAAGCTGCAACTGTGCAGAGTGACTTTATGCCCTCAAAACATGTCAGTCTTTTACAACTAATAGTGAAAACCACCATTTTTTTCTGAGCAGAGGGCCCATCCATCACACACACAGTATCTGCATTCAGATGGTTAACAAGTGAGTTAGAAACAGTATAAATATAAGGCTTTTCACTAGAAATCAGAGTACTCTGGGAATGAGAGTCATTCATTGCTCCTTAAACTTGTAGCAACACAAATGGAAATAACTGCCTGGCTGATTTGTTCTGTTTTCAAAGCCAATTTGATAGATTCATTAAAGTAAACTTTCGCACAAAGGCAATTTTAGTTTTGGGATTTTCTTATCTCATATTTGCCACCCTCCTCTGGGACACTGATTTTTCTTAGTAATTGCTCCAAATGCAGTACCTAACAAAAATTCCCATGGTGGTCATAAGTAGATTCCAAGGGCCCCAAAATACAGAGGAAAACTGCCATTATATTGCAGGGATGAAGACCTACTGTAATAGTCATTTACTGCTTAGTCTGCTTGGAAACAGTAGTTTATGCTGCTTCTGGTGCCTGTTTTTCAAGAATAGTGGTTGTCTGCTTCTGTCTCTGCCTCATTAGGGAAGGAGAGAAGACAATATGGGGATCAGATGGAAAAGAAAACTGTATTTTCACTAAAACTGTGATGGATACAGAAAAGGTCTCTCACAATGCAGGTTATTTTTCCGAGTTATCCCATCTGTTGCATTTGTATACAGTAACGTCACATTAGAAACAAGACAGTATGCTAAGTAAAGCATGCATAGGAGACACCACAACTTCAGTTAAGCTGGGAGAAGAGCCAAAATAGCCTGGACATGTATTTTCACACAAATCAGACTAAATGCATTGTTTAGCTCTAGTTTTCACTGAATCACTGTAACTGGAGTTATGACTAATGAATCCATAATACTGAGCAGAGGTGATCAAACTTTATCATGACAAATGGCATGAAGAATTGGCTTCACTCATTAGAAAAACCAAGACCACAGATCCCTATTTCTATAAAATGTCTTACAGCATGAACAATTTGAGAAAAGTATTTGAAAACAAAAGTAATTACTGTAGGGAGTTCTGAGTCACTATCTGATGGCAACTGCCTGAGAAGTAATATAATTTCTGACATCAGTTACACAGCAGCAAGAATTTAATATTGGTTGATGAAGTACAGAAAAATAAAGCATTCTACTCTTTAACTATTGATCATATTGTTTAAATATTAAAGATTAAACTCTTCTTCATTACCAAATCAGTATTATACAGGTTAGAAATTTGTTTACAGCCTTTCACAATAGAATCACTACCTGTCAGTGTCAGATGATATAATTTTCAAGCCTCTAGCTGCTGACAGCTTTCTTGCCATGAGATGCCAAGTGTAATTAAAACTATGGTCTCAAATACATTTGCATTTTATTCCTGAGGAAAAAAGTGTTTCTACTTTATGAATCTTCAGACTGCAGGGCTGAGCAAAAATATTGGCCTTTTCTATAACTCTGGTTCAGGATTTGTTGAAAGTTCTTCAGAATAATTGTTTTTCTATTTCTTCAGCAAGCAATGCAGGAAAAACTGATAATTTTAGCTGAGACAAAACAAGAATGAGAAAAGGTGGGCTTTGTCTTCCTTGGAGAGTAGTCAGTATATTTCACTAATAATGGGAAACAGAAGAAATCAAAAATAACATTTGTTAAATAATAGTAAAGATGAAAATGTGTAAAAAAGAGGTGAAATTAATTAAGCATGACTATTAGTCCAGGCAATGAAAAAAAAATAAATCAATCTAATCTTACCAGTAGATTGCAATAAATTATGTACTTTTAAAGATATGACAGAGAATTGGAAATAACATCAACCAGACTGCTAGAACCAAATAAGCAAATGATTAAGAAATTCCATATCTACATTAAAGCTTTGTGGCTGGTTCTACTAACAAAAGCTACAGATTTAAACATTTTTAAATGATGCAAGTGTTCTGCTGCATATCAGAAATACAGAGTCAGCTTATTATAATACACAATGGTTTAGAAAGCTTGATGCTTCAGAATTGCTATTACTGGGCAAGCAGGACAAAAGTTATGTTGCAGAGGAATGATGAGATGCAGCAGAGAGGTACCTTACCTAAGTCATCCATAACAGCCATTAATGCAAGTAGGAAAAGGAAGACTTTATTAGTTAATAGTTCAGTGAAAGCCCTGAGTTGAAGAAAAGTGGGCCTTTATGTAAACTTCCTTATTAATTCTAATCAAAACTTGTCACAGAGCTTTTCTCAGCACGTGGCTTGAGCTACACACAAAAATAGGAGCTACATTTCTAGGAAAAAAGACAGATCCCCTCCACTTTTCTCCCAGTCACAACCATATAAAGGAGCATATTTCTGGTATTTTTGCAAGAGAAACATATCCTACTCAGTTAAAAAAATACATGTATGTATTTTCATATCTAGCAATGGATTACATTCTTGGGCTCAGAATTTTGCAGTGTTTGGAGATTTTATGTGACATAACACAAACACTGAACAGTTTTCATTATGAATATGCACTTATATCATCAACATATACTTGATTCTGTGGAAACCATTTTATTTCCACATAAAAGTGCACATCTAATGAGTCCACTCATGTTTTGGGGTTTATTTATTTATTTATTGTTTTATTGACTTACAGATGTTATTTAGGGAATTTTGCTTTAGAAAATGGCTTAGGACATTGGTTGCCTTGTTTTGTACATTCCTGATCTATCTGTAATTAAAATAGCCCATAACTCTGAGAAATAACATTTAACTACACATGAATCTCCGATAACCAGTACTTAGGACTCTCTTTGCTCCTTTTTCTCACAATGCAAACAATCCGGGACTTGGTGCCCCAGGAGCATTGAAGGAGGAAGACAAGGACAAAGCGACAAGGTATTTAATTTTTCTTGGTCAAAGGTTGTTTGAGCTCAGGAAGGCCCAACACTGTATCATTTCTGAAATGCAAATAGATATACTATGATCTGTGTCTTCTTTCTTAATTTGTTCTTGAAGCTTTGGTGAATGGTGGCTCTTGGAGAGGATGACATTCCACAGCAGGTGAACATGATGGTTGCACTACTGCAATGGCCCTGCGTTCTGGGAAGTAGCTGGGCTTTATAGATAATTTCTAAACCTACCATTAATTATTTCAGAGGAAAATTGTAATGTATACTTCAAGTATATCACAGGAAATACTTACAGTTTCTCTTACATGCAGTGAACAAAAATAGACATTGCATATTTATTGCCCTCATCTCCACAAATGTGGCAAATCAAGAAGAAGCTACATGTAAGAGGTCTCATGTACTGAGCCAAGATTATTTCTTCTCCTCTTTTTCTTAGGAAACAGAGCTACTGTGACATTCCTTGTTTTACAGCAGGGAAGTAAGAATGTGAAGGCATTCAGCAGAGAAGGTCAGACAAAACTGAGGGAAAGTTTGACATAATAATTTGAAATATCTTGATTCTTGGCTACTCTATGAGATGGAACACACAGCTGAATTACTTTAGATAATAACTTGTAGCATTAATGAAAATTCTTGAGGCTAATTTGTGTAAATAACCAAGATTTATATAAATTATGGAAACCTATAGATTACAGAGCTTCCTAGGCTTCCCGTAGCATTTTCTTCCCTGTGTTCCTTTCACAGTTCTCATGCATCCTCATACTAGTGTTGCAGAAGAGTACTCAAAATCAAATTGTATTGATTTTTAACCATGTCATCACTACACAATCTTGTCTTGACAGAAAGGGGAATCCTTTCCAACAATGCAGCCCTGTTAGCTAAACTAAGGGACCAAAGTAAAAGTGAGTCTCTAATCTTTGTCTCACACGAGCTGTGCTAGTGACAGCATATCACACCTCACAGCAATGGACATAGCATCTCTGCCTCTAAGACAGTGGTAGATGAAAATATAAGATAATGGTAGATTTTTTTATCCAGAGGACTGGGTGGCAGACAGCAGGAGAGAACTCATGCTAAAAGAGACTTTAATTTACAATAAAAACAATAGCACCCTAACCCAAGTTTTAAATGCATAAACCATGTTTTGGAGTTACTGGTACAGAATAAGCACAGAATCACCCTATTACATTATTCAGAGTCACTTTGGAAAATGAGCTGTACTTTAAACAATAACATGAAGAGTGTCTAGACTCTAAAGTGTATTAAAATCAATTATGGGAGTACAGATCACTCCATCATGCACCATCCAAAGACTATAACTGCCAGTTAGCATTCCATCTACTTCTAAGAGTAACAAGATAAAATTGCAAAAAACCCTAAGTTATTGTATGACATCACTTTACATAACAAATAACATATAGCCTCCACTCTATAAGGGAATTAAAAGGGTGTACATTTATTATACAGATTTGCATTTTATCACTGATGTAACTCTGTGGAATTAGACAAGAGACCATTTAGACAAATAGCACATACAAAGAAAACAGGTCAAATTTTAGGGCCAGTGTGCAAGCAGAACTCAAAAGTCAGCAAGGTTAATCTATGCCTTCATTTTCCCAACAGTGTTTGCTGTTCTAATAGTTGCTACAGTGAAATAACACTAACTGTGTTTCCACAAAAACTGACCAATATTTCAGCAAATAAATACTGTATGTTTGTTATATGTTTTCACACAGTATCTAAAGGTAAACATGAAAATATTTTTTTAACATAAAATGCTAAACTTGAAAGCATTGCCTCTTATTCCTATTTGAACCAAATTCATAATATGAAGAACAAATTTTCATTCCGTAGAGAACAGAATTTGACTCATTGACCTTGAAAATAGTTTTCAAAATAGAATGTGTAATAAATGCATGTCCATTTGGTAAACACCATGCAGACATGTAACACTGGCTTGGTTGCTTGGTTGAACTCCCTGGAAAATCTGGGTCTCCCTGGGTTTTTTTTGGTTGGTTTTGTGGTGTTGTTTTGCTTTGATTCGGCTTGTTTGGGTTTTTTTTGTTGGTTTTCTGTTTGTTTGTTTGTTTGGGTTTTTATGTGTGTGTGTGCATGTGTGTGAGGGAATTAGAAGGGTAACCTAACTAGCTTTATATGGCTCTCCTACCTAGCTCTATGTGGCTCTCCTACCTAGCTCTATGTGGTTCTCATAATCTAGCCCTGTACTAAGTCCTTGGCTTGAACAAGAAAGAAAATAGTATGGAGCAACAGTGGCAAAAGGTAGTGGCATTGTTTCAAAGGAAGAGAGTAAAAAGGAGGAAAAGAAGAAGGGGTCTTAAAAACTCAGATCACACTGATTGAAGAACTCTTTCAAGCACAAACAACAGGGATGAACTTCATTGTTCTTTAAGAACCTATGCCAAGATGATAAAAGTTTTTAAATAGCATTAATGTACAGAGACCAGCCTCTGCAACAAACAAATGCACCCTACCGCAGCAAGAAACCTGAAGGCCACATTTCTGCAGCTCAAAATGTTATTAAATGCATAAATGTTAGTACTCCTATTTATTTGTAATGCTCAGAGAGCCATGCACTTCCTAAAATTAATAAGCAGTGTTCTGAACTACTCCAGCCTCCCTAGATTTAATCACTATTAAACCATTTATGATGTCTTCCACAAGAGACTTAATATTCTTTGATATTCTTATGTATAATTACTTTTTATAATCGGTGCATAGCTATTAAGTGATGTACTGCTAAACCTCCAGGTTTCAAATGGATAAATATTAGCCTAATGTGCTCAATCAATGCATAGAAATAGCTTTAAGCACTTTTCCTGCAACGGAAAATATTTACCATATATCATAGTTAGATTAGGTTGAGGCACTAAGCATCTGACAGAAGAGGATTGAAAGTCTGGAAATCACTTTAAAAGTCCTTGTATTTCTTTGAAGGACGCTTAAACAGCGAGGGAGAAAAGAAGAAAAGAACTCCATTACCTTGAGCTTCCTATAAAACAGAGTACTTCAGATCAGAACCATGTGAGAATATTTGCTTCATGAGATACAAAATGCTCTTTTCCATCTAGAGGATATGAAGAGCTTCTCATCTGTTTAGTTTACTGAATTTTTCAGTTTAAATGACAGATAACAGATCTGGAGAAGGTGACTAATAAATTAACCTCCTCCTCCTGGCAAGATACACAATTAATACATCAGATCTAATTGCTTATCTCTTAAAACAATAACAACATCATCATTATCAATAACAACAACAATTAAAATAATAAAGTACCTTCAAAGCTTCTCAATTTGAAGATAAGGGGCATCTGTCTATAACTTAGAGAATCTGCAATAGTGTATTCAAACTGAGGCACTTGCCTTTATTCCTCATCCTCATTTAATAAAGTAAAAAAGAAATCATGAATTATGTTTTGCAGGTGTGAAATCAATGTCTTAGAGATTCTTTCTGTCCAGAGAAAAACTTTCTTCAAGAGTAGGACTAGAATCAAGATAGCAGTAAATTTAGCTAGAACTACAGATACATCTACATACAAAGGTAAAACAGTATACACCTATTTATTTTTTTATTCTTTCAATGCAAAAAGGTAAAATTTCCCTTAGTAAATATATCACATGTAAGGAATAATCTTAATATTTTTTAAGTACTTTTTGGTTAATTGCCAAATTAATTCTTATTTTGTCAAATGTACCACATTTGGATGTTAAGAGGGATGAGTACACAATTTTCCAAATTACAGACTGCTTACTATCTATTTTATTTGATTGTTATTCTTCCTTTAGTCAGTTATTATCAAAGTTGAAGAATTTCTTACATATGGGAACAAAAAGATGGAATTAATGAATCTCATAAAAATATTCTTAGTGGTACTGTTAAAATGCTTTTGCTATTACTCTCTTCACTCTCATGCTCAGAACTTCTGCCACACGGCTTAGCATTCTAAATGCTTCATTTTACTTCTCTCATTTTGATTTTTTTCTGGTTGTATTTCACATAAGTGACCATCAACATGTAAAACACTAAGATATGAACAGACTAAAATAATAATAATAAAAAAGACCCATTGTTTGCCCTCCTTTTGTGCATGGCTAAACTGTGAGCAATTAAATTTTTTGAGGAACTGAAAGACTGTATTTTTTACTGAAATATGTTGCAGTCATGAAAGAAAGCTGCACTTTCTTTGGAGCTTGATTTACTTTACACTCAATATTGTTTTCAATACCAAATAGATTGCACTGAACTACACTAATGAGACTGGACAATTACTTGAAAATGGAGTGCAAAAGGGTACAATTATTTTAACCATGGTTTTGAAAAGAAAGTTTTTGCAACTTTTGAAAGGTGGCTATACAGTGTGGGGACATAATTATGTTCCTTTAAATCTTGCCTCATAAATTACTTGTTTTTTCACATACAATGGTTACTTTTCCCATTTCTCCAGAACTTTTTCAGTGCTTTCTTAATGAATTTGATGCCAGGCTGAAACCAGCAAGGACAGAAACAGAACATTTCTGCCATCTTGGCAAAAGTACAGGATGAAAAATAAAAACAAGACTCCTCATATTACTGTGTCTCAGTCTTAGAAAGAAGAGGAAGAGGGAGGGCAAGATGAGAGTTTTGGTGCTTTAGTTGAAAAGAAAATCAAACACCAATTTACCATCTCAGTTTTTGCCAGATCCTAATGTGACTGAGAACTCCCTTCATTTATCAGAATAAAATGGAATAGTCCTTTTAAGCTAGAATTTCAAGCACAGATAACAAAATTTCAAATTGCTGGATCATGACAGCTGGATTCATTGCATTTCCTGAGGGTATTCATCTTTCATTAGCCAAGAAAAAGCTTCCAATCCTGATGGCTGCCAACTCCATGAAGAAGCCAGCCACTGACTGTAAATAGACTAATTTCTTTTAAGACAGTTCTTGTTCAGAGCTGAAATACGTTAACTGACTGATGCAGGGGAAACTATTATTCTGTGTTGCTAATGGATACAAGTTTTCATCCTCAGGACTTCCAATCCCATTTTCTAATGCATTATTTTAAAGATAAATGTCTAACTTCACTAACGTACAGCATTGTTGCAAGGTTTTAAAATGAGAAGATGTACATGCACTGACCTAAATTATGTAAATCTGTATAAAAAAACAACAAAAAATACTTTGAATGAAGGGCATTTGCACAATCAGAACAGATCTGGTACACATTTGCAGAACAGGACAAGAAACAGCTTCTAGTATAATGATTAGTTTTCTTCCATTTTGTGTGCTAGGTATACTGCAGTTATTTCACCTCCTCCTGCCCCATCCTCTACACTAGTTAGTGATGACTTCAAACAAAAAAGTAAAGTTATTTTACGTCTGTAATACTGGAAATATTGGATCTCTAGGAAGAAGAGACTTTACACAGACAAAGGCATAGAATTTTCTTGGCAAATAGTTTAAATTCAATTGATACAAACTGTTCTCATTGGCAACTTTCCAATGGGAGCTGGATGCTTTTGACAACAACAAAAAGTCTGTCTCTGTATTAGATGCCTGTGGTATTATGAAGCTATTTTTAAAACCCAGTCCAATGTTATTTATTTTTGTATTGTAAGGTAGAGCAATAGAATCCTTTACAATACAATACACCAGGTTGGAAGAGACCTCCAAGATCATCGCGTCCAACCCATCAAACAGTCCAACCCACCCAACAACTAGACCATACAGCCAAGCACCCCATCAAGTCTTCTCCTGAACACCTCCAGTGAAGGTGACTCCACCACCTCCATGGGCAGCCGATTCCAATGGGCAATCACTCTCTCCGTGTAGAACTTCTTCCTAACATCCAGCCTAAACCTGCCCTGGCGCAGCCTGAGACTGTGTCCTCTTGTTCTGGTGCTGGCTGCCTGGGAGAAGAGGCCAACCTCTGCCTGGCTCCAACCTCCCTTCAGGTAGTTGTAGAGAGCAATAAGGTCACCCCTCAGTCTCCTTTTCTCCAGGCTAAGCAACCCCAGCTCCCTCAGCCTTTCCTCATAGGGCTTGTGTTCCAAACCCCTCACCAGCTTTGTTGCCCTTCTCTGGACACGTTCCAGCAAGTCAACATCCTTCCTAAACTGAGGGGCCCAGAACTTTGTCTAGGACTATGTATGATATGCTTTTACAATACTATAAAGGATTATAGGAACATGTGGCAAAGGGAAAATGTGCATTTATGAATGTGGTTAACATAACCAATTAACATAATGCAATTAAATCAGCTATTTGTTTGTTACTGCATTGTAAAAGAAATAATATTTGCTTGCTCAATTTACCTCATACAAAATGATCTCATCTGTTGATTCACAAATACATTGTAGAAAGAAGTGTTCATGTGAAATCAATGGCAAATCGCACATGCAAACTCTATACTGTTTTATTACTGTTTTCTAGTAGTTCCTTTTGCCCCTTAAAAGTGCACAAATGCAGTTTATGCATTCAAATAATCTAATTTTATCAGGTGTCTATTAAGCTGAATTTGCCATTCTAAGATGCACTTAAGGACTTGCAAAGTGTAATTCTCTAATCCAAAAGTGACTCCATATGATTTCTTTATTGCTCCACAACCACCTTATTCAGATTCTACTATATTAATTAGATTTTGGTTCTTAACTCATTATTGAAGCACAGTACAAGGATGAATGAACCACCATATGTTCATTATTTGTTATTAGAATTACTTAACAAAACCTTGCAATAGGTCTACAGTAGTGTTAGTCACTGATCAAAAAGAGGTTTACAGAAAGTATCATCACAAATCAGTAGTGGAGAGCTCAGTTTTTGTCATAAGATTATTATGTGCTTGTGTCCTTAGGAAAAGAAAAAATCTCTGCAAAATTAGAACAATGTAATGAGGAAGAACTGTGCTGACTGCCATCAACAGTTCCTTCCACAAACAGAGCCAGCAGTGCTAGAGATTTTACATATTGAAATTCTTGTTCCTACTAAAAGCAGAAGTACAAAGAACAATTTGGGGGTGTTTTTGATGACTGTGTCTAGTCCATCACTTCAGCATACAAAAGGGCCTTTGAAATACCCTGTTACATCTTCCGCTTTTCATAAGAAACCAGAAACTCAGAAATAATAGCCCTGTTGTAGACCTTTCTTTCCTCTACATCCCTGAAACTAATGTTCTTTATCTTTTGGCCAAAATACAAATGTCACAAAGAACACTCAGATAATTTGAGAAATGACGACTTTCTCATTTTCATTAAGCCTCTGGACAACAGGGTATGTCCAGGACTCAATTATTTTCTTTCCAATCTGTATAATCAGAACTAAGTCTCTTATCTTGTTCAAGTCTACATCTGCAATTTCACTGCTGCTGATATGAAAATGCAAGATTCTAGAGGAAGACTCAGAAATTTCTGTTTCACTCTAGGATTTCGTAAAACCTACTATGCTGAAGTACACAAGAAATGTTTCCAAGAAAGCCTCAATGAAAAGAGAATGCCACCTGATTTTCATTTTTATATCTGACCTCAAGGGCAATGAGAGATGTTCTAAAGCTTTCAAACCTTTTCAAATAACTTTGGACAATTCAAGACAAAGAAACTGCAGAAAAAAAAACCTTTTCAGCTCAAATTGAAAACTAAGCATCAGAGTTTTGCTTGAATGAATTGCATGTGTGTTCTTCCAGTGTTTACAGCAAAGGTAAACATGAAAAATATGCTGGAGTTGGGTATTTCTGAATGCATGTACATTAATATTAGGGCAAGATATGCCTTTTAGTGTGCAGTTGTTTAAACACATTGTGTAGTGATGCTAGTTTCAGTGGACCTGCTTCCAAGTTACTTTTAAAAGGGATCACATATGAATCCAACTTCAATTAAACCACTGAGACAGTTCCACAAAGGTTTATTACAGGAGTTTTGCAATAGATCAACAGCAAATTCATTAACCAAATTCAATAATGCCCTCTCTTTGTTGGCATAGAGCCTTAATGAACAACAGCATCTGGTTGCATGAAAGAAGAAAAAAAAAAAAGTTACAGCAGATATCTTACACCTGAAGCATCCAGTGAAAATGCAAGGTTGGTAGATTTTTCTAGAGCACAAAATAACAAAATCCTTTCCAAGAAAAAAAAATAAATACAATTTTGCTTGCTGCTCAAACCACATAAATATATTTTTTTTCCTGGGAACATTTCTAAGTGTCTTATGAAATATTACTAATCAATGTTGTGTACATCTAAAACACTAGGTAACTAGAATAATTATAATGTCTGGACAGGCTCAATTTCTATTTCTTTGAAACCAAGACAGTTCAGAGAAACATTGACAAACTCATCACACCTGTCAGGTGAGATATATATTAAAGAGGAAAATGATTAATGGGTGGTGGGCTTGCTTTTGTACAAGTGCTACTTTGGGGGTTATAAAGAGTGGGGAAGTGCTTCAGGAGTGCTATTTTAGTCTGTATGATTACCACTTGTGCCAAAGGTAGCAAGGACCAAGTGAGATCAATAAAGAGTCCTTGGCAGGTAAATACTGTTTCCACAAATGACACAGTTTATTTCATAAAGGATAAAAGTACAGTGAAAGATTGCTTTCATCTTCCAACAGTTCTCCATGGAAAGTTGGAGTATTACAAGAGTAGTATGGCATAAAGCTATTATTTTGGCAATAATGTGAAGAAATTAAAAAGATTAGTAGATACACATGCACAGAACTCAAATGAGAAGTAAGTGTGACTATGTCTAGCAGTGTGGCTAAAATAAGATGGAGTGATCATGAAATTTTCCTTGTACAGAGGAGATTTATTCCCATGAGTTAAACTATTCAACAGCATGTAGAGATAAATCGTTGACCAATTTGGAAACATTAGTTTTCTTAAGTTACACTAATTTCTTGGAGTGGTCCATATATTTTACCTCTTTATGTTTCTTTTTTTTATTCAACAGAGAAGTAAAGGAAAGCAAAACAAAGCTGAGTTTCACTCATTAATCTTGTCCATAATTTCCTGCCACATACAGCATAAAATAACAAGTCTTTATTCAACTTAAATCCCCAAAGAGTATGGAACTTCTATACTAATAATTCCTCTTAAATGAACTATGCTGGGTGAAAATATGTAAATGCCTGACTTCTTTGAGGGGCATGACTTTCTACAAAAACAGCATGATTCTTTGGAATTGAGGTGCTGGGTGACAGCAATGGGTAGGAAACTGGCCTGGGAATAAGGGTATAGGTACTTTATGAGGTCAGTCATTTCATCTACCCATGCTTAACTGGAAAGCAACTATTTCTTTCAAGATGAAAGAAAGAAAACCCCACCTGATTATACAGGAACACTTTCATTTTATATGGCATCCCACTGAGATCAGGGTCAGACTGATTATTTAATGTGACCTGCTGAATCTTTTTCAGACTAAAAGCTTTTGAGGAATGGATTTGTTCTTTTTAAAATTTTCTATTTATTTATTTATTTATTTTCCCCCTGTAAATGATTCTTGTTCCTTTTTCCAGATGTATTTCCCTAATGAAATGCCCACCTTCTCTTTATGTCAAGGTAGCCAGATTATTCTGTCACTGATATTTTCTCTCCCACTGTTTACAGTTACACAATCTTTATTTCTTCTGCATCTGCTTGTTTTATGGAGATTAAATACAACCAATAATACATTTATATTATACCTCATTTCTAATACAATCTATGACTCCTCATTTGACATTTGAGATCTTTCACTTATGCAGAAAACATGCCACGTACTTCTAGCACATTAAGATCTGATGCTTTACTGAGCTGTGATAAAGGGCTCTCAGAAGCCTGTTATTTCAACATTATTAATTTCCTAACAAAACTTGTTATGTCAAGACAGTTATATTTATTAGTATTAAACCACATTCATATTTAGTTTTTAAAATAATCTTTCTCTACCTCTTCACTACCTGAGTCTGAAAACAAAATGACAGGCCTTCAGAAGCTTCCCTCTCCCTTCAAAACAGTTCTGAAAACCTATTGTTTAATCAACGAAGATTTTGCAAAATTTCTTAGCTAGCTTCTTTCAATCAAAGATGCACAACAAAGGGCTTCAGCTGTAACACCTGACATCATTCCAAAAGAAAAAGATCTATGTTTTTTGGTAAGTGGAGGATGTTTTCAAAAAGGCAAACAAATTTTGTATTGGAAGATGAACCAGAATCCGAGTACAAAAGTATTATAAAATGTCTACATTTAGCCTGTATCTGGGGCTAAACTACAGCAGTTACTCCATCACCTGAGCAGTCACTTTATCTCCCCAGTAGAGAAGGAGGAATCAGGAAACAGAGAAGGATGAAGTAAAAATAGATCTAGTGAAATAGCCAAATTAATACCAAGTCAGTATAAGATGAATAAAGTTATAGTAAGTCCAGTAAAAGTGCAGCCATCACAACATCCAGGAAAGCAGCCCTCAAGAGCAGGATGAGGAGGATGAAGGTGAGAAAGGGTCCAAGCAAGAGGTTCTATCACGAAGCTACTCTCTCCTTAGCAAAGTTCTTTATAGTGAGTTGTGATGCTCATGGTATGGGATACACCTGCAAGCCCACTCCAGTCAGATGTCCTGGCTGACACAGAACTGCTCGTGGCCTGGAATTTCGATTGTGTGTGTTACTTTCATCATGTCTGTGTTGTAGGGAAAGAGGTAGTGTTAAACCATCACACCTAAAATAAGAGAGAGTATTGCTAAATTGATGGGAGATGTATTGGAAATAATTATTTTCTAGATAAAAAGCCTGAGATGGATTTCTGAAAACATCAATATTTAATATCTTTGCATTTGCACTGTGTTAGACTGCTACTTAAAAATGAATTTGGCTTATAAGGTTTTGTAAGCATCGGTGGTCTACCAGCCACTTAGATGTACATTTTCAGCATTGTGCTTAGGAGTTAACATTAATGGGATTTATGCAATAAAGTCTCTGAGTACCACTCTAAATATTACTCTGCTTAGTTACTAATTCAATGTGGTTGTATGCATGTAAATGGAAGGGGAAATTTGATCTAATAGTTTTATACTAAGAAGTAAATATGTGTAATAGTTGGACTTTCTCCAATATAAAACAGCATAGTTGAATTAAAGCAATGACTTGAGAAAAATTTATTATCATTTGAAGATTTATGTTGGAAAAATACATTTCTTTATACTACAATAGAAAATGCTTAAATTAATCACAATAATATGATATTTGTCAGTTCCAAACTTGGGTTTTTAAAGCACTATTCCAGCACTCCTTGTCCTAACACTGGTCACCACTGAGAAGAGCCCAGCCATATCCTTGCAACCTTCACCCTTTGGATATTTATTGGCATTGATAAAAACCCTCTGGAAAAGTCTCCACTCTCAGTCTTTTCTATAGGCTGAATAGACCCAGGTCTCTCAGCTTCTCCTCATAGGAAAGATGCTTCAGTCCCATAATCAGCATTGTAGCCCTCTGTTAGACTCTCTCCAGTTGTTCTTCAACTAGGGAGTCCAGAACTGGACACAATAATGCAGGTGTGGCCTCAACAGGGCAGAGCAAAGAAGGAGGAGAACCTCTTCTCTCAACTTGCTGGACACATTCTTCTTAACACACCTAGGAATACCAATAGTGTTTTGGGCCACAAGGACACATTGCTAGCAGCTGGTGAACTTGTCCACCAGCATTCCCAGGTCTTTCTCCACAGAGCTGCTCTCCAGCCTCTCAAGCCCTAAAGTTTACTGATGTATGGGGCTACTCCTCCTCAGGTGCAGGACTCTACACTCGCCCTTGTTGAGCTTCATGGCATTCACCTCTGCCCAACTCTCCACCTGGCCCAGTCTCACTGAATTGCAGCACAGCCTTTTGGTGTGGCAGCCACTCTTCCCTCTTTTGTAACATCAGCAAAGTTGTTGAGAGTAGACTCTGTCCCTTCATCCAGGTTGTTGATGAAGATAGTGAAAAAGACTGGCCCCAGTGCTGACCCCTGGGGAACACCACGAACCACAGGCCTCCAGCTAGACACTGCACTATTGATCATAACCTGCTGTGCTCTGTCATTCAGCCAGTTCTCAATCCACCTCACTGTCCGCTCATCTAACCCATGCTTCCTAAGCTTACCTATAATAAGGGAAAGGGAGATGGTGTCAAAAGCCTTGCCAAAGTCAAGAGAGACAATATCCATTGCTCTCCTCTCATCCATCCAGCTGGTCACACCATTATAGAAGGCTATTGGATTGGTTGAGCATGAGCTCTTCTTCTTGAAACCATGATGATTATTCCAAATAATCTTTTCCTCCATGTGCTTAGAACAGCTCAGCCTGGAGATCGTCTCTATTGTTCTATCATTTTTCCAGGGATAAGGGGACTGCTGACCTCATTCAGCCATTGGTCCACATTTTTCCTGGTGTTTATTTTCCTGATAATGCACTTGAAACCCTTCTTGGTTTTTTTTTTTTTTTTTTAAACATCCTTTGCCAGATGTAATTTCAAGGTGGCCTTAGATTTCCTTGTAGCATCCCCACATACTTTGTCAGTATTCCTATATTCCTCCCAAGGGGCCAGTCCCCTTTTCCACATATTGTGGACTTCCTTCTTCCATTTGAGCTTTTCCTGAAGCTCCTTGTTCATCCATGCAGAGAGCTGGTCTCCACTTCTTACTCATGGATGCACAGATCTCGGGCTTGGAGCAGGAGATGATTATCTGAATCTTAACCAGCTGTGTTCAGCCCTGCTATCTTCCAGAGCCTTAATTCATGGGATTCTTCCAAATAGATCTCTGAAGAGGTCAAAGTTGGCTCTCCCAAAGTCCAGAGCTGCAATCCTACTTACTACCCTGCTACTTCTTCATATGATCCTGAACTTCACCATCTCATGGTCATGGCAGCCAAGGCTGACTCCAACCTTCACATCCCCCCAACCAGACTTTCTCTGCAATAGTTCTAGGCAGCAGTTACATCCCTTCTCAGATTTTAATTATTTTCAGGTTAAAAAGACCAAACTGCTTTGGCTTCTATCCCACTATCACCCTCACAATATGTTACACCTCTTCCTGTTTATGTCAGATTTCCTGAAGTGGCAACCAGAACAACATGCATTAAAATGTCCCTAAGTCCATAGACTACCATGAAATGGAAGACTGAAGAAACTTTCACATCCTCTTGTATGTCCATATTTATTTACTATTTGGCACTATAAATGCCCTTTATTGTGTGAGACTTCATATTTATCACACAATACGTCTATACATGCTACCATCAGCTGTGAGAGCTGTCTCAGCAGAGTAGTGCTGCACACACTCAAAGGTTAAGCTAAGTGCCTCCACTGCTCCGGGCTAAGAGCACATAGAGAGCACAGATCATAGCTCAAGTGATGCACCGCAATTCACAGAACAGAGAGTAAACCTGAAATTCTTCAATTTTTACCACAGTTATCCCTACTGCTAACTTCCACTGAATTAAACCACACAGATAATAAAGTCCGATGAAATGGCTAGCAACAACCAGCAAGCTTTACTGTCAACTACACAGCTAAAGACACAAAGACTTCAGTAAGTCACCACGGTCTTCAGACATGCAATGACTGTAGGTTTTGAATAGCTTGCTGCTGTTAAAATTACTGGTAGATAAAGCACACTGAGGCAAATCCAGCACTTCTAGCTCCATTCTACAGTGGTAAGTGGAAGTAAGTGATCCCTTAGGAGTTCTTGAAATTCTTTGCTCTACACGTCAGAGCAGCAGTATACACTTTCCTAAACTTATAATCTCATTTAATATGTGAATATATGAGTAGTTAACTAATGTTCTACAAGGAAATTATGTTCACATATTCTTTGTAACAAGGACATTAAAGTAGTATTTTCAAATGTTATGCTTTGAACAATAATGATGTCATTAACATAATAAATTCACTGCTCATAATAACATGCCTGAATCTCCTTTGTAGCAAGATGTTCCCCAGGATTCAGTACTGGGGCCTGTTCTCTTTAATATCTTTATTAATGATCTGGATCAGATGATTGAGCACAGATCTGCAGTAAATTTGCAATGACACCAAGCTGGGTGGGTTTGTTGATCTGCTAGGTGGTAGGGAAGGTCTACAGTGGGATCTGGACAGATTAGATTAATGGACTAAGGCTAATCATGTGCAGTTCAAGAGCCAGGTCCTCCACCTGGGTCACAACATCCCCGTGGCAAATTAGATACTTGGGAATGTGCAGTTGGAAGCTTGCAACTTGGAGAGGGACTGGGGGGTAATGGATGATAGTTGCATATGAGTCAGTAGTGTGCCCAAGCGGCCAAGAAAGCCAATCGCTTTCCTGGCTTCTATTAGAAACACAGTGGCCAGCAAAACAGGGAGGTGATCATCCCCCTATACTCAGCACTGCAGAGGACACACCTTGAGTATTGTGTTCAGCTCTGGCCCACTCACTATAAGAAGGGCATGGATATGCTGGAGCATGTCCAGAGAAAGGTAACGAGGCTCGTAGGTCTAGAGCACATGGCCTGTGAGGAGCAGTTGAAGGAGCTGATGCTCAGTCTGGAGAAAAGAAGCCAGAGAGGAGACCTCATTGCTCACTACAACTAACTGAATGAAGGTTGGAGCTAGGAGGGGGCCAGCCTCTTCTCCTTGAAGACAAGCAACAGGACTAGAGGAAATGGTTACAAGCTGTGCCAGGGGAGGTTTAGGCTGGATATTAAGAAGCACTTCCTCGCTGAAAGGTTTAATCAAATGTTGGAATGGTCTGCCCAGGGCAGTGGTGGAGTCACCATCCCCAGGGTTTTTTAAATAGCATGTGGACATGGTGCTTAGGGAGATGGTTGAGCGGTGATGTTGCAGTGTGGGGTTGAGGTTTGGACTAGACAATCTTGGAGGTCTCTTCCAACCAGAGATATTATGCGATTCTGCAAAACCAAGAAATCTCTCTCATATACTTTGGCTATCTATACCTTCCTGGAGAGTTTTTGTCCTCTAGTCAGTGTTTGCATTTCATATATGCAAGCCCATGCATTTTCTCCTGGCCCCAATCTTAGCTATAGCATTAATTTTAAATCCTGAAATTTTTATATTTGTTGCATAGTCATGAATTCACTCTTTGTTCTTGTCCTGCTCTGTGTTGTGCTGATGTGCAACACTTCCTTGTTTGGAACACAGACAGCATACCACATGCACATACATAATTATTCATATAACAGGTTCTCATTTGTACTTGCATTATGAGACCAAGAAATAGAGGACACCAAATGCATTATATGCATTCCTAAAGGGAAGGGATAGAAAATCCTGAAATCAAATATAATGCACTGTAAATTAGAAAATGAAGCATAATTAGCTGTATCATTCAACTTAAACCTTTACTCATTTAAGGGAAACATACACTAGCAATTCATGCATTAAAATTGTTCATTCAGTAACACAAGGACATTTTCTTCCATGACTACCAATACACTTCAGGAACAAGTTTGCAATTTTAGTGTTAGAGATGAAGGACAGATTTCCCTTGGAATCCCACTCTTTTGGGCTGCTGGTCTTTAAACACTGTAGTTTCCCACTCAAGACACTTCTTTTTTAACCTGTCTGGCAATGCTTTTTTCTTTCTGCAATGAGATATAGATATTCATTATTCCTTTTTTGTCTCTATACTTCACACAGTACCTGGAAATAACAAATGCTAGTACATAATGTATACGTGTAAATGTAACACATGAAATAGGGTTAGGTGGTTTTGAAGAAAGCTTTATATAAACCTCATAACAGCAGTGGTATGACATGTTTGTATTCTACCTGGTGGCATCCTTGGAAATGCATAAGTTCTCTGTGGTAATTATTTCCAGTGGGAAATGAATAATTCAGAGGCCATAAGATGGTAATTTCAGATTTCGGAATTGCAGAAATGCTCCTTGGGACATCTACTCAGCCATCAGCTTCCTATGTGAACTTGAGCAAGCCACAGACTTCATGCTTCAGCCCGCCCCCCCCGTAAAGTAGGCATATTAATATTTCCCTTCTATAAAAGTGCATTTTGAGAACAGAAATGGGAGCCATACAAGTACATAAAAAAGAAATTACACCTGGAAAAAGATACTATTTCCTATTACCTGTTAATAGGTAGAAGTAAGCTCACAGCTGTGGCTTACTCATCTCTCATTGTTGGATTATGTCTACCATGCAGCCACTTAGAGCTTCCTCATACTAACTATTCAAGTGTTTGCCTGGAATAAAGGAACACAGATCCCTATTTCTGTGAAGTTCAAGACAAAACAAAGTAGGTAATTCCTCTGTTACTTCAACTACAAGTGTGGCTATGAAAATAAACAGCAATTTATGCTCTGCCACAAGGTGGACATGAATTGCACCAAATCTGGTATTCTGGCAGGATTCTATCTGATGGCTCTGAGGAGAGACCATTAGGAACAAAATATTTAACTGTATGTGCTGTAAAATCATTATGTCAGTGTAGCTGAGTCCATTTTTTTTTATTCAACTTGCCTGAACAACTGAGCTTATGTAGCATAATAAAATCATAACAATTCCATGTATTCTAGCTACAGGTAGGCTGATGAGCATACCAATAAACTGAAGAACCCATGAAAAGCAAAGTGCTTCCAGCTTTTATTTATTGCACACACTTGTTTACTAACAGAGTAATACAAGGATCTAACCAATAAAAAAAAAAAAAAAAAAATAGCCTTGCTGTACCACTTCATCAGTCCATCTAATCCTTCCCTTTTTGACAAAGCAGGTATTTCCAGACTAATTTTAATGCTAATCTTATTCTACTTTAGTGAACAAAACGGTATCTACAGTTTTATTATTACCTGGCCAACCTAGTGCTTTCTACAATGGAGTGAGTACAGCAGTGAACAAAGAAATGAACTCAGAAGAAACATGTTCGAATACACAATTCCACGTACATAAATATGTTAACAGTTTCTGGAAAAAAAAATCACAAGGATTTGAACTTCGCAGGACAAAAAGGTAACTCTGTATCCCTGCTGCAGGCATGCCTTCCACCTCACAGCACGTCAACAGATCACTGGGAAGTACATGGAAATATTTATGCCAATTAATATTTTAACTATTTATTCTAGAGAAGCTTTGACAAAAGACTAAAAACCAGAATGACAGCTGTCTAATGCTGTTTGAGAATTTCAGCAAGAACATAAGCATAACTTACAACACAGGGATGTTCTCAGTATTGATGAGCCGTGCTTACACCACGTCAAGGCCTTTCCTGCTCCTCACACCACCCCACCAATGAGTAGGCTAGGGATGCACAAATATCTGGGGGAAGAAACAGCTGACCCCAACTGACCAAAGGGATATTCCATCCCATATAATGTGCTGTGCAATAAAAGGTGGAGAAAGGTTGATGGGGAGGCCACTGCTCAGGGACTGGCTGTGCATTTGCATAATTTGTCTTTCATTTGTGTTCTTTTCCTTTTAATTGTGATTTAGTATTATTAGTATTGTTATTATTTTATCTTATTTCTATTAAGAGGTGGTTGTATCATCAACTCCAGAACATTCTCATTTTACCCTTCCAATTCTCTTCCCCCATTCTGCAGGAAGGGGTGAAGTGAGAGCTACTGTATAGTACTTAGTTGCTGGCTGGGGTTAAACCACAAGTAGCCTTTTATTCCTGTATACAGTACAACCGAATACGTGCTCATATGAACTAACCTAAGGACTTCAGGGCCATGCCAGCTGAACACAGCTTGCAGTAGTCCTTGATATTTTCTCCTTTTCCTGATATTAAATTGATAGAATTCTGCTTCCCACACAGCTGAATCTCTGAATGCCAAAGCTGAAAAATGTTACTCCTTAAAAAAAAAAAAAGCAACTTCCACCTCCAGAGCAATTTCTTTTTTTCTTTTGCCCTTTTCCCCCCTGCCCAATGTTACCTAAGAACCAAGTCAAAGCAGAAATAAGTACTGCTCTCATCAGCAGCTCCACATTTGCTCACTTAAATTTCATAGTGTATCAATCAAAAACAATTAGACATTTTATGGGGTTTTATATTTAAACTTACATGGTTTCTCATGAATGATGTGAGGCTTTGTGCTATAGCTAGATTGTAAACCTGATTTCAGCAGCAGGAACCACATCTGGTTTAACAATATTTATAATTAGATGATTTCACAAAATGCTACTCTTCCTCTTCCTGGAATAACTGCCATAAAGCATTATTTGTTGTTTTGATATCACCAGTCCAGATATTTGATAGATATTAAAAATGCAGCCAAGGTATCAAGCACTTCACACCACAGACATCAGGTGCCAGAACAACAGAGTGCCCAAGACACTGGCCAGCTCAGTTTTGAAATATTGGCCTGATTTGAGGGAGGCAATAGCAGCAATCCAATGAATTGGTAATACATTCTTTCAAACAGATACTGAATCCAATACTGAAATTGAAAGCATTAAGCACTGGGTGTTGGTCTGATTTGCAAGTGAGGGTATTCTGTTAATTTAAAAAACAAGATTCTGAAAAATAACTGAAAGGCCCTGAACACAGCAAGTCACAAGGAAACCAATTGCTTAACAGCAGGTTTAACTAAACTCGGAGGTACATGTGATGGCCTTCTGATATGCTTGGCAATAAACAGAGCCTTGGATTCATCAAGCAACAAACAGAAAAATTACTCAAGACATTTAAAGTTACATCACTATGAAGACAAACTAAACAGCTTATCAATAACTGAAATGACAGATACACCTGAAGACAGAATACTGTAGATCTAGGGGAAAAAAATTCAGACTTGAATGTAGGCTAATGCTTAAGGCAAATTGGCTTCCTTTCCCGGAATTTAAAGCTTCAGCAGCCAATCCTGAAGATAAGTATATGGTGTATTCTCCTTGAGCATTATCTTTCTTGGCATCCCTGGTGAAGGTGACAACATGCATGCCAAGTAAGATAGTAATTTAAACAGTTTAACCACCAGCAGCATTTCCCAGCATATTTATAACAGATAGCTATTTTAAAACAAACCAACCCACCCCCTACAAAAAGCCAACACAGTCCAAGTACAAATTGCTTCTATGCTTGACATTCATGCTAGCATGTGATTTTTTGCTAGTAATATGGTACTTCAGTTACATTGTGGAAAACTTCTGCCACAAATCTGAAACAGGAAAATTGTTACAGCTATTTTCACCTGACAGACTCTGAGATGGATTAAGGGCCACTGTTCTGCTGGAATGGTATGACATAGTGGCTGTTACTGAAACTTGGTGGGATGATTCCCATGAGTGGAATGTAGGGATAGATGGGTGCAAACTTTTTAGGAAGAACAGACAGGGTAGAAGGGGAGGAGGTGTTGCTATCTATATCAGTGACCAGCTGAAATCAGTGGATCTCCAACTGGCCAAGGAAGATGAGCTGGTTGAGAGCATATGGGTGAAGATTAATGGGAAGACAGGGGAGGGAAATGTTACTGTAGAGGTCTGCTACAGGCCACCTGACCAGCAGAACCAAGCAGATGAGGCACTCCACAGGCAAGAGAAGTGGCTTCACATTCATAAGCCCTGGTCCTTGTGAGGGATTTCAACCACCCTGACATCTGCTGGAGGAAAAACAGAAGTAGGTACCAGCAATACAGGAATGCTTAGATGACTACTTCCTCCTGCCAAAGGTAGAGGAACCAATGAGAAGAGGTGCTATGCTGGACCTTTTTCTCACTAATAGGGAAGGGCTGATGACCAATGTGAGGTTCAGGGATAACCTTGGCTGCAGTGACCATGAAGCAATAGAATTTAAGATCCTCAGGGCAACTAGAAGGATGTATCCCAAGCTTACAACCCTGGACTTTAGGCATGCAGACTTGATTGCTTCAGGGATCTGCTGGACAAAGTATCATGGGACACTTCTATAGGTATATTAATAGTAAAGAGAAGACTAGGGAAGGTGTGGGCCCCCTCAGAAAGGAAGCAGGTGAGCTGGTGACAAGTGACATGGAGCAGGCTGAGGTTCTCAATGACTTCTTTACCTCAGTCTTCACTGACAAGGACTCCAGCTGTACTCCCAGAATAATGGAAGATAATGGCAGGGACTACAAGAAGGAACTGCCCATGGTGAGTGAAGATCAGATTCATGACCATCTGAAGAACATGAGAGTGTTCAAATCCATGGGACCTGATGGGATACACCCACAGGTGCTGAGGGAACTGGCAGATGAGGTTGCTAAACCACTCTCCATCATATTCCAAAAGTCATGGCAGGCTGGGGAGGTCCCCACTGACTGGAAAGGGGGAAGCATAACTCCCATTTTCAATAAGGGAAAGAAGGATGACCCAGGGAAGTATAGGCCAGTCTCACCTCTGTGCCTAGTAAGATCATAGAGCTGATCCTCCAGGGGCATTGCTGAGGCAGAAGAATAATGAGCAGGTGATTGGGTACAATCATCACAGCTTCACCAAAGGCAAATCCTGAATCCTGCCTGACAAACCTGGTGGCCTTTTATGACAAGGTCACAACATTAATAGCTGAAAGCCAAGCAACTGATACCATTTACCTGGACCTGAGCAAAGTCTTTGACACTGTCCCACATGACAAGTCTCCAAGCTGGACTTGGGGGTGCTGGAGGATGAGAAGCTCAACATGAGCCACCAGTGTGCACTTGCAGACCAGAAAACCAATCACATCCTGGGCTGCATCAAGAGAAGCATAGCCAGCAGGTTGAGGGAGATGATTCTTTCCCTGGACTCCACTCTGGTGAGACGCCGCCTGGAGTACTGCATCCAGTTCTGGAGCGCCTATTACAAGAACAATCTGAAGGTGCTGGAATGTGTCCACAGAAGGGCCATGAGGATGATCAGAGGGATGGAGCACCTTTCCCATGAAGACAGAGATTTGGGGCTATTCAGTCTGGAGAAGAGAAGGCTCCAAGGAGACCTTATTGTGGCCTTCCAGTATCTGAAGGGGGCCTACAAGAAAGCTGGTGAGGGACTTTTGAGGGTGTCAGGTAATGATAGGACTAGGGGGAATGGAACAGAAATAGAAATGGGTAGATTCATATTGGGTGTTAGGAAGAAATTCTTCCCCATGAGGGTTGTGAGACACTGGAACAGGTTGCCCAGGGAGGTGGTAGAAGCCCCATGCCTGGAGGTTTTTAAGGCCAGGCTACATGTGGCTCTGAGCAACCTCACCTAGTGTGAGGTGCCCCTGACCATGCCAAGGGGGTTGGAACTAGATGATCCTTGAGGTCCCTTCCTACCTTAACAATTCTATGATTCTGTGATACTGGGCATCTCAGATATTCTGCTCTTTGAACTCAGAGGCATTGTAGACTAAGTTGTCAAAAGATTTGGTTTACCAGAAGATAAGAAAATATCTTGTTTTTTTAAATGGTGTTCAAAGGTTTAATTTACTGCTGCATTTTTCATTATTACATGGTGTTTAGGATGGGCATGCCCCTGAGGATAAATAAATATGGTGTGGCACAACTGCAAGTTTTGTCACTACACCTACATCCATTCATGTCACAGATTACAGACTAGGTCCTTCATATGACAGCCAGTTCAGACCCCTGGATGCAAACACAGGTTGCTGTGCCCAGAATTCTTCAATGACCCAGTTTCTTTCAGGAAAAGTAGCAATTTCCACCCTGATACACAGAAGGCAGGATTCAGAGAAATACCACCAGCTTTTCACAAGAGAAAGCAGGTGTTGCTCAGATTAAAAGGCTCATACAGGAAAGGTAGACACACAAAGATGGTCTTCAGGTAGTTACAACCTTCAGAATCCTGAGTACATGCTAGAACACCAGAGACATTTTTTCACATTCTTTGTAGGGACTTTTTTTCCCCCCATTCTTATCATTATTACAGCCTCTCTGATAAAGTGAGCTCCCTACCTTTAAGAAAATTGGGATCTGCAAAAACTATCAAGGTCAAGCCCCACTCCTTTCACTTCAGTGTACTCTGCCTAATACTCAATTTTAAAAGTATTTAAGACAACATAAATTATGTGAACTGAATTAGAAGTTTCTGCAATAAGCACAAACCTCCTTTTTGAACAGCGACTAATGCATATTTGACTATTACAATCACCTCAAAGTTCTTTTCAGTCTTCTCATTCGTACTAAAAAATAAAAATTAGGATATGTGCAATTTTTGGAGCATCTCATGCACAACGTAGCCCAACCGCTTTCACAGACATTGAAAATGCACAGGAAAAAGCTTGTGTTCTTTCCCTACATAAGCAGGTGCTATCTAGCAGTTGAAAAAAATAACCTAATCTTCTGTCAGAGAATCCTTCAGAAGAGATTCATATTGTAATAGTGGGACATTCTTCTGGATTTGGCTCATACTAAATTTGCCGCAAGATGAAGGAACTCCAGACACACGAGGACATGTGGATAGGGAAAAAGTCCATCTGCTATTGACAGAGCTAATTAACAAACTAAACACACTGAGAACCATTGTTTATTTTTCCTTGATGCACTGCTATGCCTACCATAATCCATTGTAATATTCACAAAAGAATTTGAATGAAGATAGCAACCATTTCACCTAAAATAGAAAAATACCCAAAAAGTCAGAAAAGGCTTCCTTAGGAAAAGCAAAATATTCTTAACACAGATAATCATGCTCAGCCCTCTACCAAGCTTCAGAAGCTTATTTCATAGAACTATCAAGGTTGGAAGAGACCTTTGAGATCCTTTTGGATGCATATGCCACCTATGCTATTACAACTGCTATTGTGGCTGGAGTTTAAATCCATTCCATCCCAAAAGGTGAAACCAGTTTTAGGCAGAGCAAATAAAAATACTGTTACTTAATCTGTAGCTGATGCTTGAAGGTCTTTGGAGACCATTCCTAGTGCCATGTGTATCTGGGAGATTGCCTCCTTACATCTGTCAAAGCTAGTATTTATGATGGTGCTTCCAGTGAGTAGAGATGAATGACATCAAAATTTTGGAAGAAAATAGAAATAAAATTCTGTTCCAAATCAATTTGCAGCAGCGGTAAAACCCATATTGAACCCGATTCAAGAAGGGCTGGCAACATCTATTCCAAAGAGGTTCATTCTGTTTTGCAGAAAGAATGAACAAAATGCCGTAGGAGCTTGTGGAGGCAGAAACCTCTACACTGGACTGGCTGGTAATAACCTATTCAGGACACCACAGAATTTTTCTCTACCTCAGGTAAGATACTCTCAGAAATATTTGAATCATTTGAAAAACAACCCCATGCCTTTCTGTAGATGGCAAAACCAGACTGGACAATCAGCTAAAGCAGATTGTTACTACATTCTCCAAAGATGCCCACCAGAAATTTTAATTTCTATTTAAAGGTATATTATCCTATTTGATTTGATTCCCAAAAGCATGTCTTTGAGAGCAACTGCAATCTCTCACAATATTTCTCTTTCTTAGGGAATCTTCTTGAAGTAGTGATCACAATGCTAACAATCACAATGTGATATCTGGTAATAACCTGGATATATTTGCATAAGGCACGTGGTATGGCAATCCCATGACTGCAACATTCATCTAAGTGACAAAAAGCAAGGAGAATAGACAATGGCAAAAGGACAAATGAAAGCAGAAGAATCTGGCACATATATTTGTAAGAAAATTTTCAGTTCAGGTTTGGGATTCATACATGCAGAACATTAATTCACACTCTGGATTGAATATAAGCTAGGAGGCTAGTGTGAATCCAAAAATTATTAATTATACATGAACATTGATGTTTAACATATCCAAAGCCAGACAAAGCTACAGGCCAAGAAAAGCCTACATTTTGATGCTCAATTCACTAAAGTACATACTGATAAATTAGTAATATTTTTTAAAGTATAGAGTGAGGGACCATGAAAATAAAAGCCTGAAATTGTGTATAGTCTGTAACATATCATGCAGGATTTTCAACATTCTTTTACTTAAAATTAACTTATATTTAGTACCAGAAAGAGGGAGACATGCTGGCACATGCACTTGCAATAGAGGGGCTTTAACAAACAAACAAACAAAAAAGCAAATCTAGAAATAAATAGTCCCACATATTCCATGCCATAGTGTTAATAAATAGGAGTCTCAAACACAGTTGCAAATAACCCCCATTTCTTTCCAACCTAAAAAATTAGGCTGGTATTCTATTCTAATCAGAGCATTGCAATGCTTGTTCTTTGTTCGGCACTCCATGGAAGAGTGTGGGGTGTAAAATCTGTCTAAAAAAGCAGTGTGTGTGTCTCTCTCTTTGTGTTGCTGCTACCATGGACATAATTTTGGCCAGCCGTTGCTAAGTCATGAACAGAGGGAACATTTCCTTTTCTCACATAGAGGGCAGGGTATGAGCCAGAGCTTCCAAGAGACACAATGTTCTCTTTATGCAGCCAGGGAAAACAGTTGAGAGGGCTGCCGATGGTCTGGGAAATGGTGGGCAGCCACAGAGCACACAAAGCTGACAGCACTGCCTGGGCATGCTGAGTTCCCACCAAACTGGTGACCTATTTTCTCATCTCAAAGAAAGGAGAGGGAAAGAGAGAAGAGAACAAAGAAAAAAACCTTACATTGCTTAGGCAATGTACTGGTCCCTTGTGCTTCCCAACAAGGGCTGCATCTTCTGTTGGAGAGCAGGATGCAGGGAGTGCTTATGATGGATCTGGGAGCTACCACTCCTAACTCCACTGCATGCTGCATCCATCAGCCATGAGTAACACAGTTGGACAATCAGAATTTTACAGAATGGAAAAACAATAGGTCCAAAACCTACTCAGAATACCATTGCAGTCAAATTAAGAACAATTCTAAGACACGTTTTCTGGATCTGTGTATACATAATGCAGATCCTGAAGTCCAAATCCAGTATTTTCTAGCAGACAAAACTACTGCCAACACAACGTAAGCATGAGAAATGCTTTTTGATACACAACCTTTGATTATTTCCCACACTTACATAGCTAGAGTTATGTAGATTACAATGCTAAAATCCACAGTGTTCAACACAAACTCTTGTTAACTGAAGTTCTCAAGACAGACAATGAAACGTGTTCTCTGCAAAACATAAATCTTTACAACCAAAGCAATGGCTAACTTTCCCCGAGGTCTGAAAACTTTCAGAGCTCACATTGTGTGACTTGCAGTGAGGAAAGGCAAACGTTCACCTTTTCTTTAACAGAAGAGATTAATTTTTTCCTTCCTGCAGCCATTCATCACTTATTAACTTAACTCACAAAAGACAGATTATAGTTACTTTTGCTTACCTCTGTCCCAACAGAAAAATAGAATTTCCAGTGCCTCATATAAGGGCATTAACAAAAAAAATAAGAATCAATTGTCTTTTCTATCTTTAAGAATCTGAATGCGAGGCAAAAGGGATGACATTTCTCAAAAGAAGTGGGGAAGGTGTTGTAAAGGCATCCTATGCCCTGAATTATGCCCCAGATATTGCCAAAACTTGTCCCAACATGTTTTGCTCACATTCCCCCTTTCCTGTCCTTTCCAGAGTGGGTGCTCAGCCCAGAGCCAAGTAAACAAAAAGCCAGGGGTCAGGCTGCCATGGTAAACAACCCAACCTGCCTTCTTTGGGGTAAACAAGACCATGTGCCCACCATATGGGATGCTTTTCCATGCCCATGTTCCTTCCAAGTCTGGGCATAATTCGAGCCACATGCTTGGTCATAGGCTAAAAGGTCTAATCAAGGTTGACCATTGGCCGAATGCAAGGCTTGAGTAACATGTAAGTATACCCCAAATTGTAAACAAGTCATTCTGCTCTTTGCTCCCAAGTTCCTTGCTATTGCTTCTGCTATTAAGCTCCATTCATGTGCACGTATACTGCCAGTCTCTGCAGTCTGGAGAGAAGCCAGCAACCTGGGAAGCCCACAAAGAGTTCTTCACAAGATGCTCTGCAACTATAGCCAGCTCTCTGTCTTATTTCCCAGTCCTGCTGGTAGGAAAAGCTGCCATTGTGCCTTGAAGGAACTGAGACCCTGTCAGTAAGATCCGCCATTACATGGAGGGGACTAGTCTGAACCTCAGCAGTTCCAAGCATCTGTTATAGCTATGAGGCAGCAGACCTGCAAGCCAAAGCCCTTTGTGTGCCCACACCCAATCATGGGAGAGAGGAGCCACTGCCACTCCATAGCCTTCTATGTCAAGCTGACCCAGGGTGATTCAGAGCTCTGACCACCCGTGAGTATCCCTTACCATTTCACAAAGGACCATTCTGTAACCCTAGAAACATGAATGCTGCCACTGCCAAGAAGAATCATCCCCTCGCTCCTTTTGAGCTGAGCCAGGGGAAAAGCTAAGCTGCTCCACACCACCCTCCTGCCATGCTCTCTAGGACCTCCAGGAGGGAACCACCCCTCAAAGGGACCACAGCCTTGAGGGAACTGCCCAAGCCATCCAGGGAATCTGCCTGATCGGCAGAAGTCTACACCTCACCTTCTCCACAGCTGCAGAAGAAGAAAGTTGCCCCCACCACTGTGTCCGGAAGGGACCACCTCCAGGAGCCACTGCTAGCCCTGCAAGGCCCTGAGCTTCAGCAGCAGCCAGACACAGCAGGTACAGCCCTCGCTGGGTCTCCACAAATCCCTTAGACCAGAGCCAGCATTAGCAGCCAGTATAACGTAACTCAGCAACCAGCTTAGCCAGCTAAACAGTAACTTTTCAGTGTTCATGTGCTTAGCACCAGCTACAGTTCTGTTTGAATCCCTGTGCTTATCCCACAGGGAACTGTAACCTATGCCTTACAAGCAGCCTCCCGGCATGCCTGGAGTCATAATTCACAATCACAGTTGATTTAAGTCTCTGAAAGGTTCCTTTAAGTTTGTATGTGCCTGACCCACTGTTGCTCACAGATGTATAAGCAGCGTCAACTGCCTTGTTGAGTCATTATCTGGTGGACAAGTGGCAGAATTGCTTCCATTCTTAATTGAATAACTATTTTGTATTTTTCCTAATTGGGTTCAAATCATTATATTGCACAGTTTATGGGATATATCTCATGAACGTGCACTAGAATCTGCATATAAATACTGATAAATGGTTATTAAATGCTTAATATTAAACTAGTTGTCATAATTCATATTTTCATAAATCATAAATAACCTCTTCATTACAGAAGGGGAAGAAAGAAAGAAGAGTGTTGCTTCTGTAAGAAAGGATGTAATTTAGATTCAGTCTAAAGCACTATTTTCCCATTCCACCCCTGCCACCCCCATAGTGATAAAAAGCCACTCAAGCCATCTCAGGAACAGGTAAAGATTTGAAATATGTGCTCCTATTTCCTTATAATTCTTGTGCTAGGAAACAGAGGAGAAATAACAGCAGTAGGGAACACTAAATGATTAAAACATTTTCATAAATATTTACAGAAATTTGAAGTTGCACTTAACATGGTGTCTACATTTAGACTACACCTGGGGCTAATCTAAAAAGGTTCCTCTATCACCTAGTAACTCATCCCCAGCAGAGAAAAGGAATCAGGAAGGGAGAGAAAACCCACAGGTTGAAATGAAAACAAATTTAATGAAACAACAAAACTGATACCAATGGCAGTATATATTATATAAAGCTATGCTCAGTCTAGCAAACGTACAACAATCTCTCTAAACAGGAAGGCAGTTATCGGGAGCAGAAGATGCAAGGGCAACCGACCAAGGAGAAGACTTTTTTCTTTAGCAAGTTTCTCACTTTATACTAAGCATGAGGCTTATGATTTGGGGTATACCTAAAAGCCAGCTCAGGTCAGCTGCCCTGGCTGACTCAAAACTTACTGGCCTGTGATTGTGTCCCGGCAAAACCAGGACACATGGTTAAGGGCAGAAAGCACATAAATAAGAGCAAAAGCCTCTTCAAAGTGAAGGTTCCCTTCAATACCCATCTTTGGCCTTACTACAGATATAAATTTACATAAATAAATCTCATCAACACAGACAACTGTGTGACACAGGCACATTTCATTGTTATATGAAAGAGCTGACACATGGTGCAATACATTAGTGAAAAGAGACTGTGTGTTTGCCTTTCGGAATACAGATGCACATGTAAGTTAAGAAGTACAAACTTCACAAAACGAATTATCAGCTTGCTATAAAATGTACTCAGGTAGTTTGACAGGCTGGGATTAGCATACAGTACATAGTCTCTGTCATAAGAGAGACTAAACTTCTAGCGCCTGTTGACAGATAAAGCATGAGCTTCTGTCCTCAGTCATCAAGGGTAGGCTTGATCCTGCTTGCAAATATGAAGGCAAGTGTCTTGTAAAATCAGCTACTCTGCCAGCACTGCATCTGATATTACAAGACAGCAAGAGAGAGATGATTGATAAAAGGGGTAATGGGAAATAAAACTGCATCCCCATCTTCAGTGCAAGAAGGGAAAAGAAGAATGTCAGTAGACATAAATTCCAAGAGTTCAACTGAATCACAGCATCAGAACCAAGGAATTTATAGCAAGACTTTTAGAACACTTTGGATTCCACTAATGGCATTTATTTTGAGCTCACTCATGCCTGAATGACCTGGAAGGAAGCAGTGTGAATGTGGAATGTTGAGCTCACAGGATATGTTGCTTGATACGGTGCTGGCATCAGCAGGGTTCATTTTCTTCTCAGACCCTAGAGCTGCACAAATGTATTACTGTGTGCTTTTGTGTAACACCGGGGAAGCTGGAACAATTCCACAAATTATATGGATGAAAAGATGGAATACATCATCCAACAAAAATGCACTCTCTTTTCTCCTCTCCTCCCAAGTGATTGCTTAAAGGGGGGGGGGAGGAAATGTGAACTCCTTTGTAAATCTGTCTTTTATTGTGTGTTTGCACTGAGGTTCCTTTAATCTAACAGAAGTTGAAACTCAAATATTATAGTAACATAAGGAAACTGTTCTTGCTGTGAGAATTCCCAGAACTAAAAATCTATGTTCTATTACACATGTAAACTCCACCAAAAATGCTTTACAGCTTTGCAAAATAATTTTACTTCACTCTAGCTTTCCATTGGTACTTGCTCACTTCTTACACTTTCAAAATCTTAAGTTTCACACTCCCCTCCTCCCTGCCAGATTAAGGAAAGACTAGATTTACATGAATCAACACAAAACCCCTGTGGATTAGCAAGGAAAATATCCTAAACCAAACAATTGATGTTTGTAAGTATCTTCTCATCAAAATTCACAACCCTGGAAGTCTATTTGCATTAATTATTTATGACAGTTTACTAAGGAGAATATGAACAACATGTCTGTTTTTTTTTTTACTAGATGAACAACTTTTTGTTAATTAGATACAGAATAACTAGCATCATCAGGAGAGAACTATCCCAGTAGGGAGAAGAATGGTACTAATGTAATGAAACATTAAAAGAGATAATGAACCCAGTCAGTAGATAATTATGTATATTTCTGTCCAAGTATGGTTTTTCCATATTTGATGAGGGTGAAGCTTATGGATGCTTTGAGAAATTGCTGTAAAGAGTCAAACAAAAGTTTCATAATGGACTTAGAACAAACTGGTTTACAAACGTGTTTAAAAGAATGTTACCAGGTACTGAGCAGCTTCCTTTCTGTTTCAACAAACATATATGGTACCAGCATGAAAATTAAACAGTTTGATGCATTAACAGAAAATGTTAAGGCAACTGAATCTGAGTGATATAAATAGGCACCATTAAGTAGTTGAACATTTTCTGAAATCAGTACATTGCAAAATCTGGAGCACTTCAAAGCATTAGTGACTTTAAAAAGTAAAGGAAACAACTGACTAGCTCTCTGCTGAAGAAACCTCTGTGGGCTGCAAGTACTAGTAACCAAGTACTACTAAGAAGTAGAAAACTCTTATTGTGAATAAATACAGTAAGTTTGACCCTTGGACTCCTCAGTGAGGTCAAGGATATCAGGGAAATATGTAATCATGGCTACCACTATACTCATGCGGGACACTTCCAGGCTAGTATTTCAAAGAACCATTAACCAGCAGTGTTAGGTGCTGCATCATTCAAAGATGAAAAATCACAATAAATAAATGAAGTTTGCAGGAGTCTTTGAGGCTGGTCTTTTTGACTAAAGCAGTAATTTCAAGTAGCTTAGTACATAAAGTGTTTCACTATTTATCTAGGGATTTTAAAAGCAGTTTGAATATAAATTGAATGTAAAAAACAGTGAATTGGACATGTCTTCCCAAACTTTTCCAGGATAGTGCCCAATCCTCCAAAATTAAGTAAAAAACCCCCACAGTATAATCTATATTATATTATTATGTTCCAGTACTATTTTGCTCACAGGAAACAGATCCTGTATTTTTTTTAAAAGCAGATGCAGCATATTCAATTTCATGTACAAGTATATAGATTCCAATCCTTTTCCACGTAAGAGACTGGGGTGGTAAAGACGAGGAAAAAAAAATTGCTAATCATGTTCTGATAAAAATGTACTATTTCAAGTCGTAGTGAAACAAATCCTACTGAACTGTGTGAATACTTCACTACCATTTGCTTCTCTTTCATGAAGCCACATTGGAGCTGCACTGAGTGACTTGATTTCTTATGCTAAACACAGTAAGTTTCAGATATCCATTCATGTCCCTTACAAACTGCAGAGGTTGCCGTGTAGTAGGCTACCTTGCCTGAAGGGTAAGTGAAAGGAAATGGAAATCACCTACAGAATAAATAAATTAAATCTTTAGTATGGCCTATGTATTAGAAAAGGCTGAGTGTAATGAGACATTTCATCAGTGTAAGAGTAAAAGAAAAAGTCATATTAATCTCAAAACCTCTTGGAAATGATCCACTGTAGCCTACTGCAGAATTTTGGAAAGAAGCTCCTCCACTATAACTTTTTCGGACATTTTTCATTACTGTGTGGTGCCAGAAAGCTCTGAATGACAGCATTTATAGGTTATGATGGCACAGATTTAGAACCGTGGATGCTAATACATGTTTCCGTCTTACCCTCTAGTAAAGTCAGGCTTGTCATAAGATCACCAAAATCACACTGGTCCATAATCTCTGGACCCTAGAACCACATTTCCATGTAAAAAGTCAAGTTTTTGTTCTGAAAGAAATACTCAATCTTATATGCATAAGAATTCACCCCACAAAACAGGTGGGATTTTAGGTATAGAGAAATAGGAGTGTTTTCCAGTAAAAAATTCTGCAGTAATTAAAAACAAACCCACCAACACTTAGATCCTCAAATGTACATCACTTACTCTTTTCAAACTCTTTCTATTTCCTAGCCTTAAAACCAGATGAAGCAAAATTTTAATAAGTAAACATAACCCTACTTCAACTGAGAAAAAAAAAATCCAGGTGCAAGTATCCTGAAAGGTCAAACCCCAAAACATGCCCTAATCCAGACAATGGGCTAAGCACCTGCAAGTATGCTAACCTAGACAGCTCCTGGGGTCCAGATGGCCAAGGCAAATGCATAGCATGTGTGATTAACATTGTAAGCATCCATGAACGTGCAAATCTGGACACTTCCTGGGGTCCAGATAAACATGTAGCATGTGTAATTAACTTTGTAACACAGCTGTGAACCGTGTGTGCCCCTGGCCATGTTTGGCTATGCCCCATCCTATAGGCCCAGTTATCAGGGTCTTGTGTTACCAGAGGGTGTTAACAGTCTCGGGACATTTAAACCAGCCAAGAAGTCAGACAGCTTGCCTTGTTCTCACCCAGTAAGCAACAAGAGCCAAATGCTGTCTGAGTAGCAGCTGAAGGGCCTGCACTAACAGGCAATAACTACACTGAGGCCTTGCACCTGGACCAAGGGAGAAAGAGGAAAAGCTCCAAGAGAATTGAATCCCAGGTGCTCCAACACCCATGGCACCATCAGGTCCATGTCCTTTTTATACTGAGGGCTCTATATACCATTGCTGTAAAATTAGTATTGCCTTTATGAAATGGAGAACAATACATTAGTCATTGGAACTAATTTGGTCTAGCCTGTAGATAACTTGCACTCATTTCCTTTTAAGTTACACTCGCAGTAACCTCACAGCAACTTAATCACCATAACACCAAAATAAAGTACTTCCTGAGCTATGACTTAAATCGCTGTAGAACTATTGTTTGGATCACATCATTATTTTCAAACAAGAACAAATTGCTCTTTGAAATCTATGGATGGTGTAGAGTGTTAGCTTTTACACAGAAATCAAGAAAGACATTATCTGTAACCAATAGACATACGGGTCACATTAGGTCACCACTAATGGTGTTACCCCCATAGCTATTTAGTATCAAGATCATAGCTGGGAAACTCTACTCACCAGTGAGCACATGCCCCATCGATATGGTTTGACAAGCTGGAATGTCTTCACTGTGGAGTTGAAAGTTCTCCAAGTACAGAGAGGTGAACACCAGAAAGGGTAATCTTCATTATTTCATTCCCATCAGCCTGCATCTCCCTTCCCTGCACAAACTGGTCGCACAGCCACTTTATTCCCTTTTCTCCCTCTCTCCGCTCCCAGCTGGGCTTGCTTTCTTCTGGGGGATGCTTGCGGCCTGGCTGGGCCTTGGCAGAGCTAATTTCTTCCACACAATTCAGGCCTAGGTATGGGGAAAAGGGGGTGGGGAGGGGCATTAAGGGCCTGGTGTTTAAGCCTGGTTGGGGGAGAGGTTTTTGGATGATTCTGTATATTGGAGGAGTCATCAATCTTAGTCCTACCTAACCGGGGGCCACCAGGCCCCCCAGCCTTTGTTGTCACCACCACCATCACCCAGTGTGCACCATGGGGACTCACCGGTGATGAGAGGAGGATCCTCCAGCCCAGATGGGCTCATCTTGGGGCTTCTGCCTTTCCTGAGGGGGATTAAATAGGGCAGTGGGTGGGGAGGGCCAAGTGGCCACACCTGGGGTGGGAGGAGACTCCAACGGAGCCCAGGTGCTCTGGATTTTCACATGGGGAGTAGGAAAAAAATTTTCACAGATTGTGCTGCCCAGGGAGGCAGTGGTGTCACCCAGCCTGGATGTGCTTAGAAGTTGTTTAGGTGTGTTGCTTGGGGATATGGTTTAGGGGTGAACTTTGCAGAGCAGGGTTCTTGGTGGGACTTGGTGATCCTGAGGGTCTTTTCCAACCTGAATGTTTCTATGTTGGCCTAGTGAGATTTTGGTAAGCCTCGAGCGGAGAATTGGGCTATGAATTTTGTGTATTTTGTATGCTTTTGTACTGTTGTATACAGTTGTTAACAGTATTTCCATTTAAATTTGTAATTCTTTCCAATCCTGTGTGGAGCATTTTTCTCTTATTCCTTTGGGGAGGCGTTAAAAGTGCTTCTGTCCACTCTCTAAAACTATGACACCCATACAGTGGTATTCAAAAGAGCAGAAAGCCATTCACATGCTGTTTGTAATGTATAGATTTTTGATACACACAAAGTTACATAAACAAAACATATATGCTTGAAAACAAGTATGGAAATACATGTGCATATAAATGTGTATAGATAGCCACGTGCATCTTTGAATACGCCATCATACAAAAAGAAAGCATCAGATGTTTCTTGCGTGGATTGGCCACCCTCTGATAGTCCTTGGTCAGAAAGTACTTAAAAGTCCTCTGGTTTATTTGGGGATTATATTTGTGAGAGGTAGGAGACATAGGCTGTATGAACCTGGAAATACCCATCCGTTTTTCTCAAAGTTAAATATCCATTATTCACCTATGACCTGTCCCCTGATAACAGCTTGAGACCTCCAGTGTCAGCAGAGCTTTATGGACTGACCTTAGTCATCTGACTGCAATGGACTATGGATGATCTAAATAGCTGCAATGGATTAAAGTGGTCACCTGGAGGACTCTGCTTAACAGTGAATAAAACGTAACAAAATGGCAGCCCCACAACTAAAACCCTGTTTGTAACTACATTAAGAAAGCATTTTATTTGTTATATCTCACTTTCACTTGGGATCTTGGACAACTGTTCTATGTGCTAGTTTTACTGGAAAAAAAGGTCTGCTTTGTTTTCAAAGATAAAGGTCTGATTTGCACCTGGTAAGCAGTATTTTTAGCACACCACACTGCACACAGTTCAATATCTAAACACGACATAGACTTTAAAGTGAAATTCCATGCCTTGCTTCTAACAGGTTTTAGTTGTGCTCAGCCTTTACTGCAGCCTGAATCCTTGTCTTGATTTAATATGTAATATAATACATGAACCCACAGGCACAGTACTTTGACCTTCTGCCCTGAGGACTGTGAGTCTCTCAGAAAGTACGAGGACTCTTATCAGAAGACCTAATAGGGAATCTAATCCTGCAGATAACGATAACGTGGAGTGGGGATATGGCATAGGGAAAAGGTGGTGCAGAATGTATTTAACCACCTGAATGATGCTGTAAGCTCTTCAATTTATTAAATTTATCCATTCTCCATGGCAGGTTTACATGACTAGATAAACATCTTGTGTTGACATTTTGATGGGAGCATAAAAGGGGTGGAACTTTGACAAAATAAAAATCCTAAAGACCTCAAAAGTGTTGCACTGAGATTTCCAGCATCCTTCCCCTTAAACTAAAATTCATAAATAAACCCCATGGTGTAGCATGGATTTATATGTAGCACTCCCAATTGATTTCAGAGGGGTTTGTTTTGAAAAATCAATGGTTTGATACACCACAAAGATAGAGATTAAATTTTTTCCTACTATAAAACCACAAAATACATTAACTAAGACAAATTACAAATTGGTTTTTAACATTCACTTTGTTGGATTATGGCACATACTATTTAGACATTAAATTAAAAAACAAACCAGAGAAAACAGATCCCATTTCTTACTTTGCAAAATCAAATTAGTAGATAAAAGACAAGTAGTAGAAAAACTAGATGGAAACAAAGATAGTGAAGACATCAAAGCATTTAGAAGAAGCCCAAAGTAGATAAAAGTATCAGCAAAGTATTAAGCAATGTATTACACACAGGAGTGTGTACAGAACTATTATGCACTTTTTAAAAAAACTAAACAAATAAAAGAAACCTGGGCTGCATCAAAAGAAGTGTGACCAGGAGGTCAAGGATGGTGATTCACCCCCTCTGTTCTCATGAGACCCCACCTGGAGTACTGCATCCAGTTCTAGGGTCCCCAACAGAAAAAAGACATTGAACTGTTGAAGAGGATTTAGAGCAGGGCCACAAAGACAATCATAGGGGCTGGAGCACCTCCCCTATGGAGACAGGCTGCAAGATTTCCACCTGGAGAAGAGAAGGCTCCAGGGAAACCTTACAGGAGCCTTCCAGTATCTGAAGGGGGCCTACATGAAAGCTGGGGAGAGACTTTTTACAAGGGCTTGTAGTGATAGGATGAGGGGAAATGTCTTTAAGCTGGATGGCTGGATATTATAAACAAATTCTATACAGTAAGATCCTGGAACAGGTTGCCCAGGGAAGCTGTAGATGCCCTTGTCCTGGAAAGGTTGGATAAGGCCTTGAACACATTGGTCTAGTGGATGGTGTCCTTGCCTTGTGCAGGGAAGCACAATAATTTTGCAGAGACAATTATTATGAATGTATAAACAAATCCTGGATGTGTGGCAAGTGAATTCATCCAATGGAGACTCATATAGTGTACCAGGATGCTTAGCTTCACAATCAAACTAAAATTAAAATTATAACCAAGTTAATAATCATACAGCATTCAAACACCCACTTGACTCTTTTTTGTTCCAGTTTTAAGAATAAGATGCCAAATTATCTTAGTATGTGCAAACATAGCACATGCAGCCGATAATTTTGCTTCTTAAAAGTGCTTTTGTTGTTGTTGTTGTTTTCCAAATGTAACCCAAAAACATTACACCAAATTCACCTACAACCCACATTCCAGCACTTTAATACTCTGAAGTCCTTGGTATTTTAAGGGGTTCTCAATACCACAGTAACTGTTACACTCACACACTGTCTGTCGAAGCACACAAAGCGGCTAGCTGGTGCTAGGTGGATATATTTAGTGATATTGCAACCTCCTCACTTGGAAATAACGAAGGGCAACAACTTAACTTTGCCATTCGCTATTTTTGATTCACTGCAACAAAACATAACATTCAGACCTTTCAAAGACTCTGAAGAAATTTTTTATCTTGAAAATATGATTTCTTGTTTCAGCTGTGGTTATGGGAATAATTTTTACTTTTTTCTTTTTTCTTTTTTTTTTTTTTTTTTGACACTTCTATCAGCTTACTGAAGGAAACAAAACACTGGATTCCCTTTGCAAGAAAAGCACAAGAACTGAAGATAAAATGCTATCTACATAGAAACACTTTTCAGTTTGTAAGCAACCAAAGTTCTAAAAATAATATTCTATATAAGCCATATGAAATTTGCATTAAGTTGTTATAGCAACTCTACTTTTTAACAAAAGGAACTAACACAAGTTTGCACTTGGACAGAACTGATGGAACACCATCCTGTGGAGGATCTTAATAAAGCACAGAACCACTTAAGCAAATTATTCCTATAACTATTTTTTAGTGTTAACCTGCCTATTCTTTTAGAAAAAGGTACAATGTACCCAGGGAATACAATGATTTGATGACTTACTACTGTGACTTCTTCTCTTTTCCTAGCTTTTATTAACCATAAAGTGAGCTTGCCAAAAGTACTGTGCATGGGCAGTTGTCATACTTTAATTTCACAAAAATGGATTGAGGAGGCACTCTGAACTCGTCTCTGATGGTTAATGCTTTGCTGAGAAAAGGACAACTGGTGTAATTTACAGTGGTGTCCTGGAAATACCTCCTCATTAGCATCAATTAGGCTTTAAAATGACAGATTTAATTACAGTATCAATGGTGCAGCACAAATAATAACATGATTACTTTGGTATTTCTATAGGAAAAGGTTTCCATAACTTTAATGAAAAATCATAGTCACTGAAAATAAAGTCCCTTTTTCATTCTAGTAAGGAAAAATGCATCCATTCATATGTCGTAGACTGGGCAGTGGGAATGCTAAATAAAACTAAAAGGCCTTAGTGCATATTGCTGAATGTCTCCAGTTTAGCACACCCACCAAAGTAGCAAAAACCTACAAACAATTTTTTGATCTTGCATCTTCATCAAGGTCTTTACAATGGCCATTCAATCTCCAGCAGAACGAATGTCACATGTGAGTCACTTTGCTTCATTAGATTAATAATGCTTTCTGCAGCTTTTTGTATATTACAGCCAAGGAACAGGTTTGCTCTGGTGGCCACGTACAATTGTGGTAGAAATGGCATACCACAAGCAGCAGTGATGTACAGCAATAATAGACAAAAGGAAAAAAATAGGTAAATGTGACAATTTCCTCCTGAAGCTTAAATGAATAAGTCCTAAAGAATAGTAATGATGGAGCAAAGAAACACTGTGCACTGACTATGTTTTGATGTAGACAAACATAAAGCAGGAAGAATAAATCAGTCAGAGCCTCCATTTCTGTAGCTATATTGAAGACTACTTTGGACAAGATTGTGCTCAACAGACAAAGACCCAAGTTAAGGGGAGTGCAAAGACAAACCGGTCAAAGGGAACTCCAGGAGGTACTGTGCCTCACTGCTTCTGTTTTACAGACTCAAGGACAACCTTTTTTCATGCTATTCAAAAAGCATTAACTCAGAGTCTCACCATCTCGTTTAAAAACTGTGACATCTTCTTGGAAGTGCAGATTAATAAAAAAACCTTCCCTTCGGTGTAAGCTTAAGAGCCATTTCATTGAACAACTGCCAATTTTTGTACTACATATTACTAAGGGCAACAAAGGAGTATGAGGAGGAAAGGAGAAGAGAAAAGAGTTCATTGAACTCAGCAAATTGTACAAAGCTGGGTCTAGAGAGTAGTTCATTTAGCCCTTGCAAAAACATTGGATTGCCTCCAAACTGGAGGCTCTACAGACTTTTTTTCATAGCAGAATGTCAATGCATTCAGGGATGTTTGCCTTCCCTGGGAAGAAATGGGCATTTGTCTACTCATTTTCTGGTCCTATGAAGACTGCTGTTTAAGCTTATGAGTGAGCTGGCACGGGTTTATATGTATGGGCTGCTGAGGTCCATCATAATTACTATGGATTGTTCAAAGAGCTCAGTAGAGCATTTCAACTCACCAGTATCCTCCTACCCACAGTTTTAAGAAATGACATAGCCTCTTTTAACTATTAACAGAGCTCCGAGAAAACGCAGAAATGAAGAGCCACTTTCAAAGCTGAATGCTGGAGAAGTGAGAACCCTCACAGACAGACGAAACCCTTCTGAGGACACATTTGCATACACTCATTTTTGCTATGCCAAGAAGCACTGCTTTGTTATTTTTTTGTGGAGATTTTAATTCCATGTCATAGAAAAATAAGCTTACATGTAGAGAAAAATAGCATACATATTCAGTTAAGGTTTCCTGGAGGTTCAGAGAATTCTTAGAAATCTTGTACAGCCAGAAACAGATTTGTTGTCATTCAAAGATCTGTTTCAAATCTAAAAAAAAAAAAAAACACACCAAAAAACCCCAAACCATACCAAACCAAAAGTCACCTCATGCAAAAGAACTTTTTCAGTAATACAGGAATCCTGTCTATGCCCTTGGTTTAATCTGCAAAAATCTACAACAGCTGTGTCAAAATCCTGCCCTGAAGAAACACGTAAATCCTGCTGCCTTTCCTGCTGGCATCACTAAATCTGAATTTAACCCACGGTATGTGCCAGCCAGTAAATTTTCTTTTGTTCAGTAAGAAACAGAAGCCACAGCCCATTCACTCAGAATAGCAATTTGCATGAGCGCTATGCAAATGTGTGTCCATGCAGAGGAACACTTTCGGTGACATATTTTCTCTCTAAGAACATTTTGTACTACCTTTCTGAGACTGCACTGAGAATCTCACGTTACCTATCTAATCACATGGCAAACGTACATGCGGTTCTCCTTGCACACACTCCTGCTCGCTTATTGTTTTACCCTCTTAGAAAAATCAGAGGGAAAATACATCGCTTTCTCAAAGACATAGAAAGAGTGAGAAATCACATCAATATAAGTCTTGCCTCTTTAAGAGTGTTACGCTGCATTTTCTTTGGAAGCCTTGCAATATAAATTAAATTCATAGCTTGACAACAGATAGAAGTCTGTAAAGGAAAGGGCCGTATTGACTAGGACATTCAAAAAACCAACTTGTTTTATTTGAATCCAGTCTCACTTACAATCCTGGCTGCAAAACAGCAGAACTAACTGACAGAATACCAGTAATTTATGATATTTTAGGGAAGTATCGTGCTCTCATTTGAAAATGTACAAAGGTTCAGTGGATTTGATTTTACATTTAATTAAGGTGACTTCCAGGTTGGATTTCTGAAATTAGTAATTATCTAAACAAATGACTCTTTATCTTGTATTGAAGTTCTTAATTTCTGTAATCTACTTTGAAGCCAAAAGCCACTCACAGTGATACAGTAAAAAATTGTTTAATCAACGGTTGTGTATGATGATAAATTGGTATGGTATTTGTTCTCCTGCCCTTTTAATGCAAAAAAAAAAAAAAAAAAGAAAGAAAGAAAAAAAGTGGCCTTCTAATCAACTTGTCCAATGACTCCATCCAGACTTCCTCTTATTTTATAATCACACAGTACAGAAAGCAGAGAACAATAATCTGAGATATTTTAAGACCAACCATAAAATGTAGTCATTATCCTGCTGATAGCAAAGTAAAAAAGTGTATTCATTACTCCACCAATAGCTAAGTAGTGAAACAGAGAGGTACCTATGATGAGACACAGATTTGAAAAGCATTAGGTCTTTTGGCTCAAGAGGCATATGCTTGAGAATGCCAAAAGGGCAATGTCAAATGCAAAACCCCGCTGAGCACATGGCTGAATGGAGAGGAACACACCTACCCCCACACTACTCCCCTCATGCTCCTCACAATCCCCAAAGTATCTTGTAGAGTAAGGTTATTGGTTGGACTTGGTGTTCCCAAGGGTCTTTTCCAGCCTGAATGCTTATGTGATTCTGTGGTAGAAAGCAGCAAAGTGAGTGGAGGACGGCTGCTCAAAAGGTAAGAGGGGCAAGAGGCAGGGAGGAGGGACATGCACTCTTGGGATCAAAGCTTCTTTCTGCATCCCTCTGTACTTCAGATACAATGGAGTAATTGTCTGTCTTATGCAGATTTTAGATTGTTTTAACTCCACAGAAATATCATTGGCATGACACTGATTGTCAAGGGGTAAAGAATCATGACCATTATTAAACCCAGCAAGTAGTAAATAGATCCATGTTTTGAATGACTTGTATAACTGCCAGTGTGTGCTGTGTGTACAGGGCCTGTACAGCTGCATGGTATGTGGAATCCTTAAGCCTCAGAGGGAAGAAGAGGGAAGGTGCAGTTAAAGGGAAATAAAGCCACCCAGAATCAAGAAAACATCTCAGTAGCTCTTCCTACTATTTTCTGTCATCAAAGTCTTGTTTGTAAAGCAGTTATCAGAGCATATTATGCTTTTTACTTACACAATATTCTTAATCTACAGCTACTTGTTAAAACTTCCAAGGAAAGAAAAGGGAATTATCAAAATATTACATTCATAAAGGGGGGAAAACTGAGGCATCTCTCCTTGGAGAAATATAACAATCTGCTTTTGTAATTGTTTAACGTACTTGGAATTTCACTTTTTCTAAAGTGCCTTGTATCTTTAAGTCACCACAACTACAATCACTTGTCTCAGAACTTTCCTGAGAATTGTCTCAGTTTATGAACCTTTATGAATTTCTTCACTGCTGCCAAATATTAATTAAAACAATTTACTGTGAAGAACATGTGGGTGCAAAAATATTAGCACCACATAATCCTTTCTAGTTAAGAGGTCCTTACTGGATCATTGCAGAAACGCTCAGGAGTTCTAATTACCTATGGTAGTCCCACAAGGTTACTGCAGAACACGGTAATTAGACGGCTGTAATACAAGATGTTAGCAGGGGATTGAGGATTTGTGCTAAGAAGCATGGTGTTTTCATGGCTATTTACTGTGCAGACTACCACAATGCAATGGAATTTGGTAGAAACCTCCAAAGACAAATGCACTTAAAAGGTAGGGGAAATATCTTAATAGGGATTCATCAGCTAGTGAGGGGGAACTAGTTGTACTACACTGAGGCCTTGGCTAAGAGGCTTGTGCTAAGATTCTAATGAGATTTCTCAAAAACTTGATCAATTTTGTTCACGAAGTATTTCATATAAACAAAAAGTTTATTTGACCGTTGGTCTGCCACTGGTGAAATAGTTAGTTCCCTTTCTGTGATGGATAGCACACTATCAAGAGATGTGGCTGGTTTGGTTTGAATCATAGAATTGTCAAATCATGAATTGTTTGGGTTGGAAGGGACCTCAAGGATCATCTAGTCCCAACACCCCTGCCATGGGCAGGGACGCCTCACACCACAGCAGGTTGCTCAGAGCCACATCCAGCCTGGCCCTAGAAACATCCAGGCATGGGACTTCTACCAGCTCCCTGGGCAACCTGTTCCAATGTCTCACCACCCTCATGGGGAAAAACGTCTTCCTAACATCCAATCTGAATCTACCCATTTCTACTTTTTTTCCATTCCCTCTAGTCCTATCACTACCTGACACCCTAAAAAGTCCCTCACCAGCTTTCTTGTAGGCCCCCTTCAGATACAGGAAGGCTGCAATAAAGTCTCCTCAAAGCCTTCTCTTCTCCAGACTGAATACCCCAAATCTCTCAGTCTGTCTTCATAGGAGAGGAGCTCCAGCCCTCTGATCATCCTCGTGGCCCTTCTCTGGACACGCTCCAGCACGTCCACATCCCTCCTGTAATAGGTGCTTCAGAACTGGACACAGTACTCCAGGTGGGGTCTCTCCAGAGTGGAGTACAGGGGGAGAATCACCTCCCTGACCTGATGGCTATGCTTCTCTTGATGCAGCCCAGGATGTGATTGGTTTTCTGGTCTGCAAGTGCACACTGGTGGCTCATGTTGGGCTTCTCATCCACCAGCACCCCCAAGTCCTTTTCTTCAGGGCTGCTCTCAAGCCAGTCACTGCCCAGCCTGTATCAGTGCTTGGGATTGCCCTGACCCAGATGCAGGACTTTGCATTTGGTCTTGTTGAACCTCATGAGGTTGTCATGGCCCCACCTCTCCAGCCTGTCAAAGTCCCTCTGGATGGCTTCCCTTCCTTCCAGTGTGTCTGCTGTACCACACATCTTGGTGTCATCAGCAAACTTGCTGAGGGTGCACTCAATGCCACTGTCCATGTCACCAACAAAGATGTTAAACAAGACTGGCCCCAGTCCTGATCTCTGAGGGACTCCACTTGTCACTGGCCTCCACTTGGACATGGACCCACTGACAGCCACCCTTTTGGTGTGGCCATCAGGGCTGTTCTTTATCCACTCAGTGGTCCATCCATCAAACCCATACTGCACCAGCTTGGAGACCAGGATGTTGTGTGAGACAGTGTCAAAGGCTTTGCTCAGGTCCAGGTAAATGACATCAGTTGCTTGTCCTTTATCCATTAACGTTGTGACCTTGTCATAGAAGGCCACCAGATTTGTCAGGCAGGATTTACCCTTGGTGAAGCCATGCTGATTGGTCCCAATCACCTCTTTGTTATTCTTCTGCCTCAGCAGGGCCTCCCAGGAGGATGGAAGGAACCTTAAAGATCATGCAGTTCCGACCTCTCTGCCATGGGCAGGGACAATTTCCACTGGACTCAGTTGCGCAGGGCCCCATGCCCTGGAGCACCAGGCACACTTCCAGGAATGCATCTGAAACTTCTCTGGGCAACCTCAGGTTCATTCCAAGTTTAGAGGTTGTATCCAGAAGCTTTTGATTTCCTAGCTCAAAGAACAAGGTTCCCAGTCACAGAGTGATAGAGCAAAGGTTCAGGATAAGGCTGAGACATGTACGCCTGGTTCCACAGAATGATACTTGAACTAATTTTTTGCAACATCCCATGAAACAAAAGTAATTAAGTACTATTAGGTTTTAACATCATCTAAATGTATGCACAAAATATGGAGGCAGAATACTATTTCATTAGACTAAAAGGGTAAACTTGGAGTATGTAAAATTAAATTAAGTAGCACTACTGCAAATTGACACTGATAAACAGGGGAAAAGAAGTGGTCCCTAGTGTTCTTCTTCTGTATTCTGGGGCATTGTAAACATGATTTTGCAATTCTCAAGCCATTCACATACATCATTAGTAGGGGAGAAGGGGACTAGGAGGATTTTCTACAAGGCTCTGGCCTTTTTGCATCTTCAGCCCATCTGTGAAGTGCATATACAACATTACATACAACACTATAGACAGAAATTAGTAGACAAAGTGGAAGGTAGTGGAGAATCCATCTCTAAACATCTTTACATTTTACCTGACAGTTATTAGAACTTACTTGTTCACAATGGTTATTATTCAGTCGTATGAACCTGTCCTTCTCAATGCTGTAGGAACAGTCTCCCACAGCACTCTCTGTATAAAGGTGAAATTCACCTTTCATAGCTAAATATATAGCAAGGTTAGATCTCCTTTGTTATGAAAATTATAATATTGCAATTTAATCTTCCTTATTCTCTCCTGTCAGTAAAACAACCTTATATGTCAGGTTGAATATATAAATTATTGAATTCTGAAGACCATCTAGTAATTTTTTTGTTACCTAGATATAATTGCATGTGTATTTGAAAAACGTCTTCTATAGTTATTATTATACTTATGCAGATAACCATAAACATCATAAGCGTCTTTTAAGATACTCATACAAATTAATTTAAAAGAAGAAGAAAAAATGCTCTAGAAAAGTACATTCTCTAATATTCTTCATCTCCTTTTAATCCCAGCAAACATTTTTTGCTATTCTGATTCTGAACACCTGACATCGTAACATATAACCTTGCCTTACTCTGCATATAATTTTGATTTGTGGCAACAGTCACTACTTGCATTAGTCCATGATGGTGACTCATCTCAAGTTAAATCTTGGCTCTTATGATCCTGGCCCAATTAAAAAAAATCTATTTTGCCATTTTTAACTCAACATTAATTAAGAGCTTGTTACCTTCTGCAGGTCTTTCTAATGACACTGGAATAAAAAGGGATTGCTGTGTAAATAAAAGCTGCCAAGATGCAAAAATCCATGAGTGTCTGTTTCTCAGTGGATTCAGGAGATAATTTTCTTCCAGGCAGGGGTGGGGGAGGAAAGAGAGACAGAAATTCACCATTTATGACTGTTGTCTCTCAGAAGAGCAAACACCTTTCCAAGCATTAAATCAAGGAGTTGAAGGAAAACAGAGAAAGATGGAGCGGGGCTGGGAAATCATCTCTTATCCTGAAAGCTGAGTTTTTCTAATTTGATATAAAAACATCATCAAAATATCAAAGGAGGGAATGGGGATGAAAGAAGAAAGAATCCAAAAGGAATGAAGAAATTGCTTGAAGGCAGGAACTGGGATGAAAGCATGTGTATCTCGTCTAATACACAAAGCTGCCACAGAAGGATGACTGAGTCAGAAGGTTAATTCTACCAACCAACTCTCCCTGGCCTGGTTAGGAACTGCAGTAAAACAGGGGGTTTTCTCCTCTCCAGGGAGTAAAATATCTCACTTCAAGAAGGTTAAAAAGTACTAATATATTCACTGAAAATCTCTCATTCACTCAGTATGCACATGTAGATGTTTCACAGTGTTTTTAAGTTATACGTCTCTTAATAGGATGTCTCTCACCTTTCCAATGGACACTGGGAAGTTTTGTTTGTTGCCTTACTGTGTTATGTGAAGTATAAACTAATTTTCTCATTATTTAGCAGTATCCAAAGCTTTCATATCCTAGGTACTGTCAGGATGAAACTGGCAAGCAATTTTGCCGAGTAACACGTTTACACCCTGGGTAAATATCTTTTCAAGGTATATACTGGTAGTGCTAATTGCCTTTATTTCCTAATAACTGTTGAAACTGCTAAGTCTGGAAAAGCTGATGATTTCAAAGAACTGTAAATTAGACATTAAACCATTTTTTTCAGCCTGACAAGCCTATATGTGAAAATCTTAAAAAGTCAATATTTAAACTTCTGTCCTCTGGACTGAATTAATGAATTCATCAATAAGTCAATCATAACTGTTCTAATGCAGAAGTTGGAGAATCTAATCATACGTGCGCTTACTACTACCATAAGTCATCAGGCAGGTAATGCGATTGCCTTTACCTGCATCAGCAGAATAGCAGTATGGAAAAAAAGCCCTGAGCTATTTAGGACACATTTGACATTATGCCTCAGAACTCAGACTTTAAAAAAATGATCTTACTGCGTTCATCTGACAGTCTCTTCCCCCACTTTCCCGTACCACTTATCTACCCAGATTTTTAGCACATTGGCTGATTTTGCAGGGGAATACAAATTAAAATTATCACAAGTCCTGTGAAAATAATGAGCTAGAAAGAGGAAAGGGATCTTGTAAGTGTCTAAGGGAAAGCTGGATACAATGTGGCATGTAGTGGGCTCATTATGTGGAAGAGAATGATGGCAGAGAATTCACAAGGATGACAGACCTTTAAATGTCTTAGCTGTGAGAAGTCTTTTAGTTAGTACTTGCATGTTCTTAGATACACCGCCAATTGATCAGGAATCACAAGCCCAGAGGAAACCACTCTTCATGGTTTCTTGCACTTGTGAGAAATGGGTGAGATGCCAAGCCTCACTACCTCCTTCTGCAGCAACATGAGGAGAACCCACTTTATTGGTTCTGTGTTCTCAGGTGGCCAAGAAGTCCAATAGCACCCTAGTCTATATCAGGAATAGTGCGACCAGCAGAACTAGGGAAGCGATTGTCTCCTGTACTCAGCACTGGTGATTCCACATCTTTGAGTACTGCGTTCAGTTTTGGGATCCTCACTACACTGAGATGCTAAAACAGGTCCAGAGAAGGACAACAAATCTGGTAAAACATCTGGAGAACAGATCTTATGAGGAACAGCTGAGGGAACTGGTCTTTAGTCTGGAGAAAAAGAGGCTGAGGAGACCTTATTGCTCTCTACAACTATCTGAAAGGAAGTTGTAGTGGTCAGTCTCTTCTGCCTAGTAAACAGGTGATAGGACAAGAGGAAATAGCTTGAAGTTGCACCAGGAGAAGTTTAGATTGGATATTAGAAGAAACTTCTTCATTGAAAGGATTATCAAACCCTGGAATAGGCTTCCCAGGGACACACTTGAATCACCATCCCTGGAGGTATTTAAAAGATGCATAGTTGTGGTGCTAAGGGACATGGTTTAGCAGCAGACTTACTAGAGTTAGATGAGAGTTGGATTCAATTATTTTAAAGGTCTTTTATAACTGAAGCAATTCTATGATCTTTACAAGTTTTTTGCCTCAAAGGTGGGCAGATTTAAAAAATGGGGCATTAGAAAAAAAAAACAAAAAACAATTTGGGAAGGGAAAATAAAACAAAGAGAAGATAGGGTCCCCTCCCTGCACACCACCCCCAAGAAAAACCCCAAACCAAATAACCACCACACAGACTGTAGAATCTTGTCAAGGAACAGTGTAAAGGGCTTCACTCCATCAGGCAGCTGGAAATTGTGACACCAGGAATTTATGTCTGGGACCCATTCTCTTACAAAAAGAGACAGCTTGACCAAATTAAACTGGGCTGTGTTTCATTCACTCTTGGTTCTAACTCATTCAAAGGACATTAGCAGTTACAAACCTGGCTGCCAACTGCTTCCCTATTCAGTGTTTATAATTGGAGTGGAGGTGGGAGGTCATAAAAGCAGGGAAGAGGCATAACAAGGCCAAAGAACAAAGTGAGAGTTAAATCTGGCCAGTAGAGAGGGAATTGAAAGCAAATTAGATACTTCATGCTGCCAAAGCAATGAAACAGTGAGAGCCTGGAAAAGAAGAGAGAAAATAAAATTGGGGAAGTTCAATCAGGAAAGGAGGGGAAATGGCTCAGTAAGAATAAAATGAGTGGCAGATGGAAGAAAGGAGCATGAGGTTGGGAGTTATGGAGGACACAGAGCGCAGATAAAGAGAGTTACATGGAAGGGAATTAAAGAGTGGAAAGACACTGTCACTGCACTGAGGACATCAGGAGAGCTCAACTGATTAAGGGTGAGATGTGAAAACACAAAAGATGGGAAGGGATATAATGAGGGGAGCAATGACATATTAAAACCAGAAATTGTAACAATACTGCCACTAAGTACTCCAGTAAACATGAGAGGAAATACCGCAGCAGAGCAAGCTGAACTGGGAAGATCTGAAGGCACAGAGAAAGGACACTAAGCAATGTTACCAAGGGACATCAGGACGTGTGTACATTGGTGTGACATACCAGCAGACTCCTTTGAGACTGAATTCCTTTATCAATCTTTCTCTCTTATGAGCTAAGGCAGCTTTTGATAAAGGATGCATCAATACAGTGATCAATGATATGACTGCTTCTGGAGCTCTGAGCTGTTTGTTGGTTTGCAGTTTCATTTGCAGTTGGCTGGCATCTGGTGACTTCCAGACCTGAATTTACAAATCCATACTGTTTTCTCAGTCTGCAAACTTGAGTTGCATTAAAAAAGTCAAGTAAGCCACAAAACACATGTAGCCCGCCACAAATTCTGTGGATTGACCAGACACTATAAAATTTCTGTGGAAAATGTAAGTTGTAATGTAACAGAAGTAATTCCATTTTCAGTTTGTGTTCTGAAGTCTATGGGTCTGATCCCACATCTAACATGCTTTAAAGTAATTTGAGGAGAAACCTGAAATACAATTGACAAATAATTCATTAAAGATCTACATTGCTGGCCAGAACACATGAACACACAAACCCAAAATGCTCAAGAATTACTTTTAAAATCATTGTTTTTGAGATCAATACAACTTTCCCAATGAAGAGCTTTCAAGACTACGCATCTCATTGATGCTTCCATTCATCACTAGTATTCTTATTCCCAGCAAGATCACTATTCACAAGTGTCCCTTTTAATAAGTAAGACAGACATCCAATTTTCTAACAACCTTTTTTTGCATATGGAACCAAGGTTTAAAATTGTGGTATTAACAGCTTTGTAAGCTTTAGTTCCAGTTTGGTTTATCAGGGGCTGTAACACCATATACAATATGATCTGCTACATATGTGCATTATTTTCTCCTAGAACTAACACCTGAGGTAACAAAGGTCCTTTCCCAGTCACCAAGGATTTTATCAGCATTATTGGTAATGTAGTTGATTGCATTATTTGCAGGGAACACTCAGCCATTTACAGTGAAGAAACACAGATGCCATGCTGACCGCTTCAGAGAGCAGCAAAGGAAGGATTATTAGAAATGAGGGTTCTAACAGAGCTATTGTGTTCCATTTAACATTTAATATTCGTGACCTCATTGCATCCTTCAGCAGGGTTTCCAAGATGCTAACCACTCAGAGCTTAATAGCCATATAGTTTCTCACTAGCCAGCAAAATTAGATGACAGAATAATTTTCTACCAATTTTTTCTTGTGCTTATATTTATCTCTGATGTAATTCCTGCAATATCTAATGGTATTGCAGATCTGCTTGTTTTACACCTATGTTGGTGACTCATCCAGAATATCTTTAGGTCCTGCAATACCATGCGTTGCTTGACTCATCTCTTTTTGCATATTTTTGTATAATTCTCATTTAATCTCTGGCTTTTAAAATGTTTTCTGTCCTTCTAAAATATATATATATATGTGTGTGTATATGGGGGTTGGTTTTTTTTTTTTCACCTTAAAACTTTCCTTCAACTGTCTTCATTTTTTTCTGGTGGAGATTCAAGCTAACATTACTAAGGACCAGTAAAACTCCCCTTGACCTAGACTGGCACACAAAGCCTTGCATTAAGTAAACCACATAGATTTTAAGTAAATTAGACATGTATGAAGGAATGATAAGACATAAACATCACAGGGAGCTAATATATCCCTAGTGTCAAATATAATTTATTCCTTAAATTCTATGTTAGCAAATGGGAAAAGTGCCATTAAGAGGTACAATAAAAAGAAGGAAGAAAAATGAACAGCCATCTAGTCCAGAAGAGAAGGTGGAGTATGCAATTTGAGTAAATGGGCAGCTATAGGGTAAAACTAAGGACAAGGCTTGAGCGAACAGCCATTAAGAAAAGGGATAACTGCTTTCTGAAAGTTCCCTTCAGTTTCTCAGGGTAGGCATATATATACTTGTAGACATATATATACTCTCTAGTTTTAACCTTGAAGGCCAAAAGGTGGAGAGAAGGAAAATATCACCTGCATTGCAGGTTTCTCCAAGGTGGAGAAATGATCTTCCCTACACTGTCATGACACTGAGTATGGAAGGAGATACTGCCGATCCCATGCCTTGTCTCTGCAGCTGCAGTCTCTTTTTCAGTTCTGTAGCTGTCTGTAGCAGCTGGAGTCAACTTCCATCTTTCATATTTATGTTTGATTATTTCTCTTAATATCTATACTTATCTTCACTCCTCTTCCTATACTTACATGAGTTTTACAATTACATTGTATGACAACATTGAAAAATTACTTTTTTTTTAATGAAGTGTCAAATGGATGAACAAAAAAAACCAACAGAAAAAAATTAACAGAATCTTCCACAGTAAAGGAATGACTATAAGAATGCAACATAAAGAAACAAGGAAAAATAGAGGCAGAAATTCCTACCACAACTGACCCACTTGCAGAGTACGAATGCTTCACATTTTGAGGCTAAATGTTTATAGTTTCTTAATAGTGGTTCAATTCTTCTAACATAACATAAAAATCATACCCAAATTACTTCATTTGGAGTTGTAGAGTGTATTCGGTTTGGCTGATCTGGAGTTAACTCTCCCCACAGCATTTTTCTAACGCTGTGTTTTGCAGTGTTGTAGGAGAAGGGCTGTTTTCAGATAGCTTTGGAAGGCTATGCTTAGTCTTTGACTTGGAAAAGAATGTAAACATCTTGTAACTGAAGGAGAAGAAACTGGGCAGAATTTGGTTGGATGTGTCAAAATATTCTTTTGTTATTTTGACCTATTGTATGCCTTAATTACACGCATGCCAGTAGAAAATATCCAATTAAGATGTGACACATGTGCCTTCTGATAGACTATATAACTTTGCTGTATGACATAATAAACATCTTCACCTGCTTGCATCTTGTCCTGGAAGCTGTGCTCAGGGTGATCGGACACCTATGCTACAACAAATGCTGATCCATGACAACAATCCTATATAACAACACAGTGTTGTTGACAACACACCAGTGTTTTGGATACTGCAGAACTGAGCACCAGGGCTGTACTTTTCCAACATTTCCCTGCCCCAAGAGTATGCTGAGGGGTGGTGTCCCGAAAGAACAAACCTAACTCAGGCAATAGATTAAGCACCTGTGAGTGTGCAAACCTGGTCCAGATAAATGTGTTGCATGTGTTATTAACCTTGTAATACACCTGTGAACTATGTGTGCCCCCACCCATATTTGGATATGCCCCATCCTATAGATGCAGTTATCAGGTTTCTCTGTTACCAAAAGACATTAATTGTCTTTGGATACTATTTAAACCAGCCAAGATGGTAGGCAATTTGCCTTGTTTGCACCCAGAAAATACCAAGAGCCAAATGTTGCTGGAGTTGCAGCTGAAGAGCTTGCCCTAGCAGGCAAACTACACCTGGGCTTTGCACCTTGACCAAGGCAACCAACACTCCAAGAACCCTGTGCCAGAGGCAGAAAGGGGAAAAGCCCCAAGAGAACTGAATCCCAGAAGTGCAGCAGGAAGTCTACAGTCCAGCAATGTGACACACGAGAGAGAGGCCCCTTAAACCTCTCAAGCCAAGAGCTGCTTGAACTATAGCTACAGCATCTGGGAAGATACTGGACAAAGGAGCAAGCCATGAGTACCCAGCTAATTTGCTACAGAATCCCCCTTGTGGGAAACCACAGATTGCAGCACCTGAATTTCCAGTTTAAATCACTGTATTGAAAATTCTCAGCTTTGTGCTTAAATCATTTAACTTTCTTCATATGTGGAATGTATTACTCACAACCGAATAACAGAACCTGTAAATATACTTTGTAAATAAGTTACAGAGGTGTTTGAAGATACCACTGCCAGAAAATATTGAATATAAAATATATAAAATATATCTTTTTTAGAGGTGGGCAAGATCTCAGGAGGGGACACAGCCGAGCCAGCTGACCCAAACTGACCAAAGGGGTGTTCCATGCCATGTGACATCAGTTCAAATATATAAACTAAGTGAAAGAAGGAGGTGTGGATCCATATGTTGATGGCATCTGTCCTCCAGAGCAACCACTCTGCGTATTGGAGCCCTCCTTCCCAGGAGTGACCAAAATATTGTACAATGTGATGGAAGCAGAGAATAGCATCTTTATTTGCTTTTGCTTCCACATGTGTCCTTTCCTTTTGTTTTACCTTATTAGAATTGCTTCTATCTCATTAGAGGCCTTTTGTCATATTTTCCTATCTTCCATGTCCATCTAAGAAGGAGAGTGACAGAGCAGCTTTGGTGGCCCCTAGCTGGTGCTAAAACACCACATAAAGAAATATCAAAAAGCAGAATCTGACTTCAGTAAATTAAGTAGCCAAAGATGTATGGCAATTTCTGACATTTATTAAGTTCTAACCTGAAAGATATACTTTTATATGTACCTATGCGCATATTTGAGTGTATACACATATGTATCGTGTTTGAATATATATGCATACTAGTCAATCACACATACAAATATTTATGTTTATATAAAATGCATAAAGTGTATTTGTAACAGACAAAATACACAGTGGCAAAACCATGAGGGAGCTATGCAAGTCAGCCAGACTGAGCAATATTAAGCCATAAACCCCCATCATTCATCCTCTCTTCTATATATATTTGCAAATATATTCCTATAAAACCATTAAAAAGAGTTTAACAAATTTTATTAGGATTATTTTTCATACCCATCTACTTGTAAAAGCAGGCTCCCTTAGTACTAAGATTACAACTGCAGAGGGCCCTGAGGGAGAGGAATAGTATATTTTTTTAATTTTTTTTTAAAACCAACTCTCAAATTATGCAAAATAGATTTCCAACATATAAAAAAGCATCATAATCTTAAAGTCTGCTGTGAGCTAAAAGCATGTGCCAATGTAAATCAAAGATTTTCCCCTAAGAACATAAAGGTTCCATTTTTACTCTTTAGATTGGCAAGGTATTTCTAATTGGCACAACTCTAGCATGGAATTCTGCCCAGACCAGCTCTTCATAAAATCTAACTCTTAGCAGTGTTTGTGCATATTCTGAGAAGACAAAAACATGAAAAAGAATAAATGTTTCCCTTGCAAGTTGGACTAAAAACTCTGCAATTTGATATGCCTCAGAGGTCTAGAATTGTAACGGTGCTCCAGTTAAATCTTGGTGGACAAGGGCAGGGGAGTTGAATAAAGTGGCTATAACTGCCTATAACCACACAGCTTATAAATGATCACATGAATACCTAATGTGTGTGGCATTATATAATGTGTTGCATGCATAAAATAAGTGACCTCTTCAGGAGTCAGACTGGTTGAGCAAGAACACAAGGAAAACTGCAAAGAGAAGTATTTAGCAGAAGCCACAAGGGAAGCTTACTACACAACTCAAGTTTAAATTTGTTTTTACATATAAGCTACCAATGTGTACTATAGCTCACATAACATCTGAGTTTTAGTTTACAGACTTGGAAATGGAAACATCTGTTTTAGCAGTAAATCTTTCAACTCTAGCTTCAACAAAATGAGTTCAGACTGTTACAGAAGGCCAGTTTCTGAGCGATCATTGTCTCAAGAAGCCTGGAAGACCTCCTCTCTCCAAGAGCTAAAGGAAAACTCCTCAAAGCCTAATAGGCAAAGCAATATATATATACATTGCAGAGTTACATTTCTCTAGCCACTTAGGGGAATAAAGGGAAAGTCAAAATTTAAGAACCTAAAAAAAGAGCTGGAGAGAATTCTTTCAAGAATACAAGTTTCAATACGACTGACTAAAGCAGTAATTAATTCTTAAAAGCAGTCACTTTGTATGCTTACTTTGCTTTCAGCTGTGATAAATTTACTACTGTATATATTTATTCAACATACAGTAGGGTGACTGGATTTGAACTACAGTGTAAAACTATACACTAGTGGATTGAAAAATTCAGGACAGTTGAATGACTTATATTGAAAGAATGTTCAGCACAAGATTTAGCTGATATTGTTAAATTTAGCTAATCAAGCTAAATAATGTGTGTACTTTAATACAAAACAATTTAAAACACAATATAAATACAGATGTACTTGCACCATTTAATTACACTATCTTACCAAAATAAACTGTTTATCATGAGGAAGTTACATCACATAAAGTGAAAGCAAAATACAGCAACACATACATAACTACACATATGAAACCTGACAGACAAAGATCAGAAACACCAGACCAGCATAACTTTGTTTTTCTCAGTTAATTTTATAAATACTCAAAGGAGCAGAATAGCAGGTTGAATCAGGGCTACTCTTTGCAGGTGGAAATCATTACATTTTGCTTGGATTTGCCAAAATTTCTTGGTGTAAGTCTATGTCTACATGTTGCCAGATCAGCAGTTTGTGAGTGGGTGGCTGAAGCAAGCCAACATTTCAGTGTTAATCTCTTCCAGATCTTTCTGCATCAGTATACACTTTCTGGCTGCAAACAATAACATACTGTATGTGTCATATTGTTAGTACTATGCCTTAATTTCAGATGTAAAACTGCCTCCCAAAATACAGCACAGAGTGAATTTTAAAAGAAACTCATCATAGTAGAACTGTGAGAAACTAGAAAAGGCAGAGGACCATATTTTCAGCACCCTTGGATCTATCACAACATATGGTCCATAGAACATTTTCTATTTACAACCTTTCTAAAACATACAGTTATCATTCATAAGAAGACTCTTCTGAACTTTTAAATTCTGAGGACTTGATTTTCATCTTATTTTGTCTTCGTTGGCACAAATCTGCATTTGCCAATAGTATCTCAGATAAGACATTTATTTTATATAAGAAATAGTCTGTGTTTTCTGGTCTCTACTTAAATAGCCAGTAAGCTCTCTACATACATGTGGGTCCAGCAAAATAAAAGTTTTCAGATACAGGAATGTTGTCACTGGGCTGAATTAATTATTAAAATATTTCAGAGTTATGACTGAAACCAAACACTTTCAGGATTCAAATGGGTACACTTTCAAACTTCGAAGGGGAAGGATTTTAAGCCATGAATAATTTTAGCTTAAATTCTCAAATACTAAGACCTATCTAGACTCCCATTAGTTTCACAGGGAGTTGTGCAGCAAAAACTCCCATTTGAAAAACATGTACCTCCAGTAATTGCAGGATAATAGGTATCTCTTCAGAACATTGTTCTAGAAGGACCATAAAGATTTCTATTTAAAAGAAGCTGTGTCTCCTAGTTTAACTTATTGTTGCTTTTGACTACTTAACCTAAAGGATAATATGAATAATGTGGCACTTTCAGTTACCATAATTAAAGCAGTAATCATCTTTGAGAAAACATCGTGTTCACATAGTGGTCCTGATTTCTAGAATACCAAAAGCGGGATCACAAATTTACTTACAATTGCAGAATCACAGAATGTTAGGGTTTGGAAGGGACCTCCACAGATCATTGAGTCCAATCTCCCTGACAAAACAGGATCACCTAGGGCAGGCCACAAAGGAATGAATCCAGGTGGATTTTGAAAGTCTCTAGAGAAGGAGACTCCACAACCTATCTGGGCAGCCTGTTCCAGGGCTCCATCACCCTCAGCATGTTTGAGCTGGTATCTGATGTTCCTTGTTCTATCACTGGGGACCACTGAAAAGACACTGGCATCTTTATCTTGACACCCAACCCTCAGATATTTATAAACATTGATGAGATCCCCTCTCAGCCTTCTCTTCTCAAGACTTAACAACCCCATTCTCACAGTCTTTCATATGGATATAATATCACTACAATTATCCTTCTTTCCTGACAGTCTGTACAACTTGATTGTCAACAGCTTTTAGCTGCTTTGTGAGAGACAGACAAAATTACCTTAACACACAAATAGCAGCCACAGAAGGATCATACAACAGTTAGAAAACTCTGTTACTGAAGAGGAGCAGGGCTTGTCCTGAATTTCATGGTCATAGTTGAATGACATCCCTCATGCAATTTAAACAGCATGTAAGATAAACTCATCATGTAGCTGGCCCATACTAGAAGAATACTGTTCCCTTCCCCTTCTAGGCTCCTGCATGGCTAAAGTAAAAGCACGAGTTAAACTATCTTATGCTTCTCTAGGGTTTGTCATTGCTGTTTGCACTAAATCATAGTGTTGAGCTGCTTCACTATGGATTTATAGCGTGACAACTATGTCCCAAAGGGACAAAGCCTCAAAAATGCCCTGAATCAGACAATGGAGCAGAACCCAGGAGTTCTGGTTTTTCAGGAGACTGTCTATGTTGCCCAGGCTTGTCTGAACATGCCCTGGGGTCCAAGTGGGCAAGGTGTGTGTGGCCACATTTGCAGAAATCTCATTCTATAGGTTAAAGATCAGGTTTCTGTCTCTTAATCTTTGCTGTCCTCGGCCACCATCGTCTTGGAAAAAGCTATGAATACTAGCCCAAAGAGAGAAGCCATGAGCCATAACCCTGCAAGCCCAAGAAAACAAGCCTCATGTGCTTTGCAATTTGGAATCTGAGCTGTGCCAGTTTACCTAGAAAGACTGCCAGTTCCCCTCGCAGTAACGTGTTGTAAAGCCCAGGAGGAGGCAGACTTTTCTTGCCAGGCTGAGAGATGAACCCTGGAGGAGCCAAGACCCAGGGACAATTTTGTTTTATTGGAAGAAGCAACAAGAACCACTGTGAAGATTGCAGCTGGAAGAACCTCTCCTAAACAGGCAAAGCTACAAAGCTGACAAGCCTTGCAAGTAACCGCTTTTCTACAAAGCTTTCAGCCATAAAGCCTTCGGAGACAAACCCTGTGTGTGCTACAGCAAAACAAGCTGCAGAAGCCAACAGAAAGTGAAACTGTATTCCTGCAGCTTTCACCTGTTTGATGCCTTTTTGGTTTCGTTTAAATCCCCGCGCATGCCGCATGGTACCACGATCTGTGGATTAGAAACATTGCGACTGATTGTACTGGACTGAAGTGATTTGCAGTGAGTAGTCTATGAAATTTGATTTTTATAAGCATCTGTTAAAAGGTCTGTTGCTCTAGAGAATTCTAGAGTTCCTCCCCCGCCCCTTGTGGGCAAAGCCTGCATGCTGCTGATGTTCTTTTTTTCTTTACAGTTTAAATTTCTGTTTGATGCTTCGGGGTTTTTTTGCTAATATTGTTTAAACTGTTATGTGTTCCTGCTGGTGAGGTATCTGTTCCACAACCAAATATTTCGAACCAGTAAATAGGTTTTATTAATATTTTCCACTGGATTTTTTATTAATAAAGTTATTAATTTTTTATTAATAGTTCTGCCTCTTAAATATTACTAATACCCATACATTCATAACAATCTATCAGCTGTGCATATGTTCTTTCAATTCTAAAAATGGGGTGAATTCCCACTCTTTTGCAAACAAAATTAGAATAATATAGATGAATTGGAGGTTGTTGTGTTGTCTGCTGTTTTACCATTAGCAACCTTGATTTTATATGTTCAACATTTAACCATCAATTCTATTACAGAATGCTGCTTAACTGAGACTTAGAATTCAAAGCAGTGGAACAAAGGAGTGAAAATGCTTTCAACAGCTTTATGCAGTACATGAAATACACTGCTATGTTTTTTGTGCATCTGGATAGTCATACAGTGTATGAGAGGTTGGAATTACCCTTGAATACAATGTGTTCTGAAACAGTGTCTCTTTTAGGGTAGGATGCACTTCCAAATATGCTGTAAAAATGCAAAGAAATTTGATTTATTCAGAAATAATAAAGCAGTTCAGTGAATCAGTCCATCTTGGTGACATTGATGCTATCTAGCAATGAGTTTGATGTGTGGAAATTCCTTTACCCAGGAAAATATGCAGGTCCATGCATGAACATCTGAGTAGCGACAAATGGGATTAAGTAATATGCTGCTAATTATGTATGGTTTTGTGCACTGCAGACAAGCAATGTTCCTTCCATTAGTGAAGGATTGAATCTAAGCAACAGCACACCCAGGATGTCCTGAAAACAGAGAAACAAACAAGAAGCTACAGGTCATCTGCAAGAAGAGCAATGAGTAAATGATGGGTGAGTCCAGGTTATCCTAGGATGAACAGAGAAATGGGGATAAGCTGACATAAGAAAAAACTCCTGGTGGTTTGTTTTTTTAATGTATTGTGGAAGAATTCTAAGTAAGCACAAGAGATTAGGCCCTTTAGGGACAACGTTTATTATATGCATAAAGTGACTAATTTTTTTCTCAGCTTTTGATGTTGCTTCTGTGATGGAAAAAGAATTTCCTGTATCATGCCCATAAATCCAAATGAATTTGAGAGGAGATAAGGAGTCTATGACTAGTCTTATAAATCAACACATGAAGACCTTTTGTCATGAACAATATTCTACATTTGTTTTTGATAATGAAAATGTTCTAAATGCTGATAGTATTTTACAATCTAAAAGTGTAAGAAAATGCAATATCCAGAAATTTATTCTTCAGATGATTCCTCTTGACTAGCTTTATTATTATGAAAATCCCGCTTTTCATTAAATAGAGCAAATAGAATAGAATAGAATAGAATAGAATAGAATAGAATAGAATAGAATAGAATAGAATTACCAAGGTTGGAAGAGACCTTGAAGATCATCGAGTCCAACCTGTAACCATAACCTCACAACTAGACCATGGCACCAAGTGCCACATCCAGTCCCCTCCTGAACACCTCCAGGGACGGAGACTCCACCACCTCCCCGGGCAGCGCATTCCAATGACGAATCACTCTCTCGGTGAAGAACTTTCTCCTCACCTCCAGCCTAAACTTCCCCTGGTGCAGCTTGAGACTGTGTATATATATATGTTAGTATATTATATATATATAATATATATATATAATATATATATATAAAATATATATATATATAATATACTAACAGGAAATATACTATTTGCAAATACTTTTGCCTTCAGCTGTTTTCTGATAAGAATTATTTCTAGATTTTTGCAAAAAACAAGACCTAATTTCTCAGGTGGACTTCTATAGTACTTAAAAATGCACAGCAAATACAGAATCATATCAAGTAAATTCAGAATAGCTTTCAAGATAGTCTATGGAAACTAGTCTATAAATGCTTGAATAAAGGAAAAAGCCCAGAGTGAAAAAACTGAGACAGAGATAGTAGAATAGTAGAACAAATAACTCCCTCTGGACTGATGTACACTGTAAAAAAAATTACTTGTTTCCATTCTGACAGATATATATTAGACATTCAGTTCTCTTGCCAGTAACTAATTATGGTCAGAGTACACAATTCATTATTCATACCATTGTAAGAGAAAACTGTCACATCCAGTATAAGAACACTATGCACTTTCTGACCTTAACTATGCTCTAGCTTTTAATAACTGCTGACTAGAGGTAGCCTGATTCATTAGTGGCTTCAAAACTCCCTATTCAAACAGCATGCCAACCACAAATATGGCTGCTTGAACTTCATTGTTCATATTGCTATTGACAATAGAAATCAGCTAAGTTAAAGCAGGAAAAAAAGTTGGAAGCCTTTCTAAATACTGGAGCACTGGATAGAGAAGTAGACGAACCACTGCATTTGCTTATAATGTATTTTTGCATTCTCTTGCTTTGGTATTTGGGGAGAAGAAAGTGAGGGTGGTGAGATCTGTACAGAAAGTCATAAAATTGTCAGTACTTACCCCAGAGGCTAGAATGACTTCCTTCACAAATAAATAATTAGGCAGATTTAGGAAATTCACATTATTTTCCCAAGTGACTGGAATGGCTCCAAGCGATTAAATACATAATTAGGTAGTTTTTCTAAAATGCTTATTATTTACCTGAGAGTCTCATCACAGACTGTCGGGTAAATACTGTCTCCCTGCTAGCAGTTATTATCAAAAACACCTCCATCATTTTCAGCCCTCCTTTAGCAGTGATACAAACAGAGAATATTACTTGGAGCAATGGATCATGAAAAACAGAATCCAATTGTGCCAGCCTCTCTATTTAACTGACAAGCTGAGCTTCCTTTGTACCTGGCATGCACTCCTTCAAACACAGAGCGAAGCAATCAAAAGGACTTTTCAACTTTTTGCTACTTTAGTTTGTGTTTAAGCTGGCCAGAAACCCTGCTGAAGGCTGTGCCTATGCACTTATGTGCATGCATGGCCACAGATGAAAAGACAATAAAAAGCCCCAAACCCTTATTAACTGTTTTCCTACTTGGTAAATATAATGAAGGAAACATCCTCTGTTAGTCAAAAGCAAATAAGCAAGCTGTCAAGCCCCACATTTCACACAGAATTTTCCTTCCCAAGCAGCTGTCTTGGGACAAGTTATAAAACAGAACCAGTATTAATCTGTAACTCTTCCCACTGCCTCTCTCCAGGGAACATGCAAATCACAGTGAGAGGCATGTGACAACTGAATATGAATATTACTGCTTATCACAGAATCACAGACCCTCAGGATCATGAAGTCCAACCAATAACCCTACTCTACAAAGTTCACCCCTAAACTATATCGCCAAGTGCCAGATCCAAACAACCTTTAAACACATTCAGGGCTGGTGACTCAACTACCTCCCTGGACAGCATATTCCAATGCCTGACCACTCTTTATGTGTAAAAACTTTTTCCTAATGCCCATTCTAAACCTACCCAGTCACAGCTTGAGGCTGTTCCCTCTATTTCTATCACTAATTACCTGTGGGAAGAAACCAGCACCAGCCTCTCCACAATGTTCTTTCAGACAGATAGAGAGATCAATGAGGTCTCCCCTCAGCCTCCTCTTTTCCAACCTAAACAGCCCCAACTCCTTCAGTTGCTCCTCACAGGACTTATTTTCCAGGTCCTTCATCAGCTTTGTTGGCCTCCTCTGCACTCACTCCAGCACCTCCTGTATTGAGGTGCTCAAAACTGAACACAATACTTGAGGTGTGACCTCACCAGAGCTGAGTACAAGGGGACAATCACCTCTCTACTCCTGCCGGACACATCATTTTTGATACAAGCTAGGATGCCATTGGCTTTCTTGGCCACCTGAGCACACTATTCAGCTGTCTCTTGATTAGAATCCGCAGGTCCCTTTCTGCCAGGCAGCTTTCCAGCCACACTTCCCCAAGCCTGTAGCACTGCTTGGTGGTGTTGTGACACAAGTGCAGGACCTGGCATTTGGCCTTGTTGAAGCTCATCCTGTTAACATTGGCCCATTGATCCAATCTATCCAAGCTCCTCTGCAGAGCCTCCCTACCCTTGTGCAGATCAACATTCCCACCTAACTTGGTGTCATCTGCAAACTTACTGATGACACCTATGATTAAGTGGTTGATGTCTAAGCTGGGCATAAAGAGTTGGGAAAGAAAAAGCTTAGGCATTAAGACCTAGCTAGCTCACCTACACAACCAAGGGACAATATCAATGTCCTTTTCCTACTGGTCATAGATAATGAAACTGACCATCAGAAGTGACCCCTTTACTCCATCTCCAGAGTCACTTTTCCATATGCTTCTATCTGCCTAGAGGCCTCACTGCTTTGTGGTCTTTACAGAAGATATCAAGAGTAACTGGAATCTCAATCAGAAAAAAAAAAAGAGGGCAGGAGGAGACAGCAAGGTATGCCAAGGTGAGGGAGAGAAAACAAAAAGATGAAAGAAGAACTGGAGAGCAAGAGAAAAGTAACATTTAGGGATCAGCAAATAAGGCAACAAAGAGGAGCAAACAACAAAGGGAATGGCAATGAAGGGCAGAACAGAAAGAAGAAAGTTAAAAATAATTGTGGAAAGAAAAAATGTAGAATTGAGAAAGGCTTATTCATGCAGGGGGTGGGGGAGAGTGGGGAGGAAAAGGAACAAAGAAAGATAAAGAAATCAGAACAAGTAAGCAGAAGACTTACTGTGCATACCTTTCCCACTGTTATTTCCCAGTATGATGTTTCATTCGTCTGATTTTCCACACCTTCAGCTAAGCTATTGGTGTTTTATACATATATAAAATGAATTCAGTTACAATCAAACATCTAAAATGAGAATTCTGCAACTAGCAAGAGTCTGGCAAGTTTCACGTCCAAGAGTATTTGAGTAATGGGACAACCTTATAAGAGAACCCCTTTACTCCCATTTTCAAACCATTTAAACAATACATAGGCAAAATATAAATTCTGCTGTCATTCTTAACTAACTGAATCTCTTCTGCCTTTTATCCCTTATATTGGCTATGAATCAGACTGAATTGTGTACTAAGAAAGTTTATTTTCAGAAGGTGTCCCCGATTCTTTACAATTATGCTACTCAACTAAACTCTGTAAATTGCAATGTTCATGTCCTCTCAAATATTTGAAGTTAAAAATAAAAGAAAGTACTGCCATCAATACAGGGAAAAAAAAATTGTTCTGGCAGACTCTATTGTCCTGTTACTTTCATTGAACTAATGAGGCTACATTGTTTCTAAAACTGGAAAATGAAACAGAAACATTTCAAAACTAATCCAAATTTATCAGGCATGGAAGTAAAAAAAGCTAACTGTAAGACTGAATAATTCCTTTACATGACCTTGTTAAAACTCACCATCTGGATAAGCACATGTATTTTTTAATCTTAAAGAATCTAGATTATTTCCAGATAAGACTACTCTGTTAGCATATGGTGGCAAATTTGTATAAGCAATAGTATGACAGTTGAGTGACTTGCTATTTTAATAGGCTGTGACCCTGCAATCCAAATTTACATGGACTAGTGTGTCCTTCCATGGCCTTCTCCCAACTGCCTGCAAGCAAGGTCATTGTGCCCTTTACCCTTGCTGTGCAATGGTGGTTCCAAACCACCCAGCTCAAAAAACTAATGCCTGGGGAAGTTTAGGCTTGAGGTGAGGAGGAAGTTCTTCATGGAGAGAGTCATTCGTCATTGGAATGGGCTGCCCAGGGAGGTGGTGGAGTCACCGTCCCTGGAGGTGTTCAAGAGGGGACTGGATGTGGCACTTGGTGCCATGGTCTAGTCATGGGGTCTGTGGTGACAAGTTGGACTCGATGATCTTTGAGGTATCTTCCAACCTTGGTGATACTGTGATACTGTGAAATCTCAAGCAGATAGATTACAACTGCAATATCCAAGGACCAGCTCTTGAGGCTGTTCTATAAAATCACATTCTAAGGAAAAATTCTGAAGTGTGACACTTCAGTCAATGCCAAGACTGATACAATGCAATGTGCAGATGTTCAGATTTCATAAATCTTTTATTTTTTAGTTAGTATGAAAAGACCTTGATAAAAGCAGTACAGATTGCAGCCTAGTGGCATTTTATCAGTGCAGGTGACACCATGTTGTTCAAACCTCTATTCCCCTTTTCTACAAATTGCTTCAGCTAAAAAGAGGCAGTTTGATTTCCACACTTAGAAGACCATTTTTTGCATTGTTAGGGAAGGAAAGCAAGCTACCAATGGACAGTAGGTGACATGATGTTTTTTGTGACGTGAGCATGGATTCCCCATACACCAGAATAAGAACACTAAGTTACTGCATATAGACTTTTTTCCTACCACCAATTTCAGGCATCACTATATTGGACCGTATTCGACCCATATAAAGGATTAAAATCTCTTCTCTAAATCATGAACCTTACCTCCCTTCCACCTATTTCTTTTTGTTCTTGAAACACATTTCTGAGGAGATATAATTTATTGAGATGCAGGTTGAACTATGTTACTTTTTATAACCCTCACTTGCACCTACACTGTGCAATCATTTGACACATCTGCTATATCGAGAACAAATGTGACTGAAGAGTTTTAATAAGAAATTGCATCAATAAATTATAACAGATTGGTGATTAGTAGTATTATATATATGCAATACTTTTGTACCCCTTATAATGCTGATGTCTGCTTCACAGGGATTAATTATTTTCATAATTTTGTGTAAGTAGTAATATAGAAAATGTCAAAAAGAAAATTAGATTTTCACTTTCCAGACACAGAAATTTAATTAAAGCCAACTTCTTGTTGAAGTGGAATGTCCTTAGCTGCTTCTGTGATCTGGCAGCAGCTCTATATGCTGCCACGTGGGAGACTAAGGCTCAGTAAGTGACTCAGGGAATATTAATCACCAGGCTTCACTAACTAAACACATGCTGAATGTGCCACAGTTGGTCCCAGCAGGTTATTTATGGAGTATATAAGGTAGCAGACAGTAATGATTTTTTATAAAGGCTTCTGCTTGTACAGCCCACCTCAGAGATCACGCTATACTGAAAGAGAACCTCTGCTCAGATTAAAAGTGATCCATTAGGAAACCTCAATTTTCCAGACATGAAAGTCTCACACTGCTCTAAAAGTCTATGATAAACACCTCAAGCACATTCCAGATGTAAAAATTAGCATATTTTACACCAAGTTTGGACATTTTTAGGACAAATAGTCAGGTGTGTCTCCAGTCTGTGGAAGAATCCACATATAAACCACTGAACTACTGTCATTAGAAATTAAATTCCCAGATTTGCCAAAATGTAAGGGAAACTGTAGACATTACTTTTTATTTCATTTTACTTACCCTCTCTCTTTAGACCTCTTTTCTTTCATTCCTTGAATAGTCACCAACACCTCCCCTTTATGCACTGCCTCTTTTGTCTCTCCCTCAGCTCCTTCCCTTCATGAATCTTCTTCCACCTATATTACCTGTATATTATTATTTCCTTCATTATCCCCATCTTTCACACAGTTTTCCTCATTAACATTAACTGTCTATAGACTAGAATGGGAGTACAAGACAAGGCAATTCAGGACTTCTAAGGACCATCCAGAGACAACTCAATCTAGTCCTCATTTGAAGAGACGTTGTAGCCATGAATGAAAACAAAAGTTTATTGTTCAGATGATGATTGTTCCTTCTTAAAAATTACTTATTTTCTTTTTTTTTCCCCTGGGGAAGATAGGCTTTAAGAAGATACTGTCAAAATTATTTTACTTGCTATAACAGCACTTATATAAAATGACTTATAAAATAGCTTGAATTAAAAACCTATTGAAGCAGTTGAGTGCAAAGATGACAACTAATAAGACTCTATTACTTGATTCATGTAGGTCATGATTTTTCTCAGTCAGATGGAATCTTTAAAGTTACTTGGCAACCACACACCCACATCAAGTGATCATTATAAGAGAAACCAATATAGGCAGAAGCACTTCCACTCAGAACAAATACCTTTCATTTCTAAAGACAAAGTCACAGATTTCACTGACTTCAACTGAGAAAAATTCACCTCCACTTCAGCTGTACATAGAAATGATGAAATACAACTCCCACAGACACATTTCTGACACTGCTTTGGCATGTCTATTTTACTTTGATACTGGACAACTTATGTTACAGGACAAGAAGTCTGCTTTGAAAATTAATTTCTGGTTGTCTTAAAAAGTTAATTAATTTATAAGAAAGATTTTCCCATTGTCCTTCATAATTACCAGCCAGAGCAAGCCTACAAAAACTGTCATCTCTATTCAATACATACATACATATATTAAATGTCAAACATATTTGAAAATATATCGCAACACAAGAGCTAGTAAGAGATGAGAGAGAAAATCACCTATGGTAAGACTATTGGATGAGGGAAAGGCTGTGGATATTGTGTACCTAGACTTTCAAAAAGCCTTTGACACCATTTCCCATAGAATTCTCACGGACAAACTGGGTGCTCATGTTTTGGATGAGCACACACTCTGCTAGATAAAGCACTAGTTGAGTGAAAGGGCCCAAAAGTGGTGGTCAATGGAGCTAAACCCAGCTGGCAGCCAGTCACAAGTGGTGTTCATCAGGGCTCAGCACTGGGACCACTTCTGTTTAGCATTTATTGATGATATTGATAAGGAGTTTGCAGATGACACCAAGTTAGGCAGGAGTGCTGATCTGCACAAGGGTAGAGAGGTTCTACAGAGGGACTTGAATAGATTGGATTCATGGACTGATGTTAACAGTATAAGATTCAAAAAGGCCAAGTGCCAGGTCCTGCACTTGAGCCACACCAACCCCAAGCAACACTACAGGCTTGTGGAAGTGTGGCTGGAAAGCTGTCAAATAGAAAGGGACCTGAGAGTTCTAATTGACAAGCAACTGAATATGAGCAAGCAGTGTGCCCAGGTGGCCAAGAAAGCCAATGGCATCCTGGCTTGTATCAAAAATGCTGTGTCTAGCAGGAGTGGAGAGGTGATTGACCCCTTGTACTCAGCTCTGGTGAGGCCACACCTCAAGTATTGTGTTCAGTTTGGGGCACCTTAATACAAGGAGGCTAAGAGGAGACTTCATTGCTCTCTACAACAACCTGAAAGGATATTGTGGAGAGGTTGGTGCTGTTCCCTTCTCACAGGTAATTAGAGGTAGCACAAGTGGGAATGGCCTCAAGCTGTAACAGAGTAAGTTTAGAATATACCACAGGATTAAGCTCTGCTTGTTCTATAGATTTTGAGGTTATTTATATATGGAGTTGGCAGTCAGCTACTACAGAAGCAGAGCAAACACTTGAGGGAACAAACCTCAGCCATTGCTGCCTGAACTTCAGTCAGCACTGAAAATGGAAATGAAGGAGCTGTTGTGACTTCTAAACATGTCCTTTGAGCTAGCTTCATGCACTTGTGCTAGTAAAGGAACACAAAAAACCACTTGATACACTGTTGGTTCATGTTTATTTTATGCCCACAGTGAGAGAAGAATGCAGAAGAGCATAAAAAATCCTTTAAGAAACTGCTGCAAATGCAATTAACTCTTGAGAGTAAAATCTTGTTTATCTATATGCTTTTGGTTTCCTTCTCGGTCAAGGTCTGGTTGGAAAATTTGTGATTACTTGGATGAGGCCAGGTTAGCTTCACCTGCTAGACTGTAGTAGGAAGTAGTCTAAGAGTATTCTCTGACAGGGAAGCGGATGTTCTTTTGTCAACAAAGCGCTCTCCTCCAGGTGCTGCACAGAGCTAGGCCATTTGTTCAAGTGCACAGGCAGTCTTGGAGAAAAATATCATTACTCATCTTAGCATATTGATCAAGAGTTTACAGAAAGTTTATAAAAAAGGAAGATTGGAGGAATGTACTTTTAAAATACCTTAGGGGTGAAAAAAGAAGCAATATGCTCATGAGAAAAGCACTGTAATGAGGCTGACTGCACCTGCATTCCAACACAAATTCAGCCAGTGACCTCCTGTGCAACCTCTACATGATCTGCTGCTTCCATGTTTTTCCTACTCAAATGGTGAACCCAAAGATACAGACATTGCCTCTTAGTAAGAAATGCATAATACTAAGTCAATGGAGTGTGTTCAAATTACTGTAAAGTAAATAATAAAACAGTTGTAGAAGTATGAATATGAAGAAGATAAATAATCCCTAATAAATACTTATTCTGCCTATAGTACACAGCAATGTATGGTCATCTGAAGGGTGAAATGAACAGTTTCACCGTTCATCAAACCAATGTGTGTGTATAGTAGCTTGCATAATCTACTTTTTATGAAGAATAGTTCCTCCAGAACACCCTGCACCACTGTAGTCCTTGCATTTCCTCTGCAGAAGGACTAAACCACTTCCCCTGGGGACAACAAAAAGAAGCAGCTTAGTGGGCATGCAGCCCCTCTTTAGGCTTAGCTGGGTTCAGCCATGGGAAATTAATGATACAAAGAGTCGAGGAAAAATGAAAAGTCAGTTACCACCAAATGCCCTTCGAAAAGATTATTACATATTCCTTTAAGAACATAAATAGACAACATGGTTGCATGTATGCAATTTCCCCATCATGGAGAATGCTGAAAAGGGAAAAATACAACTATAACCGTCACCACAAATGCTCTGAAAACTGCAACTGCTTGCTCATTAATTCCTCAGAGTGGAAAAAAATGTCTTCCAAGGTGTACAATACATAAAATATAAAAAGCATTTATTCAGCATCCTACATCTGCTTCTGTACACTCAGAACATGAAACTGCAAAAAGGTTATAGCCGTCAAGAATTTAACACCCCTAAATATTAAGCACAAGGAGCATTTTGAAGACATTCCTAAAGCTGCAAATGTGTGTGTTTTCAATCCCTTTTATTTCATCCCTCCAATAATACATTGCCATTTATTGCATTTTCTGACTTCCTAAGTTACTTCATATATTTTAAAGCAGGATTGTTGGAGAACAGAGATTTCTGAAATGACATATTAAGGCTTCACACCAGGTAAACTTTGTATTTTATACCGACAGGTGCACTCTTACATTTTAGGTTCTATTACACTATGCCTACCTTTTCATTACATTCTTGAGAAGGTTCTATTCATAGATCACTGACCTTCACTTTAGAACCCCTTGCACACACATGCCTTCCTAAATTTAATAGGCACTTTGTCTATAACAGAATAGATTTAAACATACTATTTGGAATGCTCAAATCAAATAGTTTTTCTCATGCCTCTGACTTGCAAACTGTTTATCCTCCTCTTTTCTAGTACTATGATTTTGAAAGGTGATTCAGAGATATGAAATTGCATTGACATCTTCCACATGAATAAGAAGATACTTTTATTTTACAAATTGTATGTAATGCAGATTTTAAAATTAATCTTAGCACGTATGCCTCCATAATTTCCCAGAAGCCTTCTTTCAACGGAACATAGCTCCTAAGGCAATTTAATATATTCTAAAACTTTAGTCCTTTTTATTAGTAGCTCCATATACAAACTGGACGTAACTTCACTTCTTTATACATCTGCATGGTAAAATCAGATTACTTCCAGACATAATAGTGTTTTACGGTCATTAGGAGAACTGCATCCTTTATCCATGTTCCTTTAAAATATATCACACATATGATTACTCACCAGAAATAAACTGGTGCAACATCATTTTTACAAAGAGCCTTCAGCAGTGTAAAATCTTCCCTTCCTTTGCTGTCATCAAGTTTTCTTCTACCAAAGATCTGTGGTAGTTTATTTTACCCTGGGGACCCAGATCCATAATGCTACAATGCTATTTTAAAGCGAAACAGTATTCATAGGTACGGTATGTGCTTAAACAGGGTAATACATTGTATATTTGTATACAATTCCTGCAACGAGGTAATGCTATGAGATTCTCCCTCCTGCCACAGTAACTAAATAACTATAAATGATCTGCCATGCATATGCAAATCTGTCCCTTTAAGCACCTTATTAATTATTTCAAAGCTACTTGGAGGGCAACACTCATTGAAATTTCTATGCACGAAGCCTCATTAATACAAGACACCATACAGAGAGATGTGATATATTTCTGTTGCTATTTAACAAGGGCAGAGAGAGTATAATCTGTAATGCTTACTTTTTTATTTTAATGACCAATGAACAACGGACAGCTTCTGTCTGTAAGTCCTTGCACAGGGCTGATACAGGGGGTTTGAATCATGGGGCTGCTGCCACACTACTCTGAACAGCTAATCCAATCAATGCACCAGTTACCATGCTCAGAACTCTGGTCCTCAATGCTGGGATAGTGCTGCCCAATACTAGATTAGCAGTTAAGCACTAAGGAATTAATGTTGTTCTGCCAAAAATCACAGCAATGACACATTTTGTTTTGGAACAAAGTGAAACGATGGCATTATTGAAGTGATATCATAGCTCATCAGCTGAGATGATATCCTTCTTCTGAACACATATAATCTCCTGGTTAATTAGGCCAGGGGGGGCCTAATTAATGGGGGTGGGGGAGGTGGGGGGTGGAAAGGAGGGAAAAAAAGCAAGGATATAACCACACAGAATACCCAAATGCATCTTCTGGTATATCTGTGCCAGAAAGCAAGAAATTAAACCTACTTGAGAAGCACTGTTTAACTGAAATCCCCAGATCTTTTCCAGCGCAAGTTATCATACACATGTGATAACACTGATCTCGTCTGTCATAGTGACCCTCTGCTGTAGCAGCTGCTGTTTATTTTTATTCTGTTGTGCATGTGGTGCTTTCACCTCTAGATTGATCCAATAAAAGATATAAAAAACTTGGTATGTTGGTACATTCCCTTGATAAAAATCGGGAACAGTGAGACAAATGTTAATGGAAACTGCAGGCTATGTTCATTATGTCCTCTCTATTTTTGAAAGATACTGGAATGAACAGAATTAATTGGAAGTGTAAACAATTTAAATAGGCTTATTTACAAAACCAAAACCTCCTGTACAGTTCTAGGATAATGTGTGTACATATGCCTTTAAGAGATGGGTTAAAGTAAATCCATTATTAAATGAAAATTGAAAAGAGAAATCATTTTTATAAAGTGCCAAGACAGGACGCAATAATTGCTATTTCAGCATTAGGCTGTGATGTTTAAAATACACATATTAATACAGATTGTTTTGATCTGTCTGTGAAATATGGTCACCTACCATAAGAAAAATCTCATTACAGTAAATACAACTTTGTTTTGTATTCCTTTTAGAAGCAGGTTCAAAACAGCATCTAACCTTTCAACAAAGCTCAGATCTACTATTTTTCCTTTGAGTCATGCTCTGTTAGAGATAACATCTATTAAACCAAAATTGCCACAGTAAGAAAGAAAAGTCTTTTCTTGACATGTCCCATGGCATTTATTCCTGTCAAGGGAAAATCTTTTTAGGCTTTATTGAGGTAATTAGAGAAAGTTGTGTCAAGCAGCGCTTTATCATCCATACATGTAAATATAAACTGAAAATTCTACTTGGACAAATGAGGATTACAAACTGTAGATTGCTAAAATGATAATCTCATGCTATTAAGTATAGCATCATGATAAGTGGAAAACACATGATTATGTGCTGCATGTTTCATAATTTAATTAATTACTGATGAAATTTTCCACGAGAAAGGGGAATGATGAGCTGCCTGCTGCACCACTGGGATAACAGATTAACCTATGGAGCTAACAGGATAACAGAGAAAAGAACCAATAAGTGAGGGAGGAAATATATGGAATCATCTCAAGTACATGATTAACTTGTGTGGGAACAAAAAGATGGATTAACTTTTGGTGAAGCAAGAAAGGAGGCTGAGAATATTTTGGCCACATAGTATTACAGTAATGTCAAACAAAGAGCACTGGTTATAAAGTTCCTTGTTAGGCTCCTCACGGTGAGTTTTGTTACAGTGCTTTGTGCAGTATGACATCAGTGTGTCAATGCAATAGTAGAGCAAACTGTTTGGGGGGAAGTAAAATCAGACTTTGTAAGACAGCACATAAAAATGGATTCCAGTGAAAGTTAAGAAATTTTGTCACTTTTCCTCCCATCTAGTTATTCCAAACTTATGTGTCAGACAAGGAGGTAAAGCCATCTTCTGTGCAGTTTCTAATATGCTAAAAAATTATTCTCATAGCACTAATACAGTACTTGTTACAAACATATATGCAGTTATGCAAATTTAGTAACAGGAAAGATAAATTCTAAATATATTCCTTCACAGGAAAATTTTTGAAGACTTTTGCAGTCCATGGGCCAGCATAACTGGTTTGGGTCTCAAAATACATCTTGCAGGTACAGCACGAGCCTTTGTTTATTTGAGTTGGCTTTGTTTCCCACTCACGTAAAACAAATAACCTACCATTTGCTCAGTAAGATCTACATTTCATTCAGTCAGATGACAAGTAGCAGCAATAACTTCATCGACAGAAAAGCTATTTGAAATTCTTATTGCAGTCCTTTTTATATTAATACTTGAAGAGAGTGAAGAGAGTCCAAGACAATTAAAAATTCACTTAATTTGAAAGTGGAAATGTGGAGGTCAAGGTAATTTATTTTTTTCAATCAGAGTGTGACTCTATCATCTGCTAGACTCCATGATTATAAACTACTAATCTGAAGTATGTATTTGGCTTTAAAATAAATGCCCTTTGGAAACTAGTTGGTTCTCAAGTTTACATGTGCAGTAAGAACCACTCTGATAGTGAAATATTTTCCCTGTGAAATGAAGCACCTACGAGTAACTACACAGATATATCCAAAAGTAATAGTTGCTTTAAAAAAAAATCTTACCCTGAAATCAAAACCACATACATTTTAAAAAGAGAAAAAACCAAATCATCTAAACCATACCTACGCAAGGGAGGGAATAGCCAAGTTCTGGATCATGGATGAAGCGACGGTCATTCAGCATGGTCACACAGTACAGATGGAAGCAGTCTAGGCAGATGACGTGGTGGTGCACACACTGGAACACAAGCACGGGACTCCTGTTAAAAACAAAACAGTGAAAATTATGAACAAGACCTGGACCAAACTCCTCAAAAAGCTTTGTTTCACACTTTGATTTTACAATATATTTTACAATATATTTTGATTAGTAGTAAACCATTTTGATTAGTAGTAAACCATAGGAAACCATTGGGACTCTGCATAGAGGACATTCCCTTCTTAAATATGAGCAAAATCATTCAGCTTCTGGACAGAGTTATGGGATTCAGCTTGGGAACAGGAAAACTAAACTTCAATGCTGTATATAAATATCTACCTGTATCATAAGTAAGAAATTCCCACTGCAATCAGTACTGAATAGCAAATGTAGTGAAGGCTGGAGCTGATCAGACGTCCAGGTATTTGCATTAGAGTGAACTGAATCACCCACTTGGATCCATTATCTGTATGAACTAAATTTCCAGGGACCATCACAGGAGCTCAAAAAATCATCACACACACATGGACACTCAACAAGGAGACAATTAAATATGGGTATCCCAAGCTTGACAGGATATTTTCTGAGGAGATGCAAAAAGGAAGTATTTTGAGTAAGTGAGAACAAATGGTTATACTCCTGAGCTGGTCTACACTCAGAAACAATAGAATACAATAGAATAAACCAGGTTGGAAGAGACCTTCAAGATCATCACGTCCAACCCATCAACCAGTCCAACCCACCTAAACAACTAAACCATGGCACCAAGCACCCCATCAAGTCTCCTCCTGAACACCGCCAAAGATGGTGACTCCACCACCTCCCCAGGCAGCCCATTCCAATGGGCAATCACTCTCTCTGTATAGAACTTCTTCCTAACATCCAGCCTAAACCTGCCCTGGCGCAGCCTGAGACTGTGTCCTCTTGTTCTGGTACTGGCTGCCTGGGAGAAGAGACCGACCTCCATCTGTCTACAACCTCCCTTCACGTAGTTGTAGAAAGAAATAAGGTCACCCCTCAGTCTCCTCCTCTCCAGGCTAAGCAACCCCAGCTCCCTCAGCCTTTCCTCATAGGGCTTGTGTTCCAAACCCCTCACCAACCTTGTTGCCCTTCTCTGGACACACTCCAGCAAGTCAACATCCTTCCTAAACTGAGGGGCCCAGAACTGGACACAGTACTCAAGGTGTGGCCTAACCAGTGCAGTGTACAGGGGCAGAATCACCTCCCTGCTCCTGCTGGCCACACTGTTCCTGATGCAGGCCAGGATGCCATTGGCCCTCTTGGCTGCCTGGGCACACTGCAGGCTCATGTTCAGCCTACAATCAACCAGTACCCCCAGATCCCTCTCTACCTGGCCACTCTCCAGCCACTCTGACCCCAGCCTGTAGCACTGCATGGGGTTGTTGTGGCCAATGTGCAGAACCCGGCACTTGGATGTGTTAAATCTCATGCTGTTGGACTCTGCCCATCTGTCCAGCCTGTCGAGGTCCCTCTGCAAAGCTTCTCTACCCTCCAGCAGATCAACTACTGCCCCCAGCTTGGTGTTGTCCACAAATTTACTGATGATGGACTCAATGCCCTCATCCGGATCATCAATAAAGATGTTAAAGACCCTCCAGTGCTGGCCACAACAAGGAGGAGCAGAAGCTCCCAAAATCTTACTCAGGACCAGTACACTGAAGTGAAAGCAAACACTGAAGTGAAAGCAAAGAATTATTAATATAGGAAGTACGACATACACATGAAATATGTCTTCACTTATGGAATACAGCGATAAACCTACCATGGTTCCTGTAATGAAAGTTAACTTACAATACAATACAATACACCAGGTTGGAAGAGACCTTCAAGATCATCGCGTCCAACCCATCAAACAATCCAACCCACCCAACAACTAGACCATACAGCCAAGCACCCCATAAGGTCTTCTCCTGAACACCTCCAGTGAAGGTGACTCCACCACCTCCACGGGTAGCCGATTCCAATGGCCAATCACTCTCTCCATGTAGAACTTCTTCCTAACATCCAGCCTAAACCTGCCCTGGCGCAGCCTGAGACTGTGTCCTCTTGTTCTGGTGCTGGATGCCTGGGAGAAGAGGCCAACCTCTGCCTGGCTACAACCTCCCTTCAGGTAGTTGTAGAGAGCAATAAGGTCACTCCTCAGTCTCCTCTTCTCCAGGCTAAGCAACCCCAGCTCCCTCAGCCTTTCCTCATAGGGCTTGTGTTCCAAACCCCTCACCAGCTTTGTTGCCCTTCTCTGGACACGTTCCAGCAAGTCAACATCCCTCCTAAACTGAGGGGCCCAGAACTGGACACAGTACTCAAGGTGCGTACTTCCACTAACTACTAATGGACATACTGTCAAGTCCAAAATAATGACTATGACCCATTTGATACAGTTCTGTGCTCTGCAAGTGCTATATAATACTGCCTGATTAAGTCTTCTCCTTGAGAAGTATTACCAACCTCAAGTATCAAAACTGGGAAAAAAAACACAGAGAGAGATACATTAAGCTGAAAACAGCAGTGAGGTTCCCATTCAAATGCTTAACTACTTGATTCCTGTTAATCCTCTGTGGAAAAACACAGGCAAAAATGGTTAAATGTTATCTTTTTTTTTTTTTTTTTTTTTTTTTTAAGGAAGAAAGATAATTATTTTTAGAAATAAAAGGATATTCTCATATATTTACTGCTTTTCCAGATATATTGAAAACACAGCATCAAGTACAGCAGGACTTGTGATAAAATCATTAGAGTTAGCCATACTGCTATGGCTTCTATAAATCCTGCTAGAATATGCCTTGAAACCCACTGAAACAGTGAATAGCCAGTCCTCAATGTGGGAATACAACTGCAAAATGTAATCACTAATAATTTCAGATAGTGTATATCTTTAATCTCATGTGAAAATGTGCTTTAGAGTCGCACAAATTGTAGAATTCGTGGCAGTGTGTTGGCATCTCCAAAAATATAATCTCTGTGTTTTAAGGATTTTGTTGAATAAAGCAGCTTAAAAACTGAATTAAATAAAACCTCCCCCTGACTAATCCTTATTAGTTGCCCACTTGCTGTTTGAATGTAACAAATAATAATTTTTAAAAGACAGCTGCAAGGCAAAATGAGAAGCTGATCAGTATCATTTTAGCACTGGATGGTCCCAAAATAATTATAGAGGGCCAAAGGAGCATTATTTTGTCTCAATGGCACAAAAGTCTCTGCGGCTCACCAGTCAAATGTAACCTTAAGAAAAATAGCCCAAAGATTTTTTCCTAAAATGCAGAAGTAATGAAATTTGTCCATAGCTTTAATGGATCTCTTTTCCAGGGCTAATTGCTCATTTTTATTGCTGCAATATCTGTGCATTTTTTCAGTTTCATGAGCAGCATCCTGGATCTGAATTCATACCTCTATGACCTTTATTTGAAACACAAATTTATCTTATGTGTGAAGAGAGATCCACAAGAGAAAGCCACTAAAAGCTATTAAAAAAAAAAAAGAGGTCAGAAATCAAAATTATATTATTAACACTTCTACCTAAACCTATAGGAAACCAAGACTAACAGCACTACTAAATGAACCACTACAATCAGTTACCAATGCAAAATGTGATAATCATTTTTACTTCTTAATATATTACAAATGTTTGAAATCCAACTACATTCTTTAGAAGGGGCACAGATATACATGTACACAGTTAAACTGCATCTTAGGAGCAACATTTACGTTAAAACGTGCTATCACTCTCACAAGCAATGCATACAAGCTGGATATATATCTGGGTTCTGACTGCGACACTAAACACCGATTTTATGCTGTCCCCTAATTTTGCAGCCCACAGTATCTGTGCCATAAGACTTTGAGAAACTCAATCTGTATGCAATACAGATTTATCAAAACTAATTTGGCATTGCAACAGTCACTACATTCTAACATCTACAGATTTTGCATCAAAAGAAAGCATTTCTAGTTCAAATGAGATATAAACGTTTTCTTCCTGAGATCAGAAAATACAAATATGTAAAGACCATGTTCATAATGCCTGGGTGGAACTGGTACATACTCATTTTGGATAATCACACATTGAGGGTTAGGGCTGGGCTGGCGGAAAAGTAAAATGAATGAACAGAATTAGTTCTGCTCTAGCTAAAACCAGGATACCTCAAGAGATATTAATAGAAGACTCACTTGAAGCAATCAGAATTTATTTTAGAAAGGAACATAGTGAAAGTTTAAAAAATTGCTATATAGTGTAACAATGGTTGAATCTAACATAACAGTCTAGTAATGTAAGTTTGATATATAGTTTGACGGTATTTCATAGGTTCCATTTACATAATGCGTTTGGCTGAATTAGAGGCTTCATGAGACTACTATATAAGAAAAATGTTTTCCAGGCAAGGGATAAATTGGTCCTTTTTGTTATCCAATTAGGAATGGAATCACTTCTAAAAATTGAAAATCCAACATTACAATGCATCACAGAAAATTTTCCATAACAAGTCACCAGCTCCTGTGCTCAGATTCCTTTTCATTAGAGTTTTATCAGCATGATTTACTTAAATGAAAAACAAAAAAGAACTTAAATGTTTCTGCCACATGTTATTAGTGTTGGATAACTCTGTGGCACAACAGCAGCACAGTTGGAAGCTATCTGGTCTGCATGCTATTTCTTCCTTGTCCTAATGGAGAAGCATCAAGACAGATAATTCTCAGATAGACTACAACAGCACAGTGGATAAAGAAAGATATGAAGACTTGATCTTGTTTAGATAAGAAGCCCACTGGGAAATAAATTGGTCTGGTATATCCTGAAATCTCACGATGGTTACTAATGTACTGAGAGTGAGTTCAATGCCTGTGAACGTGAGGAGCTACTTAGCATAAGGAATTATTTGCAGACATAACAGTGGATTAACTGGTGTATCTTTCAATGCCTACTGAAAATAAAAGGAAAGAAAAAAAGACAAAGAGGTGAGACACTTTCTCATTGCTTGGACTTCATGCTTCATATTTTGAAAAAAAACATTTGAGTAAAGGTTAAACACCACACCATATGTATCAGTCCATTAGCTTTTAGAAAACGCGAGTGGCCACAGTCTGAACCAAGAAATACATCTAAGCCTCTAGAAATCTGTGAAAAAAATGTTGGACAAATCTGTGAAAACCCCCTGAGGTCATTTCTAGGTGACAGCTGGATTTTTCTCACCTCAATCTCAAAATCTCGACCAAATAATAATAAAAAAGCTTAGCAGATGTCTTTAAGGCTGCCTTGCTGGGATTACAGTCAGTGAAGCAAAAATAGCCATTTGGGATTCATTTCTGTGCAGTAAATAAATGTGAATGCACACAGCTATAGCACAGCCTTTAACCCCACCTATGAGCACTATATTAATCATAACACACTTCTTCAGTTCTAATAAATTTTTCCATGTTGGCAATACTCCTGTACTTCAAAAAGCTTTCTATTTAAGTACCATGAAATAATTTCATTAATAAATGGATCTCTATGCCATTCCAAAATGAATGTTTGTCAACTTACAGGTCAGATCAATAAGCACCATTCAGGCAAAGATGAATCACTGAATAAAATGTATTTAAAAAAAAGAGAAATTATGGAAAACAAATTCTGGTGACACAGAGACCTCAGACACTCTCCTGCTTCAAGAAATTTCAAAGTAATTGAAGAGATACATTGTCCTTGAGCAGTACTCCATAGGTTTTGGTTCTACCCCTGTAGCAAAACAAAATTACAAAGTCCAAATAAGCCAAATTATTCATCCACCACATGCCTTCCTCATAGAACTGCATGTAGAAATAGTCTTCTAATTCAAACAAAGATGGTGCCACATCTGGTTTTCCTGTCTATTGCATATAGTCCACAGTCTTATTCAAAGCTAATAAAAGAAATTGCTCTTTATGATGCTTATGTGAACGATTTTCTTACCATGAAAATAATTCCAAGTACTTCCATTTAGAGTACATTATTAAATTCTATTACAGGGATGCTACTATTTATAAAAAAATATAAATGAAGAAAATACAGAAAAATTACCACAGTGATCTCAGTTTTAGAACTGCAGCAATTTGGAGAAAAGTATAGCAATAAATCCTGCCTTTTAATGAGCAAAATGCTATTATAGCTATATAGAAACAGTGACCTAACTACCAATTGCAGACAACATGTAATGATGCAGGCCCCTAAATATTTAGACAAGAGTAATCATTTGAAATGAGTTTCAAGACCTTATGAGAGAAAAGAAGCAATGATAAAGTACTAAGAATTGATATGTCTTTTTAGTCAGGATGCCATGTTTTATGAACTTGTAGGAACACACTAAAAGTACAGCCCTGCTTTCTCCCTTCCTAAGGGATGAAAATAAGTCTTCACGTAGACTTCACTAATTAAAACCCCAGCATACATAAAAACGTCATTCTCAGAAAACAGACATATTAAAACCACTAAAACAACAAAATTTCTTGTTTTGTGTCTTTGATCACATGCCACACAATACATCAAAGGTCAAAAAGTGAAGGTTATGAACAGCATGAGACACTGCTGTGAGAGCTTAAGTTTTCTGGCTGCACTTCTGTGTAAAATTGTATTCTGACCCACAGCTGTTAACTCAAAGGGGCATTGGCAAGTGAAATCTGACCTACTTTCTTCTCTATTATGTTACATGTTTTCTGCTAAAATACGCTTTCATGTTTCTCACTTCTGTGGGAAAGCAGCACCAAGAGGTCTTGAACCCAAGCATAGCCTGACAGTAATAAAGAAGAATACAAGACAAAAAAACAGGTACACTTTAAATTAGGGCACATTACAGCAAGTGCTCCTTTTAGCAGTGTTTCTGTTAACTTGGTTAGTTTTTTTCATGCAATGGAAGTCACACACGTTATTGCCCGTGATCACTGCGACAGGCAATATCATCTGCCTCCTGAGGACACACACAAGGGAATTGTACATTACATAGAATCATAGAATCATAGAATCACAGAATCATCAAATGGTTGGAAGTGACCTCCAAAGTCCACCCCCTCTGTAGTAAACAAGGGCATCCTCAGCTATATCAGGTTGCCCAGAGCCCTGTCAAGCCTCACCTTGAATATTTCCAGGGACAGGGCCTCAACTACCTCCCTAGTACTGATTCATTCATATTAGTATTCAGCATAAACATGTGCTGTGCCTGCTTGCTCAAACATGCCTTGCCTGAGGTCTGTGCTCAGACACAATAACCGCTCGTGGCACTAATAGATGAATCTTATGACATTAAAGAAAGGACAGTGATTAAGATGGAGAAGAAACTTTTTCTGAATCAGATCAGCTGTCTACAGTCCTTCTCTGCACAACAGAGATTGCTTTGAAAGGAGATTGGTAGAGAATTTGCTCCTTTTCCTTTATCTGTGCTTTTAAAATCTCATCAATGCTCCACCAGAGAGATAAGGAAAGACTTTGCTAATGGAAGCAAAACTGACAAATGTTATCAAAGGGAAATATTCACATGCTGCCCTAACTCAAGCCCTGATGCCAAATGACAGAGGAAATCTGAGAACAACCAACAAGACAGCATAAATTTGCAATGTTTTCAGTTTTCATAGAGCATGGAAGACTTTGCATTGATGTGGTTCTCCAGAGCTCAGAGACCTTTAGATGTTGATGTACTCAATTTCTGCGATGAATTCCCTGTGAGCTGAGAGACAGCCCTGGCTTACCCACACCTGGGGCTGTGATGTGTTCCTCCCTAGCTCAGCTTCTCACCTGGACTTGAAGTTGAATGCACTGCCCCCACTGTTTTGTGACAAGGGCACTGTGGGGGCTGGGGGAAAACAGGGCCTGGAGGTAACGGGTGAGCAGGTGCCTCTGGCAGCAATGCAATGCCACTCAGTAGCACATCAAAGTAAGACCACAATCATCAGTAGACACAGTAGGAATGGCAGATCAGACTCCTTAAAAATTCACTCAGAACCTTTGTAGCTTGCCAAGCACCAGCTTACTGCAAACCAATTCCTCCATTCTGGCTTGTTTGCATGCGATGACCTCCTAGATCTGGCATGACTTGTACCTTCTCCCCTAGATTTAAACTAGTCACAAGTGACCTTCCTCTCACCAGAAGCAGCACCCAGCCGTCAGCAGCACAGGAAAAACTGTGTGTAAAGAGCCTCCCTTTCACAGGTTCCTCACTTCTGACTAAAGATACTCAACTCTGACAGACTAGAAGCACAGAGTCAGAAATTAGCCTAGTTTGGGATTTGTTTAGTAAATAAATCTGTGAGGTAACCAATGAAGTGGGGAGAATGATGTGATATCATAATAAGGGAAGGAAGGGCTAACTCAGCCTGCAGAAGCAGCAGCATGCAATTCTTCAGTAATTAAAGATTAATAAATTAAAAAGTTAAAATGCATTTGTACCCTACTGGCCTCTTATTCCCCCAACTGATTGCTGAGGATCCCACTGATTTCTTCCAAGGATTAAAACCTTATTTAGTCTTACTCCCTACATCTATGCTAGCAAATTCAACACTGTCAGCAGATGTTCTTATGTCACTGAAATCCAACTGCCTATGCTGTTAAATTGTTAGAAAGGACCCTGGCATGGGTTTAGTCTTGCTAAATGCCAAAATCCCAAAGAGTTCCTGGGCATAATACACGAGTTACTATGTGCTGTCAAGAGGCAACAGCAATGTACATTAAACTAACATAGTTTAATAACACAGATGTGGGGTAGTAGAGGTTTATTCTGGGACACTGTTCTCAACACCAGAATTTAACAAATTATTCTGCTTCCTTATTCTTAGACTCACATCTCCATTCCACATATCAATATTTTTGAGATAGCCTGGGAAAATTATGTTGTCTATAAACACATTACATAGAAGAAAAGTTTCCCAACATGAAAGACAAGGCAGAATGATGACCTCTTTTTGTCATCTGGTGGATGATGAAATCCCTGTAAAGACACTAGAGGAAAAGAATACTGGTTATCATCTGTCACATTGTACTTTTCATTCCCTGGGAGTCCAAGAAGGACTGTGACTGTTGCACACTGTATGTTTCCACTGTGTAAATTTTAGTAATTAACTTCCAGCTAAATTAGAAAATGCATCCTTGTGCATGAACTTTAAGACTATTTCACTTAACATGTATATGGAAGATGAAAACTGCGAGTACAAAGCCAAGTAGATGGGAAAAAGGAGAGGAGGAAAGAAAGATCTAAGAGGGAGCAGGAAAAACGAGTGACACAGTAGATGCATTTCCTCTTTGAGGATTATCTTTCACCACCTTAATATTAGTCCTTATACTTTTCCTTGTCTTTCTTTTCAGATATGAATATTCAATTTATATGCTCATCCAAACAATATCTTGAGGGTGCTTGCCATTAAATGAGTCTTCAGTCTCAACCAAAACTACGATTATTATCTTATAAACAAAACCACCTTTGGGTTATTTTCATAATAAAGACATTTCTTTACAGAAAAACATTTTTTTGCCAACTCCTCACTATCATAATTTACCAATAACATTTTAACCTTCCTTCCTCAAAGGAAACACCTTAGCCTAAGTGTCAAGATGCAATTATCTGAGAACACCACCTACATCAACATATTCACTCAAAGGGAAGAATAATGATCCTTGGGCTAGTAAGTCTGCTTGAAAGTATTTTGATTTAGTAGATTGCAAGTGTACAAAGTAGTTTATTCCCTCTAATAGTCTGAAGGAAATAGTTTGCACTGTCCACCAGATAATTGTACTGGCAGTAAGACTGTCTTGTTTATGTATTTTTTCTATATTACTTACAACCACTGTCAGAAGATATTCATATTGTGACTTTCCCCCCCCAATGTTGTTATTGCCCTTGTCACAGAAACAAGCATGCAATTTAAATGCTCAGTGTGCACACAGCTGTATGTTTAAATGTCTTAATTTCTCTCCTCCATCTTTTTCTCTACATGTAAACTTCCTTTGCACAGCAGAGTAAATGGAATCAACTTTGCAACCAGTAAAAAAACCAAACCCAAACAACAAGAACAAAAACCCAAACCACCCACTAAAACCAAAAACAAAGATTTACATATATTAAACTCAACTGAAAGGATGATTCTGGAATATCAAATAATTTTATCTGACTCTTTTCCAGTTTAAATTTTCATTCCTTTTTTATTGCCTGCTTGGAGGCTGGCTGGTCCTCTCTGTTTATTCTCTCAAGGAATTGCAGTATGTACAGGGACACAGGTAATCTACTGCTCTTTTCACAGGAGTACTCAGGAAAAATATTCTTCACCAGACCTAATAATCTGTGTAACACTCAAGAAGACTGACATTTATCCAAATATAACTTTACATTCCTCTAGGACCATTCAATTCCAGATATTGATACCCAGATGTGTGGAGTACAGTGAAATGCAATAATAGGCATGAGTGAGATTTTTCCCTCTTCTAAATTTACTGAATATTGCAGAAAAGGAATCAAGGGTATTCAAAATACTGCTTTAGAATATCATCTCTACCAATCCTATATAAACTGTTTTTGATGCTAACATGGATTGACTTCTAAAGAAGATACATTGCAAGAAAAAAAAAAAAAGTAGTGGCCATTGCTTCTGTTCCTCAACAGGTTTTTAGTTAATAAAATAGTAATACGCTATTCATATGAACCTCACATAACTGATATGAAGACTCTTAGGAGAAAGAGAGCGTGCATGAAAAGGCACGTATCTTGAGAACCCTCATTAATATTTCATTTTTCCCCCATCTTTCCCTTGTTTGGCAAAGCAGTTTTCTTTCCATCTCACCAGTTACAAAGACTGATGTGGGAGGGAAAAGCATAGGGATTTTTTATGTAATCCCCTCCTTGCCCTCACTGAGCATTGTCTGAAAGAGAAGGATGCAGGAAGCAAGCTCTGCAGCTTTCACTAAGGAGATATAACAGCCATAACTGCCAGCAGTAATGAATAGTTTTGACTTCTTATATTTATCTACAGCTTTCCCAGAACACTAGATCATTCCCATAGAGACTATTCATATTCACACTTCTGTTGCGTGTTCTCTCTATTAGCAGATGAAACCCAGCCTTAAGAGAGAAGATAGCTGTAGGTAGGAACTTGATACACATCCCAGTACTACCTGAAAAAAAAAAAAAAAAAGACAAATAAATTCAGAAATATTAACAGGCATTTACTGAGGGAGGAGTAGAAAGAACATGGAAACAGAACAGAAAACAAGCAAACCAAAATTTTAATGTAATAACTCAAACTCAATTAACATGAGATGTTTTGCAGTCATCATGGAAAACATCATTGCTTAGCTTCAAGGTCTGCCTATATTAATTTACTAGCTGATGAAACCCTAAACTACATACAAAAATATTTCATTACAAATGGTGGATTTCTTCCAATACAATGACAAAGAGTGTACATTTGTACATATACTCTAAGAGCTGGCTCAGTCCTAAGGATCTGTACATCACTGAAATGTGCCCAAAGTATATTCAGACTGTGTGGCAAACCCTTCTTGCTCCTTCTTTTCCTCAGGGAAGAAAGAGATATGTTACTCTGAAAACATAGTGACAAAACAAAAACCCAAGAAGGAAGCATCACTTAATCCAAGACGTACAATGAAATAATAAACATTTTCCAAAAGAAACATCTCTGGATCTCCTACATTTTTCTCTGTTTCAAATTGTAGAACAGCAACTGAAACAAATGACAATCCCACCTTATTTAAAATGGTATTTACTGAAGGGAGGTTGTAGACAGGCAGAGGTTGGCCTCTCCTCCCAGGCAGCCAGTACCAGAACAAGAGGACACAGTCTCAGGTTGCACCAGGGCAGGTTTAGGCTGGCTGTTAGGAAAAAGTTCTATACAGAGAGAGTGATTGCCCATTGGAATTGGCTGCCCGTGGAGGTGGTGGAGTCACCTTCATTGGAGGTGTTCAGGAAGAGGCTTGATGGGGTGCTTGGTTGCATGGCTTAGTTGTTTAGGTGGGTTGGATTGGTTCATGGGTTGGACGTGATGATCTTGAAGGTCTCTTCCAACCTGGGGTATTGTATTATATTGTATTGTATTGTATTGTATTGTATTGATGATCATTAGAAATTAGGTCACTCATCAATCTCTACCTTTTGTTTTTAAGTGAAACCTTCAAATATTGTACTTTTTCTAATAAGTTGAAATATATATCAAAACTATACTTCAAACTGTAGTTTTTACCCTTGCAATCCACTTAGAAGTTTTACAATATTTTTTTCACATAAGATTTTTTGTTAAATTCCTGCTGTTTAAAAGAGATAGGACATATAACTACTTGCTTTCAAAAGAAACCACCCAGGACACAAGGGAATGGCTTGATCAGATTTTGAGTTTTAACTTAGATGCTATGTAGTAATAACCTCTGGGATTAAGATTGGGCCTGGTGAAAAATAAACAGGTTTTGGAATGTTAATAATCAAGACAAAAGTATGTTATCTACACAGTAGTCTGTATACTGTCAGATAAAATAAGGGGAAAAAATGGAACACAAAAAATCCATTTTTCCTGCCTCAAATCTCTGCACTGCATTACCTCCTGATATGAATCCCTTAGACCTCGTAAGGAAAAAGATCTTTTTAAGTTAGGGAGTCTCACTTCTTCCTTTTCAAAAAAAGCTTAAAGGCCACATGGTATAAGGCTCCACTCACAGTATCACAGTATCACCAAGGCTGGAAGAGACCTCAAAGATCATCAGGTCCAACCTGTCACCACAGACCCCATGACTAGACCATGGCACCAAGTGCCACGTTCAATCCCCTCTTGAACACCTCCAGGGACAGTGACTCCACCACCTCCCGGGGCAGCCCATTCCAATGACGAACGACTCTCTCAGTGAAGAACTTTCTCCTCACCTTGAGCCTAAACTTCCCCTGGTGCAGCTTGAGATTATGTCCTCCTGATGCTGGTGCTGCTCACAGAGCAGATAGCAAGAATTCCATATCCTAAGTTATGACTTGCAATGGCTGATGTAAAACATGATTTAATTACACTATTACCAAGTAACAATGGAAATGTCAATGGATGTCTGATATTTTTAAATTTTAATTTGATTTTTAAATAATTCTAATTCATCTATTTTCTAGCAGATATATGCATTTCCTCCAAAATTCTAGTTTCATAAAGATAAAAATTAAGTAACAATTAAGACAATCTTTAAATTCAGTAAGGAGAAATGGAGGCCACATAGAAAAAGCATCTGTGCAAATTATGTTAACAAGTAGGGCTAGTAGGAGTACAAACTTGCCTGAAGTCAAACATGCTGCTTTCAGTGTCATTTCATGTCTTTGAAAGTAAATGCAAAAGATTTATGCTTTCTTCAAGAGAAAGAATGCTGTATTGTGCTCAGCTCCACTCCTTTCTATACAGATGGGCACACTGTATACTTCCATTAGTATGAAAGCATTGACTGAGTCTGGTAGGAATCTGGTGTTCCTTCCCTGAAGGTATGACAGAAATGCATTTGATTGCATTCTGCAAAGGAGTAACTAATATCACAGCAATGAAAAACTACACAGGACACCAGCAAGGGAAGTTATCAAAATGGCTAACAGAAAAGTTAAGACTGGCTATTTCTTTTCTAGGTCTGGTCCCATTGTCACTACAATCATTAACAAAGATGTCATTGACTTCAGCTGATTCAAATTTAGCCTTACACTTTTTTGGAGTAAATACTAAGATATAATTCAACATAAAAATAATATCTTGACAGGGGTAGACCAGGTGTTTTAATCACACCTTAAACCTTTAATTGCACAACAGCTGATAACAGAAAATATGTTTGCCTCTCTACAGTTGCTTAATTTTACCTGGAAAATGTTCTGCTTTAGCATTCATTAGACATCTTTGTATTTTCAAATGATGATAGACAGAAAATTTAGTTCTGAAATAAAATAAGCTCATTAAAGTTTTACCAGAATTACCTTGAGACTGTGTCCTCTTGTTCTGGTGCTCTAGCAACCAGCACCAGAACAAGAGGACACAGTCTCAAGCTGCACCAGGGGAAGTTTAGGCTCGAGGTGAGGAGAATGCTCTTCACTGAGAGAGTCGTTAACCATTGGAATGGGCTGCCCAGGGAGGTGGTGGAGTCACCGTCCCTGGAGGTGTTCAAGAGAGGACTGGACGTGGCACTTGGTGCCATGGTCTAGTCATGAGGTCTGTGGTGACAGGTTGGACCTGATGATCTTTGAGGTCTCTTCCAGCCTTGGCGATACTGTGATACTGTGATACCTTGTCTGTCTGTCTGTCAAAATAGCACCTTTCCCCCTCTGTCTCAGATAATATAATCAACATCTTGCACATACCACCTAGGAGTTCGGGAGACTGTTTAAGACCAGTGAGTCTCACTGCTATACTCTACCTGACCTGACTGAGAGTTCAGAACCAGAGAGAAGTCCATCAGCCAAGTTGTAGCTGAAAGAGTAATTAAGGTACCATTTTTTGGATGTTTGTGCTACATACTACACCAAGATTCCCAGCAGTTACAGCTTTAGCTGCACAGGTACTATAGCTGACACTGCCTCATTCCTTCTTTGTGGCAAATTTCATAATCCCCTGGCAGCATACAGACTAGAAAGGAAAAGGAAAGAGCAAAACAACACAAATATAACCCTTGAAATGGCAGTTATTAGGAATACTCAGCAATCCAAGTGCATGGATTCAGTTCAAAGCTCTTCCAGAAACTGTCAAACCCTGTGAGCATGATTGAACCCTCAAAGAAGGTTCAGGTCAACTCTTATCGAAACTGGCTCACACATTCCCAATTACATAATGTACCAATTATGTTTCCCATTCTCTTTCGCATTAGCTAGCCTGACAGTGATCTGTTTAGCCATGCGTGATTCATCAGGTTTGCCTTCTGTTTCTAAACATGAGCAATAGAAGAGAGTAGTCCTTGAACCCCAGCCTGCTTTGGTGAAATGTGAGAAGTAAATGTCACTTCCTTGTCTTGTGGCATCCAAAACCAAGCAGCCTTCTGGCACTCTGAATCACCACATGACAAGTGCTCAGCTGAGCGCCGGAGCTGTGCAGGTTTTATGAGCACTGCCTACACAGGGTTTTAGAGTACTTGTGCAAAGGACCTTTTTATTTGAGGGCTGGCCTCACTACTGACAGCCTTGTTACAAGAAGTGAAGATTATCACATTAGAAGCAACACTGTTAGTATTCAGGACACATTTCCAAGTACATATGACATGTCAGATGCTTACATATCTTCCAATTCTGTTTCACATATTCCCCTTACAGTTAAATAAGAAGTGACAGAAGTGCAGAAATATCTGTGTCCTGCACTCTGTGAACATAACAGCTAAAAAACTACCTTGACATGTCAGCTGACAACAGAAAAAATATCACTGACCTCTGCTGAGGCATTCTGATTTTCCTAACATCAGCTATCTCCAACAGAGAGGATAACAGAAAATACATAATCACAAACTCCACAATTAAATATATATAAAGGATATGAAATGTTATTTGCATAGCCCCTGACACTTTCAGTCTTCACTTCTCTTTCTGTGACTGTACAGCTACCTATTCTACTTTACAGAGACATCTCAGAGATCTAAAAATAGGGCTAGCTAGTTCTTTATTTCATGTATTTGTAGCTATCTTTAAAAAATATTTTTACTTGCATCTTCCATTTACACATATAACACTTCCATTTTTTAAACAAACAGAACTCCCTCTGCAGCAAATTCTTTTCCCACAAATGAATTCCCTAGTACTTTTGTTTTCTTTCTCTGTCCTTGAGATTCCTCCTTCAATATCTCTTTAGTTCTTCCTTCAGCTGTCATCCCCAAATCAAGGCCAGTTTGGTCACCCTGGGTTTCCATGAAGTCAGAAATCTAGTTCAACCAAAGAGAATGATCCACTCATGAAAGTCATTGCATGCTACATTTTTTTCTATTAGCCTGAGTCTGCATTCTGCAGAAACTCCGGATTATAGAAACACAGGAGCCAAAGGTATAGGCTCATTTACAACAAACACAACACGTTCTACATTGCCAAAGGATTTCTTTTTAGTGCTATTAACATCTTAATTTTGAGTTCAATTACCTACCAACAAACTTCTGACCTTTTACTATTCAATATTTGAGAAGTTATATGATGAAATAAGACTGTTCATTTACCTAATAGTGGGGTTGGTTATGCTTTAAATGCACCATCTGATGGAGCAGGGTGAAAGCTGTAACTCTTTAAAAGTCACATGTGCCCACACGACCTTAACACCCTGCACATGCCATTAAATGCATGGGAGACATTTGTTACACACCTTGAGAAGTGAAGAGCATAAGTAACCTTGGCGAGATTCCTATCTGAACTGAGTGAATGGGGTCTAATTTTAATCTTGCTTAGTTCTGCACTAATTGGAACTGACTGACACACAGGACAGTAAAACTGGTCACCTGGAAAACTAGCAGGAGATCTAAATTTTGTGGCAAACAGGTGCTTACCACTCTCCCACAAGTTTTCTCAGATCATGGGTCACAATCAGAAGAACTGGAAAACTGCAGTAAAAATATCACTTCAACTACCATGCAAAGAAAACAAAATCAATGGAACAGTCTTAAGGAGGCCAAAAACTTCAAAGTTGGATGTTAGAGGTAACAGCAGTGCACGTTTTAAAGATAAGGTGAAGGGAGGCCTATTACAAAAATGCTTGTTTTGACACTGGGCAGACAAGCCACCTGAAAAGTTGGGAAAATCATCCCTAGCCAATGTACTTATTTTTCTTTTATTATTTGCTATAGTTATTTATATAAATATCTTATATTCTAAAAAGTAACTATCCTTATTTGTCATGGATATTTCATCAAAGACTACCTGAGATAAAGCTTAAGTGTCCTTTTCTGGGAAGAAAGCACATTCAAATGTTTTCCCATGGCAATATTCATACTCCACAGTACAGGTAATACTTTAGCACTGCTCACCAATGATGATTAGTGAAATACATAGTTGCTAAACAAAAGCAGGAATACGTAACTTCCTAACACAAGTGAGAGGGGAGCAACAAGGAGAGGAGTTCTGCTGAACTGCATGCTCTCAAACAATGAGGGGCATGTTAGGGATATGAGAGCTGAAGACAGCCATGGCTGCAGTGTCTGATCATGAAAAGTAGGAAGCGAAGCAAAATGCAAAATTACAGCCCCTGACTTCAAGAGAGAGCAGTTTGCCTTCTTCAAGGACCTGCTTGGAAGAGTCCCATGGGATAAGGCCATCGAAAGAAGCAGGGTCCAAGAAAGCTGTTTAATATTTGAGGATCACTTTCTCCAAGCATGGAGAGGGTCCACCCACAGGTTGCCTGCAGAGTATGTGAGGTCTCCACATTGGAGATATCCCACATCCATCTAGAAATGTTTCAACCAACCTGCTCTAGGTGGTCCTACTTGAGCAGAAGCCTGGACCAGAAGGTTCCTCCAAAGGTTCCTTCCAACCTCAACCATTCTTTGATTCTGTGATTCTGGGCATGAGATATTAGCATACAGTAGAACAAACAAACAAAGCTAAAAATTACTACATTTCATAAAAGTAATACAGACTTGCATTATTCATTAATAAAAGGTGACTAACTCTGACTAGATGAAAACTGCAATCCCACATCTAAGAGTGTGCATGGGGGATGCTTTTTAAACAGAAGACATTTATGGGAAAGGATTATTTTACTTTGTTCTCACTGGGATCATATATACTAAATTTAACAGGCACAGTATTCTTTCCCTCCCATGAGAAACAAAACTGCTTGCAGGGCTCCGCTGTACCCTTGTTTAATCTGTGACACTGCAATTGGAGTTTGTCACTCTAAGAGCTACATCTGATGCTACAGCCTGAAGGAGAGTTAAACCAAAATAAACAATCTGCTCCATTCTGCTTAGACTAATACGACAGTGATGTAAGCCCCAGTACTGTGGAAAATGCACAAATGGGCTACCACGCAGCACACACACCTCAAAAAAAAAAAAAAAAACCCAGCAGCACAGCTCAGAAGTTTTATCATTAAAATAATAAACACACTGGGTATAAGAAGCCCTGATTGGACTTTGCTATGTAACAGCATATAGTTTTGTGTTCATTAACATGGAGAATATGTTTATTATTTCAAACAACCCTCCAAATTTTGTGCTGCACTGAAACATTATCTTTTTTACCAAAATAAAAGTTTAGTCCAGTATTTGATTCATCACAACTTGTGCAAAGCTATTAAGGTGAGAGAGCTGAACAGGATTATTTTATCATAAACATCCCACAGTGACACAACTGTGCAAATATTTGTCCCAATATCTTCTGTTTGAATACAGTATTCAACCTTCCCTCTCTGCTTCCCTCCCTCTCTGGTATTTTTTTGGGGGGGTTGTTGTTGGCTTTGTTTTTTATTGAGCTTTGCCAATGCTAAGCTGTTCGTTCCAGTTACACACGCAGGTTCATTTATGCAAATATTCACACTGAAGTCCTAATCTGGTTATTTCTTCTACTCAGGATCACTTTATCAGAATGAGGAATAGCTGACCTTAAATCTAGAGTGTTACATACAGTCATTTTTCCTTTTCTCTTTCCCCAAGCTATGAAAGCCCTGCAAAGGTGACTGACTGAGCAGGTCACATTTTCTATAAAGATATAAAGAGGTTATCTTGTTCAAATAATTTTATTTTAGCTCAAAAATAAAAAGGATGGGGTGAAAAGGAAGGCAGCAAGGTCACTTCAATAACATCACAGAATATTTTTAAACTGCCTTACTATTTATATATTTTCAACTTCACATGCATTTCAACTTCAGATGCATTACCAGAGCATTTTCACATAAAGGCAAGGGGAAAAAGCAACAATAAGCAAAAATTGTGTGAATAAAGCAGCTCACGAAAACTACAGGCCTAAGAGCAAAAACCCTCCTTTCTCCATATCAAGCACAATTTATTTGGAATCGTGAAAGCTCTTCCGTATCACCCTGACAGTAAACACAGCCCTCATCTGTAAAATCATTTTCTGAAAGGACACGAGTTATCTAGTGTGTGGGTGACAGCTCAGATCCTGTGTTTGCATCAGAGGCCCCTACACGAACCCAGCTAAAGTGTAATAGTTAACATTTTTAATTAATGCTGCAGAAGACACTTAAAAAGCAGTGGATACCTGTCTGCATTTTGCAGAGAAGCAGCTGGCCTTTCACAAACATCCTGTTCTGCTTTCTTGATTCTGCCTTGCTCACAACCCAAACTGCAAAATGATTGTTTTGGACACTGGCATAGCAAGTGCTGGAGATCAAGTGCTGGACACTGGCATAGCAAGTGCTGGACACTGGCATAGCAAGTGCTGGACACTGGCATAGCAAGACTCAGCCCTCACTTGCTACTTTCGACTGTTCGTCAAAACACAGCACTGCAACAATAAGTTTAGAGTTCCTCTCTTTTTTCTAAATTCTTTCTTGAAGCCTCTTCTTCCACCAGATCCTTCTAATAAAGGCATCATGCTTTGCATATACTTGTTCCATTTCCCAAGATGTATCTCAGACTGGCTCTGGGTATTTCCGAAAGCCTCCCTTCCCCCATTAGACAGCAGAGATATCCAGATCTACCCCTAGATGGGGCTACTGTCCACAACTCGCTGCACTGAGATTACAAATTCAATTCACTGGGCAAAAGAAGCTGAAATTAAGTACTGGCTATTTATTAATCTCTGTCCTATTTATTAACCCCCTCATCCTTCCAACATATTCCTTTGGCCTAAGACGGCACATGCAAGTGATCATAACAAAGCTCTTTCTTTTCCCTTTTCTACCCTGCATAAGAGCTATTTTCCAATCACGTAAAACATGACAGAAGGAAGAGCTAACCGCTGTTGGGGAAAGCTGTGTGCGCTTCCTAGGATGGCAGCAGCCAGCAAGTAATGTGGGGATGATTCTGTCATGAGATCCTCTACTGAGATATTTCAACAAGATATAATAGTGTTGAAAACACCTCTGGGATGCCTACATTATTTTCTCTATTTAACACGTATGGCACAGAATATCTTTCACATTTATTGCTACACAAGTTATCTCCATATAATTTTCTGGGTTTAGCTTCACCTTTTTTTTTTTTTTATTTTTTTTTTTTTAGCCCATTGCAACTGATGCACTCTGTATTGAAAAGCAAAGAAAATCACTGGAGAATGTGCCATAACCAAGATCTCAAGAGTGATTTCACAGAGCAGAATGAACAGTCAAAGAAAATACTTTGCATATTTACAGGCTCCTTTCCACTTGATTGCTTCAGAAACCCATTCCACATTAACCTGCACTTGTAAGTGGAAGGTCATTTGCACTGACACCGACAGTGCAACTCACTCGCACACAAGTTAAAAGTATTTTGCATCCAATATGAGCAAGCGTGAATAGGCAAAGACAGAAAGCAAAAAATTTAGTCCTCTGTGATTAGTAGCCTCTGCTACAGTGATTATTTCTTTCCACTCTAATGTCAAGACAGATACTGTAGTGCATTTCTTAAAACTACTCCTAGAATGTCTGTACATTCACTTTTATATATATTAAAAATGTTTATAGAAGAGTTATGTAAAATAGATTTATAGAAGAGCTGTCAGTATTGCTGTATGAGAAGATTAAATGATTCCATGCTAAGTCAAAAAAAAAAATAGAAAGAAAGAAAGGAAAAAAAACTGTGAAAAGGAATAAAGAGCATGCATAGTGGAACAAAGCAGACAATCAAATAGAAGTAGACAGAATAATTATAGATGTCTGAATAACACTCCAGATGGCATTTTGGGCATCACAGTTAATAAGCAGGCTGTTTCAGGGGACCAGCATGTTAGCACGTTATTGCAACAACTGGAAACCAGCAGCTGAAGCATGTCTGTCTGATTATCCAGGGAGCAAGCTGCATGCAGCAGCCAAAACCAAGAAAAATACAGCGTCTGGAAGCTTACTCATATGACAGGTTCAGGGACACATTTTTCACAACAGTATGGAAATGATTTTAAAAAGTTACCACAGCCATAACTACCAGTCACTTAATGAGAATTGGTCTGGGCTAAACCTTGGGCATTCAGAAAAGGTATCTTTTTGGCATTAATTACCCCATCGGTTAAAAACTATTCAAATTCCGGTCAGATGAAAGTCAAGTTAGTTCCTGTGTTCTTCTCCCTCTGTGTCAATTTATTTTAGTAAAAGCAACAATAATAGCTGAAAGGGAATCTACAGTAAGATTTCATTTTATTCCCCCTTTTCATCATTGGAGTCGGCAAAATACTTCTGCAATTGCAACTGTTCAGGTGGAATGCTAAATTTTCTGCCAAAATAAGCTGAATATCTTGTCAGTTATCTTCTAAAAAAAATACATCATCTGTGGTACAGCAAAGAGTCCCATTGCTGATATGTAGACCTCAGGAAAAGTATTTCAGGGATGGAAGGTGTGGTATTTCCTTCCAGTAGAAAGACCCTGAGCAACACCCACTCCACTGTACGCCAGAGAAAAAAACAATTCACAAATTCGAATTAAAGCAAAATGCAACACAATAAACTAAGAAATTAAAGTGAAGTCAGAAAACAGCCAAAACTATTTGTTCTCAAAACATAAGCTCATCTTACGCAACTTAAACACTATTAATTAAGATATGAATTCAACAAGGAAAATCAGAATACTGAGTATTATTTACAGTATCACAGTATTGCCAAGGTTGGAAGAGACCTCAAAGATCATCGAGTCCAACCTGTCACCACAGACCTCATGACTAGACCATGGCACCAAGTGCCACGTCCAGTCCCCTCTTGAACACCTCCAGGGACGGTGACTCCACCACCTCCCTGGGCAGCCCATTCCAATGATGAATGACTCTCTCAGTGAAGAACTTTCTCCTCACCTTGAGCCTAACCTTCCCCTGGTGCAGCATGAGACTGTGTCCTCTTGTTCTGGTGCTGGTTGCTAGAGACAAGAGACCAACCCCTTCCTGGCTACAACCACCTTTCAGGTAGTTGTAGAGAGCAATGAGGTCTCCCCTGAGACCTCATTTATCTCCAGCTTGATTAAGCAAACTTTGTGGGAGAGGTTTCAGCATTTCTTGTACTAACTCTGAAACAGTACATGACAGATAAGCCATAAGAGAAGGGAAAGACATAAAAAGAGATGGAAAATGTAAAGGATTCCAAGTCCCCAATTGTTAGTTCAAGAGTTCCCATCCATCCTGTACAAGGAAATTGCTTTGAGCAGCATCTGGACCACTGAAGTAAATTATGGAAACTTTAAGGAAACATTAAAAAAAAAAAAAACAAACAAAAGTTTGGTTTGCCAGCGTCAGAGCAATGTTTCATTTGCTTGCCCTGGGGGAGATGATAATAAGAAACGGCCCACCTCTGCCAGACAGGATTTTAATGGAATTTGGATCTCAGTGTGTTTTGGCGGTTCTCTGACCTCCTTTGTATCATGTGCACCTTGTTCCTCTCAATGTTGCTGAAACATTTGAAAGAATTTCCAAAATGTTCTGCTGTTCTACTATTCACCTCACCATCAGGGAAAAAAAAAAAAAAAAAAAAAAAAAGGCTTTTCTCTAAATTAAATGAATATACTTTAAAAAGATTACCTTTCTGTTTTTTCTTTCTTCTGCTGGTTGTATTAAACGTCATTTTTGAGTTCACAGCACAATTTTTTTGGTCAATGATCTGTTCCATGTAAACAACATATAATGTATAAGAGAAGAGAGGAGAAGAAATGTAAGAAATGTACCCATACAGGGTATTTTGTCCTGGATGGCATCAGCAGTCACAAGCCTGAAACAGTACTTGAGGCCATACCCTTATCTCAGTTAGACACAGAAATGTAATGTGCACTTGCCGTCTTCAGAGGAAGTCTGAGATTAAAATCAGAAATGCGTTTCTGAACGGATTTGGTGATCTTCAGTGTTAAGGCCACTGAAGAACCACTAGCAATGACTGCTTCCAAGTTTCAGTTTTTATCAGGATTTTTGTGTTCTAAACATATAAATCCCCTGCATTAAAATAAGATAAATCAAACTGTTTGCAGCAGAAAGAAGATACTCATGAAGCTACTCTGAATTCTCGGCTCAAGAAAATGCCATTGATTTACAAGATGCTCAAAGATAAAGGTGATTACTATTCATTATTTGAATTATAGTCATCCCAGAAGACACAAAGAAGATTGATACCTTATTGTGCTAGGCACAATATAAAATACAGAATGAAAGACCGTTTCTGACATAAGATAAGAATCTAAATAAACAATGGAGGCAAAAAGACATTGGGAAATAATATTACTTGTCTGGAACAATAGGCACTCTTTGACCAGGTGAACAACAGAGACAGCATGTAGGTGTCCTGAATCAAGATGTGTCTGATATCTGTGCTTCACAGCATCACAGTGGGAATAGAACAAGAGTCTCTCCTAAGCAGTCTAAATCAAGACATTTCACTCACAGAGAAAAATAATCAGAGCCTACAATTACCACAACTGCTATGATCACAGGTGTAGGGAATTAAATGTTCTTACATTCTCAGCAAAATTCAAACTCTGAAGCATTTACTCATTTCTTGGGAAGACAGGCAAAAGGAAAGCTTTTATCTGTAGAGAGATCTGCCCCAATACCAGACAGTGATGGTGGATAGAGGAAGGTAGTCCTGCAGAAGCTTCCTTTGAATGTTCTTAGGACCAGCAATAGGAGAGTAGAGTATCACAGACCCAAGGGAAACTGAATTAAGAGATAAAATTTTGAGTATGAATGTTTTGCTGAGAAAAGTAGCATTTACTAATCATCAAAAGGTTGTGAAAATTTTCAGGAAAACAGCTGTCAGCATAAACCAGAAAACTAAGTGGAGCTATGGTGTTCAACATCATTTTAAACTTTTCAAACTTTGGGTATTTTTCAGTTGGTAGCTTAGGTCACTAACGAAAATATTGTATTAAAGTTTAACCTACTCCCTTATGAGGCACAGCAGAACCATCACAGTTCATTGAGATGACAGGCTTTTTTGTTTGTGTTCCTCATTGAAGACCTGGATGTTGAACAGGTGAGTGTTGATCAGGATTAAAGCTCACAACTGCTTTAGGTTGCATTTTGGGCTCTCAGGCCCTTATTTTCAACATATTCATGTCCTGCCATCAGAATTTTCATTAACACAATGCTGTTAGAAGAGTGAGCCTGTAAAGTGAAACTGCTAAATCCCAGATTTATTCTCTAATGACTGCCTATCAAATATGTTCAAATTACCTGTCAAAGAAAAGATGTTTAAAAATCTTTAGTTCTTCAAGCCATGTGGGAACCCAAAAATCCCAGCACTGCTAGCTTTGGCAATCACATCAGAAAGAAAAAATAAGTAATCAGAATGTAGCTGACAATCACAGTAGTTATGCACAGTATGTAATTACTGCACAGCAAAGTGCAATAACTTGCACCTTAAGGTGCAAACATCTATAAAGTGTTTTTCCAGACAGAAAACACCCCATCCATCTCAGTAAATATAAATGTTAGGGTTACATATTTACCATTTATATAAAGCACCATAAGAAATCTAGGATTCATAAGGTGGATTTTCTTTAAAGGATTGATGTTCCTGGAAGACGTATTCTGAGGCTCTTCTGTCAAGGGATTTGCTGCTTATACTAGAACAAATATTTAGGAACAGTTATTCCACAATAAATATCCTGATATGTTTACCATGTTCGAAGTGACTATCCTGTGCAGATGTTCAGTTCCAGAATAATATGTTCTTGTTTAGAAATACAACAAGACATGTAGAGTGCAACAGCTATGAGAATAGTTATTTCATTTGTGGTAGCTTTAGGCTATGCCTTTAAATTTTTTCACAGATCTTGAACAGAAAGTTGTAAAAATGTAAATAAATCACCATTGGGTGTAAAAAGGACAGTGGACTTAAGATTTAGTCAGGAAAGCAATCTTTCTCTCTTCTCACTTTCTTGGGCTGGGAGATACTAACTGGCTTCTGCTTGACCTTCGCTGCACTGCTTTCGCTGTGGCTGGTATTAACTTCTCTGCTTTGTCTCTTGTCCTTTTTCTGTACAGGGGGTAAGAGGGGGCAGGGAAGGAAAAGCTATTAGCAGCTCCCCTGGTCTTTGGCCAGGGGGGTCCTTGTGCTGTTCATTAATTGTAAATACCTGTAAATATTGTAAATACTGTGTATTTTGTACATATTCATTGCATTCCATTGCAGACTGTAGGTTTGCTTGTAAATACAGCTTTCATTTGCTTCCCACTGAGCTGGTCTGGCAAATTTAATGTTGGGGGGAAATGTCAAAGAAGATTGCAAGAATAACATCTATAGGTTTTAGCACAGATTTCACAACAGAGGCAGCCTAGCTCAGCTATAAGCAGCTACATAGTACAGTCTTGCATAAGTTACTGCATCTTTCTCTCTCACACACACACGCGCACACACACATAACACCACATTCTTTCTGTTACAGCACAACGTCTCCCCTTGCTCTTCTATGCACATGAAGGGGTGAAGGAGATCATTGGGAAACTACCAGACCTTGAGTGGTTTAGTTACCACCCTGGATACAAACTGTGCAGCTTATCACTCCAAGGGAATGGGCAAGTATTCATCAGGCAACGTAACACTCCAAGACATATCAGCTAAAAGCGTGATTTAATGGATGGATTTTGAACATGAGCACACTATACCTGTGAAAAGTCTAGTTTAATTCTTCACTTGAGACATAACCTGACATTTAAGTGCTTTAATAATATAAATACTGTAAATGGGTAAATTAGAAAAAGAAAAAGAGAGAAAGAGGCTATATGTGCACCACCACCACTCCATCAATACCATTATTTGTAAGTGACACAGAGAAAAATAGCTTGAATCATGAAAATTCTATGTATAAAGCTAACTGGATTCTAGTTCAGTGGAAGGATGTCTCATTTTAATTAGCTAATGTGACTCCATCACAATGATCACTGATGCTTCAAATGACAACATAAAAATTCATAATAATAAGTATAATCAGAATTAAAGGGAAAATACTCACAAATTCATACTATTTAGTCTTAAACATATTTTGACTTTGTAAACATATGGACAATGCAAGTCTGCAGAATCTGCAATCAATTCTCCTAACTGTATCGATATACTGAAAGCTGAAATTAGAATAATTTTCCTTTAATCCCAAAACAATGCAAATTATTGTAAAGTACTTGATCAAGTTTCTTTGACAACTGTATATAGCCTATGCTTCATTTTGAAACCCTAAACACATTGTGCAACAAAATGATAGGAAAGAAAGAGTACTTATGAGCAATGAGTATTTGCTACAAAGAAGAGAATAAGAAAATGAGAGAGAAGGAGATTACAGTTGTTAGCACTGGGAATATTTCCAACATGTCTCTGATTTAGACAGTAAAATATAAAGGTGTTGACCAATGCTTTCACTAAGGAGGAAGAATGAGAGACAAGACTGGATCTTAATTAGTGTGGAGTAGTAATTTTTACAGAGGAAGATTACAAATATTTGGAACGTATAAAACACCATCAAAATTTCATTTTTTGTAATAGAATTAGAACAAACAACAACCAGACAGTAAACCTCAAGTTTTGCCTTGTGAAGAAAGGCAGCTCTGGGCAGGTAGAAAGCTGGTTGGGCTGGCTGCAGCTTATGAGACCTGGGAGCAACAACGTTCAAAATTCACTGAAAAAATAAAGTTACCTATGTGCAATGCTTCATTTTCCATAGTACTGAGTTTTCCTACTGTACACTGTTTTCTCTGTGACACTTTGGACATTTTAATGGTTAAAATAAAACTCCAGCTTTGGGCAAGTCCCACAGGCTGATTCAGAGTGTGGCTGTGGAATCATTGTCAGCAAAACTGGCAAACAGATACCAGATGGACAATTTGGAAAGCAAATATCTGGATTACTTTGGACCCATGTAATAGACAATAAAACAGAGATTCCCACGCAACACAGGGAGGACACCATGGGCTTCTCCTATGGGGGACAGATTTATAATGAAGAAGCAGGTATGAAAGTAGTTAGCAAAGACTCCCACAGGTGAAAGTAGAAAATGAGGCAACAAAAGTGATCAAGAACAAAATCTTGAACATGACTTTAAGAAAGAGGACTTCTACAGGTGACACATCAAGAAATGGGGAGAGTGCCAGCAGAGCCAAGAGAGGTTTCTCATAAGCGCTAGAGGATAAAGACGTCAAGGAAAAGGAAGTAGCCCAGAACAACAAAGCCAGCCAAATACTTGTATTCAATTAGACTAAAACACTGAGACTGAACCAGAAAAAAAGTAGTTGATGGCTTCACTGAGAGTAAGTTCTCTGGAGTGGAGAGTGTGGCATCTGTTGAAAACACACAGGACAACATGGTCTAATCTGTTCTGTGCAGGTACTTAACACTATGCTCACCACCATAATGCAAATGCCCTCCAGCAGTGCATTATCTACATGATTAACATCTGCTAGTATCTGTGTTAATTTCCATCATTCTATCAGGTGTTACAAAACCAGTGAGAGTTAGGGAAGCTCTTAAAAACAGGCCTTTTCCAGGCAGGAAGGTGGTTAATGGATATTCATGTTAATACACATCACACTAAGTTCTGTCAAGACTGTAAGTCACCATCCTAGGATAAACTTCTATTTATCCAGAGACTACAGTGCTCATACAGGTAGCACCATGACATAGTCCTTAAAAGGCGAAAAGTACAGGAAATAATGTTTCAAGTATGTTCCCTACAGTTAACAGCAAAATTTCACACAGGCCCATTTTGAATTGGCAAGTACTCCAATTAAATCCTTCTTCTTTTATTTAAAACCAGCTGGTCCTTATGTGGCACTTACTAATTTCAGTACTTTTTCCTGGTTTAATTAGGTATGAGTAAGATGAAGAAGCAGATTTTTCCAAATCAGGAACAAATTCTCCTAAATTGTTCAAACTCACTAACTATAGGCAATGATCTGTGTCTTTTGAACTAAATGAAAGATTTCCATGAGATCAAGAATCTGAATATTGTGAATTGTGAATATTGTGAAATCTGAATATTGTGAATATCAGTGCTAAACAGATTGGACCATTGCAGTGTGAAATAAACTTGCACTCTGTGGTGGCATCAGAAGGAAGTACTCCGTGCCTCTGAGGACTCTGAAGATAACAAGAGGCACAGCAAAGTCAGGCCTGCCTGCCTTTTTTTTTTTTTTTTTTCACTACAGCCCTAAAGGAAATACATATAGATCACACTTTGATTACATTTCTTTACAACTGCCACACCAAAATTTATGAAAGTATGCCTGGAGACTGATGGCCTGTCACCCAAGATACATCTTCCTGTGGTTCAAAAACATTATAACTATTTAATTGGGATGACGATCTGTGTTCTTCTTAAGTTACCATTATTCAAATTAATATATAGTCTGTTTTCGCAAGTTTTATTAGTTATTTTATGATGGCATTTAACAAGTCCAAGTGCCAGGTGCTGCACTTTGGGCACAACAACCCCATGCAGTGCTACAGGCTGGGGTCGGAGTGGCTGGAGAGCAGCCAGGCAGAGAGTGACCTGGGGATACTGATTGACAGCCAGCTGAACATGAGCCAGCAGTGTACCCAGGTGGCCAAGAGGGTCAATGGCATCCTGGCCTGGATCAGAAATAGTGTGACCAGCAGGAGCAGGGAAGTCATTCTGCCCCTGTACTCAGCACTGGTTAGGCCACACCTTGAGTACTGTGTCCAGCTCTGGGCCCCTCAGTTTAAGAAGGATATTGAGACACTTGAACATGTCCAGAGAAGGGCAACAAAACTGGTGAGGGGTTTGGAACACAAGCCCTGTGAGGAGAGACTGAGGGAGCTGGGGTTGCTTAGCCTGGAGAAGAGGAGGCTCAGGGGTGATCCTGCTGCTCTCTACAACTACCTTAGGGGAGGTTGTAGACAGGCAGAGATTGGTCTTTTCTCCCAGGCAACCAGCACCAGAACAAGAGGACATAGTCTCAAGCTACGCCAGGGGAAGTTTAGGCTCAAGGTGAGGAGAAAGTTCTTCACAGAAAGAGTTATTTGCCATCGGAATAAGCTGCCCAGGGAGGTGGTGGAGTTGTCGTCCCTGGAGGTGTTCAAAAAGGATTGGACATGGCACTTGAAGCCATGGTTTAGTCATGAGGCGTTGGGTGATAGGTTGGACAGTTCCTCAAACTATAAGAATAAAAATCACTTTGGCTGATCACTTTCTATCAAGTAATTGTTTAAATATTGACAAGAATTAAAAGTAATCACTGTAGTTTTCCTACACAGTGCCTGCTTACTATAGAATTGTTCCACTTTGTCATGATTCAGCTGGTGTTTTTATCATTCAAGGATCCTGACATAAGCATATTATTTTCCTGATGGTGAGTAGCATAAAGTTGTACTTCTAAAAGGCCTCTCTATTTCTTTCAAAAGGAGACAGAATAGTATTACAATGGTCTTTGGGATCAGTAAAACATGTGGGTGGCTGCATGGAAACAGTATTATAAACTGTGGGTAATTACTTAGCTGTGCCTTTCAGTTAACTAAGCTTAGGCTTGTGTTTTTGTCTTGATTAGCCATGCAACTCAGCCTGAACATTCTGGGAGAAATTTCACAAGCATCTCAGTCTTCATTTTATTTTCTGAACAGAACCCTGGACACGTGAAAGGCATTAAAATAATTTCTGAAAGTCCCAGAACCACTGGCTTTATCGGATATGAAGCAGGAACCATTCTAGAACTACAATAGTAACAGGCCATTACTGAAGGAAATGTGGTGAAGATTTATGTATCCTCCTATCATTGAAGTAAACTTCTACCTCTCTCACTTAAAATATTTTTACAGTACACAACTTCATTATAAAACCTTTTCTGCTGGGGTTACATACTAAGGAGAAGGAATTCAAACAAAACATTAACCAAGCACACACTGGTCTTTACCATAAATTTTCTGTTGAAAACTGAAGGGAAAAGTCTTCAGGGAAAAAAAAATTCTCATAATTCAAGTTTATACATACAAAGAAAATCCCAAAGGTTTGGCAGAAACCCAGAAAACAACTGGGTTTCTAAAATAAAACCTTTCCCCAGCATTAAAATCTATCTCTGTTTCCCTCAGCTGTCAACTGTGATAAGGGAAAGAAAGACACAAACTCTTTTTCTTTTTTTCTGACAGCTGCTATTTCACAACAGGTGAGCTATCCTGCCGTGGTTTGACACTTCTTTGTCAAGCAGGCTGTTTCCTCTGCATGAAGGCAGCTTATGCTGCAGCCAGATGGAAGGCTAGCTGCAATGGCAGCACAGCTACAGTGATGCCTGAGGATGGGATTTTCAAAAAGGTTCAAGTAATTTATAATTGTAGGTCCCATCAAAAGTTAACAAAGTTTGGGCCCCAAAAATTCCATGTTCTTTTAAAAATGAACAAATCTACCTGCAAAAAAATTACTATACGATTTTTCTCTTGCACAAAGAAACAGAGCATAGAAGAATAGGATAGAAGAATAGGATAGGATAGGATAGGATAGGATAGGATAGGATAGGATAGGATAGGATAGGATAGGATAGGATAGGATAGGATAGGATAGGATAGGATAGGATAGGATAGGATAGGATAGACCAGGTTGGAAGAGACCTTCAAGATCATCACATCCAACCCATCAACCAATCCAACCCACCTAAACAACTAAACCATGGCACCAAACACCCCATCAAGTCTCCTCCTGAACACCTCCAAAGATGGTGACTCCACCACCTCCCCAGGCAGCCCATTCCAATGGGCAATCACTCTCTCTGTATAGAACTTCTTCCTAACATCCAGCCTAAACCTCCCCTGGTGCAGCCTGAGACTGTGTCCTCTTGTTCTGGTACTGGCTGCCTGGGAGAAGAGACCAACCTCCATCTGTCTACAACCTCCCTTCAGGTAGTTGTAGAGAGCAATAAGGTCACCCCTCAGTCTCCTCTTCTCCAGGCTAAGCAACCCCAGCTCCCTCAGCCTCTCCTCACAGGGCTTGTGCTCCAAACCCCTCACCAACTTCGTTGCCCTCCTCTGGACACGCTCCAGTAAGTGAACATCTTTCCTAAACTGAGGGGCCCAGAACTGGACACAGTACTCAAGGTGTGGCCTAACCAGTGCAGTGTACAGGGGGAGAATGACCTCCCTGCTCCTGCTGGCATTTTGCAGCTGTAAAATGCAACTCTTTATTTCTTGCATCCTTTTTTTTTTTTCAAAAGGTCTTTGTTTTAGGCAACTCAGCTCCTTGTTACAGATAAGCTTGTCCCTAAATACTTGAAAAGAAGACTTTTCATTTTGCAGAGCTCATACAGAAATGTAGAAATTATTTCAAAGATTTTGTAAGCTTGGATTATGTGTGATGAGACACATCTTTCTTTAGAAAATCCTACCCTTGATTCCTGAACCCAAACTTTACCAAGCACAAGAAATAAAATTGTCAATAGAGGATTTGCATTTATGGTGTGCAGGATTGTCCTGGTTTGAGGTAGGACAGAACTAATTCTGTTAATGGATTTTACTTTTCATCTCAGTCTCATCTAAGTTACTGCTCTTTCTGAAGTTAATGGCATATTTTTGCAGACAATGTCTTCTTCTAGAAGTGGTAACATTTGATGTTTATAGTTACTATTAAGGACTGTAATGAAGAAATGATCTTGCTCCTATGAAGATCAAGGTCACTGCTAATTCATGTGTTGAGGGTGCAGTAGCAGGACACACCTGCAGCATGGAGCAGACAGGAGAGGTGACCCTAAACTGACCAAAAAGATATTCCATTCTATATGTGTCATATTCAGAATAAAGTTGAAGGATCACAAAGGTCAAGCTCTCTTCTTCAGTGGACAGCCTCCAAGAAGGACTCTGTCCATTCTGCCTTTGATTCCAATCCATGTGTTCCTGAAACCAGTTTCAGAATCCAGCTCCTGAATCCAGTTCCTATTTGCCACTGAGTTCAGTCTGGGACTTTCCCAGTGCCTGCCTAGCAGTATCAGTGATGATGGTGACAAGATTGCCATCACAGGGCTTGGTTTGGTATCAGTTTTGTATATACTTATATATATTTCATTATTTCCATTACTTATTAAACTAAGCATAAGGAAAAACTTTATTTTAAGGATGATGGAGCACTGGAACAGGTTGCTCAGATATGTTGTCAAGTCTCTTTTTCTGGAGAATTTCAAAACCACCTTTCTGTGCAAGCTGATCTAGGCAAACCTGCTTTAGCAGGGGGAAGTTGAACTAGATGATCTCCAGAGGTCCCTTCCAACCTCTACCATTCTGTGATTAAAGCTGGTTCAGTTTTCTTTTTCCAATCTATAATACTATCTCATTTATTCCCTTCCTTGGGAAGAGAGAGTGGGTTAACAGAGCATCCGTCACTCATTTAGTGGCCCACCCAGCCCTAGCAGGTTTACTTGACAGGGATACTTCAGTCCTGTTCTTATAGGCACAGATCAAAGAAGCTGAAAGTTTTTTCTGATGAACACCAAAAAGCTGGGCGACTCAGAATTTCTGGACCAACTGGCACTTCAGGTGCATTCTGGACATATTTCCTCTGTAGGTACCTTGACAAGGGAAAGCTAAAAATAACCATTAGATCTAGGTTGCTCTTAAATGAAAAAAGAAGCTGAAAATTATAACTGAACCACCTGGCCACCTGTTCTATGTTACTGACACAACAAACACAAATGGTAGAACATAATGCCAATTCAGGATATATTGCATAATTTTCCTTGCAGAAAACCTTGAAAAGGTTTGATGTACTGCGATGTGTCTTGCTCTGGAGTGTCAAATGCACTAGAAAGCACAGCAAAAAGGTCAGAAAGAGTTTGAGGCAAAAGCACTGAAGAATTAATCCTGAGCTGCTAGGCTAGTTTAGCAACACAAAATGCTTTAAAAATATAGTGTATCCTGGGCAGTTCTGTATTTCTTGCCTCTGGTTAGCAAACAGTGCAACATCTCATTTTATGTCTGTGTAATAGCCAACTTCAGTTGCTGTCAGTCATGTATCCCCTAAGGAAATTAATCATAATCATAATTTTGCACAGTGACTCTGCAAAGACTTTGTAATTAAAAACCTTGATTATCCTTGTTAGTAAGGTTTTTAAACTTTTACACACAACAGTTTGTTCTCAAAGCTTGGTATTGGGAAACACTTGATAAAGATAACTAGGCAAATTGATAATTCACCCTTTTTTGTTTCCTCAGCTATAATAGCTGCTTGATTCTAATGAATTAAAGTACGCTTCATGTCATGTGAGAAGCCACTGCAACTGCCGCAAAGATATTACATATTTTGAATAGATAGGAAAAGCTCCAAGTCATCTTGACATGAAGAATTAGCTTTTCTATTTAGATATTTGTTTTGGTTCAGGCCCAGCCAGCAGCCAGGCCCCACACAGACACTCACACAACTGCTCCCTCTGCACTACCTTCCCAGTAAGGAAGGAAGGAGAATTGGGAGAAAAAGACAAATCCCTGTGAACTGAGATAAGGAGAGTTTAACAGAACAGCACAAAGATGTAAAAAACAATCAGAAACAACAATAATACTAATGAAATAGTGCATAAAATGTGTCATACGAAATGCATCACTGACATGATGGCCTGGCCTGGCCCATCTACCTGATCCTGCCCTGTGGCCAGTGCCAAGTCACAGTCACCTACCCAAAGCACCTGCACTTGTCCCAGCTGGCCCTACCCTTATATAGTGAACATGGTATTGTATGGTATCAAATACCCTATTGGCTGGTTCAGCTGGCTGTCTTCACAGTGGCCTCTCCCAGCATCTTTTGAAACCAAAAACCAAACCAAAAACCAAAAACTTAACCCTATCCTAGCTGAACCCAGGAAAATGTCAGATTTACACAATCAGATTTACCTCTGGCATTTCAGATTAAGTGATCTGGAAAGGGTAAAGTGATTTATGCCCTAAAGTGGAATTACTATTGAGTAGCTCAGATCAGGTTGTAAGAAAAGTAAGGTTAAATGGGGGAAAAAAAAATAGTCATGAGAGCTGATGCTCTTGAGGGCAATAGAAGAGTCAGCTGGACAGCCTGGCTATGGTGTCAGGCCAAACACACTGAGGATGGAGCCCCAGTGTGCAGACAGACCATGGCAAAATGGTATAAGGCAAAGCAGCCACCAGAGTCAGTTTCACAAACACCTCCATTGGGCTGTAGAGCCTGCAAGTAAGGTACTGAAGAAAAAGGTTTGTGTGACAAGGCTGTGCCTTTAAGAAAGACAGCTGCAGAATTCTCTAGTTGAATGTTTAGGTGTAAAAAGGGAAACAAAGAGTAATTCTAAATTAATTTCATTGGTCAGATGTGAGATGTACCATAGCAAATATCTCTAACATTCTTTCACTCACTCCAGCTTCAGTCTGTCTGTCTTTCGTTTCTTGGCCAGAGCGCATACAGCTGATCCTGGACTGAAACTGATAAAATAGGAGAAACTAACTTTCTTAACAACTGCTTTGAGCTAATGAATTTCCCTTAATATCCTTCTCTCTCTCTTTCTCCTTTTTTGTCTAATTAACTGGAGGGGAAAGGGAAGGAGGGAGAGAGAGGTTGAGGGGAACCCAAAGTGGGATCTTCCTGCAAGGGGGATTTCTGTGTTAGTGTTCTTTCCTGTATAATATTGTAAATACTGTATATTTTGTATATATTCATTGCATTTCATTATTGCTTGTAAAATACAGCCTTCATTTGCTTCTCTGACTGGATTAGCTGTGATTTATGTTGGTGTGGGTGAATTAAACCACCAAACCACTACAGTTTGTTATTCCTTGCTTCCAACAATTAATGAACTTATTTTGTTCACACCAAGAAGTCAACAAAGAGGAAGTAAAATTTTTCAGATAATATAATGCTAACTAGGCTAGAGGGTATGGAACATACAGATATACTGATCCAAGCAAGAAAGATGTGAAAGCAAGACAGTCCATTCCAACCCCTGGAGAGAAACTAAATTCAAATGTCCTTTCTTTGATGGTACATCCTTGTTACTATGATATTTCATAATTTATTAGGGTAGACAGATGCAGAAGTGCCAGAATGATAAAACTGAGGCAGCTACATGGAAAATGTGAAGGAAATATTGACTGTGTGCCTCCTTTAAACTTGTAATCTTGAGCAGAGCCATTTTACACTTAAGTGATACTGTCCCTGATCAGAATTTCCTGCAATACCTTAGGGGAAAAAATGCATGCAAAACCACTTCAGCAAATGTTTCTGAATGCAAAGGTCAGAGAAGAACCAAACTGTTTTCAAGATTACATTATCAGGAAGATTCCCAGAGTGAGTGAAACATCAATAAAAATAAAAGAGTCTAAGAACACAAGATGAAAATTGTTTGCTTGCAATTATTCCATTTCTTTTTGTGATGTTCCTTCTGTTGACACATTTATCCCAAAGGATACTCAGTCTTCATGGTTAAAAATGTTATACAAAGAATATGGAATTCTCTTTCAATGAAAAGTATGGAAGCACAGGCTAAAAATACAGAAAATTACTTTCCAATGTTGATAACATTGAATCTTTATTTCCCTTGTTATCTCTGCTACGCAATGACCAAACAGCAGGACTAAGATACTGGTATTTTGAATAAATAGCACAATTAGTAATCTAAGGAAGAACAAACAAGAAGTACAGAAAACAATTTACCAATGGAAGGGAAGAACATATTCAGAATTTACTTATGTTCAGCATTTATTATTTTAATAAGCAATCCTTTCATTTTATAGTCTGTACAATCCTCTTAATTATTTTTTCAAATGTATAAACATATATCCATGCATTAGAGACATTTCACTGAAAACCTATTTGTATGTATTTCATATAAACATGGGCAAGCATTTAGGTTACTATTTAAACAAGCTAGTCTAAATGTGCACATATGTAGTCATTTAAAATGTATCTGGATATGCAGATCAGTTAACTCTGTGACCCAATTTGCTCAACAACATATGTTTTAGGGTTGTTTGGGTTTTTTTAAATTCTTATTTCCAATGAAATAGAAAATAGATAATGCTTCATAATTTAGTTTCTTCAACCTAAACCTAATAGTACAAACATGAGCACCCATAAATTATTTCATGCACAAAAGAAGTGCTTCCAACAAAAGCAGTTACTCACACTGTAGTCCTTTGGCAGCCAAGGAAACCTTTTCCATACAAGGAAAACATCTACAAGATCTAAAACATCTAAATAAGCATCAGACTCAAACTCTCAAACAGACTCAAATCTCACACAACCACACTCAGAATTTTTAAGAAATAAAGAAATACAGTTTATGGATTCTGCATGCTAAGATGATTGTTTTGTCAATTCTGTAGATTTTTAAACAATAAAAATAAATCACTGATAAAGACACGTGCCTGTACTAATATTTAATCTATCAACTGTTTTCATTGCTCTCAATTATGAAAAGCAAGTTTTTCAGAAAGTGGTTGATTATTTTGAATGTCCTAGTTTTAATAGGGCCCAAATAAATCCTTTCCAAAGATTTTCAAGGCTGAATTCATGGCATTTCTTACACAAAATGAGTTTCTGGTATTTTCGTAGGATGTTCATGTCACTCCCAAATTAAGGAACTCCCTCACCAGGCCCGTGTTTCCAAATATAAACTGCATACTGGCAGCAAATAGAGCTGCTCTAGAAGAGATTGTTTCTTCTGTATTTAGTACTGCCAAGAGAACTGTCAGTCATTCCTAAGAACATTATTCTGTGAAATGCTGCGAGATTTCTTCTTGTCAAAGATCAATGAATAAATGGATGCTGAAAGGAAGATGCAAAGCTATTCATGCTCTGCATACTGTTGAAATGCATCTGCATGGCCCCTTTTTGCCTCTAACCCAGAAAATGCTGCCAAATATGCAAAGTATCTGGTCAAGACCCAAATGTATTGCTGAAGACTGGTTGAAAAACCTGAACCACAGGGAAACAGATGTGATGCCAGGAAAGGGGCAGAACCTATCTGAGTTGATGTTGTGATTATACATGACCTTTGTTCTGAGGCTGCACCTATTTACTACTTAAATTTGCAGTTTGGGAATACTTCATCTCCTGTTACTAATAGAGAATCAAACTGTTGCTTCAGCAGGATTTTTCATTGATGCCTGACCAGAAGACTGCAACCAACCTGTTGCTGCCATCTATTTGTATTTAATTTGCATTCCTTTAGAGTGGGCTATCCCAACTATGAGTTTATATACTCCATTACATGTAATATTACACCTGCCTTAGGTGTCTTTAAGACACTATACCAGGTAAAACTGAATGATAAATAACTTCCATTAATGAACACTGGATGGTAAATATGACTTATTATTTGCATTACAGTTGTGCCTAACAGTTTGCACATTTTTTCCTAGCTAGCAGAAGAAAGGCACTGCAAGAAATAATTCTTTCTACAAAATCTGTGTAAAGTAAGAGATGGCTAAAAAAAGAGAGTAACTAAGGGACATGATGCTGTTTACACTTCCACATAGAAGAGGAACAGCAAGAAGCAGTTTGTACCTGTTTTATTCCCTTGCCTTGTAGACCAGCTCTTCATCTATTGTATTATGTTGCACCACTGTGAATGATTCCCCAAGTGCGGTTGGCAGTGTATGATTAATTTTGCATAAGCCATTTACAAATACTATCCTAAATCTTATAAAGCATGGACTGCAAGGTAATTGCTGCAATTTGATTCTTCTTTGAAAGCATACCTGTTCTGTATTTAATAACAAATCCTGAATTCCATCAATGACTTGCAGAACATGATTATCATACCTAAAATTTGAAACCATTAAAACATAGAAAATAAAAGCAGAAGATTATTTATCCAGCATCAATACCACATTGTAGGGAGAAAAAAATACTTAGGAAGGAACTGGTGATGCCTGAGATTCATACTGATTTAGCCATTAACAGGCTGGTGTGTTGTATTTTGCACTGCAATGGAATCATAATTGCTGATTTCTATTGTCCATCCCCTTTCATATCCTGCAAATAGCATTAGATAAGTCTACAAATAATAATGTGGTAGCTAATTGGGCCACAGCCATGTTTTTTTACTTCTTTACTGCATTTCGTGCTATAAAAACAGTGTGAGGTTGGTAACACTAGGAAAATTAAGCATAATTAGTCTTCTCTCTATGGAATTGCACATTTCAAGATCTGGCTTTAAAGTCAACCTGGTGATCTCTGTCCCTTCCTTCTGTTGATTTGTGGGTTGTTTTTTTTTTACTGTATTTTCTAATTATTGGCAATAGGTATAAAAGTTAATGGAAACTCAGGCCACATTGGTTTTGAGATGTTAAAGCATCTTTAATTTTTCTCTTCGATCTGTTGCATTCCTTAAATTATAGTCCACTGAATAATGGTCTGTTTTTTCTGGATCACCCTATCACTTTATCTTCAGATGGGACAGACTCAATTTACCTGATGTAAAAAGCCCAAACTGTGCAAAATGTGATAGCAACTGATACCAGCCTAGCATGAGAACCTCTTTTAAGTAAAAATATTAGTGAACAAACCCCAATGAACAAAGCAAACAAGAAAGATTGTCTTCCCCACACACACTTTTTTTCCTTCCTCTGTATTTAAACAGCTTGATTTGAAAAAAACAAAACAAAACAAAACAAAACAAACCACCAAAATTAACAAATGCTTTTGTAATTAAGCTTGAAATCTTTTGGTGGGTATCATTAAAAGGCTGTATCAAACAACAAAAAAAATTACTTTATATATTTTTTCCTTGCACAGTCAAAAAGGAAGCTTAGCATACCCTGTAAGCTTGTCAAGAATATAAATCTCCAGGGATACAACACGAAACACAGAATACTAGAACCCAGACAGAACCAGGGAAAGACAAGTCAGTCTTTCTGACTGACTAAACAATGCAGTAACAGTGTTTCATTGTTCTCATTTAGGAGGGAATCTCAACATTCATTCTTTCAACTCTTAGCTCTGCAATTAATTTTCTTTCCTTGTAAATAAATGATGTGGCTACTATTTCTGCGTTTTGTTTTGTATTTAGCCCAGAAGTCATATGCTGCTTAATCATCATAGCCCTCTAAAATTTCAATCAGTTTAAAAACGGATTAAGGTTGTACAAACATACTGCCAGAAATAGGCAGAAGAAAGGCAGAAATAAAATTAAGTACCTCTTTAAATAAGTACAAACTAACCATGAATTATACAGAGCAATAAGATTATGTTGAGACATACTTCAACATGGCATGTAGATGATGTATGCCATACACTCTGGGCAATTATTTTGCTCTCTCTACTGCTGAAGAATACTCAAAATACTCCACACAGTTTTGAGCATCATGATTTTAAAAAATATGGCTAAACATGGGTTATTTCAAAGGAAAACAACAGACCAGAATAGATTAGATTTCAGATTAGAAAAGATCCATATGAAGTAGGTATCATGGAGGGTTTCATACAGGCAAACATCCAGAAGAACACAGTGACCCTATGATCTTTGTGTCTACAGGAGAAAAGATGTGAAAACATCAGCTTGACTACAGAGCGTGCTTTCTCATAGCAAAGAACAGATACCTCATGGAACAGACTGCTTTGGGTATATAGCAGGAACAAGTTAGACAATTATCAGTTGGAATTAATTTCAGTATATTTGATCCTGCCATGGTTGAGAGGTTTGATTAGATGGCCTCATGAGCTATAAGTACTTCTACATTTCTATGTCAGTCTTCATTTGGTCTTTTCATAATCAAATGAAGTATTAAGCTTTTCAGTTCTTTTTCTCCCTGCAGAGTTGTATATATTTTACTCTATTTTTCCCTTTCTAACAGTATTGTGTTAAAAATCCCTTGTGCTTGCCACAACTCAGACATCATCTCTGGCATTTCAGCATCAAACTAGTTCTCTCTGAGTGAGGAAGTAAATAACACAGTTGTTGGGAAATGTAAAATGAAGCACCAATACAATCTACAGATAACATCTATTATCAAGGATAAACAGATAAGTGAAAGATTACAAGCAACATAAACTTGACACCAGTGGGAGGACAAAGGTTTATATTATTCACTTTGAAATCACATTCCAGAAACTTGAAATTTTTACTCCTAAAAATCAAACTTATTAAAATAGAGACAGAAGATTAGATGAAGTTGCCATGAAGAGATCCTTCCCATAGCTAATTATTTTGAATATTATTTCACCCAGTTAGTGAAATATGCCTCATTTATCACATAAACTTGAAAAACCATTACTATTAATGCAATTTGGAGGTAAGTACTGGACAATTAGCCAAATTAAGATAGAAGCTGTGATTTTTATCAAACATTCTGTTCTAATAGTACTTTATATAAAATCTTTGATTACCCTCTCTCTTTTTTTTCTTCTGTTATCCAGAGGTCTTCATTATACGATAACAATCTTTTCTATACTGTAAGCAGTACACTGGGAGGAGGAAATATGGCATCTAATGAAAAAGAACTAAAATTACTGATTTCAGTCATTTTCTCCAGTCTCAATAATTAAGAACACACTGTAGCTCACCAACGCATAATGCATGGTGGCTACATTAAAAAAAGTACTGAATAGTCAGTATGAATCAGAACTGGTCTTCTTGAAACAACACACACACACACATATGCTGTCATTCCTATTACATTTGACCATGAAAACTTTTAAAAGGATAATCGGAACCAAACCAAATACATGAGGAATAATATCAAGGAGAAATGATAACAGCAGAAGTTTACATTCTTTTTGCAGCTATAGATTTGGTGCGGATTAGTGTTATAATCAGTCTGTTTTGAGTCTGTGTTTGCTCAGGCTTTGGCAACTTGTCAATTGTTTGTTAAAACAGACAAATCTGTGCCTGCAACAGTTTGATACTAAAATATAAATGGAGAAAAGATTTTTTAATGTTATTATGATGCTTTGAGGATATTATCAAAGAAACTGTGCATACCATGGAACATGTAGTAAAAAAATATTTGAATTATTTTTTACTTGTACATTTTGACATCTTCAAATGACAGACTCAAAAGTCTGCTCTCCAGCCATACAGGCTGCAAAAATTGTCAACTTATAATGATATTCTCAACTTTCAATAAGTAACTCAGTCACCTGAGTTATTAAAATCATTCATTCTCTGTTATTATGAGTGAACAGAGAAGTGCTATAATGTTATTATAGTTATTAAGTACTATGAAGTCATTTTAAATACAGGGAAAATTGAAAGTGTGATTGCTGTATGTATGATTCCTTTATATGATTCCTGTGACAACTTTTTCTCCAGGCTGATTACAATGGTCAGTAAAAATTACGAGTTAATACAACTCACATATTTACAGCTCATCCTTACTATGCAATTACCCTTTATTTTTCACTAATCTAAGCCAACTCTCCTGTTTGCATTCATTTCCAAAACACACGTACTCTAGCATCACCAAAACCAACCAAACAAAAAAGGCAGTTATTCTCTGGACTCTCAAAGGATAGAGATGGGTAAATTATGTCTCAACACAGCGACTACTTCTGAACACAGTCCATGCACAGTATTTTGTAATAATCCTTTATGACTCTATCTCAGATAATTATCAATTTAAAGAATAATTGGGGTGTAATAGATTGATTTTGGAAAAGCATGTTTTAAGTATGTTTGGAAGTCGACTTCCTCACTACACTTCTCACTAAAAACTGAATATTTTGCTGTTGCATTCAATTTCAGATGCTATAGAAACTCTTGCTTGGACTCATCTATACTGGAGAAGAAGCAAGAATTTCACTTCTCACAGCAGCAGAAACCAAGAGATGCAGCTTTTAAAACCATAAATTTATGGACTTTCCAATACCTTTGTGTTGGGTAGAAGAACATAAAACAAGCCATTATCCATACAAAGCTAACAAAGAATGTCTGCCTGTGGAGCTTCTAATTCACTCATCTATGCTTTCCATAAAGTCAAGGTGACTTTAGAAGGCATTTAAAATGCATCTTTTACAGTACCAAATATGTTATATTATCCCACCAGTATTCAAGCTCCAACTTAAAATTAGTTAAAAGTGCGGCAGGATTTGTCAGCATCACTCTTAACTTGGAAGCTCTCCGCTCATGGCTGGAAGCTTCCAATTTCTAGCTTGAAACTTATTCATATTCAGGCTATTCACATGGCCTGTGTGAATTTTCTTTTTATTTCTGCTAATTAATAACGGATTTGATTTTTTTTTCTTCAGAATTATCAAAGGTTTTGGTTGGTTGTTTTTTTCTTTTTATCTCCTAAAATGTATTTGAATAAAATAAATGTACTATAATTATGATTACAGGGGAAATCTTCAAGATCCGTTCTAATTTAAATAAATTACCCAAAAAAAAAGCCTCATAGGTAACCAAGGAGAAGGTCCACAGCAGGCAGGCAGTAGATCTGTCATGAGTAGCTAACTGAGGAAGCCCTGTCAAAATTTGAATCTATGATAGACTGAGGGATTTACTGAAAACAAACAACAACTATTCTTCTTTTTTCTTTCTTCCTTCCTTCCTTCCTTCCTTCCCTTCCTTCCTTCCTTCCTTCCTTCCTTCCTTCCTTCTTCCTTCCCTTCCCTTCCTTCCTTCCTTCCTTCCTTCCTTCCTTCCTTCCTTCCTTCCTTCCTTCCTTCCTTCCTTCCTTCCTTCCTTCCTTCCTTCCTTCCCTTCCTTCCTTCCTTCCTTTCTCCTTCCTTCCTTCCTTCTCCTTCCTTCCCTTCCTTTTCCTTCCTTCCTTTCCTTCTTCCTTCCTTCCTTCCTTCTCCTTCCTTCCTTCCTTCTTCCTTCCTTCCTTCCCTTCCTTCCTTCCCTTCCTTCCCTTCCTTCCTTCCTTCCTTCCTTCCTTCCCTTCCTTCCTTCCTTCCTTCCTTCCTTCTTCCTTCCCTTCCTTCCTTCCTTCCTTCCTTCCCTTCCTTCCCTTCCCTTCCCTTCCTTCCTTCCTTCCCTTCCCTTCCTTCTTTCCTTCCTTCCTTCCTTCCTTCCTTCCTTCCATTCCCTTCATTCTTCCCTTCATTCATTCCTTCATTCATTCATTCCTTCCTTCCTTCCCATTCCTTCCTTTCCTTTCCATTCCTTCCTTCCTTCCTTCCTTCCATTCATTCCTTCATTCCATTCCTTCTCCATTCCATTCATTCCTTCCATTCATTCCATTCATTCATTCATTCATTCCATTCATTCCATTCCATTCATTCATTCATTCATTCCATTCCATTCATTCCATTCCATTCCATTCATTCCATTCCTTCCATTCCATTCATTCATTCCATTCATTCATTTATTCCATTCATTCCATTCCTTCATTCCATTCATTCCTTCCTTCCATTCCATTCCTTCATTCATTCCATTCATTCATTCATTCCATTTCCTTCCTTCCATTCCTTCCATTCCATTCCTTCCTTCATTCATTCCATTCCTTCCCTTCCATTCCTTCCTTCATTCCATTCCATTCCATTCCATTCCATTCCATTCCTTCATTCATTCCATTTCATTCATTCATTCATTCCATTCCATTCATTTCATTCATTCATTCCATTCATTCATTCCATTCCATTCCATTCCATTCATTCATTCCTTCCTTCATTTCATTCATTCCATTCCATTCCATTCATTCCATTCATTCATTCCTTTCATTTCATTCATTCATTCATTCCATTCATTCCATTCATTCCTTCCATTCCATTCCATTCCATTCCATTCATTCATTCCATTCCATTCCATTCCATTCCATTCCATTCCATTCCATTCATTCCATTCATTCCATTCCATTCATTCCATTCATTCCATTTCATTCATTCCATTCATTCCATTCATTCATTCCATTCCATTCCATTCATTCCATTCCTTCATTCCATTCCATTCCATTCCATTCATTCCATTCATTCATTCCATTCCATTCCATTCATTCATTCATTCCATTCCATTCATTCATTCCATTCCATTCATTCCATTCCATTCATCCATTCATTCCATTCATTCATTCCATTCCATTCCATTCATTCATTCATTCATTCCATTCATTCCATTCCATTCCATTCCATTCATTCCATTCCATTCATTCCATTCCATTCCATTCATTCCATTCATTTCATTCCATTCCATTCATTTCATTCATTCCATTCCATTCATTTCATTCATTCCATTCCATTCATTCCATTCATTTCATTCCATTCATTCATTCATTCATTCATTCATTCATTCATTCATTCCATTCCATTCATTCATTCCATTCATTCATTCCATTCATTCCATTTCATTCCATTCCATTCCATTCATTCCATTCATTCATTCATTCCATTCATTCCATTCATTCCATTCCATTCCATTCCATTCCATTCCATTCCATTCATTCCATTCATTCCATTCCATTCATTTCATTCCATTCCATTCCATTCCATTCCATTCCATTCATTCATTCATTCATTCCATTCCATTCATTCATTCCATTCCATTCATTCATTCATTCATTCATTCCATTCCATTCCATTCCATTCCATTCCATTCCATTCCATTCCATTCCATTCATTCATTCCATTCCATTCATTCCATTTCATTCCATTCATTCATTCCATTCCATTCCATTCATTCATTCCATTCCATTCATTCCATTCCATTCATTCCATTCCATTCATTCCATTCTTCCATTCCATTCCATTCCATTCCATTTCCATTCATTCCATTCCATTCCATTCCATTCCATTCATTCCATTCCATTCCATTCCATTCCATTCATTCCATTCCATTCATTCCATTCATTCCATTCCATTCCATTCCATTCCATTCATTCCATTCCATTCCATTCCATTCCATTCATTCATTCATTCATTCCATTCATTCCATTCCATTCCATTCATTCATTCATTCCATTCTCATTCATTCATTCCATTCATTCCATTCATTCATTCCATTCATTCCATTCCATTCATTCATTCATTCCATTCCATTCCATTCCATTCCATTCATTCCATTCCTTCCTTCATTCCATTCATTTCATTCCATTCCATTCATTCCATTCCATTCCATTCCATTCCTTCATTCCATTCCATTCATTCCTTCATTCCATTCCATTCCATTCATTCCATTCATTCATTCCATTCCATTCCATTCATTCCATTCCATTCCATTCATTCCATTCCATTCCATTCCATTCATTCCATTCATTCATTCCATTCATTCCATTCCATTCCATTCATTCATTCATTCCATTCATTCCATTCCATTCATTCCATTCATTCTCATTCCATTCCATTCTTTCCATTCCATTCCATTCCATTCCATTCTCATTCCATTCCATTCCATTCCATTCATTCCATTCCTTTCCTTCATTCCATTCCATTCCATTCCATTCCATTCCATTCCTTCTCATTCCATTCCATTCCATTCATTCCATTCATTCCATTCCATTCCATTCCATTCCATTCCATTCCATTCCATTTCATTCCATTCCATTCCATTCTCATTCCATTCCATTCATTCCATTCCATTCATTCATTCATTCATTCCATTCCATTCCATTCCATTCCATTCCATTCCTTCATTCCATTCATTCATTCATTCCATTCCATTCCATTCCATTCCATTCATTCCATTCCATTCCATTCCATTCCATTCCATTCATTCCATTCCATTCCATTCCATTCCATTCCATTCCATTCATTCCATTCATTCCATTCCATTCCATTCCATTCCATTCCATTCCATTCCATTCCATTCCATTCCATTCATTCCATTCCATTCCATTCCATTCATTCATTCCATTCATTCATTCATTCATTCCATTCATTCATTCCATTCATTCCATTCCATTCATTCCATTCATTCCATTCCATTCCATTCCATTCCATTCTCCATTCCATTCCATTCCATTCATTCCATTCCATTCATTCATTCCATTCCATTCATTCCATTCCATTCCATTCATTCCTTCATTCCATTCCATTCCATTCCATTCCATTTCATTCATTCCATTCCATTCATCCATTCCATTCATTCCATTCCATTCATTCCATTCCATTCCATTCCATTCCATTCCATTCCTTTCCATTCCATTCCATTCCATTCCATTCCATTCCATTCCATTCCATTCCTTTTCATTCATTCATTCCATTCCATTCATTCCATTCATTCCATTCCATTCCATTCCATTCCTTCCATTCCATTCATTCATTCCATTCCATTCCTTCATTCCTTCCTTCATTCCTTCCTTCATTCATTCCATTCCTTCCATTCCTTCCTTCCATTCCATTCCATTCCATTCCTTTCTTCCTTCCATTCCATTCCATTCATTCCATTCCTTCCATTCCATTCCATTCCATTCCATTCCATTCCATTCCATTCCTTCATTCCATTCCATTCCATTCCATTCATTTCCATTCCTTCCATTCCTTCCATTCCTTTCCTTCATTCCTTCCTTCATTCCTTCCTTCCTTCATTCCTTCCATTCATTCCATTCCATTCCATTCCATTCCTTCCTTCCTTCCATTCCTTCCATTCCATTCCTTCCATTCCTTCCTTTCCTTCATTCCATTCCATTCCTTCCTTCCTTCCTTCCATTCCTTCATTCCTTCCTTCCTTCCTTCCTTCCTTCCTTCCTTCCTTCCTTCCTTCCTTCCTTCCTTCCTTCCTTCCTTCCTTCCTTCCTTCCTTCCTTCCTTCCTTCCTTCTTCCTTCCTTCCTTCCTTCCCCTTCCTTCCTTCCTTCTTCCTCCTTCCTTCCTTCCTTCCTTCCTTCCTTCTTCCTTCCTTCCTTCCTTCCTTCCTTCCTTCCTTCCTTCCTCCTTCCTTCCTTCCTTCCTTCCTTCCTTCCTTCCTTCCTTCCTTCTTCCTTCCTTCCTTCCTTCCTTCCTTCCTTCCTTCCTTCCTTCCTTCCTTCCTTCCTTCCTTCCTTCCTTCCTTCTTCCTTCCTTCCTTCCTTCCTTCCTTCCTTCCTTCCTTTCCTTCCTTCCTTTCCTTCCTTCCTTCCTTCCTTCCTTCCTTCCTTCCTTCCTTCTCCTTCCTTCCCCTTCCTTCCTTCTTCCTTCCTTCCTTCCTTCCTTCCTTCCTTCCCTTCCTTCCTTCCTTCCTTCCTTCCTTCCTTCCTTCCTTCCTTCCTTCCTTCCTTCCTTCCTTCCTTCCTTCCTTCCTTCCTTCCTTCCTTCCTTCCTTCCTTCCTTCCTTCCTTCCTTCCTTCCTTCCTTCCTTCCTTCCTTCCTTCCTTCCTTAAATTTAAAGAAGTTGGAAGTGGAATGTAAAATGGGACACCAGTTCAACAGCTACTATGATGGCCATACCTCTGGCTGTGAATGTATACCCCTTAAAATGCACACAAAATAATGGGCAACTACCAAACCAAATTCTTTATAGATATATATCCACAGAGGCACAGTTGTGCATTGCTAGCACAGTTGATTTAGTTTTAGTTTTAGTTTGCTTGCTCTCTGTCAGATTTCAGCTGTTGCAAACAGAAAAATAATGTACTGGCACTAATCCTCATCTGCAATGGGACCCATAGTACCAGTAGTAGATGCAGTGTTACTTGCTGCTCTAGGCAAAGAGGCGAATACCTATTTCTCCTGGTCTTCAGTCTTTCAGACAATAGTATTAGCTTCTGTAGCCCTAGGTGAATATTTGTATGGTACTGTACTTGTCCCCAGGAGGTACTGCCATGACAATTTAGATGAGAAAGAACGGTATCTGCAGTCACATTCAGAGGGGTGAGAATTATAAGTCAGAAAGAAATTTCTCCCTATGGTAAAATATTACACAGATAAGTGCCGTATGGGTTTTCACAACTTTCTTTCAAACATCTTACACTGCTCATTTTTGAAAAAATAACATTATATGGAACATAAGAATTGTCACATACGATGGAACCTACATTTTTATGGCATTTTCACTATTCCTGTCTTCTTTGAGTTAATATCAGGTAATCAAACTTCCCAAAAAATCAGAGAAAAAGTACTGGATTCAATTAAATCAGCATGTATAATCTCATGCATGTTTCTCTCTTGGTGTTCAAGACAGACTATTATATTTCCCTGTCCATGTTATTTGCTGAATAATAATTTTTAAAAATGATAATGCATTACTGCATTTTTATAATTAAGACCACAGTTTTGTTTTGAAATACAAAGCAAAACTAAGTAAAAATGTTCTGCACCAAGAATAACTGTACAAAAACGTAGCATGTAATAATTGCTATTCTATATGCTTGGGCAGAGTTCTTTATCTGTACCATAATAATCCTACTAGAAGGAATAAATATGATTCAATTTCACTGGAATTAATATGGTTTAGCATTAATTGACATATTAATTAAATATATAACTCAAGTATATGTGAACAGGTGAACTCTGATGTGTAAACCCAAAAAGGAATAGATGTGAGAGGCAAAATAAAGCCACTATTGTCCCAGATTTTTTGTTGTGTTGTTTTTCGTTTGTTTGTTTGTTTTTGTTTTTGGTTTTTTCATTCTCTTATATACAGTTCCTGAGAACTTACCTGACTTGGTACCATGTCAGAAGGTCAGGAAAGAACAGACCGTAAAGACCAGAAGCTTGATCTTTGAACTAGTTAAAGGAGTCTCTGCTTGCAATGGAATGATTTAATGGTTGGAGCATTCTTAATGAAACATAAAATCCGCCACAGCTATGTCAAACAGTTAATGTGGTTTAGCATCTTATCTATGCTCCAATCCTTCAAAACTTATGACATGTATGCACAGCATAAGAGATTATTACGTTCCATAAATCTGTGCATATGTGCTCTGAAATCGGGCATTAAATTCACCAGGTGCCTTTCCTACCCTTCCACTACTTTGATATTCTTTTCATTGACGCCACTGTTGGAATGGCATTTCTGTCTCTCACAGATCCAATACCCAAAAATATATCTTCCTACATAAACTGCATGTTCTCAGACTTTCCACTAAGACCCCATAAACCCTTCACCTTCCTCAGTCTTTGGACCTTTGGAAATCTGCCTTCTCTTTCATTTAATTGGTTTTATGCAATACCATGACTTAGTGATTGAAGTTTTGTGTGAGAAATAATAATAATGCCTGTCTGTCCCTCTGTTTTACAGTGGTTTCCAAAGGACTGAAGAGGTAATAGTGCCATAGCTATATGACAAACAAATGCCTGTTTCCAGATGTGTTCTTTTAGAGACTGTTGGCTGACTGCTCACTGCTGGCCACCAAGCAGCGCAATACATTTGTTTTGGTTTCCTTCACCGAAACTGTTTTCAAGAAGCAGCATGGTGCTCATGAGATGAAAGAGCTTCATGAAAACCAGTGTGAAACACAATAAAGAGCCACCGGTGCATATGATTCCTACAAAGATTATACAGGGAAAACAGAAAGGCAACTCTAGAGGAAAACTGAACCAAAGCTGAGCTCATGGACATTTGGCCATATACATGAACTACAGATTTTCTATCTGAGTAGCAAGGAATGTGACCCATGTGGAAAAAAATCACCTTTGTCTTCTTATGAACACCTATTGAACAAAATAGAGACAGACTAAGTTTGCAACCTGGCCACCAATACAGGTATTACTTCTGATTTACCATTCACAGGGAAGTTCCTTACAACACGATTGCTGGTAACATATATATAAATAGAAACCACTGCTTTGGTGAAGACAGCGAAGACGTAATCCTCAGACATTAAAAAAGATGCATGTCAAGTAAAAATACACTTAACAGATTCTCAGAAGAGCAAGCATATCTTCCAGTGATTTGGTTCTCTTTCGAGTTTCTACCTCTAAACATTTCTTGACAATTCCTGGAAAGACTACCCATTGTAATGGAAGACGTTTTAGCCAGTTTAGGAGGAAAAATGTTACTGGATTTCTTTCCCTGCATCCTGAAAGTGACTGATAACATCGGTCCATATCCTACAGTATGACTATGAGCTGCTCCACCACAGAAAGGATATTCCTACTGTATGTAGATACCCAGCTGAATTGTACAGATTGAATTGTATATTAAGATTCAAAAAGATTAAACAAGGCAGCCACAAGCTCTTTTCCTTTGCAGTAAAAGCAACAGTTTTTTCAGTGAGTATATTCACAAATCACAGTTTTACATGTGGGAATAATTTATATCCAAATCACCTTTCATGACTAGAGAGACCAGGGCACTGTTGCAACAACAAAGGGACCAGAAGTGCTGCAAAGACGCAGTTGTTTCTTGGTGTTACTCATTTGTCATCTGTTCTGAAATATCTCTTTAGAAAAATTATCTCGTCCAGTCAAGGAATGGAAACAAAATGTAGGCAGGTCAAACTAAATGGTCAAGACAAGTTGATCTACAAACATGATGAGGAGTTTAGATCCATTTAGGGTAAACAGCTGGATCAGTCCATGTTCAAATTGAATACTTCTAGAGAATTTGGTAAATGTTTATAGGTGTTTCAGACACAGACATGAGTCCTGAAGATATATTAGGAAATGCAGCCCAGCAGGTACTTCACTTCTTACACTGAGATAGGATTCCAGTGTCAAAGCAGGATCAAAAATATGTATTTAAAATGATGTTTTTATTGTGCATGTTTCACATAAAATAAAATATGAAATATGTTTTATAATTTCAAGGCTTTTACTGTTACATCAGAATGAAATTAATCTTTATTTTAGAGAAAGATTGCCACTCTAAGAATTTTAAATGGACAGATATTTTAGGGGAGTATACTTTTGCATTTAAAAACAAGCACTTCTGTTGAATGGTCAAAAGGATCTGAATCACATTCCTTTTGATTTATCTGACTAACAGTCTACCAGAAAAGGCATCAGGGTATGTCTAGGCCTTCCTTATTTTGCAATAAACCAGACAGCATCCACACCTGACAACTAGTTCACATATATTCTAACAACAATAAAACTGATGGTGGTAAGTGTTAAGATTTATTTATGAGGGACTAGTTCTTTGGGAGGGCTAGGATTTTTAATACAGATCTCCTGCAAGAAAGCAGATTTTAGGTAAATAATGAAATATATTGTGGGAAGTATCACAATAGAAAGGCATTAGCAGGAGCAAGGAATTCATTCTGCCCCTGTATTCAGCACTGGTTAGGCCACACCTTAAGTACTGTGTCCAGTTCTGGGCCCCTCGGTTTAGAAAAGATATTGAGTTGCTGGAACATGTCCAGAGAAGGGCAACAAAGCTGGTGAGGGATTTGGAGCACAAGCCCTATGAGAAGAGGCTGAGGGAGCTGGGGTTGCTTAGCCTGGAGAAGAGGAGGCTCAGGGAGACCTTATTGCTGTCTACAAATAACTGAAGGGTGGTTGTAGACAGGTGTCTTCTCCCAGACAACCTGTGACAGAATGAGAGGACACAGTCTCAAGCTGCACCAGGGGAGGTTTAGGCTGGATGTTAGGAAGAAATTCTTCATAGAAAGAGTGATTGGCTATTGGCATGGGCTGCCTGTGGAGGTGGTGGAGTCACCATCACTGGAAGTGTTTAAGAAGAGACTGGATGGGGCACTTTATGCCATGGTTTAGTTGATTAGATGGTGTTGGGTGACAGGTTGGACTCAATGATCTTGAAGGTCTTTTCCAACCAGGTTTATTCTGTATTCTGAATATTCTATATTCTGTAACACTGAAGAAATCAATCAGATGAAAGGTTTAGTGAGATGTATTGAACAGGTGAAACCTGGAGGAGGGCAGGAAACTAAAGTGTCTACTAGGAGCTGTTTCAGATGCTCTAAAGAATGATATAAAAGTAACTTTTTTTCTTTTTTTCCCTCCTTTATTTATTGAAATTTAATTTTTGTTAAAATACCTAGATGCAAAGGTACCAGAATGCTCTGCCATCCTATCTCACATCATTTAGTGTGCACAGTTCAAAAACCAGGCATAAAAACAATCTTAGAAGTGGCAAGGATGAGATGAGACATCACTATGCCAGAAAAGATCTTCCCATGCAGACTGAAATAGATGCTAGAGATTCCTGGCAAAGGTCCAAAAAGTCTCAGCTGGCCTTTCTCTTTTTTGTATCCTAACCTTAACTTCTACTAGCAATGCACCAGCTCAGTGCAGCACTCTGCATGCAAGTACTATATCCAAGATAGCACACTGTCAGTTGTGCCAGACTGTCATCATTACAATGGACATTTACATTTAAGAACTTTCATTATTAAAGTATCTATACTTTTCAATGGAGCATAATATAAAATCATGACATTCTAGTACCCAAACAATAATAGTATGCTAATCTCTCTGAAGAAAAAGCCTTTACTACAAGCCTTTATTTTTTAATTTACGTTGAAATATCAGCCTTTCATATTAGTGACAGTTTATTTACCCTGCTACTTCAGTAAATGGTTAGAATTCCATTGATGACTGCTGTAATTTGTCTTCAGTTTTAAAGAGTTCACAGGGTTGGCACTAACAATACTGTACAACATGTCTGTGGGCTAGATATTAATTATGGTTTTAATCTCTGAATGGATAGTTTAATATTTAGCATTGGGATTTGAAAATGTTATGTTTAATTTTTAAATGTTTTGTCTTGTTGAACTTTATCTTAGATTATTTTTTTTTAGTCTTTCTGACAGATGTTATGTTAGTCAATTAATACATTAAAAGCTACACTAACATGCAATATGTTCTTTATCAGGGCAGAAGAGAAGATCTTTCTTCTCCTGCAGTGCTCATTGTTTTTATTTTCTTCTTTTAGAAAACTATATAGTAGTCATGAAAATCATTATATCCTGCAGTAGTAAAGCTACCATGAATATACGTTAGCATACACTACCACAATAATGAGATCCATTTTTAATAAGATTGTATTTTAATTATTTTCCCCATGGACTCATCTTCTTAATCACATACATTTCTGCAATTAATAACTGTTTCCAAATAACAGATTGATTTTTTTTTCCCTGTACACATAGACAAGATGTGTGTACACATAGACAAGATCTTGTTGCGATGAAAAGCCTCTATGGATTAATACACTGTGGAAGTGAATGGGTAAATGCAGAGAACTGGATTGAAGCTTGAGGAGGGCAAATTTAGACTAGATATTACGAAGAAATTCTTTACAGTACGGGTGGTGATACACTGGAACAGGTTGCCCAGAGAGGCTGTGGAGGTGGTCAAGGCCAGCAAACTGGCCTAGTGTAAGGTGTTGCAGACAATGCCACATGGGTTGGAACTAGACAACCTTTAAGGCCCCTTCCAACCCAAACCATTCCATGAATCTGTGAACTAGATTTACCTCCCTAATACACTAGCCATTTTACGGCTTCTTGGGAACAAAACTAGGAATGAAAACTTCTAGCTGAGCCTTGCCTGAACAAGGAATAAATAATTAAAATCTCTCTGCTCTTTGCACACAGCTACTGAAGAAGCAGAGCAGATGTTATTCCTGTAACACACAAAATACAGAGTACAGATTTGACCAAAGATGCTTTTTGGGAAACTAGCTTTGAACCTGTTGTGCCAGAAAGTATATAACGATGGCTTTGTCCAGTAAAGCTTGATGTAATCGTACACACACACAAAGGAAGCCAATTTACAATAAAGCACAAAATTAAGGCAAAAAGAGCAATTTTTTTTTCTTAATACATTTTGAAAAAACCCCAAACATACTCATGTCTTGCTTCATGAGTATAGCATTCCCTTAAAGAGCATAAAATAAACACTGAGTGTCCACCTGGGGACAGGACCTTACTTTTTTCTGTGGAAGAATTCACTTGCCTCAGTGTGGGTGCTCACATGAATACCTACCACTTTGTTGTGGTAAAAAGATAAGCTAATCTGATATCTGATTATCTCTTTATCTGATGATCTCTTTTCCATTACATTCGATCCATATTGAAAGAAACCTGGAAACATTGCTTTTTGAGAATGATTTCTTGCTTTTGCTATGTGTGTGGAAACACTGGCAAACATTTCACAGTTATAAAGCAGACCTTTACAAATAATTTCCAGTTGACAGTTGCTTTGTGGTTTATTGCAGCTACTGATACACCATTACAGAAGTACCCCTGAAAATAAAGAACACATGCTAGCCTAGCTCTGCATTCTATCAGAAGAATCGAAATGTGTAGGGCACTTACCTTCACAACACTCTTAGAGACTGGCAGTACCATTCTGCTCATGGGAACCTTAGTCTTAGACAAGACAATGCAACTTTTTGAAAGTTGCAAATGAAGTCTGTATCGGAAAGCAAAGACGAATACAGGTTTTCCTAGATTTAGACTGGTGACATAGGCATCATATTTTTCTGAACTCTCCTTGTTGACATTGTTTATACCACCTCTGACAGTGGGCCACAGATGGGCTCTAGGTTACAGAGACATTTGTGACAAAGAGAATTCACAACATTTGTGATAAAGAAAAGTCACAAATCTGTTCTTACAGACTGAGGATTTTCTTTTCTCAGTGAATGTCAAAAAAAACCTGTAAATGACTTCTAAGGTCATGTTGATAGAATGCATACAAAATAAACAACTTTGAAACAAGAAAAGGCGATACATCCTTCCTACTTTGCGATTGATATGGGGTTACAGTGTCTCCAGAGCCTGTCTGGTTGTATCTGCTTCCTTTCTCTTGTTTGTTGTGCTGTGTCCCTGTCCTCAACCTATGCCCCACAGAACAAGTAAACAGCTGCTAAGGGTGCCGATAACATTCAATAGTTCATGTTCCCCTACTCTTTACCCAGGATTAAGTAACCACATTTGGTATGCATTCCACTCTACAGCATTGTGGAAGCACGTAGCCTGAACCCGTTTTTCAATTTAGCAGCAATGTGCTCTGAACAGCAACGTGTTACAGAGCCAGCTGGTCATCCTTAGCCTTTTGCCCTCTTTTAATCTTTTAGTGTTCTATGGCAACCGCATCTACTCTTCGCTGCCGTAACCTTTGATCTTGTATCATATTTGTGATAGTCTTCTACACTGCCTTAACCTTCCTGTTGTAAAGGGCAAAAGTGCTCTGATTAGCATTAGAAAACAAAGTAATCTAATATTCCAATTAATTCAGTCTAGAAGGAAATCTGCAGGTAAAAAATGTGAATAATCTTTAATAATCTTTAATATAAATATATAATACAATTGCATATATAATATTCATATTATATATTTATATTGAATATTTTATATATAAGATATCTAATGATATATATTTATATTATGTTTATATATATATAAATATAACAACAGAGGGGGAAGTAAAAACATCTGTTTAGAAGCTTAGGCAAACTGGCCTCAATGTACAGAAATTAAGATTGCAGAAAGAGAAATAGAAATTAACTGTGCAGTTAATTAACAGAATTCATTAAAAAATACTTTTCAATTAGATAGGGATTAAAAATCTTGAACATTTCAGGCCTTAGGTTTTCAAAGAAATAAGTGTTTGTACTGTTGTACTGAACTAAGTATGTTAACTCCACTTTAAAGTAGTCTAGTATGGTTAGAACTGCAGCAAAGAAGGCATGAAATTTGATTTCATGTAATGTTGTTTGTGAATTGTTGGAGAAAGCAAGCTGTGAATAAGCAAAAATGATTGGCTTTTAATATATAAATTATCTGAAGAGTGATAGAATTCAAGAAAGTTTGGCAAATACTTCACATTTTAAAAATTCAGAGTGTGGTTCCTTTCTCCAGGGGATGAAAATTATCAAAACTTATTTGCAGCTTTCTCATTATTAGTTTGATGCTACCTGTGGAGATTCAAGAAGCACAACAACCATGTACAAAATGGGGTGTATGTGTGCCTCTTTGGCGTTTGCTTAACTGGTACAAGAAGCAATCAGAACTTCACCCATTAATCAAGAACTGCTTGAGTTCTGCTTGAGAACTGCTTGATGCCTTGCTAGTTTGCACTCTCAGACAAAGTTTCTTGGCTCTTCAGAATCAGAGCACAAAGGCAATTATGAGTACATGTAACATAGAATAGTTTTAAGCCAGAAAATCTTAAGTATAAAACTTAATACACTCTGGAATCTCAGAGATAACACTGTGTAATGCATTTTAAACTAAATGCTAGCAGTAAAAAAGAAGCAATTTGTGTCATAATAACATCTCCCTCTATTTCTTATTTTAGCCTGACAGCTGGTCAGATTTCTGCCACCTGCAAGGTCAGGAAAAAAACTTCGCAACACTTACTGACTACAGCAAGTATTAATGAAAAGATTTCTGTATGGATTGGATGGCTTCTATTTCTTCCCAAGTGTCTCACACATACAAAACAATAGCTATGAAGAAGGAAATCTTAAAAAGGTACAAAACTGGAAACAAGCACTAAAATGATTCTCCTAGCTAATAAAAGAAACATTTCTGACACACAAATCTCTAAATACAACTACATCAGAAAGCCATCATAAAGCTCCATCGGTTGTTATTCTGCTGTGATAAACATTACGCTATATCTGTGGAGGATGCTCTGTGCCAAATACACCTGTTGTAGCTCAGCAGTGGATTGTACACAACTTCTGCATGATGCACAGACCCCATCAGCCTAAAGCCTCACATGCACAGTCATCTGCCCAGCTTCTAATGAAATGCAACATCACTGTGCTACAAGGTATAACAAAAACCCCAAGTTACCACACTTCTTGAGCAAATAAGCTTTTGAGTTCATTAATCTGAAAAAGCCAATTGTTTGCCTTCCCATCTGCTAACATTACATCCTGAAGACTTGCCCTAGTCTCATGAACTGAGTATCTGTCCAGCTGCAACCCTGCATGAAAGAATACTATTTTTAGATAGCTAATTAGCAAAAAAGACATTTATAAGAGAACTCTCCTGTTCTTATGCTGCTGTTTAAAAGTTATCAGCTGTGGACTTACAGAGAACTCAACCTCACAGAAGCAGCAGAGACAAGAACAACACTGATAATGGGGAGGGCAGACAACCCTAACCTGATGAATCAGACCAGATACTACAGTCACATGAGGCTTTTCTCCATAATATTGTTTTCTTTTCCATTAAGACAGTGAACTCCTTAACCTCCATTTCAGGATGATATGCAGGTCTTTCAAAGAATATAAGCAATACAAATAATTCTGCTGGTTGGGGTGAATGAATGGAGTGAAGTCTGGCTGGTGCCCAGTTACTAGTGGCATCCCCCAGAGTTCAATACTGAGACCTGTCCCCTTTAATAGCTTTATCATTGATCTGGATGAGGGGGTTGAGTGCACCCTCAAAAAATTTGCAGATGAGACCAAGCTGGGTGGCTGTGTCAATCTGCTAGAGGGTAGGGAGGCTTTGCAGTGGGACCTGGACAGGTTAAACCAGTGGGCCAAGGCTAATTATATGACGTTTAACAAGGCCAAGTGCCAGGTGGTCCACCTGGGTGACAACAACCCCATAGCAAGCTACAGTCCTGGGGATGTGTGCTTGGAAATATGCAGCTCTGAGAGGGACCTGGGAGCTCTGGCTGACAGTCAATTAAATATGCATCAGCAGTGTGCCCAGGTGGCCAAGAAAGCCAATGGCATCCTGGCTTGTATTAGAAACAGCGCGTGGACCTGGCACTTGGGGACATGGTTTGGTATTTGACCCTTCAGTGCTGGGTCCAAGGTTGGACTGCATGGTCTTTGAGGTCCCTTCCAACAGGATGTTTTCTGTGATTCTTCTTTTAAAAATACAATTATCTTCCCAACATTATTTTAATAAACACTTACTTTAAAATTGCATTAAAACCTCCTGTAATGTAAAGTATTTTTACATTAAAGTATTGCTTACCTTTACATTACTTTAGCAATCTTTCAACTAGCATTGCTACTTTTTTGTTTCCTTAAAGAAAACTGACTTATAGCTCACACAGACTCAGTGGGCCAAACTAATGCTTGCCTAGTCACTGGAGCTTGAAAAAATGCCACCAGGGAAAACTTTCCACCAAACATTTTTGTATGAGTTACACCAGCAGGAGAAGCTCAAACACTGTAATCTATCCCATATTCTACTTTTAAGATGAGATCCAAAAAAAAAATGTTTCTATGTAACCAGTTTGACTCTAAATATATATAAGCCTGTAACAATTATGGAAACAGTATCACTTTTTGAAAAGCAAGGAATTTTCAATACTACTGGAATAAAAGGCACTGGAAAATAATGTGCCTGTGATGCATCCTGGCCAAAGCCTGACAAAGGTAATTTAGCCAGAGAAAACATATCTGAAGTAAACGTAGTTTGATTTACTGGGTTCTGAGTCGCAGTTATTCTGTTTTCTTTTCCTGCTGCTTGCTATTTAGCTGTATATAGAACTTCTACACATCCAGATGGCCTAAACAGACTTAGACTATTACCATTTTTTAAAACTTCATGCTATTCCTTGCTTGGCCACAGGAAGCATATAAGAAAACAACAGCACACCTGCTATGTTATTATTGTTTGTTATTCATAGTGTTGTAGTAACCAGATGTCTCAGTCAGGGAGGTACACTGCTGCTCTAGGTAAAATCAGAGGCATAGATGATACTTCTCTTGAGGAGGTGAAGAACCAAACTAAAACATGAGTATGCCAAAGTTCACCCAGAGCTATTTGCTTTGCAAGTAGGCAAAAGTAAGCACATCTTTAACATCTAAAATACAGCGTAGGGAATGTGGCTGAGGACAGTTACAGCTTTTTTGAGGGAAAAAAAAAACAACAATCCAACAAAAAAACTCATTAGATTGTATCTGGAAGAATATCTACAGAGGACATGATTGTGCAGCTTTCTATAGTAGCAACAGGCAGTTACGCAGCGAAAACCACAGGAGACTACTTGCACGAGTGTTGCTAACATATGCTTATAGAATCAGAATCTAATTTCTCAGAATAGCAATGTTGCAGTATCTTAGACATCTACTGTGTGGGAACATGATTGTTTTGGGCAGGACTTTCCCTTGAGGTGTGTGTCCTTAATTTATTGCTGCAGGGTTGAGTAATGTACCCATCACAGAGCCATTCATGTTTTATTAAAATTAATTTCAAGGTAATGTTGTTTTTAGGAAGCATGTATAGGACTATTTAAATGCTTTGGCAAAACAACACCAACAATAAGGAATAATGAAAATCTTTCCTTGTTCTATTCCTTTCTGTCTTAAGATGAATAAATTCTAGCTTCAGAGTATGCTGAACAAAAAAAAAAAATAGAAAAAAAAGAAAATAAAAAGGAAAAAAGCAATGGCAAACTCCTGCTATTTTGTCCCATTTCCTCTGATCTCACAAGTCTATTTACATTGCTTCTCCTGGACAGAGTCTGCCTTCATGGATCTTTAGGTTCTATCTGCAGATGTGAGTTAAAATTAAAAAGATGTTTGTGAGAAATGACTCTCCCTACTAAATATAGATGTGTTTTCTTTAGTCTCATCTCTCATCTTTACATTAATATATTTCTTTTAAGTGCCTGTTTTCAGGCATGTGGCATATGGGAACAGCAGACAATAACTACTTTGTTGGGTAGATCATTTTTTATCTCACAGACCATTTTAAGGTGGAGAAATCTCACCTGCTATGAAGTTGTCTCATTTGGTAAGTGATAAAGGCTGAAATTTGAAATAGGAAGAAAGAAACATTGACGGTTTCTTGGAATATTTAATCCATTTTGAAGGGAGGTTGATCCTTTTAAAGGGAAGAAGGGAAAGGAGGTGTGGAAGAGAGAGTGCGCATGTGCGTGTGTGTGCACTGCGTGTGGGTATACTCAAGGAAATCTTTGGAAATGTGACTGCAGGCTGTGACCATGACTGCAGGCACAATGAGCCTAATGATTTGTATGACAGGCACAAAAAAAGAGAAAAAAGAAGCAGTTCTATCACAAAAGCTAGAAGAGATCAGATGCTCTCTGTTACACAGCTAACACTGTTTCAGATGTACACAAGACAGAGTTTATACATCACCACGTACAAGCACATGCTGCTGCTGTGGGCACTTTGCATATGCACCAGATGTAGTCTCAAGGTGGCCTATATGACAGAATCTTTCATTTGTCAATACAGCATTTTCTGAAAACAGTTACTGAGTGTGGTCAATAGCCTTTGCTATATGGAGAGATGAACAGTTATTTTTTTTCTGTTGTCTCACACTACAGAGAAAAAAGAATAAAATTTAAGTACAAAATGACCTATCAAATTTGCTTGACAGGTACTAATTCACTTTGATCTATCCCTCACCATAATTTCATTGGCAGGGAAAGCATACATATTTATAAAAGTGGGAGCAGGCGGCTGTTGTTCTGTTTTTAATTTACAGCAACAAAGAATTCATTTGGATTACCATACTGGAAGTCCCAAGGTGACTCTGCCTTGGTTACAGGCCCCCTGCAATGCAGGATACCTAACATAATAAAGAACAAAGCAAAACAGTGCTACACTGAGACCAGGGCTCTTGGGTAATCAATTCAGGTATTTACAGATGAAACAATAGCTCTGTGCAAATCATCATCATTACTACAATTTGCTGATAGAAACCCCAGGGAACTCAGGAAGTGTCTGCCTGCAAAGCAGCTGATTAATTTGAGTTACTTATGTTTTGTTAAAGCATTATTGTTTCCCATCATAATTAACAGTAAATGATTGTTTAAGAAAAGGGCAATGGAAGTGCAACCAAATACACAAGGTACACAAGTGTTCTACCATTTCACCTTCCACATTAGTCAGCAAACATATCTGCCATGAAAAGGAATGAGGCTTTTTAACCTCATGTACTGTGAAGCACCATTACCAGGCTAACCTGATTATTTGTTGGTTTTTTTAATGCTTTATTCTAGTCTTACATACTTAATACTACATTGTTCGTGCGTAGTGGAAGAGACCATAATTTTGCCTATTCGTGTATTTCCTTAATGTTCTACTAATATCAATAAAACGGCATTTAGGCACACTTCAGAATGTTCCTGCTTAGAACTAGGAATTTATCTTTAAGAGAGGATGAAGCAGGCTGACTTGCTTTGCCTGTGTGTGAAAACGTCTGTGGTGAAATAGAGGTGTATAACTATTCACATCCAGTGTGAAATACACCTTACACAGACTTCCAAGCTGTTTATGAAAAACAGGGAGCACAAATCACTTCTTCAGTGAGGGATGTTTTCAACAGTTCTCAAAACAATATCCTACAGAAGCTTGTTTTAAGAATGTTTCCACCTATACAGAAATTAGATGGTCTAGTTGATAGACCATTGCCTGCAGCATCATTGGAGTAACATTTGTTCAGACCTGCTTTTGCCTCAGCAAACAAAGTCACTATCCAAATGTTCCTATGCTTGCTGTAGGCTGTTCCTTAAACACCCATACAAAGAGGAGAAAGTTGTCAGGTATCAAAAAGTGTCTGAATTCCATGTTTGCTACAAGTGGATTGCTTTTTAAACTGACACGCCATGTACCTCAGTTACTAATTTTTTTTCATAATGAATATCTGAGCTTCTTCCACTACTGTTCTGTTTTTCAAATGCCTCCATTCCATGTTAATTTGCTGACTAGTAGAGTATGGGACCAAAGCGACAGAGAAAAACGTAATTCTGAACATAACCTCAAATTCTTACAACACAGCATTTTCAGTATTCCCTCACAGTAAGCAGCACTCTTAAGACGGAGAGAAAGACTGGAAATGTTATTGCAAACTGTATACAGAGTTCCATTTTCTTCCAAAGACACTGTCAGGCCAAATTTATATGGACTTGAGATCTGAAGAATCTCTAGATACTGGACAAAACTGAAGAATGCTGCAAATTGCACTGGGAGTCTCTTCACGTTTGTGCAGTCAGGTTCCTTAGTGAAAAGCAGAAATGTTGTTCCTCGAAACTGAAAAAATATATGCTGAAGCTCTTACTGTTGTTTATGGCATGCCTGCATGCACATGACAAATAACTTTGGTACCACACAGAGTAACACAGACATGATCTTTCTTTGGTGATGGGACAAGAGGAAATGGCCCCAAGCTGAACCAGGACAAATATTTCTTCACCAAAAGTCCTATAAAGCATTTTAACAGGCTGCCCAGGGATGTGGTGGAATCATCAGTTTTGGAAGTATTTAAAAGATTTATAGATGTGGTACTGAGTGGCATGATTTAGTGGTGACTCGGGAGTACTTGGTTAATGGTTGGACTTCATGATCTTAAATATCTCTTCCAACAAAACTGATTCTCTGGTTCTTCAAACACTGTCAGTAGTAAAGTTCCATAGTGACACTGTCCCACTGTACTTAAAGGGATTGTAACGTACCATGGACTGATAATGCAGTGAAGAGTGATTATAAATTTCCATAAGAGCATATATCCAAAAAGTATTTAGAAAAGAACAATAGGAAGAATGTATCTAGGCTAAGAAACAAAATGAGTGTTTTTTTTTTAAGTCTGACAATAACTTCTCAATAAATCAATGCCTGAAGCAAGTAAGGTACCCAATTTCTAAAATGTAGGGGAAAGCACTAACATTTTAGGGGGCTACTACTATGTGTTGAGCCCAAACCTAGAATGAAGCTGGAAATTAAGTTTCAGCATTGCTGATTTTAAAGTATATATTAAATGTTAATAACAAGACTTGAGTTAATAGAAGGGCAAGAAATAGCTACTGCTATGGGATGTACAATGAAAAAAATAAAATAAAAGAGATCCATGGTAATTTTGTCTTCATGTCCATTCAGTCTTCTACTTGTCTACTAAGCTAAAAGTGCACATATTCACCTCAACTGGCAAAAAAATATAATGCTTGGGAAGTCCTTTGTATTTTAATTTTGGAACATAATAACTGAACAGGCTGAAAAAGAACAGTTTAGTTTGTTCATTTTATATATGGCATAAACTGAGAAAAAGAGTTGATCAGGCCATGGCGAAGCTTTTTTCACTGTTGTTTATGCTTTGAACAGCTTTTCTGATATGTTCCCATGTGACAGATTATCCATCCAAAGCAACGCCCCTTTTCCCCAAAAGACATAGATAACTCAGTTATATCCCTCATGATTCAACCTGCTTTTTCTGTTTGTTACTTTCATTCACTGTGCAGAGTGTTTTCCCAGAGAATGTGAGAGAGATGAAAGCTCTAGCCATTTACTATTCTAGTAAAAAACTGTGCTACCTCTTCTGGTTGCACTTACAACAAAAATAGCTATAGAACTGATCTTTCAGAACTGCTATCCAACACTTAGAAGCATCAGCTATTTAGAGAAACATATTCTTGTAGAAACTTGAAAGCAGTAAAGAACAGAACTCAGTTCAATTCAGATAGGACATATGGTAATCTTAATTTTGTTAGTAAGTTATTTCTTCAAATGAACAATCAGCCTCTGCAATGAATTTCAAATGAACCAGGGCAGAAGAGATTTGTCAAAGAAGGAAAATTAAAAAGAGATGGAATAGATGTGGGGATTGAAGAAAATGGGGTCCATGCCTTAACGTGCCACAAAAATGGAATGAAGTAGAAGGTGAGTAGAATCCAGGCTATACACAGTCTCCAAGAAGGTAGTTATTGGAGAGCAGTAAAGCATTTTTTTGGATCTAACAAATTAAACAAGCACTTTTTTTTTCTTCCTTTTTTTTTTTTTTTTTTTTTTGTCTAAAGTTCTACCTAGCCACAAGTCAATTGCTAAAAGCTGGAGGAGATGCATGTGGAACTAAATTTTCATACACTCAGGCTAAACAGAACTACAGGCAGTAAATAAAACACGGCTAAGATTCAGTTCTAGATTCAAAGTATTATACTTTTAGTTCCAATTGCTTCAAACAACATTTCACACAAAATACAGAGAAATAAGAGAATGAAATAGAGAAAATAATTCTAGGATGACAATAAATAAAAAGAAGTGGGTGGACCACTAGATGGATAAAGAACTGGCTTGATGGCCGCACCCAAAGAGTGGAAGTCCAAGTGGATGCCAGTGACAAGTGGAGTCCCTCAGGGATCAGTCCTGGGACCAGTCTTGTTCAACATCTTTGTGGGTGACATGGACAGTGGCATCGAGTGCACCCTCAGCAAGTTTGCTGATGACACCAAGCTGTGTGGTGCAGCGGACACTCTGGAGGAAAGGGAGGCCATCCAGAGGGACCTGGACAGGCTGGAGAGGTGGGCACAAGCCAACCTCATGAGCTTCAACAAGACCAAGTGCAGGGTCCTGCATCTGGGTCAAGGCAATCCCAGGCACAAATACAGGCTGGACAGTGACTGCCTGGAGAGCAGCCCGGAGAAGGGAGACTTGGGGGTGCTGGTGGATGAGAAGCTCAACAGGAGCTCTCAATGTGCACTTGCAGCCCGGAAAGCCAATCAGATCCTGGGCTGCAGCAAGAGAAGTGTGGCCAGCAGGTCAAGGGAGGTGATTCTCCCCCTCTACTCAGCTCTGGTGAGACCCCACCTGGAGTACTGCATCCAGTTCTGGAGTCCCCATTACAAGAGGGATATGGACGTGCTGGAACGTGTCCAGAGAAGGGCCACGAGGATGATCAGAGGGCTGGAGCACCTCTCCTATGAGGACAGACTGAAAGAGTTGAGGCTGTTTAGTCTGGAGAAGAGAAGGCTCTGAGGTGACCTAATTGTGGCCTTCCAGTATCTGAAGGGGGCCTACAGGAAGGCTGGGGAGGGACTTCTCAGGATCTCAGGTAGTGATAGGACTAGGGGGAATGGAATGAGGTGGGGAGATTCAGGCTGGACGTGAGGGGGAGGTTCTTCACCATGAGAGTGGTGAAGCCCTGGAATGGGTTGTCCAGGGAGGTGGTTGGGGCCCCGTCCCTGGAGGTGTTTAAGACCAGGCTAGATGAGGCTTTGGCCAGCCTGATCTAGTGTGGGGTGTCCCTGCCCATGGCAGGGGGGTTGGAACTAGATGATCCTTGTGGTCCCTTCCAACCCTGACTGATACTATGATACTATGAAGTCAGAGAAGTAAATGACCAATAGGATGAAAAAGGATGAAAAATAATGTTTAAAAAGAAAGCATGTCTCTTGTTTGGAAAGCTGGATCAAAAATCACCAGTTCCTCTGCAGCCAACTGATATTGGGAGACACTCAAATTGCATATTGTTTTGGTTTGCCTCCCGCATCTAGAATATGACTGCCTCAGACAGAAACAGCCTGTAAAATACACTAAAGTCCAACGTCTAGCTCTTTCCTCAATATATATTGAATTCAGAAGAAGTAAAACACCATCTTCTTCAGTAATGGGCTTGACACTTGTTCCCTGCTTTATATGATAGTGCAAAATTAAGTACGAAGTGGAAAGATCAGAGTGTTTTTGAAATACTGAAATTTTAATGCAAACAAGAATAAGATTATTAAGAATGGCCAAAGTGTATATGACAATGTCCTGGTTTAAGACTGCCCACTCTCACAAGCAAGCTCCCCACATGCAGACAGAAGAGAAAGTAACACAAAAAGCCCTGGGCTAACATAAGGAGGGCTTAATGAGATAATACTATGTACATTTACCTTCGCTTACTTTGCAGAAAATCACAGCAAAAGCAGCAGCAGAAAAAAAGTGATAAAATGACCCCCACTCCCCCAAGCCTGCAGCCAGCCCAGAGGAAAAAAATCAACACCCTAAACCCAGAAATGGGAAACAGCAATGAGACACAGGCAGCCTCTCATGTTACAATCTGAACTACAAGCCCCATGATACTTTGCTCCGGTCAGAGATTTTGTTTTAAAGCTGGCATGACATCGGTGTGGCATTGAATACTAATCAGCAGATTCAGTTGGCTAAATCCAAGACAAACAACTAAGAAACAATTAGGTAAAATGGAGTATGTGTAAATCTAGTGTAAACAATCTCTCGAGATGAAATCTAGAACATAAACTTCAACAGGATATTCTGCAGGTTCCACTCTCAAAACACCAGAGGCTTTCTAACAGAACAATCTTACACTGGGAGCTTAGCCCTATATAACCTTAACAATTTCTGTTTTTTTTTTTCTCTCTATTTTTTTTTTCTTTTCCCCTGAGAATGATGCAGCTACAGCTAATATATGTGACGTTATGGAAAGGTCAAGTTTGGGATATAAAAATGGCCACAAAGTTAGAAGTTAGTGGTAGAATTTCATAAATGGCACCAGCCTGATTGTAAATATGTCTAGAAAATAATCCGAGACAAATTGTAAAGAAGTTAAAAAATGGTTGCAGGGGATCAATTGACTTTGGCTGCTTTTTGCTGTTACCTTGTCAAGTATTATTCACACTACTTAGCAGCATCCAACATCTATCAGAGTATCAGATTTATATTTGACTCAACTATTAAGCATTTAATTTTAAAAGTCTTTACTTCCCAAGGTAAATATCTATTTCAATACTTAGATAAAATATATTTTGTGAATTATTTGTTTTACCTGTCCTGGAAGAGGCATTAACAGGCCAGCTAAACCTGTTCGGTCACTGCCCTTTCTCCTCCCTCCCTGTTTGCAGGGTCCAGGTTTGAGGTCGAGGAGCCAGTAGCAGGCGTCTTTGAAGCTGCCTGGAGGGGGTGGAAGCTGGGCCCTGAGCCTCACATTTCAGAGAGGCAAATGCATGTGTCAGAGGCTATGACAGAAGGCATGTGCAGTTTTGCCCACCAGACAACATTTTGAACTGATTGGTGGGATTTGAATAGGTAATCTGCCATTGGGCCATTCAGTTTTCAAAAAGGGGATTTGTAGGGGAAGATTTCAGAGCCCACATCTCTCTCGTCTTCTCCCCCCTATTTATTAGTGGGATTCAAGGCTGCAACAAGCATCTACTTGCTCCTGCCTTCAGGGCAATTAGCTTCTTTTGTCCTAGCAGCATAGTGTTTAGGTCTCCACCACAGCAGCGTGCTCTCCTTCTCTCTCACTTCCTCTAATTTTGGATACTACCTTTTGGATTATTCCTGCCCTTTGGATTACAAATATGAACTCAGAGCATCACTTCATTCAGCAAACATTTTGGTAGCTAACAGCTTGGTAGTTATTGAGTAACTTATGCTAATTTACCTGGTCATTTCTAAGGTTTATAGCTTGTTTACCTGTTGGTTAGCTCCTTTGTGAACTCGAGGTGGTCCATCTATGCCAGCCAGGGTAGCATTGCTGTTTGTTTCATGATATAAGAAGTTTCCAGTTTGTTCCTCTGTATTCCAAGTTCTGATTTTTCTAGACTGTTAGTCTTCTGTTTATTAGCATCCCATTGTGTGTAATTAACCTATCATTGACTGGGCAAATGATCCTGGATCAAATTGGCTTGGGAAAATAGTTTTTTATATTTCATAAATCATATTTTATTATATTTCTGGCTTATCAATTTGATCAAAACTATATCATTACCCTCTTGAAAGGAAAAAGTATTTCAACAGTAACAAAGCATCCTTGATTGTCAAAATATGCACGTAGGTGACAAAGTAAGCGAAGTCTCAGCCACAAAGCTGTGTTTTCAGAAGTTCCCATGGAATTATCTCTTTACCTAGAAGGCATCATTAAAAAGATTTAGAAAAACAGAATAAAACAATAATAATAATAATAAAAAGATTATTCTGAAGGAAAGTATTGAGAAGTTTTAATAACTCACACAGACTGTTCATGTCATTGCCATTTAAAATCACGACAATAAAGTTACACTCATAAAATCAGCTCATAAAATATTTCACTCTATAAGCCTAATTGCCTTTTTTTTTTAAAATGAAACAAACAAAAGTGAAGGTTGCCAGTCAAATACAAATAAGCTTCAGCTATGGGGGTGCTGAAAAAAAGGAAAACCTTGTAGACATCAGAAGGGATTAAATTCAGATTTTCAGGGTAGTTTGAGTTGGAGAGGTGCTTCAACTAAAGTGCACATACTTAGGTAACTATGTATCAAGAATTTCACTACAGTGAAGCAAGATAAGGAAATAGCATCTTGAAGCAAAACTGTTAGGAAAATCTGAAATTTTCTGTGTAAAGAGTATAATATCACAGTGACAAAGACAATGCTATGGTTCCCTGGACAGACAACTATTATTCTACTGCCTTTTCATGATAATAACTTCAAAGCCTTAAATGATTCACTTAAAAGCCCAAAAGCTAAAACAGAACCAAAAACAATTGAGGGACAACAAGGGCATGTAGCACTAGGACAAGGGGTAATGGTTTTACATAGCAGGGTAGATTTAGATTAGATATCAGGAAGAAGTTCTTTACTATGAGGCTAGTGAGGCACTGCAGTGGGTTGCCTAGAGAATATGTGGACACCTCATCCCTGGAAGTATTTAAGAACAGATGGGATGAGGCTTTGAGCAACTTGGTCTACTGGGAGGTGTCCCTGCCTATGGCAGCAGGGTTGGAACTAGATTATCTCAAGCCATTCTATGATTCTATGAAATACTAGAACTCATACATTTTAACAGAATTAAACAGAAACAGGTGGCAAATATGTAAATTAATAACAGAGGAATGAAGTAGTTCAGTTGCAGTTTTGATCTAGGTTTCTATGGAGGTGTCTTAAAAGACATAGCTGCTGGAACAGCTTGCTGTCACCTCAAACACAGCAATTTCAAGCTGGTGCAGTATGGGTTTGATGGATGGACTATTCAGTGGATAAAGAACTGGTTTGATGGCCGCACACAAAGGGTGGCTGTAAATGGGTCCATGTCCAAGTGGACGCCAGTGACACGTGGAGTCCCTCAGGGATCAGTACTGGGACCAGTCTTGTTCAACATCTTTGTTGGTGACATGGACAGTGGCATTGAGTGCACACTCAGCAAGTTTGCTGACGACACCAAGCTGTGTAGCGCAGCAGACATGCTGGAGGGAAAGGAGGCCATCCAGAGGACACAGTCTCAAGCAGCACCAGGGGAGGTTTAGGCTGGATGTTTGAAAGAAGTTCTTCATAGAAAGAGTGATTGGCCATTGGAATGGACTGCCCAGGGAGGTGGTGGAGTCACCATCACTGGAGGTATTTAGGAAGAGACTTCATGGGGTGCTTGGTGCCATGGTTTAGTTGATTAGATAGTGTTGGATGATAGGTTGGACTTCTTGATCTCAAAGGTCTCTTCCAACCTGGTTTAGTCTATTCTATTCTATTCTATTCTATTCTATTCTATTCTATTCTATTCTATTCTATTCTATTCTATTCTATTCTATTCTATTCTATTTCTATTTCTATTTCTATTCCATTCCATTCATATTTATGCAGACCTAAATCGTTACTTTAAACATCTCACCAGGATTAACCATACCTCCCCAAAGCATGACATTCACATAACACAATTGCCCCTTCGCATTCTAAACTAACCAACGATTAATTTCAATTTTTTTAGTTGCTCAACAAATTAAAAAATGTTTTCACTAGATACTGTCATTGTAACATCCTGTTTCCAGAGAGAATAGATTTTAACTACTGATGCGTGTTCACAATCAATGTAATAACCAAGTAACAAATTTATTTTTCTTCAGGCTGTTCAACATTGGATCCATTAACTGTCAATTGTACATAAAAATAAAACTGAAGACAAATCTTTCCACTGTCTTTAAAATCCTTTCCTTGGTATGTTTAAGGATGCTGATCATGATGTTATTTATTTATTTTTTAATCTCTTTGTCTGAATTGTATGCAATTTTTTTTCCAAGCATCCTCAGTTTTTCCAACAAATATTTCCTGAACACTTCCCATTAAAATATATTCAAATATCAAACAGGTCAATTTCATTTTACAGAAAAAAAATTAACAGACACACTTAGCACTGTAACTAAGAACCAAATTCAGCAGCAGTTAACATCCTCACTTGAAACAGTTGTTTAATCCTCAGTCTGATGTTGGGGAGACAGTCCTTAGATCTTTTAAAGCCAAGGAGAAACACACTTTATTTGCTACTAGCTCCATGGATGCTTTGCTTGATTTAATGACTTGTGACCAGAGATTCCTTTCCTCTACAAAATAATTCTAACAGTGATAACTCTTATTTGAAAAAGCCACATTTTTTTCCGGAACCATTTAATTGGCCATAGTGCAGACCTTGCTGGTTGCTTGCCTTTTCCAGCAACAATTTGCAAGCAGTCAGCTGATTCAGTGTGATTATATCAATTTTATACTAGTCCCACTAGAGGCTAAGAAAAACTGTAGTTTAAATAAAAGTATAAAGATTGCAACCATTCATACAAAATTCTATAATTCCACTTACATTTATGAAGCCTTCTTAAACTGACAAGCTTTACTGCAATTACCATTTGCCAACAAGCTGTAGTTAAGAAAAAGCAGGCTTCCTCACTTCCCTTTGTTTCAAGTCACACTGTCATGAAGGTAAGTGAGCAACCTTCCAGTAGTTCTTTCAGCACATGAAGCAGTTGGCATAATCAGACCTGAACAGGGTAGTATCACATTCTGCAATAAAAAATCTGGCTATTTGGAGTGTCAGAGTAAAATCACAGTGTGCGACAAAATGTACAAAGCGCTCACACTATTCATTCCATCTTGCAACATTCAACAACACATAACCACTGAAAGACTCAGTTTTATCATGAAGTGTCAACATTTCTGAAGAAACCATGGAACCAAACACAGGTGTAGCAATTCCAGACACTTGTGTTCTCCAACACAACTTTAACTGTTCTGTTGTTGCCAAAACTTCTTCTCTGACAAGCTGTGAACACTAAGAAAATGATAGTATAGGTCTGGATTTGAGAAGTATTTCTTTATTTTACTTTGAACAGACAGAACTATTGCAATGCCAGTTACATTAGCAGTGTTTCAGAAATCCAGATTACAAAAATGGACTGTGTGTCAATGCTTATTGAATATTTAACCCACAGGCAGCTGAGCCCAAACCAAGCTGTTACTTCTATGGTTTCTGCTATTACATGACCTTTCTACTAATCATTGAGATCATGCGTACTGTTCTTACTCGAATTGTTCTCCCAAACTAATCAAGCTTGAGAACATAAAGTATACTGTCATGGAAGTAGCAAACAATGTTTAAATATCAAAGAAATATGACATTTTAAGGAGAGCAAGAATTATTTTTCAAAAGAAGGAACAACAGGGGAAAAAAAATCCCAACAAGAAAGATTCCAGCCTGCAGTTTCCAAAATAATTTTGCTTTTTCAGCTTTGTCATTCCCACTAGCAAAGTAATCTTGATCATTCTTCTGCCTCAAGTCCTGAAATACATTTACCAGGAGACTGATAGTTACCCACACACAGATTCTGCAACTAATTCTTTTGTGGCTGGCTCTTAAAACTTAGGTTATTCTGACTGAACCTTGACAAGGCAAGACACTAGAGAATAAAAAGTTGGTAAGGGGCAAGTGAAAAAAGCTAATGTGAATAAGCCTTTGTTCTTCTGTTGATGCATTTAGCCACTACTCACGTATTTACAGTCAAATTTATATTTAAAAGATATACCATGTAGCATGTAATTTGATATTCAGAGCTCTGAGTAGTCAGAGGTTTGCCAAATCGATCCTTCATTGTCACCTGATTATATGCAGTTACAGAGAGCCAAGTTAAAACAACTGTGAAATGCAAAGTTAAAAATGCAACTTTACAAAAATAACTGAAAATAGATCCTTTTATGCACATGACATTTTTTTCTCTTGTGTATGATTAAAAAATAAGACAGGTAGCAGTAAATGTTAAGGGGGAACATTTTATTTTATTTCTTTTAAAGAAAATGACTATGGACCTGCAGATAAAATATCTCTTACTAACATGTCCTTCACTGACATTTAAGTCTGCAAGGGTTAAAAACATGGTCAATGCTTTTAGAGGGGTCTTCCTCAGGTATATTTTGAGCAACTGACTGGTTCATTGACTCAGGAATAATCTTACATTGCTGCAGTGTCAGGGGAGTTTTGTCAATGACCCCAGTGGAACAATATCACATTCTCAACGTTAAGGTTAACATTTCTCCCGCCTTCTGTGTTCCACTTAATACTGTGATGATCTACCAATATCAGAAATATTTACTAAATTTCAAAGGGTTTATATGTTTTGCAAGTGTAGTGGGTTGAGGCAGACCCCCTCCCCACCACAGGCAGAAATAACGACTCTGACAAACGGATTGCAAAAGTGACGGAAAGTTTAAATAGAAAAGAGTGAATATGTACAGAGAACCAGAAGCAGTGACAAAAGAAACCCCAAAGCAGACCCAGAAACAATCCCATCCCCACCTGAGGGTGGGCCCAAGACCCCCAGGGCTCATTCTTTCCCCCACCACTGCTAGGCTAGTCTTGGCTGGCCAGGCCTGAGACCGTCCATCCCCCTGGATGTGTGCCTATCTGATGGCACTGAACCATTAGTGGGAAAGTGGGAAACCATCTTTGAAGAAAAGGGTCTGGCAGTTGTGGAGAACACCAAGCTGAATATGAGCCAGCAACATGTCTTCATGGCACCACTGTGTGGGTGACTACACACCAGAAAAGATTACCAAGAGATTTTGGAATCTCCATCCTTGGAGATAGTCCAAAGACATTTGGAAATGGTGTAAGCAAGCTGATGACTTCCAGATGTCCCTTTCAACCTCAACCAATTGGTAATCTTGTGATTTTGTGAAATGCAGGCACATCCAGGAAAGTGATACCAGTGACTCAAAACTGTTGAGATGATTCAAGTTGTTAGATGAATGCCACTCATTTGATTTCGGTTATCCACAACTTAACCTTAAAAAAAACAAAACAAACAAAAACCTCCAAAAAAGCACAACAAAACCTCCAGCATTTTTCTGAATTAATTCTGAGATATTATATCAGTGAATAGAGAGTTCTAATCACTTTGCTCTCTCTAAGTATTTTGTGGATTGCCACTAATGACAATCAATTCACTTGCCTGCTTAAAAACAATTTTAATAACAAAGTAATAATTTTATTTCAGTGGAACACTAGAAGGAAAAGCACAAACTATAACATACAAATTTCAGCGTTATGAAGGTCGTGCTATTGAATTCAGAGACCCAGGCTCTGTGGCAAGTTTTGGAACACAGATGCTCTTCTAACTAAAGACACTGATTTTGACACAGTCATAATAGAATATCTGAATTCAGAAACAAGAAATGAATTATTCTTCCTCTGTCCAAGAAACTCCTTGAGGCTTTCAGAGGACAATAGCAGAAGTTCACATATTTTGTTGCTCATATAGGCCAAACTGCACATCTCATACTGGGAGGAAGCCTATTAAAAACTGTTGCCTGACTTATGAATGGGCAGGATATTGACTGAAACAAAATTTTTGTGCCTGTACTACAAAGACAGCGCATTTTCTTCCCATATGCACCTGTGAAAAATGTCAGTCTTTTGCAATATTTTAATTTCCATGAAAAGCTATCAAAAAGATGCCTAGAATAGTTACTTAGATTTTATTTTTTTTTGAGTACTGGGTGCAGCACCTAAAAGTCACTGAATTAAAATGGAAGAAATGCCAGAGTTGTGTTTCTCGAGTAGTGCTCTTCACAAGCACTACTTAGTTTTCAAGTTTAGCTAATCATAAGTCTCCTTAACTTTTCATCTTCTTACTATGCCAAAATTTATGACATTGTAAAACCAATAAAACAAACCAAAATATCTGAGTTGCTGGAGAAGATACTAAGCCTACCAAATAGATACAGCACTTTGTCTTTAAAACTCAAAAGAGGAGTTGTAATAGGATCATTCATAAAATCTGTAGAACAGAAATTATGTGAGGAGAAAAGTACTGCAGATTGCCATGAACCAGAATCACCTAATAGCAAAAAAAGAGAAAGGAATGACCCTTAGAGTCATTGAGTTACTAAGTACCCCTCAAGGACCTGTACATGCTTCACTTGCTTTATGTGAAGCCTTGTGTCCTTTAGAGTACAATCTTGTTAATCAGTTCTCAAGGTCACAGCTGAATGTAAGAGAGCAGAGTGTGCATCTCTATAAGATATTTATTTCTGGAAAAAATATAGTTCTATTTATATGAAAATGATATGCAGTTATGCAGTAAGTCAAAACCTGCAAACACTTATCCCCACTGACATCATAAAATCCCCAAATAACCCCACAAAATTGTTTACAGAAGAAAAGTCTATATGGTCAAATAAGAGTTGTCCAAGATGCCTACACACACATCACAGGCTTCCAGAAGCCAGGAGAAAATGCTGAAGGCGAGAGGAAGTGAACCCATCACAGGCCTAGGCAGGATTAGATAGAAAATGATAGTAAATTTAGCTTTTTTATCCATTTTCTCTCTTATTTTACCTGGTTTGGCTTCCTCTACCATTACAGGAGGAGATGGGAGAAGGAAGAGAGACTGGTAAGAGGACATAACAGAGTAAACTGCAGCTCTGAGCAGTCATTCTATTTCTCCATTGATTCCAGGTCAGCACGCATACAAAGAGTATTTGAGGAGATTTACATTTTACTAAGTGAACCATATAAAATTATTAGTTATCAATATGTGACCAGAAAGGACCAAAATTAGATTTCTGGTAGTTCCAATAAGACGATACAGACATTATAACAATTATTAAATAATTACAGCCCCAAAAAGCAGACAAAAAACTTATTCAAGCACAACAAGTTTTTAGAAATAATTTTAAATCCAAAGAGTTTTCCAGGCTTTGTTTAGAGAAATCTGCTAGCCAAAGATATACAGTGAAGCATGCCATGGAAATAAAAAGGGATAATGTAGCCAAACTGCTAAGAAACAAGGGGAGAGAGTTACTCAAGTTTGACATTACTTGAGGATCAGCTGTCTCCCAGGAGTGATTCAAATGAGGAAATCTTACTGATGGAAAGGAACCATACCAAATTGCAATTCTTAGCAATGTTCATGGAATTTCCACTGCATGGACATTTAGGAAAGAGAGAGTCCAAAGGTTTCAGCATACTCAAAAAAGATAAGTGGTTCTAATGCAAGATGGTAACCACTAGAGTGACCCAGGTGTAAGAAGGTAATAACTTCTTCCTAAAATGCAGTTCAACAGCCTTGCCATTCACACCTGTAGGACCTGGCAGGAACCAGTTTATCCAGCTTCATTATCATGACCATTCTTCATTGGCCATGGAGACTGTGAGTCAGAATGCATGCTTGAAATTTCCTCTGCTCACAGGGTGCATTATACTTACCTTTGGAAATGATGGAGAAATAACAGCTTTTTAGAAATATCAGTTCAGTTTAACATCTATTCCAGGGTTTGTTGCTGTGTTGGTGTTTTGGTTTCTGGTTTTTATGGCAAGGGGTCTTTTAAAACATGATTATTTTAGCAGATACACACACAAAATTATGCTCCCACAAAACTATCAATTATTTTGGCTGAAACTTTGGATATATATGAAATACAAAATGGAATAAGAGCTATTTATTGAAAGCTCATTTTTATCTCTCCTTACTTTGGTATTTTACTTTAAGCACCAGATTAAATTACAAATCCATTCATCTGAATGAATAACTTTCTGAAGCTGTTTTATCTTTATGTAACCTGAACTGAACCACACTCCAGCTTCACTCTCACCACATGCTTCCTGATCAGGACATAGTCTGATTCTTTTTGAGGCCTATACACCAAAAGTGACTAAATAGAAGATAAAAATGCTCTTGCCATGAAATTTCATGCATGTTATTTTCCTAAAATGTTTACTTGACATAGGCATTTATGAAATCTGATAACAAGCTCTACTAAGCTAACACACTGAGGAATTGAATAGCTATTAAAAATACTACCTAGGACAACAGTTACTCTTCAGTATTAGACCATTATGTAACTCTACAAAGTGTTAAACATTTAATAAAGTTCCCTGCATATTATGGCAGTGTTTTTGTCTTATGAATAGTCTTGCATATGTTTGATTTCTGAAATTGCCTCCTGATACTTTTGCCTGAGACAGTATTTTTAATTTTTTTTTTCTAAGTTTCTGCACATTACAATTATTCTGCCATGTGCTAATCGAGGTTTTTGCTGCAGGCTGCTTCATTTTTCATCTAATATTTTCACTCTTTTTTTCTTTATGCTGTAACTGTCGACCACATCTTCCACATACACTTTCTTTTCCTTCCTACTTTTGCTAAATTGCAACAATTGAAGCTTGATAATGCTGCTGTAGCAGATGTCAGTGATCTCACTATGATTTTATGGCTCAAAAATAACCTATAAAAAATGAATCGCAGTGGAAAGCAAATGTTCATGCAACTTTTTTTTTTGTCTATATAAAGCTTTAGAAAGTTAAGCACATAGACTATTTTTTGTGTGTGCATTTAAAGCTACAGTTGCATTCATTTTTGTAGATTTTATCCAAGGCATAGCAGACAAAAAGGATTATTCAGTTATCAATGAAATGTTAACAAATTACCTAGCTCTTTATGACTTTCTGTCAGAAATAGATTTAATATTCTGGTTTCTCCTCATTAAACAATTGTCTTACAAACTCATCTTCCCAAAATTAGGCTTTAATGGACATAGTGGTCATCGTTTTTCAGTGCCCTTTCTTGGAGTATTTAGGAATTTTTTAATTATTTTTTTAACTTTAACTTCTGCTTCAATAGCAGCCTACACTATCTACACCTTTGTTTGCTTCACTTATTCATTTATATAATCTCCTTTTTTTTTTTTGTCCTAGTAGAATCAACTTCCTTCCTAATCACAAATTTTAAAAAAGTTGAGGTCCTGGAGTGAGTCCAGAGAAGAGCAATGGAGCTGAAGAAGGGTCTGGGGAACAGGTCATGCAAGGAGTGGCTGAGGGAACTGAGATTGTTTAGTCTGGAGAAAAGGAGGCTGAGGGAAGACCTTACAACACTCTGCAATTACGTGAAAGGATTTTGTGGTGAGGTGGGTGGTGGTCTCTTCTCCCTCATAACAAGTGATAGGACAAGAGAAAATGGCCTCAAGTTGCCATTCTTCAATGAAAAAACACTGGCATAGGAAGACGGTTGAATCCCCATGGCTGGAGATCTTTAAAATATGCATAGATGTGGTGCTAAGGGACATGGTTAGGCACCAGACTTGGTGGAGTTAGATAATGGTCACACTTAATCTTAAAGGCCTTTTCCAACCAAAATGTATCTAAGATCAATAAGTCATTAATGACATAGAGTGTTAGTGTGGTAGTTTTAGGCTGTGCCTAGAAAATCATGTTGGGGGATAATTTCAACCCACCACAGTTAGTTACTAAATGTCAGTTCATTAAAAGCATTAAAGCAGTGACATCTTTTCCTAAAGGGCACACTTCTCATTTTGTAAAATTTTCTTCAGCTGTCACATTCATCTCCTTATTGCTGCCTGGTTTGAAAATGCTATAAAAGAAAGCCATAAACAGTAAAAGGTGGTGGTCCAATGGTTCTCAGCTAACTGAAGTGCAAGACCAGCTGAATGGCCAGCTGCTCAGTGAACAGCAACAGCTGAAGTTCCTCCACAAAAGGAGGAACCTTGTTCCTTTAGACTTTGTGTTTCTGCTGAGATGATTCAGCTTGACAATTAGTATCGCCTGTAATGGTAAGTCTTTGAAACATGGATACCTTTCCAAAGACAACTGGATTGTGACCTTCAATTACATTTCTCATAGGTCACTATGTTGCTGTCAGATGGTCATAATATTCGGCTATTGTTAACCTTGCCTGGAGCAATACCAACCAGAGATAAAAAATCTTTGTCTTGTGTGTTAGGGAATTAATTTTAAAAGGAAAGAAATGAAAGTCACAAACACCTGACTCTGTAAACATCTATGACAAGTAAAGGCATACTGTGGGACTGCAAGTTTAGAAACATCTCTTTGAAGAACATTTCACAAACATCTGCTACTTTGCTTTTCTTGAATGTTCCAAATGAATTTTAACTTTCACATTTAAACTTACAGCACTTGCACAAAAATACATTCACTAGCTAACATTTTTCATTGACTGCTCATATGCAAGTAGTCACATTCTTAGGCTTCATGGAATTATTTTGGAGTGAGACACACCAAATTTTGTACACGGTGTACTTGGACACCTGACAGATTTCAGCTTTAAAACTACTAATTAATTCAAATACATGTAAATTATCAAGTCTCTGTGTCTTGGAACACATACATAAGTAAAAAAATCTGCAAAACCATCTCACAGTATTAATCTTGTCATAAATAAGAATAGCAGAGAAGATACAGGACCTGCTGATAATCTTCTGAAGTGTGAAGGCTTCAGGTAAAACTTCAAATGAAAAATGAAATTGATGATATGCATTGCATCTCATATGAAGCTGGAGAGGTACATGACTGAAATAAATTCAAATTAAAAATGCAATTTACTTAAGACTGTCTTAAAAATTGTTAGCAGGGGCTGTTTCAGAAACATGTAAAGACACCCACAGTCATATATATTTATATTCACAAATATATGCATAAAAAAAAAAAAAAATCAGCAAGTAGTCAAGGTACTCCCTTCCATTTGTCCATTCTGTCAACTGTACACTAACACATATGCAAGCAAACAAAGGATTAAGGTAGAAAAATGTCTACACTACGAATAAGGGAAAGTAGACAGGTTACAATAAAACTGAAATGTTATGGCAACTGAATTTCATGCACAAGGCACATCTTCCAAAAGACTGTGGTGTGATTGTTTGAGTATAAACCCCATGCTGTGCACCACTAAAGAAACAAAGGTCACTTACTGGCATTGCTAAATTTTGTTCACATCTCAAAATACGAACAAAAGTGGCAGTAAAATATTTTCTCTGCATTGTTTTGCATGTATCAGAATTCAAATATTACCGCTGTAACAATGAGTATTCTGTAGACTACCTTGATGGGCAAAAGAAAAAAGCTCTAAACCAATTAGTAATAGTTCTTAGTCTGATATTAGATTAATTTCTTCATTTAAATAAGTGATTCTTAAGAATCCCATTAATTTCAGGAGCATCAAAAGAGAAAGCAGTAGACATTGTCCCTGCTAGTCACAGTACTTAGACAAAGCAGATTTAATTCTTAACATAATCTTTTCTCACTCCTCTTTGAACTACTCAAGGTAGTACAAGAGAATGTAACAGGCAGAGATTTGATGCAGAAACTGCACTATCAACACAGGTCATAGGGAGGGAAAATTCACTTTAAAAAATATAAACTGAAAATAAATTTGCTTGGATTATAGTGGCACAAAGGATAATTTTAGGATCATATTCCTGAGAAATTAAAAATAGCAACTATAAATCTAGAATAAGGTGCTATTTATTTTTCAGAAAAAAAAAGTCACATAGGCAATGTCTTCTGATGCACACAGTCTGCATTTTGATCTCACAAGAAGGAGCAGAATATTCCTGGTAAACCTCTTTAAATCACTGCTGAACTCACCTGAATCAAATTTGTAGGATAGCTTATTTACTTTGAAAACGCATACAGTTCAGGTATGGACCCCATTCAGCACATGAATTTTGCAAATTGTCCCTTCAGCTGCAACACTGATTCAAATTCGAAACTGACTTTAAGTTTTGGAATACCGTGCAGACCTGGTACCTCAACGACTTTTTGTCATATTTACTGCCTCATTCCAGACTGCATTAGTAACAGCTATTTACAGAAAGAAAGAAAAGAAGAAAAGGAAGGCAAATTATATCAGATATTTCTTAACGGTCTTTTAAACTGTAATAGAATACTTATTTTACTTTGAAGCAATGCAGTAACATTAATGCACAATATGGGACAGCATGCAGTGGCACAACTTCTGTATCAACAACAATGTCATAAAGATCAAAGTATTACATTACAAAATTCTACTCCCCATAATAACCTTAGGGAATTGGAGTCAGTAACCAGGTAAAATCCACAGGTAAAATGCACAACTGAAAATCATTAACATATATAATTATTGCAAAGCAAATTATTCCATCCCTTGCCACTTTGAGAATGTTGCCCTATACAAATATAGCTATACAGATTTTCTGTGGTGACAATATAGTAATGGAAATGGGTAATGGGAGGGATGGCACATAATGCTGCTAGAAGGAAAAAATAATGTAAATTTTACTTTTTATTCAGGAAAAAAAATACACTGGAAAAAAGAAGCCCGATTAAGACCTAGTGAGAAGCTCAGGAGGCTCAAAGTAGTCCCACCACAACCAGATTAACACAAGCTATCCCTAATGACATGCAGAGTCATTCATTCTTTATTGACTGAAGGAGAAGAGAGATGTCTACTGAATTTCTAACAGCACTTCCTACAGTACATTCAATTTGAGTTTTTCCCTCTGAGAACTGACCTTCCCCAATACTCTCCTGCCTATGGAGTTTAATGTGATCACAGTCTGAATTGATTTGGTTGAAAAGAATTATGACAAAGACCTTACATGGCAGTTACCCTTGAAGAACATCTAGCATATGCACTTATAACTCACCACTAACAAAATGAAGCTCTCACTTTCAACTCTATCATTATGACGTCCAAAACAACGTATTACAAGATTCCATTGTCCAAACAAAATAAAACTTGTTTTTTTTTCTTCCCAAGATCAAGAAGTAGTGATTTATTTGATTAAAAACATCAGATAACACAGCAGCAACTATTTCTCCTGGAGAATTTTTTCTACCCACCAAGTGACAGCAAGCCCTATATATGTTTTACACTTACCTGTATCTGTTGGAAGCTAAAAATAATGGTGTCTTTTTGGAATTGAACCCTACCTAGTTTGTGAAAGATGATGTGAAGTACTTCTGTTCTGCACATTTTATTTTTACAATACTTAACACTGCTGGTATTCCTGAGCCTGATTTATGAGTACCCTCGGGTACTGCTAGCCCTTTTGATGTTATTTCTGCTGGAAACAGTTGACAAAAGCAGATCTCCTCCTGAGAATTGCATAGTTTTAGTATTTGTTTCAACTTTCAGCTGTTTGCTCAACCTATTAAGAACTTCTTCAAAGACACTAGATAGCAACCCATCACCTCGAATGCTACAGAGAAAAAAAAAAAATCATAAAACCCGCCAATTCACACTAATTCTGCTTTAGATAAGCAGAATACATTGGAAGCTGTTACACTACATGGAATACTGCCTTTGGATTTAGCATAACCCTGCAAGGGTATTTGGCTCTGAAGTATTTCACTCCATTGGTCAGAACTGCATAAAAATATTTGTATTAAATATAAACCCAAGGCAAACTGAGAGTATGTCTGATGCAAACTTGAGGATGAAAATTTGCAACAGGGTTAAACATCACTTCCACTTAGTATCTTTCCTATATACCACAGAGTACACAACTGCTTTAGAAACTATTTTATGAGCTCTGCAAAACTTGCTAAAACCATACATATGCTGTGCCAAGAATCTTGTAGCTTAACTGCTCTGCTTGTGGTGTATTAACTGTCCATGGAAAATGGACGGAAACAGCTAGAGAAATGGTACATCTTGCTGTGAACAGTGACATGCAAGACATACATAAGCAGTACCTGGTTGTCATCTTTTCCTGTTTAAGATTTTTTTAAGCAAAAAAATATGAACAATGTATTTGGAAGAACAACTTTTAAATTTATTTTATTGTAGTGCAGCTAATACAAAGGAATAATTAATATACCAAACACAGCCATTCCTTTTTCCCACCTAAATGCTGTAGAATTATGAAAGTAGGTTTTACAAAATACTACAAACTGCAGAGTTCCCTGGATGCTACTTTTCAACTGCATAGGAGTATTACGAAGTAATCTCCAGCACAAAACACATGCAGTCACTAAATGCTTAACTTAAGTACTAATTTATGAGTATTTATGTAATTTCTTTGAGAAACTTGTAAATATTTCAAGAACATTAGGCTGGAGAAAAACAACTAGAAACTCAGAAATCTGAGCAGAGACTTCATAAGCAGCCTAAGAATTTACAATGACCTTTTATGTAACACCAACATTATTTGATTGTCCAGTCTCTGGGTCTTTGCAAAATGGGCTTACTTTTAACTACCCTTGCAACTGGAAGAACAGAAAATCTGATATAGAAACTAAAATAATGTCTTTCACATCTTTTATTAGAAAACTATTTAATTCACTCAAAGGTATGTGTGAAATGAGATTTTAACTCACAAGATTGGTCATGCAAAAAACCCAAATAGAATAAGGTCTTTCATGTGTCTCAGTTCTTAGAACCATCTATGAATGTTTAGTATTACACAAAACTCCATAATAGACTTCTATGGCTTTAAAAATCTTAATTCTGAAAGATAATCAGCATTTAATGTATGGATATATTCTCAAAATTTTAGAGTTATCACAGAAATGTGTATCAATATTTTGATGAGGAGACAGAAAATTTTTCTTCTATTTTAGCTTCTCTAATATTGCCTAGAGAAGGGATTTTTTGACAAGTTGAAGATCTTTGGGGGGGGGTTGGTTGGTTGGTTCATTGGGGTTTGGTTGTTTGGGTGAGGTTTTTGGTTGGTTGGGTTTTTTGGTTGGTTGGTTAGGCTTTGGGGTGTTTGTTAGTTTTGGGGGGTTTGCGGTGTTGGTTTGTTTGGGGTTTTGTTTGTTGTGTTGTTGATGTTGTTTTGGGGTTTTTTTATAATAAAGAGGAAAGCTTAACAAAAACACACTAAGTTGTAAGAAACAGAAAAAATTTCCTATAGTCCAGAAATAGCTAAAAGTCCTTGAGTGGACACAGTTCTTGGACATAAGTTGTTTATCCCACAAAGCTCAGCTGCTTAACAATTTTATCGATTTTATCTACACTGCATTTCACAGTGTTTGGTGTCCTGATGCTTCCCAAGATCTACGGAGGGAATATTAGGATGTGAATGCCATCTTATCATAGTATCATCATAGTATCATAGTATCAGTCAGGGTTGGAAGGGACCACAAGGATCATCTAGTTCCAACCCCCTGCCATGGGCAGGGACACCCCACACTAGATCACGCTGGCCAGAGCCTCGTCCAGCCTCGTCTTAAACACCTGCAGGGACAGGGCCTCAACCACCTCCCTGGACAACCCATTCCAGGGCTTCACCACTCTCATGGTGAAGAACTTCCTCCTCACGTCCAGCCTGAATCTCCCCACCTCCAGCTTCATTCCATTCCCCCTAGTCCTATCACTATCTGATATCCTGAGAAGTGCCTCCCCTTTTGTCATTAGGATAAAAAGTGTACTTTCATTAAAGATCTAGTTTCAGCAATGAGCCTTTGCATTTCTGCTTCAAGGCTATCCCAAGCTAGCTGTGTCAAAGAGCCAGGCTACCTATCACAGTACTGTGTAGGCTATCAGTCATTGCCATTTGGCTTGGGATCAGCTGTTGACTCGCTTTCATTTAGCAGCACAGAGTCATACCAGGATTTGCACTGCAGCAAGCTAAATAATTCCTTCTGTCAGTGACAGGAGAACTAGCCACTTTTAAGTTTAGTCTGTACTCCTGCTGCAAAATATTGAGGTATCAATTTGACAGATGCGCATTTGGCCTTTCACCTGTACTAGAAGCCATCTCTGTAAATATACCACAGGGCATGCTGCCAAAATCAGCTCTTTCCAGAAGACACACCGTATCAATCAGTACAGAGTTCAAGTGTCCCTTGCAGTTTCTCTCTTTTGACCAAAACCTATAACTTAGGTTCTCTTTGGTATATATATTCATGTAAAGAACAATGCTATCTGCGCTCAGGCAGTCAAGGTGTAGCAGTTTCACATTAGTTAACCATGAAAGAGAGGAGGAACTAATATTGCCTGCTTCCTGCTGTGATTTCATCTTGTGCAGTACAAAAGAACTGCTCATGGATGGAAGGAGATTAGGTGGTGTGCAGGAGAACAGAGGTCACCCACAAAATCTTATGAAGTAATACAATAAGGCAGAAAAGAGAATATCCTCTTCATCATTTCACTGCATCACTTGATGAAGGAGAAAAGAAATCTGTATGTATAGTTCTAGGAAGTAGGGCAAATCAAATTCTGGCTATATAAACATGTTACTACATTTACAGCCTTTAAAACTGCAAGGCGGCTGCTGGAGTACTCCACTTGGGATAACTGATTTCAGTACCTCCAGGCAAACAATTCATTCCATGGCCTACAAAACATACTGTGTCAGAAGAGTATTCCCCTGACCTTTTGGAGACTGAAGGGGATGCAACTGCTCTGTAGACTGTTCTTACAATATATGCCACCTAATTCTCTTCTCATACCACAGGCTTCAGATATCTTGCTTGATTAAATAAAATCCAGTAGCCGTTTAGAAAACTAGAATGAACATTCATTCTCTGGAACATATCTGTATGCACCATAACAGAAGACATACCTGTTTATGAACAGTTGATCTGCTGTACAAAATAAAGAGAAGACTGAAAGATTTGTTATGTGCATGAGTAACTTTAAAATACCTGCTGTCCTCATCATAGACAACTAGGAATTGCTAGTGCCTTGTAAAATGCTCAAGCACACAAACCCTACAGTTGTTCTTTAAGATCAGTTAATGGCATCTCAGGAGGGGTCCTGTACACTAAAAACAATTGAAACAGCATGTGGCCAACAGGAAGATGTGACTTTCTTACCTGCTAAGTATATAAATCCAGTAAGATTATTCATAAATAAATATTTCCAGATTTTGTGCTGAGCTAAAAGTCAACTGAAACTCATGACTCCCATTGTTATTTTATGCCTTAATTGAAATTAATGAGAATTGATATAGCTTTGTCAATAACTACATTTGACTAATAAAGTATAGGAAGCCAATAGTTACTTCTGGGAACAGTTTAGCTAAACAATCTGGAAAATTAAGTCTTACATCTTTCCTTTCTTCCCCCCAAAAAACCCTTAATGAATATTTGTGAATAGGTCTGTGCTGAATACATCAATTCAGGAAAATTTCAACATATCCATTTCCCAATTGGGAAAAGAACGAAAACTTCATATTGTTCCTAACTACAGAGAGGTTAATACTGTTGCATGCTTAATCACTGGGGACAAGCTAAGTAATTCAGCACATACTTCCTGCAAGGTAGTCTCTGAAAGAGACACACTGCAATGCTCTAAATTCTGTATATATATATATATATATATAAAATGATGGATGCCACCTTCTCTTCAGTGCACAATTATTTTTCATCTTTATCTAAGACTAATTTTCTTGAGCCAAGTATTGTCATCAGCCATTGAGCTGTGATCAGTGCAGTAGCATGCAGTCACAACATAATGTAACTATACTAGGTCTGAGATAGAAACAGAACCACCACCTACTATTTTCAATTACTTCCAGGAATCCAGCTTTTCTTCCCCCAAAAGATAACTTATAATGGTTTCATTCAGACTCCCTGCTAACCTGTAAGACTTTTCTAAATTCTTTCTTCTGTTGCAAAATGCAGACCAATCAATAGCAATACTTAAGAGTCTATAACCTGATGTTATTAGTTTGGAGGTTCCAGCTCAAAACATCTCCTAATCAGTAGATAAATGTGTTTCAGGAAATTCTTCACAACAATGGTAGTTGTCTTTCTTGAGCAGTTGATTTTTAATCTATGCATGTGCAAGTAATGGTATTCTCAAATGCATGTGCCCAAATACCATCCAGTAAGATTATAGTATGTAAAACTGCAATAGACAAGCACATAAGAACAGGTGCATTGTAGGAAATTTTACTTTGATTTATAACACAAACACCAAAAGATTCTTTCTGCAGGAACAGTCTATCCCTCTCAAAATCAGGCTTTCATTAGCTCCTAAAAGGGATTGGCAGCACAGCTCTACACACTTGTGCCACCAATCTTGAGCATCTGAGGTTGTAGTTAGAACTGAAGGAGTCAGATTCCCACCTGCAACTCAAGGCACAAAAATACAAAATGTAATCCTATCAGCAAAACAAAGAACATACCTGAAAACTTTGCCCATTTTCAACCATAATGAGGAAAAAAAGGTATTTAAAATGGAAAATCAGCAGAGGAAAGAAAGTCTTTTGAAAGTGATAAGCACTGAGTCTGTGCATCTTTGACACTTTCTTGTGCTTACCTAACATCTGTGCATGTTATACATGTGATACAGCGACTGTTTGTTGTAATGAGGTTCAGAGCCACAGATGTTTCACTGTCAGTGGTTGGGTGTGCTCCACATTTAAAGTAAAACTCCTGCAACATTGAAGGAGAGAGAAAGAGAAGATTACATACCCGCCACTCATGTCCTCCCTTTATCTTAGGCTAACTGACATTTGAGACAACAGATAAATCACTACTGCCAACAGAAAAGGAGAACAATTATTAGGAAAGGTTTACGAGGAATCCCTTGCAAAAAAAATCACACAAAAATGTGTGTATTTTGTTCAGTGATTTCCCTAGCAAAGAAGATACCTGCTTGTGCAATTTATGATTTATTTTTTGGTAACAGATGTCACCATTTTCTGAACTCCAGAATACAGATCATTTTAACTTGAAATTAGTAGTCTGGCCTTGCTTTCATGGTATTGGAAAACTGTGCAATAAAATTTTATCACACTGAAACTTGAGGTCTTTTGGGACACAAGTTACATTTGCAATTGCATATTATATTTTGCTGGAAATAGGTTGCTTTGGTCCATACCACTCTATAAAGCCTCTTAGACTGCTTTCATTAGCATAATATGTTTTACACAACTGTGGGTTTTGTTGTTGTTTTTTTCATTGCACCCCAGGGAAAGTCATACCAATCATGCTGCACTTTGATAAGGTTTTGTTAGAAGAGATTGCTTTAAATGTCCAAATCACTCTATGCATAGGTAAATACAAGCAGATGGAAGACGTGCTTTGCAATATGAGCCACAGATTACAGTTTGCCATTTCTTTGTTCATTCCAGACCTTTTTTCTGTGGTGGTTTGTAAAGCAAACATTAAACTGGTATAAACGATGTGTAAATTGGAAAGCAGGAGTATAAAAGCATCAGAAGAAACGATGACAAGAAGTCAGAAAAGAATGGCAGATGATGGCATCAAGATATTAAGAATATAGATGATTCTCAGGATACCGAGTCTGGGAAAACATAATAAATAACTCCTGAAAAGGATAAAAAAAACCCTAATAAACTGCAGGGAGAGAAAAAGACAGAGACTGAATAAAACAGTAGCATTTCCTAAAGGAAATTGGATGGGATGAAGTAAATACAATTACACTTACTGTCAACTTCTTTATGATCCTGAAGTCACATACAAAACCTAACATTGAGAATGATCCAAAAGCCTTGAAAAAGATTTGTGAGGTAGCATTTCCTAGTGTTACCCCCTATTCCTAGCTAGACTATCTGGCCACATATTTCAGTGATTATTAGTATATGAATATAAAAGAATGAGTGTGGCTGAATGAAATTAGTTTTCTGTAATACAAAATCACTTTCTCTTCTATATAACCTTGCACTGAGATTTAATAAAATGTTGTACTAAAATCAGAGCAGAAACAGCTCTTTCTCATTGCCTTGAGCTTTGCAGTAAGGCAGTAAGGAGTTCTTCAGCTGTGAAATAGCTGCCAGTTACTGGTTTGTTGTTTTTTTTTCCTCATTAGTGATCATTTAGAAATGTTTTATATTTCTACATGAGACAAATACAGTGCTATGCAGTAACACCTCCAAGATGGAATCTGGTAACTGGGATATGAGATGGATTAATATAACCTTCCTCCTAGTTTAGTCAATCCTGCTTCTCAGAGAAGCACTGACATATGCAATAAATTCAACACAAATAAAATATTTACATTCCCCTACAAGGACTCTTTGTCTGAAATATGATAGTGGCAACATAAGAGAACTAAGGGGTAAGAGTAGAGATTAAAGGTTAGCCTGTTATTTAAAACAAATAATTGTTCACAAAACTTTTGAAGTATTCACCTGTACATATTTACCTAGAGGTAACATTTTTAATAGCTAAATAATCTTTCCATCCTGTTTCATAACATCAGAAAGTAGTCCCAAGCAATAAAATATGCTTAAAGTCATACTTAGAGAAGATTTTCAACTTTCTATGTTTTCTCTCTCATTCAAGACTCAGTTACACACACAGCTTTTAAATATCAGCTCAGCTGGAATAATTTCAGCAGTCAAGAACAAGCAAATGGCACTACACATTCATCTGGAGCACAGTAACACCTTGTACCATCTGTAATTTTAATTTGTTTTCAACCTTTATAAATATATCCATTAATCTTTGTATTATTTGCTAATGGGTTTTGGAGCTTGGATTTTCTTTCCCTTTTAATTTTATTTTACTTTCATTTGAATTAAATGGTAAGCAGGATTTGTTTCAGTGCAGGAGAAGTCTTGAAAATACCTCATTGCTCCAGTACACTTTCTGAACACAGCTAAGAGAATATTGCCAACTCATTATTCCAGAACACATAAACTATGGCCAAGGAAACATACAAAAGAAACCTAATTTTGGAAAAAAAGTACTTACCCACTATAATAGAATTTTCTTTGGGTTACAAGTAAAAAAAAGAGAGTAATAACAGAAGCAAGCTCTAACTTGAAATACTTCATTTATTTATTTTTCCTAAAGAGTGTTTGATGATTCCAATTGTTTCTGATAACACTGCACAACAGCTATGCGTTTTGTCATGAAAGATGCTTAATGAAGATGGAACACTGCACTGGTTAGGCTGCACCTCGAGTACTGTGTCCAGTTCTGGGCCCCTCAGTTTAGGAAGGATGTTGACTTGCTGGAACGTGTCCAGAGAAGGGCAACGAAGTTGGTGAGGGGTTTGGAACACAAGCCCTATGAGGAAAGGCTGAGGGAGCTGGGGCTGCTTAGCCTGGAGAAGAGGAGACTGAGGGGTGACTTTATTGCCCTCTACAACTACCTGAAGGGAGGTTGTAGACAGGCAGAGCTTGGTCTCTTCTCCCAGGCAGCCAGTACCAGAACAAGAGGACACAGTCTCAGGCTGCGCCAGGGCAGGTTTAGGCTGGATGTTAGGAAGACGTTCTATACAGAGAGAGTGATTGCCCATTGGAATTGGCTACCTGTGGAGGTGGTGGAGTCGCCTTCATTGGAAGTGTTCAGGAGGAGACTTGATGGGGTGCTTGGTTGCATGGTTTAGCTGTTTAGGTGGGTTGGATTGGTTGATGGGTTGGACGCAATGATCTTGAAGGTCTCTTTCAACGTGGTGTATTGTATTGTATTGTATTGTATTGTATTGTATAGAATACTGCCTACAACTCAGAGAACAAAAACCAAAGGAAAAAAAAAACCACACCAAAATCAACCAACCAAAAAACGTTGAGTTCTGTGCCATATTCTCAAAATACTTTATCTGCAGCTTTAGGAAATTTAGTTCTTAATACTCTTGTTTATCAGCCCAAAAACTGCTTAAAGAAAATTCCTCTCCTAATTATATTTATGATGTGCTTTGGTGTTGCTGAATGGAGAACACTATGGAATGTGAAAACACTGCTTGAAATAACAAAAGAAAATATTGCTGCTTTCCAAAATTATTAACTGAAAGGCTCCCTGCTTGCACACACTGCAACTAAAGAACAGGCTATCTTAATATGAAACGCAAACTGAACAGAGGGATCATTAAAAATATAGGAATAAATACCCTTCCAGTTTATGTTGTTTGCTCAAAAGGAATGTTCAAGATGAAAGAATAAAAAAAGCCATTTATAACACATGTTGAGACTAGCAGTACAGTAAAACTTTTTAAATGTTCACTCCTGCAAAACCAAAAGATATCGACCCACACAATGCACAGTTCTATAAAATCAACACAATAGTTTACCTCTGTAGGCCTGAGACATCAATACTGTAATGGGAGACCAGAAATACATGGAGAGACTGGAACCTAAAACATTGTGTAACAGTTCTGGCATAGAGTGGACTGCGCTTCCACAGTACAGTGAGAGCACGACTCCGGGACCGGTTTGGTTGAACTCCAGCCGAGCAGGGCTTTGTTTTGGTTTCTTTTTGGGGCTTTACTGGGCCAGGTGAACCTGAACAAACAGTGAGGGCCGGCAGGGGCATTCCGTCGTGTGCCTGTTTGGGAGGATGACATAGCTATTGGGCAGCTGCAGGAAATTTAAACGCAGAGAGAACAGGAAAAACTGAGACCACAATACAGCGAGAGAGCTCCCTCACTGGATGGCAGCAGGCAGTGTATGCTGGGTCAGGTGGCAGAGTGCAGAAGCCTTAGCGGTAGGCTGGGCAAAACAAAGGCAGCAGTCAGGCAGAAATTAAAAATTTTTTTAAATTAATTATTTTTCACCATCTCAGCCAAAATATAATGGTCTCTACCCAGCAGAAGAATATTGTGCTTCTGATGCCAGCCAGGATGAAGGTGGGTACCCAGACAGAGCACCCACAGGAGGATGCAATGATTCAGGTTGCTGGCTGTAGTGAATGCCTCAGTCTCTCCTTGGCAGCGGGGAGCTGTGCACACTACGAGCAGGTAGAATTTTGACTCAGCCATGCAGCAGAGCTTCAGAGCGAGGTTGACAGATTGAAAGACGAAGTTGATAGGCTTAGGAGCATTATGGAAGCTGAGGAGGAGATTGACTGGTGGAGCCAGGCTCTGACTGCCCTGAAGAAGCGTCAAGAACACCTATTAAATAGTGCTGAAAGGGAAATACCCCCTGTAGCCTTCCCCCTCCAGACTGAAGGCAGTAACCTAAGGGAAATGAGGGAGTGGAAGCAAGCCCATGGTTAAGGCAGTAAACAAACTCCAGCCTTGCCCACCTCCCCCTGCCCCCTCAACAGGGGGAGTGGCAACAAGTTCCTGCCTGGTGTGGCAGGAGTGTTGCTTCAGTTATCCCTCCAGCCCCCCGGGTGCCCTTGCAGAACAGGTATGATGTCCTGAGAGTGCAGCCAGACAATCAAAAAGATGAACCATCTGTCTTGGAGGTATTCTTTGGCTAAGGAAGCCAAAGCCTAGCATACAAACATCTTCTACCACAAAAAAGAGAAGCGTCATTGTTATAGGTGACTCCCTTCTGATGGGAACAGAAGGCCCAATAGGCAGAACTGACCCACTTCGAAGGAAAGTCTGCTGTCTCCCCAGGGCCTGGTTTAAGGATGTGGTAAGAAGGCTTCCTACCCTGGTACAGCCCACAGATTATTACCTGTTATTAACCTTCCAGATAGGTAATGATGACTTTTTTCCAAGTCCCATAGCTGAGGGCTTTCAAGAGACTTCAGGGCCTTGGGTCAACTGGTCAAGGGAGTGGAAGCACAGGTAGTGTTCTCTTCTAGCCTCCCAACTGCAGGGATCAACCCAGAAAGACTGAAGAGGACTCACCAGATCAGTTCTTGGCTTTGAGCCTGGTGTCTTCAACAGGACTTTGGATTTTTTGACAATGGGTCACCTCACATGATGCCAGATCTGTTGGTTGCAGAGGGGTGCAACTCTCTCAAAGGCAGAAAGGGTTTATATCAGCAGGGTTGGCAGTGTGCATTAGGCTGCATGACTATGATATAATTGAAACCACTGAAACATGGTGGGACAGCTCCCATGACTAGTGTTGTCACAGATAGCTATGCACTGTTCAGGAAAGATAGACCAGCAAGGCAAGGTGGTGGTGTTGCTCTCTACATGTGAGAGCAACTGGAATGTGTCAAGTTCCACTGAGGCGGGGAGGTAGAATAGGTGGAAAGCTTGTGGGTAAGAATTAAGGGATGTAGATAGGTGGGTGAAACTGTTGTGGGGGTCTACTGTAGACCACCAAATCAAGCAGAAGATGCTTATGGGGCCTTCTACAGTCAACTGGAGGTAGCCTCTAGACCATACTCCTTGGTACACATGGGTGACTTCAGTCACCCTGACATTTACTGGCAAACTCACACAGCCAGGCACAGCCAGTCCAAAAGCCTCTTATAGTACATTGATGATAACTTCTTGATGCAGGCAGTGGAGGAGCCAACACGGAGAGGCACACTACTGGACCTTGCATTAACTAATAGAGAAGGACTGGTTGAGGACATTAAGGTCAGGAACAGCCTTGGTGACAGTGATCATGACATGGTGAAGTTTAGTATTATACAAAGTAGAAGCAGGGCAATAAGTAGGATTACAACCCTGGACTTCCCGCAATGCTAACTTTGTACTCCTCAGAGATACACTTGCAGGAAACCCATGGGCTAAGACTCTGGAGGATAATGGAGCCCAAGAAAGTTGGATTATTTTTAAATGCCACTTCCTCCAAGCCCAAGATAAGTGTGTTCCCTTGAGTGAAAAATGGGGTAGGCATGCCAGGAGACCTGCACAGATGAGCAAAGAGCTTCTGGAGGAAATCTCATGGAAGAAAGATACTTACAGTTCATGGAAGAAGGGACTTGTCACTTGGGAGAACTATAGAATAGTTTCCAGGGCATGTAGGAAGGCAACAAGGAAGGCCAAAGCCCTCTTGGAATTAAAACTGGCAAAGGAAGTTAAAAAGAACAAGAAGAGCTTCTTCAAATATATCAGTAGGAAAAGGAAGAATAGGGAAGGTGTGGGCCCACTGCTGAATGAGGCAGTGCTGATGAATGCCTTCTTTACTTCAGTCTTTACTCCTAAGACTGAATTCCCCTATGAATTCCAGACCCTGGATGAAGGAAAAGAAGATTGGAGGAGGGAGGATTTTCCATTAGTTAATGAAGACTGGGTTGGGGATCAGCTCCATAATCTGAGTATTCACATATCCATGGGGCCTGATGAGATGTACCCAGGAGCGTTGAGCTGCCTGATGTTGTAATTTTACCACTATCCATCATTTTTGCAACATCCTGGCAGACAGGACGGGTGCCTGAGGACTGGAGAAAAGCCAATGTCACTCCAGTCTTCAAAAAGGGCAAGAAAGAGGTTCCAGGAAACTACAGACCAGTGAGCCTCATCTCCATCCCTGGGAAAAATAATGGAGCAGCTCATTCTGGAGGCCATCTCTAGGCACTTGGAAGAGAAGATGATCAGGAGTAGTCATCACTGATTTACCAAGGAGAAATCATGCTTGACTAATCTGATAGCCTTCTGTGATGCTGTAACTGAATGGGTAGATACAAGGAGACCAGTGGATGCAGTCTACCTTGACCTTAGTAAGGCTTTTGACACTCTCTCCCATAACATACTTGTGAGTAAGCTCAGAAAGTGTGGGATAGAAGGACAGAGAGATGAATTAGGAACTGGTTACAAAATAGAGTCCAAAGAGTGGTGGTCAATGGTACCAAGTCCAGCTGGAGAGCTGTAACTAGTGGAGTCCCCCAGGGATCAATGCCAGGTCTGGTCATGTTCAATATCTTCATCAATGACATTGATGAGGGGACAGACAGAGTGTCTGCTCAGCAAGTCTGGGGATGATACCAAACTGAGAGGCTTGGCTGATATGCCTGAAGGCTGTGCAGCCATTCAGCAAGACCTGGACAGACTGGAGAGCTGGGCAGAGAGGAACCTAATGAGGTTCAACAAGGATAAGTGCAGAGCCCTGCATCTGGGAAGGAATAATAAACTGCACCAGTACAGGTTAGGAGGTGATCTGCTGGAGAGCAGCCCTGTGGAGGACCTGGGAGTCTTGGTAGACAACAAGTTATCCATGGGTCAGCAATGTGCACTTGTGGCCAAGAGGGCCAAATGGTATCCTGAGGTGCATTAAAAGGAATGTGTCCAGCAGATTGAGGGAAGTTCTCCTCCCCCTCTACTTTGCCCTGGTGAGACCTTACCTGGAATACTGCATCCAGTTTTGGGTTGCCCAGTTCAAGAGGGACAAGAATCTGCTGGAGAGAGTCCTACGGAGAGCTACCGGGATGATTAAGAGACTGGAGCAAATGGCCTATGAGGAGAGGCTGAGGAACCTGGGGCCATTTAGTCTGGGAAAAGAAGACTGAGGGGAGATTTGATAAATGTTCATAAATATCTGAGGGCTGGGTGTCAAGAAGAAGGGGACAGGCTCTTCTCCATTGCACCCTGTGATAGGAGTAGGGGTAATGGATACAAAATACAGCACAGGAGGTTCCACCTAAACATGAAGGGGAACTTCTTCGCTCCAGTGTCACAGAGCACTGGAAGAGGCTGCCCAGGGAGGTTGTGGAGTCTCCTTCTCTGGAGACTTTCAAGACCCATCTGGATGCATTCCTGTGCGACCTGTGCTAGATTCTATGGTCATGCTCTGGCAGGGGGTTTGGACTCGATCTTCAGAGGTCCCTTCCAACCCCTAATGTCCTGTGATCTTTTATTTGACTGGTTTTTTTCATATTAATACACATTATAATTGTCTGAAGGCTTTTACAATTCATGAGGTCTATTAGCTTTTCAGTTGCAGAAAAATATTTGTGGCATACTTTTACACATGGCACAAATAAACAACCCGTAAGTATCTACTCATAACATCCACCAGATTTCCCAGATACTTCTTGTGATGCAAGCACAACCCTTTTATGCCAGGATATATATGTAGGAAGTTATGAAAAAAGATAACCCATCAGCACAAGTTGTTTCTCAACAGATTCCAGTAATTAAATTGCTGAGAGTAAAATAAAAAGGGGAAGAATTTAGGAACATCTTACTCTCCAGACATCCCAAGCTATTATTTTATTTAGTCTTCCACCCAGTGTATGATAGACTAAGGAGGGATTGTTTAATCTAAATAACGTATGTTCCAAGGTTAATCTCCAAACAGGTGCAGAGACCTTGAAGACAGTCTGTTTAGGACTAACTCTCTAATTTTGCCACAGACTGTCACACTCCAAACTCGTGTGAGCAGTTGTTACTTGTTAGGGCTGACATCAAAATGTCATATGCCTAACAAATGTTATGCTATATGAGACAACACTTTACAGAATGCTAACCTTGTAATAAAAACCCCTTAAAGAACAACATAAAAGGGATGGACAAAAATGCATGCAGTCTACATAACTCTCTGACCACTTCTTCAATAAAGAAGAAATCCTTTCTGCACTTATGTCCTCATTTGGTACAAAAGTTTCTGATGAATGCATTTCTGTATGTTAACTGTTTCTACTTAGCAATGAATAAGGATGTCAAGAAATTACTGTAAAAGCAGAGACAAAATTTAGTGCTTTTCTTAGTTCTGAAAGTGTGAAATTTTATGGTCACCTGCTGCAGTGAATACCTCTAGATCAATTTCTTGCCTAAAGGCATAGGTCCCATGAAATTGTGAACATTCTATTTAACACTACAAATGTTTTCCTTTTTGGCAGCATATCTGATAGATTGTTATTCACAGAAGGAAGCATGCTCTTGCATACTTTGTCATATTCCTCATTCGTGTTATCACTTTTGTGCCACACATCATTATAAAAAGTGCAAGGGAGAAGAAAAAGTTCAAATGTACACAGTTGGTGTTAGCTACCTTTTAGGATAGTCAAGAAGAAAATGCTCAGATTTATATGTATATATAAAAAAAATCTTTGTTTATATTTTACCAAAAATATCTCTCCCTAAAATCTGTTTTTTTCAAACAAAGCAGGAGCTTACATACCCCTAACTGCTGCTAAGTGAACTACATGGTCAAATAACCAATGTAAGCAAAATATCAGTCATACAGAAACAATCAGTGGAAAGCCAGGATCTGAGATAGAATAAGGCCCAGAAAAAAACCTAACCCTTTCAATACATGTTCCCCAGCTCAGTTTGCTGGACTGCCAGAAAAACACTGGGGTTTTGCAATCAAGTACCAAGATAGCCTGTGCCTCAGATGATAGAAAATGAAAATATCTCTGCTTCTCATTTATTGCTGTGTAAATAGGTAAAAAAATTCTAAGGAAGCTTAGCCTTTGCATTTCTTATTCCCTTTTCTTAATAAGGCAGAGAACAAGGTGGGGGGCTCCTGGTAATTCCCCTGAATCACCTACATGTGTGCTTGTTTAGGACTGATAGGCGAAGCCATTTATTAATGTCTTAAGCCATTGAAGGTGTAGTTTTCATTTTTCAGATTATCAGCACTCTTAAATCCCCTTTCACCTGGATCATCTTAATTATTCCCCTGAATAAGAGAAAACTTTAATATCATTGTGGCACACTCTATTAGTAATGCTTCATTTCCTTCTCCAACTGAAAAAAATACATAGATATTCAGTGGGTCTGAGGACAAATTGAAACAAATCCACTTCAGAAATGCCATGGAATCAAATATTTCTTTGGGATGTTCTGGGAAATACTGGGTTTGATGCTGAGCAGACACACTTTAAGGTTCCCACACCCCAGTAGAATTGCAAGCAGTGAATTTTTAGGCCAGAGACATATCTCTGTGATGAAAACAAAACAAAAAACAAACAAGCAAACAAACAAAATACACACACACAAACCCCAACCAAAACACTATCTGTAAAACACAACAGTTTGCATGTAGAATGGCCACTGCTTGCAAAGTTAAGTAAAAAGCATTAGAATAGTTGTTTTAATTATACTGGCTAGTCAATATGAGGAAAACTGTACAGTCAGTGAAAAAACTCTTAGAGATTAGAGCAATCAAATCTCTAGTGATTTTGTGACAGACTCATGAATGCATTATATATTTAAAACTGCTCCACTTTTTCCTGTGAGACAATAGTATTCTGACTAGTTCTGGTTACTGGAAGACATCTTCCTCAAAATAGTGGTGTGCTGTCCCAACTTCCCAATTCCCCTGTGTACCTCAGGAGACATTACCAAGCAAGTCAGATCAGGGTTTGAGCATTGTGAGCATCACCTAGTACCAATTATTTGGTGAATGCCACTCTGCATGTTTTGGTTTTGCTAAGCAATGACTTTGAGATCTAAATAGCTGTTAAGGTCACAGGATGAAAATTATTAACTGTAATTCAAATCTTTGCAATGTAATTTGGTTTGGAGTGAAAAAACAATAAATACAATTTAAAAGCACTTCTATAGGTACCTATATTTCAGACAAGCAAAATCTTCTGTTTCTTTTATGTTTGGAATTAATCTGGAACTCTTTTTGCAACACCCGTACTGAGAAACTAACCTTAGGTTTTGCCCGTCATTGGCACTACTCTCTTTTAAAATGATCTCCATTTAGTATTTCTTTCCTACTTCAGGTTCCAGTCAAAATCAAACCTTCTCTCTGTGAATTTCCTTTGATTCATGAACTTGATGCTTGATTGTGATACCAATAATGTAAACATTCTTCCAAAGAGTTGCTGCCTTCTCTAAGATGGGAAATGCAACTGCCTCTTATGGGTGGCTAACTGTATCCCCTCCTAGGCAAATGATTGATAAATACACCTCCCACAGACTGCCTCAGTGGTTACAAAGAAACTCTTAACTCATTTTGAGGGAAAGGATTTGTGCATATTGTTAGACTAGCACTCAAGCTGCAGTATGCAACACCTGATGTACTTTTCCAGCGTTAAAGAAGTATATATATCAATTACTGCAAAAAGTAGAACAATGCATGTGATTCATCGCTAATTCTCTGTTAAGATTAAACAGGACAATGATCAATGTTGTTGATAGTGGATTTGACAGTCTTTAGCATTGATATTTTGAATATTGCGATGCAAAGATTAAAGCTGTTGGTCACTTTCGCTGTCCACATATGAATACTTAGGTGAATCTTTCAAAAGGATAACCACTACAATCAGACATTTCTTTGCCATTAAAAAAAAAATAAACAAATCTTAAGTATTTTTTTTATTTGAAAGAAAAGATCTTCTTAAAAACTCAGAACCTGTTCTCAGCCTTACACGTTCAGAATGGAATCAGAATAATCAGAATGAATGGGATGTCACCAACCCTGACATGTTTTATATACATTTCTACCAAAATTTACACTTTCAAATCCACAGGTTCTCATGCAGTAGGAGGAAGCAGTTCACGGATGCTGTCAAAAGCATAAACTTTGAAAGAAATGGCTTTATAAAATGCAAGGAGAAAAACTGATATCTGAGAAGAGGTCAAATATTTATATTGGAAGCCTTAGTTAACATACCGCTGATAATTAAACTGACCTGAAAGATACATTGAAATATCCCTTGATATAATGAAGGACAACAAAATGCTGACATATCAAATTTCAATGCCTGTAAGAAGTATATATTTATTTAATTTCACAAGACACAAAAGCAGTGTAAAAATGTAGGAGAAATAAGAGAATCTCTTTAATATATACTTTCTGACCAACTCTATTGCCCTTCTTAAAATGCCTCTGGCTAAGAAGAAGAATGATCTGATATTCATGATAAAAGCTGTTTAGGATGAGTATCGCTGCTAGTGTTCTTTGCCTCAGTGAATACATCAACTTTGACCAGTGTGAAGGATGGGGCAGGGAGGTAGTTAACATTTAGAAGTATTATTACATTTTTTAGGCAAGCACCAATCTGGAACAGAAATATTTCCTTTCTGCATTTTTCCAAACTTCTTTTCTTTATAGTAGTAACAGTTGCAATCCAAATATGCCAAGTAACTAAAAGTCATATTAGATTTTGCCTTTTTCTTCTTAGTTGACTTTGAAGGTAATAAAAACATTAAAAATACACAGTTCTGTATTTTTCAGAATCAAACATATTCACCATACCTTTTATTCAATTTAGGATATCAAAACCAATTTGTTGTATATCAAATATTTGAACAGATAGTCTATGATATGGTTTGTACTTTGAAGGTACTGAGATTATAGCATAGGAAATGTACATGCTATTCATAATTCCTAAGACCTAGTGTTTTAGTCCTGACCAAGCCACTCCAAGTCAAGTTTTAAGCATATGAAGATGTATCTAAAAACTCATCATAAATTACATTCTTGAGACATTTTCAAAGGCTACAAAATAGCAACAGCTTTTGTTCTGATCACACTCAGATCCTACTTTTACCCATATATTTTAAAAAAGCCCCACAACCAAGTAAAAATCAACCAAACAATATTGGTTTAAATATGTATTGCCCTTGCCAAGGGACAACATTTCTATCTTTAACTTTTCTGGAATTCACTTGAAGAGCAACAGTGGTATTGTTCAAAATAGGACACCTACAGCTACCATTGAGGTTTAATCAGCAGTCTGATGCAATATAACCAAGACTAGTACAATACAATACAATACAATAAACCAGGTTGGAAGAGACCTTCAAGATCATCGCGTCCAACCTGTCAACCAATCCAACCCACCTAAACAACTAGACCATGGCACCAAGCACCCCATCAAGTCTCCTCCTGAACACCTCCAATGATGGTGACTCCACCACCTCCCCAGGCAGTCCATTCCAATGGGCAATCACTCTCTCTGTATAGAACTTCTTCCTAACATCCAGTCTAAGACTGAAAAGATCCTACTATCCTTTTCTGTGATTCATACCAACAAAGCTGGTTCTGTATGGTGGTGTATAGTTTACATATCTATTGTCTGCACTACAAAAAACCTGTTACTACTTTTCAATTAATGATTTGTATTAAAAAGGGAGGGGTGGATATAATTATTATTCAAATGATTGGATTATTAACTATAAAGTGATAAACCTGGCCTCTGGAGATAGCACACAACTATAGATTCATAGGACTTCTGTGTGTAAGAAAAAGCAACAAGAAATGTAGTACCTATCCTGCACTGTTCTTTCCTTGTCTACTAGAAAAGACACATTGGAAACAAAGAGCACAAATGTTGTAGGAATCACTTAGCTGCTGCAGACCACACAATCCTATTTCAGCCACCCAGGTAACTACTTTGTGTGAAAGTGACTTTTCTCATTTTTAACAGCAGCATTTCTCATTTGCTTTGCTTGTCTAAAGGCAGCCACACACCAAAGTTCCTTCATTTCTCTGCAAGCAGTGGCTCAGTCTCTGACAATCCCATCATAAATTCTACTGTCATTCCTTCTAGTAGCAATACTTCCATGACACAAACATACAATGAGCGGGTCTATTCTGCGTGATCCAGCTCTTCTATCACCCATTTGCTCATAATATGGACAAAGAACTGGTAGCAATAGGCATTGTGTCTCCTTTAAAAATATACCTTGTTCTGGAATCAAAGGTGCTATAGACACTTAGCCTATCACTAGAAATGCATAACTAACATTACAGGTACTGTAATGTCCATGGTACCATGGTATGTGAAGATACTGTAAGACAACTGCAAGTAAATAACTTTGCAGAGAGAATGGCTATGCTTTCATTCATTCCTTACTCTGGAAGAATGCAACCTGTCCCCTCCCCCTCTCTGCTCTCAATTTTTTCATCCATGTTTAATTTAGAAACACAGTCTTTGATCAACATTAACTTCTGGGCTGAACCAAGACTTCAGTTGTCAGGAACATTAAATTACCAAGCCCAGCCTCCAGAGCTCAACGTAAACTGTTCTGTTGAATTTGTTCATCAGGTTTCAGCATTTATGAAAATGTTGATTTCAGAAACATTCTTTTCAATTACTTGAGCCACAGAAGAAGACTCAGTTTCAGAGCAGCTACTTAGGATGTATTATAATCAGCATATCCTGAACATTAGTGCTGATTTCTATGACTTAAACTTTTCCATCAGCCTTTTTTAATGCAGAATCCATCTGTCTACATTTATTATCAAGTGTTTCCTGTAGAGAATCAATCCTTTACCTTGAGCATAATTTCCTCTGGCAATCAGATTTCAATTTTTATGTGCACATAAGCCACAAAAAGTGTTCAAGGAGGGAAGAAACTCAAATGCTATATGATATCAGATCCTCAGGCTGTTTTGCTTCTTATGGAACAAAAAGTTGTTTGCAATTACGTTTGACTGATGTGTTTCTTTTCCAAACACACTGACAAGCACTTGGAGTAACAATAGTGATCAAGAATTCAAAATGACTACAGAATAAATGTAAAATGTATAAGAAACAGGACTCCCATACTTGAGCTGCATGGGTAACATGACATTGTTAAGTCCCCTGAAGAATCTTATCTTAAGCTTCAGAGAAAAGACCACAGGGTCAACAATATTTAAGAGTTAACAAATAACTATAAACTACATCATTTCTTTAACTGACTGTAACTTTTCATGAGTATGCTATACAATATGACTAATTTCATCGCCTAGTTTGTAAATATCACAGCACTTCTGCAGTGTAGGCAGTAGATTTTCACCCATCTGATCCTTTCACAACTGAAACATTTAAATGTGCACCCTTTGATATCAAAGGAACTGGTCAGGTCCAAAGCCTAGAAAAAAGGTATTTTTAACCCAACAGTCATCTTAAAAAAACCTGTTGTTATTTTTTGTTTTAGGTTTTTGGCCTTCAGATAATATTACCAATGTCCTAGAGCCTCATATCCATCCATTAACCATACAGATGATCTACAAGTCTGTAACATAGCTGAAAGGCAGTACTAAGACGCCTTTCATTTAGCACTAAGGCTGTGCTGCCTCAAGGGGAGCATCAGTATTTATGTGAAGACCTGGGCAGACAGAATTAGGCTGTAATACTACAGGAGCAGCTCTTTGCCTCATCTCTCTGTTTCAGCTTTGAAAAATTGGACAGTTTGTTCTGTCATCTTTTCAATGTCTGCCATAGATCAGGATATGAACGAGAACAAACTAGTCAAGAAACTGCCCAGCTCAGCTTGGAACAGTGAGAGATGGAAATTTAAGAAATGGCAGAAATGTTACTCTCTCTTGCTGCATGAGACATGCTTTCCTTTCACTCTGAAGACTCAAAAATCTACTAATGAATGTTTAGCATCTCTTGAATGGTCACTGAACAAGGCAAATGGCTTTTTGAAATCTATTTGCCACTCAGGAACTTGTTACTTTTCTTTTGAAGCATGTTCTTGGCCCTGGCTATGCATTCTATTAGCTCTCCTATGCTGTACTTAAGTCTTGACTGAGTTCTACTGAATTATCAGGGTTTATGCTCCTAGGTGATAAAGAACAGGTCTTGAGTCCCACCTACACACAGAAGTAACATGTAAAGGACACTGAGCTGCTGTGTCCAGAGGAGGGCAACAAAGGGTCTGAAAAACAAGTCTTATGAAGAGTGGCTCAGGGAACTGGGATTGTTTAGTCTGGAGAAAAGGAGGCTGACGGGAGACCTTAATTGCTCTCTAACCTGAAAGGAGGTTTCAGTGAGGTGGGTGGTGGTCTCTTCTCCCTAGTATCAAGTGATAGAACAAGGGGAAAAGGTTTAGATTGGATATTAGAAAATCTGTCTTTATTGAAAGTGTGGTCAGGCATTGGAATGGAAGGTGGTAGAATCACCAGCCCTGGAGTATTCAAAAAACAGATGGTACTCTGTGACATAGTTTAATGTCTATGGTAGTGTTGACAGTTGGACTTAATGATCTGAGAGGTCTTTTCCAACTGGAACAATTCTATGATTCTGTGATTCTAATCCACAAAGACCGAGACACATTAAATCCAAAGGCTTGAGGAAATTCTGCAAAACTTTTCCAATAATTATTTTTCAGATTTATTCTGTTGCCAGAGTTGATGGGGTGGGGAGTAAATTTAGATGTGTGTGTTTATTTTTTTTCCCCTCTCCCCTAAATCTCCAATTTAATTTTTTCACCTGAGCAGTCAGATGGAAAGTTACTGCATCATGCAAACTGAAGCTTTCTTGAAACAAAAAGCAACCATACAAAACAGCTTGCCTGTTTTACCTCAATTTTATGTTAGGAGAGGCAGTAATTTGAAAGATACAGATCCATGACCAAAGTCATTGCCTTGTAATGGGCTGTGAAGACATGGGTGCTCACAGCTACTGAGCACCACAGTGGCTTGGCAGCATCCACACAAACAGGGAGTAACTTATGCTGTCCAGAGCACCTGCAGCACTCTAGCAAAAGAACTGATGAGAATTAAAACTGCCCTGGACTTAAAGGTAAGTGAGATGATAATCAAATGCAGAGATACTGATCTGCTTCACTCACAGGATGTACAGCTTGCAGAGGTAACTGAGCCAATGAAATTAATTTGGCCACAAAAACATGTTCACACCAGTATCAGAGGTCTATTTTATCATTTATTATGGCAGATCTTTTTTCAGGCTCAAAAATTTTCCACTACATGGCATAAGCAATTATACAGCTAGTGTTTGCCATGCATTTTCCACTGCCTTTACAGTTTCCTAATTGCTATTCACTCTGAACAGGCATTATCTCATTTAATAGCACCAATATTAACTAGGTAAGCACACAATCTGAAGAAACCTTTCCATCACACAACCTATACACTCATGAATATGCAATACATATGTAGGAAGACCTTGCACAGAACAATCACTTCAGAGTAACAGGTAGTTAAATGAGAAATACACTTGTCTGTAAAACATGCACAATTCATGTAAGTGTCCAAGCCTGTAAATTCTAAAGAGGTGCCCTTCCAGTTTCATAGAGAAGTTGCAGCTGGCTGTCAGATATGGTTTTGCTTTGCTTTGCCCCTTTCGCATGTTTACAGTTTGAACTTCTCATTTAACTGCTATCACAGTATGACCCAGTCATGAGGAAAAAAACTTCTACAGCAATCACAGTAAAGGAGTTCAGCCCTTAATATGACAAGTAACCTTTACAGTTGCTTTTTCCAGATCCATAATAGGATTTTCCCTAGCTACACCTGTATAAACACATACTTTTATTAAAAACAAACAAACAACTGAAAAAACACATGTTCAGCTCTTTCCTGAGGCTCATAGGACAGTGTGTATGCAAATACACTCCTGAAGATACAAATCCCTAGTTCACATGCACCATATTTTATCCAGCTTGTCAGGGAAAAGGCATAATTAGTGTGGAGTGCAGAGACTGGAACCCAGAATGGTACGGTCTAGGGACAATACTCAGAACACTCAAGATTACCATCTGGAAATAAAGTTATGCCCACATGAAGGTCCTCTGTGTGCCACTCCAAATGGAGATGGTCAGTGAGCTGGTACACCACTTAAACACGCACAAGTCTATGAGGTCAAAGGGTACTGAAGAAGCTGGCAGAGGTACTTGCCAAGCCTCTTTCTATTATTTACCAGCAGTCCTGGCTGCCTGGGCAGGTCCCGGTGGACTGGAGGGTAGATTCCCATCTATAAGAAAAGCTGAAGGGAGGATCCACAGAATTACAGGCCTGTCAGTCTGACCTTGGTGCCAGGGAAGGTCATGGAGAAGATCATCCTAAGTGTCATTGTGCACCATATGCAGGACAACCTGGTGACCAGGCCCAGTCAACATGGGATTGTGAAGGGCAGGTCCCCCTGATGAACCTGATCTCCTATTTCAAGATGGCCTGCCTAGTGGCTGAAGGAAAGGCTGTGGATGCTGCTTACCTGGACTTCCATAAGGCCTTTGACATGGTTTCTCATGGCATTCTCATTAAATGAATGGCTGCTCATGGCTTAGACGGGCACGCGCTCTGCTGGGTGAAGCACTGTCGACATGGCCAGGCCCAAAGAGTGCTAATCAGTGGAATGAAATCCACCTGTAGGCCAGACACGTGGTGTTCCACAAGGCTCAGTACTGGGATCAGTCCTGCTCAATTTCTGTATCTCTGACTTGGATGAGGGGATCAAATGCACCCTCAGTAAGTTTGCAGACAACATGAAATTAGGTGGGAGTGTTGATCTGCTTGAGGGTAGGGAGGCTCAAGTACTGTTTCAGTTCTGGGCACCACAGTACCGGAAAGACATCGAGGTACTGGAGTGGGTACAGAGAAGGGCTACTAAGCTGACAAAGGGCCTGGAGAGCAAGTCCTGTGACGAGTGGCTGAGGGAACTGGAATTGTTTAGTCTACAGAGGCTGAAGGGAGACCTTATTGCTCTCTACAACTACCTGAAAGGAAGCTGTAGAAAGGTAGGTGCGAGTCTCTTCTCAAAAGTAACTAATGATAGAACGAGAGGGAATGGCCTCCAGCTCCAACAGGGGAGATTTAGACTGAATACTAGGAAAACTTTTTTCATGGAAAGGTCTGTCAGGCACTGGAACAGGCTACCCAGGGAGGTGGTTGAATCACCATCCCCAGGTACCTTTAAAAGCCATATAGATCTGGTGCCTGGGGACATGGTGTAGTGGGGGACATGGTGTAGTGACAGACTTGGTGGAGCAGGCAAAATGGCTGGACTTGAGGTCTCAGAGGTCCTTTCTAGCCTGGGTGATTCTATGATTCTGTGATAGCCTGTTTGTGAGTGCCATCTCCAACACATGCAAAAGTCACAGCACCTTTAATAGGTATCTCCCCAGTGCATTTCCCCTTTACACCCTCAACTTCACTTGGGGACAATATTTTCGTTTGAAAATAATGAGATATGCACAATTACTGTTTCTTCTATTGGCACTGTACGAGTGGTGTTCAGTGAGAAATTATTTCCTAGTAATTATCACGTGGGCACCAGATGTGGCTTTTCTTTAAAGCAGAAGAGAATAAAATGCATTGATGGAATTTGAATACTCTTGTTCTAGTTGCAGTGGTGGAGTAGCAGGATTATCAGAGAGCTTTATGCATCAAAATGACAAAACCTGTTTTTCTCTAGAATTCTCTGTCCTCACGTCCTGGCAGTAGTTTCAGCATGTGTAGCTTTTAAGAAGAATTAATAATCACCATTGTTTTGCCCACATACATTTAAGTACTGCAGTGGGAAAACTTGAACATTTGATTTCAGAATGCCCCAAAACGAAGTCCCAAAGAGCTGCTGTGATATACTGTACAACTGACTAGCAGATGTACTACCTGAACACAAAATTTCACAAAGGTTTGAAAGTGAACTTTTGCAATGCATAAAGTCAAACACAGCCTGTGGATAACATCTTCTTATCACACAGGGTTTGTTGTTTGGTTTTGGTTTTTTTTAAGGCTACGTTTCTGAAGCAAGGGAAATACTTGACTTCCAAGCACCCTCCCAGCAAACAGGCCAAAATATTGAATAACTTTAATGACACTGTAAGAGCTTCCCAAAGTTATCTATTGATACAGTTAATTATTATTCTTTCAAATTAAACATCCTGTTGCAGCAGGTACCTCACATGTAGAGCAGTATTAGCTTCAGCAGACTATTGGCATATTTGAAGATAAATATATACTTTAAGTATGTTCCTGAGTTGGGTCATTAAGGCAGAAAATAGAATCATAAAGATATTCATTATTACAATTTTAACTTTCTAGACTGAAAATAAGAGAAGTTTTACTTACAACTGGCTTCTCTGAGCTAGAAATACATGTTGTTTACTGAATATAACCACATTTACCCTGCCCCCTATACCTATACTACTATAAGAATCCAGCTATTTCTGGCAGCAGTTATTCAAGAACTTGCCACCCCACCAGGATGAACTAGGAGAGACAGGGACCATGATTTGTAGCATAATTTCCATCATGAAATACCTTGCAGCCTCTAGTGAAAGAAGTTCACAGGTGATGCCACCAGGTACATTATCTCATACCACCATACCCTATAAAAAGTGCATGCTTATTTTAAATTTAGTTCTGCTTTGTAAAAATGAGCTTTCATAACCTGCATGCACAGAAAAGGAAGACATGTATTAAAGAGTTTACAGACTGATCCCAAATCAGTTACAGAAACAATTTCTTAGAAGTAGTTAGACCAAAAATTGAGCAGACAAAATCTAATACCTTCACATTTTAGATCAGAACATCAAGCATGGAAACTGCAGGTGGGAAATAGATTTTATGCCATGATAAATATTATAGCAGTTTCGTATCCAGCAAAATATATCACACAGTGTGCCAGCCTGCAAAATGACACAATTATTAAGCAGTGAGCAACAGATCTTGCCAGGTGTAAATGAAGGAATTGTACTCTTCCATATAAATGCTGCCTGATATTTGAGGAGAGACTCCTGCATTGTAACCTAACAAATTAACCATACTGTACCCTAATAAAAATCACCTCACCTGTCTTCATTGCTGATAGATGATTGCAAGAACATGTTGCATGGTTGAGTGGAAATCCTAAGTTTCAATCATTAGTAATGAATTTGCAACCTCTGCAAAGAGTAGCATATTGTTTATGTCATGTGCAGCGAGCAACAAAAGATTCAGTGAAAGTGTTACTGAAATTCATTGAATTACAAAAAATTATCCCCAAACCCATTTGACATGATGCCACAGAGCATGCAAAAGATATGGATCCAACAAGCTGTAATTGAAAGAACACACGGGTTTGGTTTGTGAAACAAGTGACAGAGTAAGCACAATGTTAGGATTTGGAACTGATTCTACTGTGCCTTCCTGAGTTTGTTTCTCTGGTTTTAATATTACTGCATTTCACTCACAGCTTTCAACTACTGCTTCCCAAATTGTTTAGGTCCCAAAATGCCTGTGTGTTTTTCAAAGCTCCAATAGATCAAATACACAGGTAGTATAATCACCTCCAGATAATGCATGGAAATTGCTTGTTGGGCAACATACAACATAAATACATTAACACTGCTCTCACTACTAGGCTTGAGACTATATTGTGGCAATATTACACATCAGTGGGAGTCTCTGCTTTTTCTAACATTCCTCCCTGGAATAAGAATACAATATACTGAATTTGGATTCCTTTCCCTTTTGTATGTGTGCTATGTGTAACTAAGACTCAATAAATAAATATATATGTAAAGACACACACATACACAAAGTGTAAATTGGAAAAAAAGTAACCTTTTTTATATATTCTGACAAATACATTGTTGATATTTATCCTTTGTATCTGAGTCTGATACCATGTGGCTTCCCCAAGAAATCTGTTCTGGTAACATCTGGTTATGTTACTACATGAGAACACAGAGAAGTCCATCCAGCTCAGTATCTTGCCTCTAATAGGAAGTTAATAGGAGATGTATAGAATGCATGTAAAATAAAAGAATGGGGAAAAAATCAAAACAAAAGAAAGAACAAACAAAAAAACCTACCATCCCCCCCCCCCCCAAGAACCAAACCAATGTTCCCCCTAAAAACCCCAAACCAACCAAACAACCCCAAAAACAACCCAAAAATCACCACAGAGGACAAACTAAAAATGGTGTTTGCCTGAAGTGTAACCCTAATCTCCAGTGATTTGTTGCTCAGAGACTTACTAAAAAGGAGTATTTTGACATTTAACAGTCTCAATGTATTTTTCTTCCGTTAGTTTGTCACTTTTTGGACACATTGTAACTTCCACAACCTATTCATGGTAAAGAGTTTTGGAGTTTAATAATATACAATGCAAAGTGAAAACTCTCTCTGGTTGTTTTGAACACGCAATACCTGGAAAAACACTGTATCAGGTCAAAATAAGGGTGTTATAATCTTACAATGTTGGTAAGATTTTATGACACAGAATCACAGAATGTATCTGGTTGGAAGACACCTCAAAGACCATCCAGTCCAACCTTCAACCCAGCACTGAAAGGTCAACACTAAGTTGCCCATGGCAGGGGTTGGCACTAGATGATCCATGTGGTCCCTTCCAACCCTGACTGATTCTACGATTCTATGATTCCATAAGTCATGTCTCTATGTGCCAGGCCCACACCCTGCTTAAACACCCACCAAGGATGATGACTCTACCACTGCCCTGGTCAGACTGCCAACACAGAATGAGTTTCTTGCTGCTGTGCACCATCAGTATGTTTTTCATATATTTCTATAAGTTAAATATTTAAAAAATGCTAAAGGTGTATTTACATTCTGGTTTGGTTTGAATGCTATCTACCTTTCAGCACTGAAAATTAAATTACTACAAGATCAGTGAATAATCTAGAATTTGGTTATATGAACACAAGTTGTATTCAGCTCAATTTCTATAACAACAGACCCTTGATCCTGGCAGTCTCAAGGGAGATGTAAAAATTGACTTGTTAGTATAAAGTACCACTTTTGCCAAAACTCTCACTGATTCCTGTTACAGGACAAATTTTCAAGTCACCTGATACTGCCCTGTCATCAAGTGATGAAGCATCTCCACTACCTGAAGAATTTTTCAAGAACCCTATCATTGAGATAAGCAGTTATTTCAAACACAATGTCACATGTTTAAAAAAACAGTTCTGAAGGACCAGTATCCTAGTTTCAACTGGATGAGTTTCTTCCCAGTAGCTACTACAGTGCTGTGTTTTTGATTTAGTGAGAGAATAATGATGGCAACACACTGATGCTTTAATTGCTGCTAAGTAGCCCTTACCTTAAATGAAGGATTTTTCATTTTCCAATGCCTTGCCAGTGAGGAGGTGCACAAGGAGCTGAGAGAAAGCCTAGTCTGCTGACCTGAGCTAGCACAAGTGATATTCCATACCACAGAACATCATGGTCACTATAAAAACTGGGGGTAGTTGGCCAGGAGGCCTGGATTGCTGTTTGGACATCAGTCAGTGGGTAACAAGCCATGGCACTGGACTCATTTGTCTTTCTTTAGGTTTTATTTCTCCCTCTTTTTTGCTTTTCATTATCATTATTATTATATTGTACTTATTAAACTGTTCCTGTCTCAAATTAAGAGTTTTACTTCTCCCTCCCCTCACCCCAGTTTTCCTCCCCATTCCAGTGAAGGAAGGAGCCAGCAAGTGACTGTGGCCTTTAGTTGATGGCTAAGGTTAAACCTCAACCACCAGGAAAACCTAGCAGCTGAGCACGATCATGCTAAGCAATTGCTCATATAAGAATAAAACAGTTAAAAAAAAAAAAAAGGTCACCTGAAAGCATGCTTATTGCTTACATTTTCAATATATGGTTTTCTGGAACTGAACCACAGATTTAAAAATGAATGAGTAACAAAGGATTTTTGTTTTAAAATCTTTCAGTGGCAGTATTAACAGCTGCAGAAGAATATCAAAGAATCAGCAGGTTTGCTGATGACACCAAGCTGTGTGGTGCAGCAGACATGCTGGAGGGAAGGGATGCCATCCAGAGGGACCTGGACAGGCTGGAGAGGTGGGCACAAGCCAGCCTCATGAGCTTCAACAAGACCAAATGCAGGGTCCTGCATCTGGGTCGAGGCAATCCCAGGCACAAATACAGGCTGGGCAGTGACTGTCTGGAAAGCAGCCCTGAGGAGAGAGACTTGGGGGTGCTGGTGGATGAGAAGCTCAACATGAGCTCCCAATGTGTACTTGCAGCCCAGAAAGCCAATCAGATCCTGGGCTGCATCAAGAGAAGTGTGGCCAGCAGGTCAAGGGAGGTGATTCTTCCCCTCTACTCAGTGCTGGTGGGACTGGAGTACTGCATCCAGTTCTGGAGCCCCTATTACAAGAGGGATATGGATGGTTACAGGTTGGACTCGATGATCTTCGAGGTCTCTTCCAACCTTAGTGATACTGTGATACTGTGATACTGTGCTGGAGCGTGTCCAGAGAAGGGCCACGAGGATGATCAGAGGGCTGGAGCACCTCTCCTGTGAGGACAGACTGAAGGAGTTGGGGCTGTTCAGTCTGGAGAAGAGAAGGCTCCGAGGTGACCTAATTGTGGCCTTCCAGTATCTGAAGGGGGCTACAAGAAGGCTGGGGAGGGACTCCTCAGGATATCAGGTAGCAATAGGACTAGGGGGAATGGAATGAAGCTGGAGGTGGGGAGATTCAGGCTGGACATGAGGAGGAAGTTCTTCACCATGAGAGTGGTGAAGCCCTGGAATGGGTTGTCCAGGGAGGTGGTTGAGGCCCCGTCCCTGCAGGTGTTTAAGACCAGGCTGGATGAGACTCTGGCCAGCCTGATCTAGTGCGGGGTGTCCCTGCCCATGGCAGGGAGGTTGGAACTAGATGATCCTTGTGGTCCCTTCCAGCCCTGACTGATACTATGATCAAAGAAAGAGGATTTGTTTGAAAAAAGCATTATAATCCTCAGCACGCTTTGCTAAATCTTTTACAAAACTGTGACATTTCCCCACACATAAATAGAAACAGGGTGAGCAATACATTCAAGCTAAGTTAAACTTCCCTAGACCATTCAACACAGGGTACAAATGAATTCTTCTGGGTTTGCCAGCATGCTTACATGAATTCAAGGTCACAAAAACTATTAACAGCTCTTTAACTCAGTTGGTGAAATGAGTTCGGAAAAAAATTGTTTAATGTAATCAACTCTTCTAAAGCACTCTTCTTGTGTTTGATGGTTGTGGGTTTTGATCCGATCCCGTCTACGGCCCATAAATATGTCCAATATACTGTGGAAATATTAGTTCTTTCCCACAGTAGGAGTACAATAAGTCAACTTCCTTTTTCAATTTTTTTTCTAAATGAGGATAGATCGTGATTTTCAAATCTTTAACTTCTACTTCCAAGATAAATAAGTCAGCTTTTTTGTTCTTGTACAGAATTAATTCCATTTTATAATTTAGGGGGTTTTACCTATCATTGATTTTTCTGCATCAAGAGGTGGAATAACAGAATTTCTTTATAAAAGAAAAATTGATCCATTCCAGAATGAGGTTACTTTGAGAGCATCAGGGCGGGGAAAAAGATGTAATTAGGTTTCCTACAGAGGTAACCGAGAAGGAATGTAAAGTTGAAATAATTTGTAATTACAATGAAAAGAACTCCAAATTATATCAAAGATCTTTAAATACTAAGAAAAGACAACTGCCTTGTTTCTTTCTTCACTAATCAAGTATTTGAAGTAGATATTTTTAACCTGCAATAGCTCCTAAGTACATCAATTTAAAGGCCTAGCAAAAATTACTATAACATAAACAAAGCACATTTGCAGGTTATTTTAAAGTCCCATAGGTGCTGTTTTCAATGCTGTTCCCTCTCTCTGCTTCTCCTTAGGAAATGCACTGGTGGCAAAACAAACAAACCCACCAATATTCAGAGATGATTTAAAATAGGGAGGCTTTGTAGGAACAGAAATTCACCACACCATAGCTCAGGGTTCAGCTTTATATGAGGTAATCTAGGTAATTATAGGAAGGCAAGCCTGACTTTAGCCCTGGATAGAATAAATAGCTAATATGGTACTCAATTAATACAAGAAGGATGTGTAATTAATGTCAATCAAGGATTTATGGTAGCTAGACCCTATCAAACTAACCTGACATTTTCATGAGATGAAACATTTAGTGGAACAACATAATAGCAATGTTGCAACTTATCCAGATTTGTGTGTGGCATTTGATATAGCACTGCCACTGATTAAGAAACTTGAATGCTATGAGATCAACATCAGATGGATTTAACTGATATGTTTCAAAATATAAGTTCCCACAGTGAATCATCAAATGTCTGTTTTTCAAAGTGGTCTTTGCAGTGATCATCTCCCAGCTCTACACTATTCAAAAAGAATTGTTAATGATCTGGAAGAAGGCATAAATTAATCACCCATAAATTTTCCAGATGGCACAAAATCTGAGGGAGTAGAAAATAATGAAAAGTAAGTCACTGATAAAGAAAGAGGAACAGCTCACCCAGACAAGATTAAATACGTTTCAAAACAGCCAAAGATGAAGGCACACCTTTAGAAGGGCTGTGCATGCAGGAGGAAGGACTCTATGTTACAATACAATACAATACAATACAATACAATACAATACAATACAATACAATACAATACACCAGGTTGGAAGAGACCTTCAAGATCATTGCGTCCAACCCATCAAACAATCCAACCCACCCAATAACTAGACCATACAGCCAAGCAACCCATCTCTGCCAAGGGAAGCAGCAATTTGAAATCACTGAGCTTTCTGTTGGACAATCAGCTGAACTGGAGCCCTCAGGATGGCACTATGGTTAAATTGTCTAACAAAAAGTGACGGAAATCAACACATTTAAGCAAACCTTATCATCTGTGTAGTTGGCACTGATGGCATCACTACTGTAATTGTGACTGCTTCCAATGTGTGAAACTTATGAAAAACATAGAGAATTGGTGAAAGTATGCACTTGCCAATTACACAACTTGAAGTTTCGGTGGTGTAAAGGATTGCCTTAGCAGGTCTTTCAGACTTCATATTTCATACCTCAGCAGTTGAACATTTCCAAACAGTTCCATGGGACCAGTGAGGATGTTGAAATATTAGCACACAAACCAGATTACCCTATACAATTCTGCTTTGGGACACAACTTTTCTTCATGAAAATATAGAAGGGGAAAACAATTTTAAAATTAAGTTATATAGAAATTGGAAATTGCATTTGTACTGTTACAGACATGATACAAGAATGATACCAAAGCTATTGTGATTGATTAAATATCCTAAAGGTCACATTTAACAATACCATGAGACCTGCCTTAATACAATGTAAGGTGTTGATTCAGTCATGCATATGGATTCCTATGTATTTCTGTGGAAATTAAGATCAAGTGACTTAATTTATGATATAAAAATAAATTACTAAGTAGGTACTATGTTTATCATTATTCTAGTTATTGTAAGAAATGCATAAACTCTATTTATAAAGTTAAGTCAGATTGATTTTGGGTATTGCTCTGCTTATCTAACATGGCTTTGAAAAGTCACTCCTGGAAACAATTTAGAAACTTCTTTTGTTATGCCAGAGGAACTTGGCTGGGGATTTCCAAATTGATTCTTATGTTCACCATGGAAGCATAAATCATACCAAAGCATAAATCAAACCAAATCATTAGGTGGGTTTCAACAAGATAAGTTAAGTAGTGATTAAACCAGAGACATTAGAATTTTCATGTGGTGAATGGATAGGTTTGTGAAGGAAGGAGAGTCTAAACTCAGAAAAGTCTCCACATTTGTTTGCCTGTTTGCTAGCTCCAGCCCCTTTTTAGATCACAAATTAGAAAAGATAGAGTAAAACTACGACAGTAAGTCTAGTTTTCTTGTTGCATAACTTGCATTTATGCTTTAGTAATTAATTTTATTCCTTTTACTTGCCATGCCACTGGGCAGAGAAGAATGTAACAGTTCTTAAATAGTAAAGCAATGGCCAGAGCCTCTGGTAAATATGAAAAATGGTCTGAAACTTGTCTTGTATAAATCTGAATAATTCTGTTTTCATATCTGGATAAATAGGTTGTCATAATCTTACTTCATAGGTATTAGGTTCTGTTACAAGAATTCTTATCTGCTGTTTTAATTAGCACTCCCGATTCACCATATTCACTGTGATTCTTTAATTTTTTTTTTTTTTAAGTACATGATATCTGGAGTAATCTATAATGCATAAGGTAAACTAACATGGACATCAATAAAGAAGAAAAAATGTCAGGAGATTTCTTAGTATTAAGAAACATTTCAGAATGTTTAATTACTCCTAGTAATACTACGGCATTGAAAATATTCTAATGGCTCCAAGGACAGACAGACATGGTTCCTTTCACAAATAACCAACCACATCACCGTACACAAACAAGAATGAATCAGTAATACAGCAATGTAATGGAGACTTCCTGTAATGACAGGATAATTTGTTAATTTACCGTCTTCACATGTTGATAACATCACAAAATAGACTATTTTTGATACTCAAAGTGCTAGACAATTTATTTCTGCTTTCAATTGAAACAGAAGCAAAGTGAGCTTTTCATAGCAAAATGAGCTGATAAAAGCAAAATGAGACTTTAAAAAAGTGAAGTATATTTCATCCGAATAGAGAGGCTTGAGAAGAATAGCTTTGGATGATTGAAAAAAAATTATTTGGTAAGCTGCCTATTTAAAGCATCCAAAATGAGCACTATTCCCTTGATTTCTTAGTCCAGCCTATTCCAGATCAGCACAGACTCCCTGTGGAATAGATGGGCTGTGAAAATATTACATAATATTGCTGTCCACAGTGCCAAACATAATGACAGTAGACATGCAGAAAAAGGAAAAATATTCAAATTATACAGGAATGCTTAGAATTGCTACAAACAGTTATTCTTATAAGTACCACAGCACTTAGAGAAGCAGGACAAAATCTTACCGCTGTGTTTCCATTGCATCTTTGGGACTGGCAAGCACCTTTGATTCTGTTGGGAATCAGCACATCATCCCAGCAAGATGGACCCTTCAAAATAAAATCAAAGCATATAAAGGCTTTAATCTATCTAATAAGTACACATATAAAACTTGGTTTTGTTGCTGCTTTTCCTACCACCATTTCTTTTATACTTTAGCTAGACAGTTTTACCATGTTTAAGCTGAAAAAGTCCAATCAGATTCTATGACAATATAGATCAGGGAAGTTCAGACACCGAATAAAACAATAGGCACATTTTCTCAGATCAAGAAAAGGATTGGCTTAATTATGATCAAAAAGCTACAAAAACTCATCTTCTGGTTCAACACTGTTTACAGCGAGTCAAGATCAACATGAGGGCATGTTGGGGAATTTGCTGACTTTAACCAACAACGTAAATCCTCAAGGATGCAGAGCCAGTGTTTTGGGCATCTCCAGCATCTCATACTTGATAAGGTTCCCCTGGGATCTCAGTACATTCTTAAGGTAGACAGTATTAATATAACTTCATCAATTCCTCTTTCTCAGACCATTTTATCCTAAGGTAAACAGTGTCAGCCTAACTTTAAACAATCAGCTGTCACTGCAAAACAGAGTAAAGGTTGAGATTACAAAACAGATTTATTAATATTCCACAAATGCAAATTAGGGTGGATAACAGAATGCTTTATCAAATAATATTTAAATATATGGCATATTGAGGAATAATTTTAAAGTTCTTTCCAGAACATGAACCAAAAAATAAATTACATTAGTGCAATTATTCTCTTTTAACATTAATGTCGCACCAATTGATATTTATTCCACAGACAATAAGAAGAATTCAAGAACTAGATATTACGTTTACAGACATCCATGTACATAGCAGAAATAATTAAGAAAGTATTAATACTTAAAACATCTGCTGTTTGGATTACTCAGTATTTGAGATGGTATGGCCACACTGAAATAACAGAAAAACATTACCCAGAGGAGAAATTATGACCATCAAGAAGTGTAACTGAATTAGTGAAATTATTACCTACTTAAATCATATCTGAATTACAAAATAATCTAGTAACATATCAAGTTCCATCTCCTTGTTACATTTGCATAAGACATTTCACCAGCAAAGTGTATATACAGCTGAGATAGCTTTGAACTAGCTCAGTAGTAGAATCTTAGCTATAAATTGTTGACTCAATCTAACTTGAAAGTTTTGCAAAACACGTTAGTTTGTGCTGAGCTCTGCTCTCCTACCATCATAGCTGAAGTGCTGGCATTTGAGATAGGTACAAAAGGAGTTTGAACACATGTAAGTTGTATTGCATGTATAAATAGGAGTGAATACAAGAAATAAAGGATGAGAAACAAGAAGCAAGAGTGCTTTATAAATTTTAGGGGCAGAGAGGGGATGTTACTTCACTTGTGCATGATTAATACAAGACTCTCAAAATTAATCATGCTATGCCAGTGTATACACAAAAATATTCACAGGATTGCTACACACTAGATAATTTAAAACAATCTTGTATAAGAAGTTCCATAGTTACACATAATCAATTCCGGTGCTAATTACTTTGATTTCATAAGAAAAAAAGTGCTTCAAGCTAAAGTTTTTAGAGGAATCAGTCCTTCAACCTCACTGAATTATTTCAGGAGAGAATTCCCCAAATATTTAACAGTTTGCAGGTCTAGGTCCACAATCACAACAATCTAAGAAAGGATAGTAATTCTTAAACAAGAAAGAAAACATACCTAGGACCATTTATAAGGCTGAGTGATTTTCTAGAAAAGTTCATATGTAAAGTGGATTTGAAACAGCATCACTCTGTTGATTATGCCCCAGTCTCATAGTACCTGAGAAATGAGCAGCTGATTTGCAAAATATAATTGAGAAAACATCCTTGAAGGAACTGGAACAGAAAGGAACTGATGCAGTATTGGCTACTACCAGAATACAACTACTATAATTAGCATTAGATTATGTCCAAATATGCTTAATATGGCAATATCTTTTTATGTATCAATAGCAACAACAATAGGAAGAATTTTGGTGTCTGATTTACAAGGGAAAGCTAGTGTGGCACACAGCATGGTGTCAACTTACAGTGCTCTCTCATTCTGGAATAATTTCCTCATGACATTTCTCATGTACACAAGAGTCCTTTGTGTGAAGCAGCTCTCTATCTGAAACAGGAGCATGTCATCTTCCACTTAAAGCATTCTAAAAGTATGTACACAGGGAACTAGTTACATAGTCCTAAACTATCAGCTATTACACAGCTGTTCACTCACAGAATCATTAAGGCTAGAAAAGACCTTTAAGGTCATCAAGTCCAACTCTCAATTCAACACTACTGTAGCTAACAACTTCCTATTTTTTTCCTACCTAAAATACTCACCATAGCCAGCACTTATATTAACTCTTGATGGGCATAAATCCCATAAGAAAGAAGCATTCAGAAGCATTCAACTTTTTTTTTTTTTCTATTATTAACCAGACCCAAATTTAATTCAACAGAATTTTCTCGTTCTAGCAAGCATTAGATGAAGTTCTTAAGAGACAAATTAATCCAGCAGTAGAAGTCCAAGGACATCTTTGGTTGTGTCTGCCTGGCAGCAAGGAGTAGGAGGAAATACCCAACAAATAAATTCCAACAAAATAAAAGAAACCAATTCAAAATTCTATGCCTTACTTTCCAAGAACAGAAAAATCTTGTGCATGTTTGTGCCTGATATTCTTCAGGGTTATATTTTCTTACTAATGATAATGCAATATGTTTCCAAAAGACTTTGTGTGCTTAAGAATTTTACTTTTTGTTTTAAAAAAAGGCAAACCTGACATTTGTCCTTGAAAAGCACCATGTATTCAAAATGTTAATGTTTCCTTAGTGATGGCACCGAGAAATGTCATTGCTATAATTGCATCAAAATAAAGTTAGAAATTCTGGTGAGATAAACACTTTCTTTCTTTCTAAGTAAAGCTTGTCAAACTGAAAGCCAGCCAATCACTTGTGTTGTAAGTCTGCACACTGTAGCGCTTGTAATTATTAGTTTGCATTAATCAAGAACACCCTGTGAGAAGAACAAAGCCTTCTGATTGTGAGATTAAAGCAATTGCCCTTCTTGTACACCAGCAAATGGCTCACAGAGAAAGCTATGGATTAAAACGGATGCATCAGACAAGACCTTTCTGGTGTATAAATGGGAAAATGACAGAATAAAGAAAGAAATAGGTCACTGAATAGAAAAAAGACATGTCAGAAATAGTCAAGTATTTCCCAAATAACTAAATGTGCACATTTTTAGGCTTTGGGTGTATAACAGTTATTCCTTCCCTTCAGAGTGGGAAGACAGGAAAAACGTTGGCAAATGGCATATTAAATTTGAACTGAAGCTTCTATGCAGCATACAAACAAAAGGCAAAATGTAGGTAGTTTTTTAAATGTATGAGGGGAGTACTGGAAACCTGTGTACGTTCCACCAGTATATTGTACTGGTGTCCAGTACAGTGTGTAGTATACTCTCAGTGTTCTTTCCATCCAGTAGCCAAGAAAAGGTTTTGCATTGTAGAATCACAGCTGTATTTTGGTCAACAACTGCTTAAAAAATAAAATAAAAATAAAATAAAATAAAATAAAATAAAAAAATAAAATAAAATAAAATAAAATAAAATCTCTGAGAACAGAAATACTGTCTAGAGATCTCAGGTGACAAATTATTCAAAATGCAGTTGCTGACAGAATTGTTGACCTGTGAAGCCAGGGAGAGGTCAGAAGCAGAGGTCAGCAGCAGAAACCAGTGATTCATCAAAGACTCTGAATCATTTAAATGGCTGGAAACTATCCATGTATTCAATGCTTTGTATTTTCCCTGCTTTATATTCTCCCCCAGTGAACAATATGCAGCAGAATCTCATTAAGACACATCTTTGTATCTACTAATATCTACATGAGAGACATAAATCATTGAAATGTTGAGCAAATGGCACAACCAAGGGACAAGTATTAACGCAGAATGATTTTTAAAGTTATGTAAGAAATAATTTCAGGTACTTCAAAGTGTTTAAAAAACAGCATGCAAGCCACTGGAAAAGTAGTAAACCTAATGTGAACCGTGCAAGCACTTCAATTCCTCTGATAAATGATGGCTACTGACATGTATATGTGAGCGTATTTTAAGAGCTAACCACTGTATGGTGACCCCTCAACATGATTGCAGTACCCTGGGAAATAAGACAAAAGGAGACCCCCAAAATGCCAGGTTTACTTAATAAAAATTTATTTCCTTTTAGCCACACTAACAGCTGTGTACCCACACCAAGCTGCCAGACCTCTCTGTTCTAGTGCCAGTACAGAGAACTCCATCCCTCTGATCCAGTTGGAACTAAGATATATTCTGAAGGCAAATATACATAATGCAAACACAGCTTAACACGGGCCATGAATGTTACATGAACAGCAATAGATCCTGCCTACTGTCACAAGCCCAACCCATCTTAGCAGAAAGGATAATAGTGCTTTTGCTGCTGTTTTCTTCTACTCTTGTAAATGCCAGGTTGAGCTTGCTTTCACAATACAGGCACTTCAGCCTAGAAAAATAACTTTGTTAGGGAATGCCTAGAAAAATAACTTTGTTAGGGAATGCACATTTTCCTACAAGAGCATAGACATTTTTACTAAATAATCAGAGCTGCTTGCCCTAGCATCAGCTGACTAAAGCTTGTCGGCTTCTCTACAAACAGTGCCCTCCAAGACTTTTATTCCTGTTATGCTACTTCTGTTTTAGACCAAGTAATTTGTAAGATGACTACAGACTGTCAGATCTGAGAGGCTCATGGAGTCTTGGAACAGATGTGTAAGTCTGAAGAAGGGTCAACAGATGATAAAACCTCAAGGAATTCAAAAAAGTTTAGAGTCTGAATATAAAGAAAGAACAGTGCTTTTTCTTGGATAGACAAAAGAGTACTGATTAAACCTGTTACTACTGATAAATCAGTGTACTGATACTCTTTTTTCTTTCAACATCCCCAACCCAGAACATGATTTGCTCTTCATGTTCTGCATGTGTCATTAAAGTGTCATTGCTGAATGTCATACTGTTTCTTCTGAGCATAGTATAGATAAAACATATTCAAACAAAAACTTTAATCCTATTTCATTAGTGATGGAGATTAAAATTAAATCTTTTAGATATAAAATATGGATTGGTGTAAGGTCTTAACAGGCTTAATTTTGGAGAGCAATCTAATCATCTTTTGAGGCACTTACTAAGAAAAATCTAGCTGCTACACAAGTGATACTCAATTAGACTCATCAGAAAAGATTTGTATGGCATATTTCTAACAACAGAGATTAGAAACCTCTTTTCTATTCAGAAAAAAAAATCTAAGGCACTTGCTAGATTTCTACTGAATGCTCAGATATCGTAGAGAAATGATTGGTTTGTTCCTAAGTAAAAGCTAAGACACAGCAACTCTCTAGGACACAGGTGATACATTCTATGATTCTGAGATACTGCACATTTCACTGAAGGTAAAACTAACTCATTTACCAGGGACCAACTTTGACACAGAATCCCATAGAGCAGGGAGCACAGTATAGAAAAGACTACTAATTTAGTCTTTGGGCTAGTTTTAAGGGGGTCTGTGGAATAAGAATGGGAGGACTGGAGCCAACTTCTTAGTCTACATAGCACACTAAAGGATCCAGAAGAAATATTTTGGTTATTATTGACCATGGCCATTAGAGTAACCAATAAAGCACATAGAGAGTTTTATTCATATTAGTTATAATACTGAATTAGAGTTAATCATGTTTTAAGTCTTTGTGGGGTTGAACCTAACAGTTTGATTTATAGTGGTAAATAAGAGATGAAATTTTCCTTTCAGAATGCTCAGCCTAATTAGTAAATCGACAGTTTTATGTCAATAGATACAACTTCCAAAACTCAGTAGCTGACAATTTGTCACTGCTTGCAGACGTGCAATTAGGAAGGCTTCCTGTATGCTAGTTATTTCAAATCAAAGATCAGAGAATCGTATCTCTAACTGAAAATGCAGGCAAGTAGAGAAAACCAATTTCCAACATTTTGATCATTACTGCTTTCTGATCACAAGTATCTTAAAAAAACCCAAACCCAACAACAACAAACCCTAAAGAAAACATGTTAATAAAATGCTTTTTTAATAAGTTTTGGTCTTTCTTTTCATTCATATTGTATTATAGGACATGGACTAAGACTAAGCCCACTGATCTCAACTAAATAGTGAAGGCTTATACAAAGATACCCATGATAAAGGTTTCCGGAGTCATCACTTCATCAAAAACACTTCACAATGTACATTGTGTTGCCACATATTCTGTTTTTATATAAACAAATAATTGGTCCATAGTGCACTTTTAGACAGTTACTTTGGGAGGCCTTCCCCACCAAAAAGGGGCAAACATGGTTTTATCTAGGAGAAGTCATGTTTGACCAACCTGACAGCCTTTTATGAGGACAAAAACAGGTGGATAGCTGATGGTAGAGCAGTGGATGTGGTTTATCTCGATTTCAGTAAAGCATTTGATACCACAGCATCCTTGCAGCTAAACTGAGGAAGTGTGGTCTGGATGAACAGGCAGTGAGGTGGATTGAGAACTGGTTGAAGGAAAGAAGTCAGAGAGTTACAATCAATGGGTTGGAGTCTAGTTGGAGACCTGTATTTAGTGGAGTCCCTCAGGGGTCAGTACCAGGACCAGTGCTGTTCAGTATATTCATCAACAACCTGGATGAGGGCACAAAGTGCACTATCAGAACTGGAGGAATATCTGTAATTCTCTAAACTTGCCAAATATCTACTGTGCCCATTGAAATTACAACATTCAAAAGGAAATGATCCAATTACAAGTGTTACAACCAGTAAATCCCACTGAGGCCAATATATGCAGCAGCAGCATTTTAAAAATATTCTGGTTTTGGTTGCTGCTACTGCTGTGACGACTTCAGGAATCTTCCTGAAAGGAAGCAGACACTGCTTGCAAACAGGAGATATTAAGATCTGGTACTCTTCTGAGCTGAGCCAAGTACATCCTAACAGCAGCAAGAGGACTGGTTATTTGAGATACAACTTTCTACATTAAAAATATTCATCCATTTGGTTAGGCTATTTTCAAAGCCTAACCAAAATATTGCTTCTGTTTCTGTCCTTTCCATCCCCAAGTCACAGTTACAAACTGTAACCCAAGCAAAAGGAAATTAAAATTTAATTTGTATCTCAGCTTTTTCCAAAGTGGCAGCTGCCCACAGTGCATGGAATTTGTCCCAAAGAAAGTTCTGAACTGTGACAGCAGCTGCAAGGGAGCCTTCTTTACCCCCTGGCATAGCCAGGGCCTGAGCTGCACCAGACACCTGCCCCAGGGGCCCCTACTGAAACTCCCTGCAGGGTGAGAGGGAGCTACTGCCTCAGGGCCACACTTACACAACACAATACAATACAATACAAGACAAGACAAGACAATACAATACACCAGGTTGGAAGAGACCTTCAAGATCATAGCGTCCAACCCATCAACCAATCCAACCCACCTAAACAACTAAACCATGCAACCAAGCACCCCATCAAGTCTCCTCCTGAACACCTCCAATGAAGGTGACTCCACCACCTCCATGGGCAGCCGATTCCAAAGGGCAATCACTCTCTCTGTATAGAACTCCTTCCTAACATCCAGCCTAAACCTCACCTGGTGCAGCCTGAGACTGTATCCTCTTGTTCTGGTACTGGCTGCCTGGGAGAAGAGACCAACCTTTGCCTGTCTACAACCTCCCTTCATGTAGTTGTAGACTTGAGTTGTAGAGTTGGAGGGCCCTTGCAAGATTTGGCACAATTTAAAAAAGGAAAATAGTAATTAGAATAAAAATAAATTGTCTCTAACCACAGAAGGAGTCAATTTCTAAGAGTCAGAGTGCTCGAGGAAGTGAAGCACTTTCAGGATCTGGTAACACATCTTTCCATAATTTAATTTAAAAGCTCTGTTCTACCGAAACATTTGAGCCACTTCATACCTTTTAGGCAGAGAAGATCTAGCCAGCCCTGCAATTCAGATGAATCATAACTGAGGTCTGCATGAGAAACATACAAACTATATGAAGTAGTACCCAAAAATATAAAATCTAAAATAAGCCATTATACAAGCCAAGCATTACAATTAGCATTTTGCTAATAATGCTAATGAGACACATTGTAATTCACATTAACCTGAGTCGTAGTTAAGCAAAGATAATAAACCAAAAATGTAAAATGAAAAAATAAATTCTCATGAATACTCCACAGTAATAACTGAATTCAGATGTGATAATTGCATGCCACATCATTCAATTTTTAAATATTTTTCTTTAACAAGACTTTTTAAAAAAGCTTTTGACAGAGAGCTAGAGCATTCCCAATAAGGATGATACCTGGAGAATTCATTAGCTCATCAAGTCCTTTTCACAAGTCACTGTGAGACATGCCCAGAGACAACAGTCAAAGTATGCAGGCTGCATCAGGTCCACATGGAGAGGATACTGCCTTTAGCTGCATGTTCCTATTCCCTTTCCCTATCTGCTATCATCTACTGCATCCTTATTTCCATTGTTTATAATTTTATCCACAGGGGCTCACTCCCATTCCTGTAGGAACACACATGCTCTAAGTATATGTCATGTTCATTTAAAAAAAAATAAATAAACCCTTCCACAATTTTACTAAGTATAAAGTTCTCAACTAATTAAACTAATCAATACCAAGACCTAAAGCAAGAGGGTCTCTAGCAAGAGACTGATTTCAAAAGGTGTTCAAGCAATTTTTCAGTTACTGCAGTTATATAAAACTGTAAAATCAAGATTACACACTACAGTATCTGAAGCAAATAGATTGCTATATAGTCCATTTTTGATTTTACACATAATCAGACACCCTGAATGACAAAACCATACCAATTTCAGCAACAACATTCCTACGTTCCAAAATGAAAGGTACTCATAGGATATCAAAGACTTTAAACAAATAATAATAAAACAACAAAACAACTAAATAACATTGTCATTTTTCTGATGCTACAATTGTTGCAAACTTTACATACCCACCACATCATTATCGCCTCCTGTGCCAGACGTGGGGAGAACTTCTGTTAAAGAAGGGACAACAGAGGTAGCAGCAGATGGACTGACTGCAACTCCTGCTTGTGAATGAACCTTTCTCCTGCCTCCCCCCTCGCTACCACTGACCACGGGGAGAGGAGCAAATGAAAAAAATTATTTTTATTGAGACAGTCATCAGCAAATTTGCAGATGACACCAAGTTGGGAGCATATGTTGGTCAGTTAGAGGGTGGAAGGGCTCTGCAGAGGCTAATGGGATAGCATTCAACAAGTCCAAGTGCCAGGTGCTGCACTTTGGCCACAACAACCCCATGCAGAGCTACAGGCTGGGGTCGGAGTGGCTGGAGAGCTGCCAAACAGAGAGGGACCTGGGGGTGCTGATCGACAGCCGCCTGAACATGAGCCAGCAGTGTGCCCAGGAGGCCAAGAAGGCCAATGGCATCCTGGCCTGCATTAGGAATGGTGTGGCCAGCAGGAGCAGGGAGGTCATTGTGCCCCTGTACTCTGCTTGGGTTAGGCCACACCTTGAGTACTGTGTCCAGTTCTGGGCCCCTCAGTTTAAGAAGGACATCGAGACACTTGGACGTGTCCAGAGAAGGGCAACAAGGCTGGTGAGAGGCCTTGAGCACAAGCCCTATGAGGAGAGGCTGAGGGAGCTGGGGTTATTCAGCCTGGAGAAGAGGAGGCTCAGGGGCGACCTCATTGCTCTCTACAACTACCTGAAAGGTGGTTGTAGCCAGGAAGGGGTTGGCCTCTTCTCCCTAGCAAACAGCACCAGAACAAGGGGACACAGTCTCAAGCTGCACCAGGGGAAGTTTAGGCTCGAGGTGAGGCAAAAGTTCTTCACCGAGAGAGTCATTCACCATTGGAATGGGCTGCCCGGGGAGGTGGTGGAGTCGCTGTCCCTGGAGGTGTTCAAGAGGGGACTGGATGTGGCACTTGGTGCCATGGTCTAGTCATGGGGTCTGTGGTGACAGGTTGGACTCGATGATCTTTGAGGTCTCTTCCAACCTTAGCGATACTGTGATCATTCAAAGTTGAATGCATCAATATTTTAGGTACTTGGTAACAAAAGAAATCCTTCATTCAGGATTCATTTAAGGTTACATTGCAAGCATGAGTTTTTAGGGTTTGAATTGGTCAGGTTTTGTTTCTCCCAAACACAATACTGATAATACACACAAAAGAAATGAAAATATGATTCTTAAATCATTTTACAAAACCAGATAGCTAGTGTTAAAGAATTAAGGCTCTGCCAGGCAGGTCAGCTTTATGAGAGACTCCATCCATCACATGGAACTCCCGGCTGGCAGGCAGATATCTGAGCATGAAAATGGCCATGAGAGCAGCTAGTATGACAGCCTTGGAAGAGATTAGGAAAAGGCAAGAAAAGTCATCAAAATACTACAAAATAAATATAAGCAGGAAATAGAGACAAGGAAGCATTTCTGTCTGTGAAGTAAATGTGCTGCTAGGGTATTGCATGACAGATAGTACAGGACCTTTTCTCACAGCAGAAAACTCCTCAGCTAAGAACCTGGTTTTGATTACGGTATCTGAATTTTTTCTGAATCTTCTCTACTATGCTAAACCCCTGAAGTATACAAAAAAAAAAAAAAAAAAAAAAAGGCAACCAAAACGCCCCCTTCCCCCCAAAAAAAAACCCAAAAACCCCCACACCAACAAACCAAACAAAAAACCAACAAATCTATCTGTAGCCATCTCTAGTAAGTTTTGGAGGTCTGACCACTAGAATTCTGAAATAAGAGCAATGTTCATGGTTTTCACCTGAATCACTGAAAAGGTGAAGCAACTCAGGCTAAAGCAGCATTTGGACTCAACTCTCCCATTTTCTGATGGAAGATCTCGAGAAGGCCCCTGCTTAAAGTTAAGGGGTGTCCCTACCACCTGAGTTTAGTAGCAACCTAGTATTGTTTGTGCCTGCAAGGTGATGTCTGTGAATATCATACTGAATCAGGCTTTGAAGAAGATTAAGTTGGAGAAATGCTTCATTTTGTTACACCTGCTCTGAACTGATCAATTAATTCTAGGAGCTTCTTTATGTTAGGATAACTCCATTCAGCACCCACCCTGTTTCAGGCTCATCAGCACTTTCCTAGATCTATATTTTTGTTTCCCTCCACACAGTAGGCAAAGATTCACTACGGTATAAAAAGAGTAATTCTCCATTCAGAGATGGTATGTCTGAAGTCACTTCACAAACATTAGAATGTCTAGACATAGGTTACTTTAAAAGGTGACTATCAAGATATTTTGAAATGCATAATTCAGGATATATCATCTAGAAGCCACACAAAACATCATTTAATTTCAGGGTAGATTTCAGATATCCACTGAATTCTGACCAGTGCAAAGAAAATATTTTAGTGTTTAGGATGTGATATCTGTATTTAATTTATGAAGGTTATGACTTGCATTCAAATTACTGAATTCATTTCAGGCTAAGACCACTTGTATGCCAAGCATTTCTTATTTTTAGAAAAAAAGTAGGCTCTTGGTCATAAAATCAGGATAATTCTACATTGGCTTGACAGTCATTGTAAACATATCTGCATTTCCACAGATTCTATTACATTTTATGCTAAGACAAAGTTTTCTTTTCTTTTAGTGCAATCACTGTTAGCATGTTTCTTTTCCCCTAGGGAAAGAAAACAGATAGATTATTTAAATGTTTGGCATTTTAAAGTGCAAGACTAACATTCTAACTGTTACTATAATGCTGTTTTCCCTGTTTATGGCACAGTGTAAACCACGACAACAAATAAAATTCAGGTGATTAACCAGAATTAACATTATGACTAATTCACAGTTTGGTGCCTATGGCAGTGACTTAATCAGTTCTTTATTTATCATTATTAGGCTTAGCTATAACAAATCTAGTTGTAATAATAGAAAGGATCTAGAACTGGCAGTTGAATAATATAGATGTGCAATAAAATACAATATATTTATTCATAACCAATAATGTGCAAAACTTTATCGAACACACACATATGTACCCATACATGCACACTATCTCAGCCATTCAATTCTACACAACTGCTGCTTATAACTGTGGCCCACCATTACAGGTCTTACCCATTTCTCCAAGATTCAGTTTCTATACTAGGTACAAGTTGTTCCTCATTGCCAATTTATGCTCTTTATTTCAGGTTTTGGTCTATTCTGGTCTAAACACTGCACCTCAAGCCCAACTCAGAGCCCAAAACTGCAACTCTGTGAACAAGACAATTATAATTTGTAGCAGTGGTTTCTCTTCAGAAAGCAACACATATGTAGTCCCACCACCTACCACCTGCAGGCTATAGGCAAGAAAATGTACTGAAGTATGCTCTTGTGGGGAAAAAAAACAAAACAAAACAAAACAAAAAAACAAAACAATTAACAGCTCTGAAGAAAAACAAAAGAATACACTGAATGCTTCCTCGATGAGAGGAAACCCAAGCACTTAGTTATCTTCATACAGTTTCTTTACCTCTGTTTCTCAAGTTATGAGGTGCTTTACTTGTCTCTACGTAGCAGTAATGAAAAGCTGTAAAAGACTGGAGTTAATTTGTAATTTTTTTGGCAGCAAGTTAAAACTGTATCCAGGTATCCCTTCTCATAACTTCATTAATTTGGAAGGCTATAAAAGCCTAAATGGGTGAAATGTTATATCATAAATACATAGAACTCTAATAAGAGTGCCATTTCACACATCAGTATGACATTCCTTTCCTTTTAATTCATACCAATACCTTTCCATTAATTGCACTTGAACAATATCTGAATTGTCAATACAAGGCCATGAGTTTTCCTCTCATAGAGCTTTGACAAGTTTACACACTGCTAGAAGACCAAACAAATATTCTTGAGCTGTTGTACATTTTGACAATACATCTAGATCTGAAAAAAACAAACTAACTAAAAAACCCAACAAAACTAAACCAAACTAAACCAAACCCAAAACAACAAACCTTAAAAGTTTAGATGAGTTAAAATAAAGAACAAAAGAACACATTCATGGTCTCCAATTCTTGAGCTCTCACCTGCTGCATCTTTCCTACCTTCCTCAGGTGGAACAATAGTTTTGAAATGGAGTCTAATTCTCTAGTGCTATGTTGTTACCAGCACAGACTGCAGCTATTCCTTTATACATAATAATTATTCTTAAGTATTTAATTACTGTGTAAATATCCATGCACTGCATTGGACAAACTCTCATCACGTATAACTTAATTTACTGAACTATAAAAAGGGCTTGTAGTTCAATAGCTAAAAGGACAAGCTGTGGGCTGGAATTTGAAACACCAGACCTCTGTTCAGAGCTCTCACTTGCCTACTGAGTAGCTATGGGAACATCACTTTCTCTCTTTGCCCACCTTTGTCTGAAATTGTAATATATTGATTTCCTTCATATTTCCTCAGAGCTACTAAGAAGTTGCTCTAGATTTTAGCATAGATTTTAACACAATCCATAATTTAGCATAACTTTAACAATATTCACAACAACAGGATTGATTAAAAAATAAAAATTAGTACAGAAATTAATGACTGAAGTGGTCCTACTGACTCTTGTGGTAGAATTATGAACAAACAAACAAACCAACTTGAACCAATATTCTGTCAGTATTACAAAGAAACAACATTAAATATCATCAGTTCTGTACTTAAATTTTATCTCTCTTCGGCAGATTCAGCAGATGTAAAGACTGTATTTTCTATTACACTAGGGCATTTGAAGCTCAGAAAAACAAATGGTTGCCTTTTACAACCACTGTTTGCAAGTAACTTCTCATTCTTAATATATCAACCTATGCATTGTCACTTTTGTCTAATTATACTGTATAATCACAGAAAATACACTACATTAGATGTAAAATTAGATGTGTTGGTAGGTCTCCATGCACCCACTATTAAAAAGCTAACTCAAGGAGGGATAGAGGAATGAATAAAAGCCCCCAACAACAACAAAGAAACCAAACCAAAATACCCAACTCTTAATAGCTCTATTTTAGCTGTTTCATGTTTTTCATGATAGCCATCCTTGTTATCTCAAATTGATATGCATGTGCCAGCCTTGTCTCATTTGTTATAAAAGCAATGACCTTTCAAATGCTTTCTCAGTCTTCCTTTAAAAGAAATAACCACAAAGATGTGAGTGCCAGTGAAGTGGAAAATTAGCCTTCTGAAACAAGTAAACCATCCTCCCCACTATATTAAGAAAATCGCAAGACCGAACAACAAAAAACATGCTGAACCATGTAAGGCTGATTTTACTGTGCATGCTCCAAAAAGTCCTTGACATTGCTAATGTTTGTCTTGGGTATAGGTCCCAGAGCCAAACCGCCATATGGAACAGATTTGAACTACCATCCAGAGGCATTTCAGGATCTGAACCAAAAGGTTTACAGCATTACAATCCAGTTAATTCTATTGCTTCTAATTCCAGCTGGACTTAAAGTTTTATCAGTGCACTCCAGGCCTTCAGATACATCCTATCACAGTAACACCAATTCCCAGAGAATTCAAGTCCATGACCCAAGTGAGATTAAATCCCTCCAGATAGCCCAAGTAAATGGCTCATAACTCGTTTCTGTCACTTTCTCTAATGCCTTTGTACCGTGAAAGAAACCAGCAAAGGTGTAAATATCTACAAATTATTAGCTGCACTTTTTCCTTTGGCTGCTATCAGCGATTCCAGTTGTCTGGCTCCTGCTGAGAACATCACAGATATTTACTGCCTGAACTTTTTCTTTAAATACTGCACTAATCATCTGTGGAATATTTGTATTCTATCAACCTGAGCTCTGTTATTTTCGGTGACACACAGAAACAGACACAGAGATACAAAAAACCAAAATAAAACAGAGAAACGCTGAGGAGACAAGAGAGATGCACAGGCAAAAATTTCTTCTGCTAGTATGTCTAGACAAAACTACACCCTCAGTTGGTCTCAGGGTGGTCCCAACTAAATTGGCTAAAAGAGTTATCTGAAAATTACTAAGAATTAAAATATGACAAGGAAGCACTGTCTGTTAGCAGTTAAAGCAGTCAAGGAAGCTGAAATGATGTGTTTATGACTTACTTAGATACCTTTAAGTAGAAAAGGACATTATGCCTATGCAACCTCTATGAAATTGGATAGAATCATAGAATCATAAAGTCATAGAATGGCTTGAATTGGAAGCAACCTACAAGATCATCTAGTTCTAACCTTCTTGCCACGGGCAGGGTCACCTCCCACTAGACCAGGTTGCTCGGAGTTAACAGGTCCTAAACACTTCCAGGGATGAGGGATCCACTTCTCTGGGCACCCCGTTTGTGACAGCCAAATCTTCTACTGCCTCAAAACAGTGCATGTGGCACGGCTGGATTAATAGCCCTCAAGGACTCTATTGTCTCAAACAAGTTGTGAGAGATCTGGTCTGAATAGACAGGGTGATGGTTTTGATGGCCTTTAATAGCTCTCACGGAGAGCGGCTGGCCTGGCGGATGTTTTCAAATAATGAAAAGAGATCATTTCAATGGAGACGGGAATTTCCACTTTCCTTATTTTAAAATCCCTGCAACAGCAGAGAAAGGCAACGTACAACAGCGCCATGTGACGGACTGCACTGCAGGAGCCTGGTGCGCGCCCCTCTTTGTGGAAAGACTGCTCACCTCCTCTCCCACCGCCTGCACCCCCAACACCCGGTGGGGGGAAAAAAAAAAAGTATAAAAGCAGCACAAGTTCCAGGGTCCAAGTGCTGCATCTACCACAATATGTATCTGAGGCAGAACTGCACAGGAACAAGCCAGAAATCTCCAAATAGAGATAATTTCAGAACTGAATAAAAGGTATGCTTGTGTGAGTCAGTTAAGGTTCAACTTTAAAAACCAAACCCAGCAATTAGCATTTTCACTGGCCTAAAGATGAATAGGTGAAACTGCAAGGCTAAAAGCCAAGTTTACTTCCTGGTTTTGCTCTTCTGGCGAATGGTGGGAATACTACTCTAAAACGAGACATAAAGTTATTACAACTGTACTATTCAGCATCTACTTAAGGCTGAAAGAACCTTGACTTTATAAATTCTCAGTTAGGTAGTGTGTCTTAAAAAGAACCCTGACATTTTATTACCTATGAATAACTTCCATTCTTACTTCAATATCTAGCTTACCTTTTCATTTTATGAAATCTGTTTTCTTACCGAAGATGACAAAACTCTAGTTTTTTAATTCAAGACAACAAAATTTAAAAGGGATGTAATGTTTGGGCTTTCCTGCATGTGACTGCATGCCAAAATACTACCAAGTCAAATTGATGAATACTCCAAATGCCAGGGCAGCATGATGATCTACCAAGTTGTAGATACATTTATATTAGTTAATAGTATAATGAACACAAACCAACACTGAAATAAGCAGATCCTAGAATGCCTTGGACCAAAGGAAAGGTCCTGAGCAAAGCTGTCCATCCTTCTTTCACCTAAATCTATATGGCTTTTCACAAGGGAAGCTAGGGAACCACACTGCATTTATTTTGTTGTTAAAAATCATTATGCACAAAACAAGTACATGTCCTATTTCCGTTGACCTTTAAATTGCACCTCCATAATGCCATGCCTCTGTATTTGAGCAGAGTGTATATTTAATAGCAATGGCAAAACAGACACAGAATTCCCATGAAAGCTCACACTGGCTCACCAACCTGCTGTCACAGCACTCCAGCTGCTTAACCAAGTCAGAACATATTGCTGTGGTATGGCAGGAAAGGAATTAAGCTTTCAGAGGGGATGAAGAAAGCTGAGTTCAGCTCCATTAGACTTTATCTCAAGTAGGAAGCAAAGAAATAGAGGGCCTTCATGGAAGGATAATTGAGGTATCCCAGGAAAAAAACTTCTGATGAGAAAAATTTAATTCCATAATTTGCAATTTTTTTCCTTTTGCTTCTAGTGAAGCTGGCAGTGATTCTCACTATACCAAAGGCTTAAGATTATGCTCTGCCCAAAAGATGTACAGTGACTTTAAATTTACTCTCTTCTAGTTGCATATTATAGGGCACAGCTGTTACAAGAAGTACCAGGATTTCTCCTCTTTTTGAGAGCACAGATATGAACATCACTTTTCCCTTTCAAGAGAGATTGCCATTTTCAACAGCAGAACACACTTTATCCAAAGGAATCTTTTTTCTATAAACAAAGCTGGTATATTGCTAATGAATCCTATCAAACAGCTCATATATGGCAATATACTTACTTTAAATATTATTAAAATCTTTCTCTAAAAGAAGCATTTTCTGTTCTTCTCTCTGTAATTTCTGACTCTAGGATATATCATCTCTTTAATCACTAACACAATACATTTCAATTTGGCATGAACAAAACAAAAACCAGAGTTAAGCACAAAGCTGAGAATAAATGTTAAAATGTACTGCAAATCCACAGACTGGGTATGAATTGTGTCTTTGCAGAGATTTTTATTTCAAAGCCCTGTACAAAACGCAATTCTGAGACCTTGCTGAGTACAGATCACATTTCTAGATACCTACCTTTAAAAAGAACTTAAAGGTCATCAAGCCTGATTACATTCTTTTCAACACAATAAAGTGCAGCCATGTGTAAATTATTATTGACCAAATTTTGAATGATTCATGGCAGGCTTCTCATTAGAATGCAATGTCTCCTTCGCTGTAAAGTCAACGTTATAATCTACAGTTATTTTTTAGAGCTCTATTAAATCAAACAAGAGGAGAGATGCCTTTATTTGTACCATTTATATCTACATACAGTGTAATCAATAGTGAAGTAGCATTCAAAACTGCCCATCCCTCTGCTATTTCAGAGCTCTCAGTCACAGATTTAACAGGAAGAGCTGCTTCACACAATACCTAAAAACTTTGGTATTGTCACTAGCATTTATTTTTTTTTGTCAAGGTAGGATTATCATAAATAAATACAATTTATTATAACTTGCTTAAGGACTACTTTCTGTCAGCCTACAGATTTGGTTTTTACTCTATTCATGATCATCACCCCCTTCTATTTACATCTTAAAGGTTACAGAAAAATATCCTTGCCTGCTCTTTAGAAGATAGCCACTTTAAAGACTCTTTTGAGAATCAACAGCCTTTAAGAATGTTTGATACAAAGCCAGAAAAGGGCATGGGCAAAGTAACAGGAAAGGAAATGCTTCAGTTAGCATTGTGGGAACTAAATGCCAAAAATCCAGTTCATCTCACAAATGAAATTATCTTTTCCCTAAACTCCCCTTAATGCATGCTTACAGCCAATACCCTTCATTGCTGATATCCATAAAAATTAATCTGTGAAGGCCTGTTCTCAACATATCAACTACTTTTTGCTTCAGTGCATTCTACTGTTCAGTGCCAGATGCAGTATTCAGCTCTTCACAAGCTTCTGGATTGGAGTTTTGGCATTGAAAGTGGCTGGGTGTTTGGTTTACAGATTTAAATGAGCAAGCTATGCCTTTGTTCAGAAGGAAGAGAGCAGATGTTGTGCCCAGCCATTGGTGACTCTAGCTGACTAGAATGTAGCACTATGTTTCCCAACATGTAGTAATGAGAAAGTGATAGTTTGAAAGCTACAAAAGAAAAGAAAACTTCAGTACCTGAAAGGGGCCTAAAAGGATGGAGTGCAACTGTTTACGAAGGCTTGTAGTGATAGGATGAGGGGCAATGGCTTCAAACTAGAGAAGAACAGCTTTAGATTAGATTTTTGGAACAAGTTCTTTACCATGAGGATAGTGGAACACTGGAAGAGGTTTCCTGGGCAGGTAGTTCAGGCCCCATCCCTGGAGATATCAAAGTGAGGCTTGGCAGGGCTCTGGGCAGCCTGATCTAGTTGAGGATGTCCCTGCTTACTGCAGAGGGCATTGGGCTAGATGACCTTGGGAGGTCCCTTCCAACCCAGACCATTCTATGATTCCATGATTTATAACAATTGATTCACAATGCTTTCAATGATCCTTTAATATTTATGTTTTCTAGCAATAATAACTGAGAGTCATAGCCGAGCATGATCCAAATTTAATTCCATTTTTACATTTGTTTTATCTGCAGTTGCAATGTAATAGCTTTCTACTTGGCCAGGAGAGTAATGAAAATAAATCTGAAGTATCCTATAACACAGAGATTTTCTCCTCAACAGTATTTTTAATGAATATATTTGTGTAGCATCTCAGATACTGTGGTAAGGAATATCAAGAATAAACCAAAGGTGGCTGTGCCCAAAGAGTGGTGGTGGATGGAGTTAAATCCATTTAACTTTATTTGGTGGCCAGTCACAGTGGTGTTCCTCTCTATTCAGCCAGGCTGGCCTTTTCCCCTGCCAACTCATCTTTCAACATGAAGATGGCCTGTTTCTGTGCCTTTAAGACTTTCTTCTTTAACAGCCTCCCTGGACTCCTTGGCCCTTCAGGACTGCCTCCCAAGGGACTCTGTCTACAAGTCTCCAAAACAGGCCGAAGTCTGCCTCCTGGAAGTCCAATGTAGCAGTTCTGCTGCCATCCCTCTTTACTTCTCCAGCAATTGAGACCTCTATTACTTGGTGATTGCTCTGCCCAGAATGACTCCCAACCATTATATTGCTCACAGGTCCATCTCTCTTCACAAACAGCCAGTCCATCAGGGTGCCTTCCCCAGCTGTGTCATGAAGTTATCCTCTACATACTCTAGGATTCTCCAGGACTGCTGCCTCTCTGCTGTGTTATATTTCTAGCAGATATCATGGAATTTAAAGTTCCCCCAAGAACAAGGGCTAATGATGGTAAGACTTCTCCCAGATGCGTAAAGAATATTCTATATGTCTCTTCATACTATTTGGGTGGTCTCTAACAGACTCCCACCATGATATCTGCCTTGCTGGCCTTCCCCATACTTCTCACCTATAAACATTCAACTATATCATCATCATTAAGCTCAGAACAATCAAAACACTCCCTGACATACACGGCCTTCCCACTGCCTCTCCTTCCTTGCCTGTCCCTTCTGAAGAGTTTGCAGCCATTGATTGCAGCATTCCAGTTGTACAAGATAGCCCACCACATTTCTGTGATGGCCACTACCATAGCTTTCCTGATGCACAATGGCTTCTCCTGTTTGTTTCCATTGTCATATGCATTACTGTAAACCTACTTTGGTTAGTCTAATGGTCTTGCCAGCCTTTTTCAGGGAGAAGTCATAATTCCTGCCTGACTTTTCTCAGTGCTCCCATGGTTACTAACCCATCAATAATGCTTTTGTCTTTGCTTCTATGTGGGTGTCCATTTCCTGTCTCCACTGATATGGCAGACCAGAAGACCTTACTAGCATACCATTCGTCAAACATTGGTGTGCTGCCCTCAGGCTTATTTCTAGCAATCTCAGTCTCATGCCCTTCCCCCTTCAAATCTAATTTAAAGCTCTTTCCATGAGCCCTGCTATCTCCTGGCCTAGGATCCTTTTCCCTCTTCGAGACAGGTGTATCCGGTCTGTTGCCAGCAGGCCTGGTTCCTGTAAATCAACCCATGATTAAAGAACCCTACGTCCTGCTGGTGACACCAAGCTCAGAGCCAAGCATGGATCTGCCGGCTCTACTTGTTTATTCCCTCATCACTCCCCACAACTGGAGGGCTAGAAGAGAACACTACTTGTGCTCCTGTCCCCTTCATCAGTTGTTCTAAGGCCCTGAAGTGTCTCTTCATTGCCTTTATTACACATTTGAAATCTGTTTTCAAAAATGTCTGCATGTGACAATGTATTTATATTTTCCCCCCATAAATCACAAGGATTCCTTCCTATTTATTTCATTTTAAATTATCTCCTTGATGGAATAAAATGGCAGAGGGACCAAATTAATTACACACCCAGTTCACTGCAACTGCAAATCTCCATAGAAAGTTGTCACATTCAAAGCTGTCTGTAAAATATGTACTCTGCACACTATGAGATAATGAACACAAAATATCTTTTGTGTCCTAAACCAAACTGAAGATGTAGAGGGAAAACAAACATTAAAAAAAAAAAAAAAAAGGCATAACCATATCATTATCCAGAGTCTGGCAATTAGTTTAACTTCAAGCATAGGCACAGTATATATCACATAGGCAAAGTGATTTTATTATAGCATACATTTTTAATCCAGACATGGCTGTTTCCATTTCTTCTGACTAAGAGAAAAACCTCAGGCCCAACAATTCAAACTAAACTATGTTCCTAGATACTGAAGTATACTTCCAGGCCCTCTCAAATTATTAGCAGAAACTATGAAAGCATTGTAGTAATAAAACTCAACATGTTTCAAAGCAAACAAAAAAAAAAATCCAACTTCTTTATAACCTCTTGTAAATGCTCACAGAAGTGCTGAAATGGGAACAAGCCTCTAAATACCATCTAGTCCAAGTACCTTGCTCTATGCAAGATCAGCTGAAGCTCATTCCTCGTGACCATGACTGTGTCCAGTTGTCTTTTGTATATCCCCAAAGATGGAGACTCCACAACCTCTCTGGGCAGTTTGTTTCAAAGTGTACCCATGCCTCTTGTGCTATCACTGGACATCACTGAAAAGAGCATGTCTCTGTCTTCTTTATTCCCTTAACTCAGGTGCTTGCACACACATTAACTGTATGCTAAACATTAAAATTACAGTGGTCTTTATTACAGTATTTTCATATTACTTTTTGTGCTATCTGTTCTTTCTTTTTTATTATTATTTCTCTCTCTTACCATATTTTTTTACAGTGCTCTCCCTTTCCCACAGTTTGCTATTTGCTTCTCCCCCTTTGGTGTGACTGTGCACTCACTGCTGCCCTTCTTTCTTTCCTTGCTCAAGAGCAAACTGATATCCACAGTTCATCAGTTTCCTCCACCAACCCTCACTTCTTTTCCTCTCCTTCTGACTCACATGGTCCTGTGTCAACTTTTCCTGTTTCTGTTCTCATAATTTTCTCACTATAAGTGTATCTTCTCTCAAGAAGAGGTCAGTGGTCTCTTCTGCACTGCCAGTACCCTCCTCTCCCAAATGTCACTTACTTTTTTCTCCCCTCAATCAAGACTCTTATTTTCCACAGTTCCACAAACTCTCATCAGTCCCTTTTAAGGAATACAGAAGCCAAAGAAACTGCATGTCAAAAACCTTTCTGTGGTAACGAGCTCTGTCATGATTAAAACTCACATGACAAGGCAAAACAAATCTACAAAATCACCACATACCTATCTCCCTACACAGAGCTTCCCCTCAAAGAGGAGATGTAAGGGTTTACTGGCAGGTGAGCCAGGGCTGCTTGGTGGTGGCAGCAGAGCAGTGTCAATTTGGCAGCTGGCTAATTATACTGCAAATAACTTGGCTTTTTTTCAACTCTCTTTCCATGTTTTATCAGAAGATGTGTTGGATAATGTAGATGATTGTTAGAGATAATTTTTGCTGCTCCTTTGAGTGAGAAGAAATCGTTTGATACAAGGGCTAGCTCTTGCTGCACACCACAGAAGCTGCTTTCATCCACACTGGAATTCTGAAAGGAAAGGCTTAAGTAAAGCCAGGAGACTCAGGTAGAAGCCCACACAGTCTTTTAGAAAACCATTACAATAAGAATTATACAGTAAATTACATCAGAGGATCAGCCTATAAATAATTTCCTTATCTACATAATGATGTGCTTTATGACCTCAAAATAATTGCTTTGTATACACTACAACAAATTAAATGGAAAAATCCTAAAATACATGTTACTTAGAAACACGTTACATCAACTTGTCCTCACCTCTTAGTCATGTTTTAACACTTGAAACTTCATCAGGAATGTCTCAGTTCATTATATTTCTAAGGCAGATTGTGTTCCATGCAATTTGTTACACGAAGCACCTTTCAGACAAATTGTTAAAAGCTATCAAGAGCACTGAGAACCAGAAATGCTTACAGACTTAAAGGGAACTGTACTTGCTCTGCACCTTTGAAAGAGATGAGTCAGTCCACTTTTGTGTTCATATGCACACCAAGGCAGCACTGCACAATTTGCATGTGCATAATTATTACCTTATACCTTTATAAAGATACTCAGTAATGTGGCACTTAGGAACTTAGGAGCATTCAACATGCCTTAAATTTTATAATTAACACTTTTTTTTTTTTTTAAGAACCCCCCCCCCCCCAAACCAACAAACAATAAAATGCAGTTGCACTAGTTTCTCTGTGTAATTGCTCATCTGTCCCTACTGTAGTAATGAGTTTCATGCACCGTTGCTCTGTCTCCTTGCAGCTCTCTGATATATGAATCAGGCACTTCTCTCTGATGGGAAAAGTCACACCTGACAGTTTTCTACAGTAAAGGCTCTTCGTTTCTCTGCACCTTAGTTTAACCATCTGCAAAAATACAGGATAGCAATTTCTGTTTCACAGTATGATCACAAGAGTACACAAATTGAGTTAAGTACTAATCAGTGATTAAAAAAATCATCACATATGGGAAGCTATTTGAGGAATTTGAAAGGAAGATGTGAAAGTCACCACAGCATGTAAAAAACATAAGAAGAATGTCAAAGAATCATGTTTCATTTCTGCATTCTCTTCTAATGAAGAAAACTGCAAATATATAAACATATAAAAAGAAAATGATGACAAGGGGGGAAAAAAAAGAGCAAGTACAAGCTTTCAGATATTTTTGGTGGTGTCTTTGGATGGCAAAGAATCATCCTTTAACCATGCAGATCAGTAAGACATTATCCTGAAGAGCCGCTGGTAAACTGGAATATTCCACTCCCCTCTGTCTCAGTTAAGACATGATCCACCAAGATAAAACTACTTTCTAAAACGGTGATATTCTCAAACAAAGATTGCAATAAATGGGAAAGATATAGTTTTCAATATAATATTCTGGTTCACGTAACTGTGTAGTTTGCACTCTATTTTGTACCAAACCATTGTTCTTTTAAACAAGCTATTTTCCAGTTTTGCATTTATTTTTAGAGTTAAAGCTCTTTCAATGGATTCTGAACTGTATAAATAATATTCAGCTTCCCAAATGCATTAATAAACAATTTAGTACAATAAAACAGCACATATATGCTAAATATGTTTCAGTAAAAATGCCAATGCAATTTGAACATGATTAAGAATTGTGCTGTAGTTACTGACAGGTGAATATAACCTGTAATGCTTCTCCTCACATACAATGCCTCAGCTGTCCACGTAAAATTAACATATGGACATTGAAGAACTAAGCATTAGGGAATATATGCCTTAGGGTATGCAACATCAACACGTAAATCAATCATCTTTCCTATGCTGCTCCACAATGATTGGCATAAACTTGACTTGAACAAACTTTGGATTAGATTCTAAATACTCTTGTCTTATTTTTGAGACAGTGAAGCCATGAGGTTTCTTTCCCTTAGACTGACACCCACAGACTGCAGGCATAATTCTCAGTTCCCTGGTATGAGTTTGTGGTCCAGATTATCCCTCAGCACTCATGCAGGGCAGGGTCAGGGGAAGAAAGAGAAGAAAATTAGCATGTGATCCTCAGCCTTTATGGAGCACCTGTCAGAATTCTGTTCCTTGTAGCAATGCAATACAAAGACTTCTCAGGGCTGGAGCTGAAACTAAGTCACTGTATGGTTATGGCTAGTTTCTCAAGTCATGTTTTTACAAGAACCACTTCTCTTAAAAATGCCACATGCTCATTGCTGTGAGAGAAACAGCATGAAGAATATTCTTGGGTGACTTTAAAACATGGAAAAACAAATCAACACAAGTGACAGCACATGAAATTCTCTGCCTCTCTTGAGGGACTTTTGGTGTTGAAAAGGTGAAGAAATGACAGTGAATGAGAAAATTAGGGAATGACAAGGAGATGGAGCAGAGTAGACTTATCTGTGGCACAGACATGTCAGCCCCTTGCTGACTGGCAGCATTATACAGGTGATGCTTTTTAAGTATGAACTGTTCCTGAGCAGTGTCTCCAATTCATTAGACATACATTTCACTATAACATAAAGCATTAGTTTCTTGGTATGGAAGTTTAGGCTGGGTGCCTCCTAAACTGAAGCCACAGAGTTACACCTCCAGCATCTAGAGTGTCCAGCCTAGGGGGTGGACCCAAGAAATCGTGTATTTCTACCCATATATCCTGCACGCTATAAATCTGGTTGCAAAGTCACTGTCTCTCTTTCTTCCCTCTCTGCTCCCATGGGAGATGCTTCCTTATTGGGTAAACGGTGGGGGAGTATCTCAGGCCTTTTTTGGCCTGTTTAGGCCTAATGCAAGGGTAAGAAGTGGGGGGTGTGTGTGTGTGTTCAGTTTCAGGCTTGGCCAGCCTGAGACCAGCCTAGCAGTGGGGGAAGAAAGAGCCCTGGGGGTTTCTGGTGCACCCCAGGTGGGGAGAAGGGAAGCATTAGGTTTTTGGTGTGATGTAAAGGAACTGTATACTTTGGATATGCTCACCACTAATGCTTTGTAGTTTTTGCAGTAGGTTAATTGCTTTTCCATTTAAACTTTCCATGACTATCCAGTCCATTTGTGTGAGTGTCATTCTTTTGCTCCTTTTGGGGCCATAGAGCATCTGTCCCACTCTAAACTAGGACACTTGGTTTTCAGCCTTTTGCTCTCCCACATGGTTGTAGAGCAAATAGTGGTTTTCACTGACCTTTTACATCAGTAGCTTTCTCTTTGGGGGATTGAAATTGATGTTTCAGAGCATCGTCCTTGCTTTGTTATTTAAGAATATGAAATGCCATGGTTGTAAAAGATGCTGAGGTTACAGCTTGCTACACATTGCAACCTTATAACAGTCGATGGGAGCAAAGCATCACAAGGTGGTTCTTTCATCATTGATTTGTCATTTGTATTTCTCAAAACCATAACCTTATCTATTATTAATCAACCACTTGTTGACACACTGTGTTGTTATTTTCTAGTGAGGGTATGGTGAAATGACCCTGGCTGGATACCAGGTGCCCACCAAAGCCACTCTATCACTCCCTTTCCTCAGCTGGAAAGAAGACAGAAAATTTAACAAATGGCTCATGAGCCAAGATCAGGACAAGGAGAGATCACTTACATCTTACTGTCATGGGCAAAACAAACTCAGTTTGGAGAAATGAGTAACATCTAAATCTTAAAACATCTTTCCCCAACCTCTCCCTTCTTCCAGGGCTTATCTTTATTCCCAAATTCTCCCTATTTCCCCACAGTGGCACAGGAGGAGAGGGCATTTATCTGATGTTCTTACTGATACTCCTCAGGATGATTCCTCCTCCTTGTCTTATTACTGTGCACCACTGAAAAGACATTGGCCCCCTCCACTTGACACCCACCCCTCAGATATTTATACACATGGATCAGATCCTCTCTCAGTCTTCTCTTCTCAAGACTAAACAGCCCCAGGTCTCTCAGACTCTCTTCACAGGGGAGATGCTCAAGTCCCTTAATCATCCTCGTGGCTCTCTGTTGGACTCACTCCAGCAGCTCCCTGTCTCTCTTGAATTGGCTAGCCCAAAGCTGGATGCAGTATTTCAGGTGTGGTCTCACCAGGGCAGAGTAGAGGGGGAGAAGAACTTTCCTAGACCTGCTGGACACACTTTTCTTGATGCACCACAGGATACCATTAGCCCTCTTGGGCACATTGCTGTCCCATGGAGAACTCGCTGTCCACCAGGATTTCCAGTGTCTTTCTCTGTGGAGCTGCTTTCCAGCAACTAACCTATACTGGTGCTTGCTGTTGTTCCTCCCCAGATGCAGGACCCTGCGCTTGTCCTTATTGAACTTCATGAGGCTTGCCTGCACCCAGCTTTCCAGCCTGTCCAGATTTTGCACAGCCTGAAAGGGTGTCAGCCAAACCCCCACCCAGTTTTGTATCATCAGCAAATTTGGTGGGAGTACACTCAATCCCCTCATTCAGGTCATTAATAAACATACTGAACAAAACTGGACCCAGTACCGATCCCTGGGAACGCCCTGGTCACAGGCCTCCAAGTTGAGTCTGTGCCGCTGATGACAACTATCTGAACTCCGTTGTCAAGGAAGTTTTCCATCCACCTCACTGACCACTGTCTATGCCACATTTCCTGAGCCTTTCTATGAGGATGTTATGGGAGACAGTATCAAAAGCCTTACTGAAGTCAAGGTATATGACATCCACAGCTCTTCCTTCATCTACCCATTTGGTCATGGTTTTGTAGAAGGCTATCAGATTAGTCAAGCAGGATCTCCCCTTGGTAAATCCATGTTGGCTACTCCTGATAACTCTCTTTTCTTCCAAGCAGCTAGAGATGACCTCCAGAATGAGCTGCTCCATCGTCTTTCCAGAGACGGAGGTGAGGCTGACTGGTCCATAGCTGCCTGGGCCATCCTTCTTGCCTTTTTTAAAACTGGAGTGACATTGACTTTCTTCCAGTCATCAGGCACTTCTCCTATTCTCCATGACTTTTCAAAAGGGATGGAGAGAGGCTCAGAAACACTTATCCGCCAGCTCCCTCAGCACTCATGGATGCACCCCATCAGAGCCTGTGGATTTGTGTGTTTTCAGTTGGTACAAGTGATCTCTAACCCAGTCCTGACTGACTAGTGGAGTGTCCTCCTCCCTGCAGTTCTGCTCCCTTGCTTCCAGAGACTGGGGTTCCTGGGGGGAGGTCTTAGGAATAAAGACTGAGGCAAAGGTGGTATTCAGTAACTCTGCCATCTCTGCATCCTCTGTTATCTCCCATATCATTCAGTAGTGGATCCACTGTTCCCCTGCTCCTCCTTTTGTAATTGATGTATTTGACAAAGCTCTTGGCCCTTCTTGTCACATCTCTACATCCTCTGCCAATATTTCTAAAATCCTCCCAACTGACCAGACCTTTTCCCCCACATATTGTAAACCTCCCTTTTTCTCTTGGATTTATTCCAAGAGATCCCTGCATATCCACATATATATATATATATATATACACACATACACACACACACACTTTTTATATATATATATATACACACATATATGTATACTTTATATATATATATAAGTATATATATACTTATATATATTTTATATATATATATAAAATCCTTTTATTAGAGGGGAAATATAAAAATATTTTGATTACTGCTCTGAACTTCATTCATTCATTCATTTTTGTTCTGCTTTTTCTTTTAACCTTAGTTGCTCTTCTCATATCTATTCCTACATCTCTTCATAGTGTAAATGTTCCACTGTTCTTACTGATAAAAAATATGTATTTTTTCCTTTAAATTGGGTATTTTTTTATTAGCTTTGATATCTATGCTGTAAGAGATGCTGTGTATTAACACACTTATCTTCTCCCAGCAAGAACCACAATATAGTGAGATTATAGGTAAAGTTCAGTGACTAGCCAGTTGTGAAATGACACCAGTTATCCATCCAAATAGCAAAAACTACATAAGGCCAGCTGGACACAACATCATCCAGGATGACTAAGTGGGGTTTATTTTTCCCGGGGATAAAATGTGTCACCACAGAGGATTACACAAAATAAAATTATTATTTCTAAAACATTATTTTGAAAACCCTATTTTATAATTTCCCCCTATCTTTATACACTACTATCATTTAATGTATTGCTATTATAAATTACACTCAGAAAAACTACTGAAAAGAAAGAGTACTGCTACTGCTGTCTTAATTCTTGCACTTCCTGGTTTTCTGCAATGTTAAACTGCTCATCTAATTTTATATTGAAGCTATTTCATAGACAGTAGAACAGTATTCCTGGTTGTACTGAATATGAGGCAGCTAGCACTAATGAAATTGATTTTCCAGTTTCTCTCCCCCACAACAGTTGGCAAAGTCAGATGCAAATTGTATCTACCTGTACCAAGGAGATATTGACTTCCAGGAGAGAACAGAAAAAGTTACTGACAGGAGAAATGTCTTACTGTCAAGGAGATTCTAGAGGATGCACAGATTTACAAAACCCCAGCACCCTCAAGTTTTCTGTTTCTGAGGATGACCTAAATGTGGAGTTTTGGGTTTATTTCTGATGCTGTAACCCTAATGTCTCTGAACAAGCTTTCCACCATCAAGAGAATAACAGACGCTGTGAAGCACAGGTTCCTCGGCATTAATTGCTCACTGTATTTCAACAGAAAACACTCAGTGGAATTACAAAATGGATGATTGAACGATTCAATCCAATTATTTTTCTACAAATTATTTTCAATGAAACGTTAAATGTCTCACTTAAACTAAAACACTCTAATGTTATCTTCCACTTGTTTAGACTTACTCTTAAAGAGTGCAATGGAAAACAGCTCCTCATGCTAAAATTCTTCCATTTATTTGTTCCCCATGAAACTTTCAGAATTAGGTTTAAATAAAACCAGCAGCACAGAAGCATCTTGTAATACACAGATATTTGAGTTCGTTCAAAGCTCTACAATGACAATTTCAGAGTTTCTTCACTTTCAGAGCCACTTTCAGGTAAGCACATTTCCTTTACACTAAGGAAAGACAGACAGTCTCAGCTCAAAGTTGTGTAATATTTTTCATTGTGTTGTTAACATGTTATTTATAACTCCACTATGATGTCAGCTATTGCTCTCAGTCTAAAAGAGAAGAGGTCAGTTAAACTCTACCTCTTCCTTGTCATCAAATTATGCACTGAAAGACCAGGCCACTTTCTTTTCTAGTCCAGTGCTTCAGAAAAAAAAAATATTAAAAAATATCAGAGAAACATATTATGACAGGTAATCATTTGCAAACATACAACTCTTTCAGCATCTGCCATGTTCAGCTTCATTTTATAGCATCTGTCTTGGCAATATAAATTGTGCTTGGCTTCAGAGGTGCTCTGTGCCACATAATGAAGAAAAACAATGATGACAACTGAAAAATAAAGCACAGTAGGGGGCAGGGAAAGAGAGCTGAGAATGAAAAAGCTATTCACTTTTTCTACTTTACTTGGAAAGAAGTGTGTTATGTTAGCTTTCCTCTTTCTTTAGGCAACACAGTTTTGCAAGTGGTAGAAAAGCAACAACTACTCAATTTATGAAAGGTGCCAAACAACCTCAAGCTTTTCCAAAGAAATCCCCTAAAAAAGCTGCACAAAAAGAAGGCAATGTAGTGCAGCACATGCAGATGAATTATGTCAGCAGAAATTTATTTCTACAAGATGTTTGTCTTCTTTTGTACATTCAGAGGCTATATTACAGGCATTCCAATAAAACCAGCCATTGCAAAATATGAATTACATAAGAAAACTACGGGAAGAGAAGGCAATTTTGTCTGGAATTCTACATAATTATCATAAATTACCTCATAATTAGAAGTGTTTTCTTTGGTTTCTTTTTAAAATCCATGTTATACTTAGAAGATTGCTGTTAATGGTTAAAATGCATTAAAAATAAGCTTGAAAATACACTAAATACCCTATACTAGGAATACTATATACTATACTATATACATACTATACTATATACATACTGTACTATATACATACTGTACTATATATATGCCTATTTCACTCAACCTTATTTTCCATAAATTTAGAGAGTACACATAGAAATTTTAACACATACAGTCAAAGTGTGTCTTGGTACAAGAAACTAGGTGCTTTTCTGCTTTTCAAAAGAGGTTGACTAAGGAATTAAATCATATATTTATAATAAATTCTCATACAGTACAACATTGCACAATGCAAAACATTTGAAAAAACGTAAGCAGCACTGGGGTTTTCTCTGACTATACCAGTCTCTGCGTATAATACACTACAGACCAAGACCTCCGTGAGCGATAAATCCTTGGCACAAAACATAGCTGAGATCCTTCAGTGGTGAATTGGGAACTATTTCAAGCACAATGTGACAGCAAACTTTTCCCAAAGCTGAAAAAAAAAATCCCCAAAAGTCAGACAAATTTTCCCCTTTCTGTTAATGATGAAGAATAAAAGAAAGGGACACTGATTTGGAAGCCTACTACTAAAAACCAAGGCAAAATACCTACACGGTTCAGATTGTGCTTGAATCCAGCCTTTTCGGCAATATATTTAAATGTGTGCTTATGCCCCAGAGAATTTAATGAGATGATAACAGCCAAAGACCAAAATTTACAAATCTTACCACTAAATATCTTTAAAATATCTACATATTTTCACCTGATATTCCATTTAATCATGTTAAGCCAAAGATTTGTTTCCATGTCATGATAAACAATCTTACAAAAATTACTGAGTTGTTCTCATTTTTCCTCCCTCCATAATTTTTGTTCCTCAAAGCAGAGTTTAATACCAATATAATTCAAGTAAAATGCAAAAGAAGGTGTTTCAGGGGTTAGGACGCAATCTGGGAACCACCGCATCTTGCAAACAAATTTTCCTCTGTGATAGGACTTCCTGCCTGTAAGGATCTGTGGGGACACAGAAAGAGTTCCAGCAACAGCTGTGTTAAACTGAAACAGCTTCTTCCTTCATACAGTTGATTTCTTCTGTAATCTACTAAAGAACATCCAAATTTCACTCTGAAATATTAAGTATGTCTCCTGCAGATCCCTGGTATTGTTGGGTAAATGAAAAGTCTGAAAAAGCCTGCTTCTAGTTTTGTAGCAGATCATGTGCTGTGGCTCTATTAGATGCATGAAACAGAGTGCCACGTTTCCTTTGACTGAGCTCCTGGAGGCCACCACAGTGGCAGATTCTTGAATAGAGACTTGCACGTGCTTGGAAGTCTGTCCAAATTGGCTTGCAGGGGTTGAAGAAAGGAAAAAGGCATAAGCAGTGCAGAAAACACACTGCAAACAGCCTATTTTTGAGCATATGAGATAAATTTGTGCCAGTAAATAAAGTATAAATTACTGAACACAGAAACAGATGGATGCTAAGAAACTAACTGAAGCATGCAGGAAATTAAAATAGTCATCTGAGTTATAACTCAAGTGTGTAATCCCTAGTATACACATTTGTCTTAGAAGGACACTGCCAAGCTGCTCCTCATAACTTTTCCAGTATATGTTACTACCTTGTAAGCTTGTAGATAATTTTGGACTGACAGTTGGAGACTGTGTTATAGACAGGCCAGAAGCAGTACTTGTGTCATGCTGAGCTTTCTCCACCATAACCTATGCCACATCTGCAATGCAGGTGCTCCTTGAAAGGGTCTTTCCCCTATTTGCTGACTTCACAGAGCTCCATTATAGAATAAAATGAGACAAAGCAATAATTCTTTAGCCTTCTACTTGTGTTTTCCTAACCCTTGAAACCATTAAGGGCCAATTAAAACTGCTATCCTAATGGGAAAAATAAATTTCAAACAAGCTTGTCACTTTTGTCGTCACTTTTGTCAGACTAAAAATGCCAGGAAGATATTTCTATACTTTGGAAAAATAAGAAAGGAAAAACCAAAACCAACCAAACACCACACCACCCCATGCCCCCTCCCCCAAGAAAAAAAACCACAAAACCAAACCCCAAACCCCAACAACACACACACACAAACCCCCAAACAACAAACAAAAAACTGAAACAAAACACAACACTGGCCCTGTTCATTTGCATGTAAGTTCAATGGCAAACAAGAAATGACAGGCTTTTGAAAATGAAATAAAACAGCCACTGAAATACATTCTATATTTTACAACAACGACACTTTGCCAAAGCAAGACCTTGTTACTCTAGTAATACATGTTTTTGTCACACATCTAACCTTGTTCTAAAGAACATGGTTCAGCTGCGCTGACCAAACAGCTTTCTCCCTAGCAACACAAACCAAAATTCCTCATTAATTGCGTGTAAAGAGGAATTTAGAATATCTCATGACTCAACAGGAGTCTTAGTCCAGGGTAAATGCATGCAGAATGGCAGCAGATTAATGTAGTGCCAGCCTATTCTGGCTGGCTTTTTAATTAGAGAGTAAATAGGAAGGCAAATAACACGCAGAAGTAAGAAAAATAAATGCATAAATTCAAGTGACAGATTATGTTCCTAATAACAACAAAACATGGTTGCTTGCCAAGGTTATTAATATAGTTTAATCATGTCACAGGTAAGATGTGCATATAAATCATATTTAGAGCATCTCACACCAAAGACTAGAAGAATTCATTAAAATGTACTTGGATAGATACTTAATCATCTTTCACAGAGCAATTATTTTTGGAAACCCAAAGAAACATGCCTCTGTCTCCAAAGGGACTGAAATTACAAATGAGTACCTAATTTAAAATCTTTTTCCTTGTAGAAGTAAAGAAATCACTTCCTCTACAAGACTGGAAAGGGAGAAGAAAAATTAATACTTGAGTATTTTGACTAACTGAGAGGTATTCACAGTCCTGTGCTATAAGCAAGATAAATGAGCCAGGAGAGGAGAGGGATGGGATGAACAAGCCGGAGGAGAAAAATAAATTACTGATTTTTGCCATCAGACAGACATCAAACTGTAGCAGTCACGCATAATAAACAACATATGATTCAAATTTCCCTGTAATTTCATGGACACTCTGCCTAAGAAGGCTCATTGGTTTTGATTGTTTGTTTTTTATTCAGGATGATTTGACAAAATTAGCTTCTGCTGTTCCTTCCTTTATTGTTCATGTTGTTGTTTTGCACAGCGTTTTAGAGAGAAAATGGACTGGTAAATGCTACTGATCTCAACAAAGTCAGTAATATCCAAACTTGAAATTGCTCAGCAGACAAACACAGCATCCTAAACTGGGGTTTTTGCTATCTGTCCAAGCAGCTGGAATCAAAGTGATGAGACTAAACCAATGTTTTCTATTCAATTCCTCTTATACTCTCTATGTATACATGCAAATAAGTATGTTTATCTTCTGGTTTTACATAAAAAAATTAACTTATTCAACAGCCACCAAAATGAAACAAATGCTGGCTTGATCTCATAAAGTGAACTTTATGTGAGGAACTTAAAGGCACCTGATGTTCTGACATCACATCAACCCATGACATCACTACAAAATACAGGAAACAGAATTACATCTTTGGCACTGCTGTGCTGAAGAAAGTACACTTCAGGCAGATACGCTGTCTAAATGTGAATTGATCCTTTTGCTTTGCACAGTATTACTGATAAGAATTTTGTCCTTCACTATATATAGTAATACTGAACCTGTAGCCTATGAACCTTTCCATGTGATTTGAACATGTAATCTACAAAAAAGCAAGCTTTGGTTTTAAAACAATAACATACATTTCCAGCAACTTTTCATACTCCTCTTATAATAGTTTCCATTTTATGTTCCCTGTAAAAGTATATCAGACTACTTGTTGGAATGAATACTTGGTTTATGTCTAGTACCAACTTAGAACAAAAATGGACGTAATTTAATCATATGTTTTAAGTCTCATAAAAATGAATACTAAAGGGCATGCTACTAAAAGGAGTAGAATGTAACTATCTCAAAGGGTTAAAACAAGTCTAGAATTAGTGAAACAACATTCATCTAACTCTTAAGGAGCACTTTTAACAACATGGTAAGAGATATGAGTACAGCATAAAGCCAAGAGCAAATAAGGACTCAAAAAACCCATAGCAAGTAAAAAGAGAAATTGTATGTTGGTGGAACCAACCCAAAAACTTAATGAACAAATCAAATCAGATTAAAAACATGGCTTAGAAAAAGATCTGAAAGAAAAATCTATAAACAAGAAAAGCTGGGTAAATCTACAACATACAGACATTAATTTTGCTAGTCCTGACATTTCTAGGTAGTATTTCAGAAACAAACATGCAACAAAGAAATTTTCCTTTGCTAAGTATGATTTTTCTACTCACAAGTAGTACTAGTACTGTGGAAAGTATAGTAAGTGCATTTAGCAGCTTAAAAGCATCGCATTCTATGTAGCAGAATTCCAAAAAATTCATTCTGTGGTCAAGAAAAGGAACACTGTAGAAGTATGCTGCAATCTCAATAGCAATAAAAATAAATCACCTTAAAATAATTCTGGTGGACAGACCTGTGCTGTCATGATGAAAGAAGTGCTTCCAATTTCAAGTAGATCAGAGAACATGATCTACTTGAGAGGCAGTTATAGCCCATTGTAATGACCTGATGCAAACCCAGTGAAGTCAATGGTAGTAGCACTGTCTGCTTATCATCTGACAGATTATAACACAAGACCTATGCAATAGCACCATCTTGAAGAATATTGCCTCAGAAGAACTTGATAAACAGAAGGGAGACTAATTATTACCACTACTATATGAAAGAAAAAACCAGCAACAAAGCTGGTGAGGGGTTTGGAACACAAGCCCTCTGAGGAAAGGCTGAGGGAGCTGGGGTTGCTTAGCCTGGAGAAGAGGAGACTAAGGGGTGACCTTCTTGCTCTCTACAACTACCTGAAGGGAGGTTGTAGCCAGGCAGAGGTTGGTCTCTTCTCCCAGGCAGCCAGCACCAGAACAAGAGGACACAGTCTCAAGCTGCGCCAGGGCAGGTTTAGGCTGGCTGTTAGGAAGAAGTTCTACACAGACAGAGTGATTGCCCATTGGAATCGGCTACCCGTGGAGGTGGTGGAGTCACCTTCATTAGAGGTGTTCAGGAGGAGACTTGATGGGGTGCTTGGCTGCATGGTTTAGTTGTTGGGTGGGTTGGATTGGTTGATGGGTTGGACGCAATGATCTTGAAGGTCTCTTCCAACCTGGTGTATTGTATTGTATTGTATAAACATAACAACTGACATCTATGGCATATGGAGAATGAAATCAGATCTGATTTATGCTTCCCTACTAATATGGCAGTGCTGTCATACTGCAATACGAATATATTGTTGTATAAAGCAGCAGAAATATTTAGTCAACTTGGGTGAAACAAAATTACTCCCAACTATAACTTTTTTAAAAACTATTTTCAAAATAAATACAATACAAAGCATTTATCTTATCAGCTTTTATAAGGCATGAAGGATTATCTTCTAGATGTGGAAACAGCTTTACAAACTGACTCCCTGAAATAAACCTTGGCTGGCCTAATTTAGCTAACATCCTTTCTTTGAAATTGGCTCTCTTTATTCAGAATTTCCACTTTGAAGTTACAATTTATTATTTTAATCCTTCACCAGCTGCCTGCTGTATTCTAATTGTTTGATTAGATGTAATGAACTTACTTTCCTACCTGCAACACACTGTAACACAGAAAGGTGCAACTTAAATGAACATGATGAATTATAGAACAGCCCAAATTAAACAGGAATACAATTAAGGCTGCTATCTGTCTGGATTATGGATGCTCTTTGCTTTCTTCTTTTTAAATCATGAATCTAGTTTTTTGTCTCAGCAGTTCAGCTTGTAATTCCTCCACAAAATATTTTAAACATGCTGTGTTTCCAGAGAAGTGTAACTTCCTCCATCCCAGTGACCTCTGATATTTGACTTCCTGTCCCCTACACCATTTTCCTGTATCTGATTACAAAGAAGGAATGGTCAGACTTTTTTATTCAGATACCAGCATGCTCATGGGAGATGACAATCAAAGAATGAACATTAGTAACCCTCATCCCCTCTCCTCCAGATTTTGAGATGTCCAATTCTTTCTCATATTATAATCCCTCAAAACAGAGCTATCAAAATTAATTCCAAAAGCTGTAAATAATTCAACTGTCCTATAAGCCTGTCATGATGGCAAGAAAATCAGAAGGTAGCCCAAGAGGGAATCACACAGAAACAGATAAAGCTTGCAATGAAGTTTACGTATGTAATTAGAAAACAGCAGATTTTCCTCTGAATTAGATAAGATACTACAGTGCATCTTTTCCTTCTGCCAAAACACTGTACCCTTAAAGAAACCCTAAATAGTAGGATTGTTCAAAAAACAAGGAACATCAAATGTAACTGTACCTTACAACACTTTCAACATTTTCTTCATTGCATAAATAGCATGCTAGTGAAAAGCCCATGAACACAGAAAGACGGACATGTTCAGAGGCTTGGGTAACACTATACAATATTTCCTAATCAACAAGTCCCTTGGCAGTAAACGATAAAGTTTTGACACAGTTCCTCCAAAAATGTCCCAATAGATATAGATATGCTTTGTGTTCTAAGTGGCACGTTTGGAAACTGGTTGTAAGTTGACAAATAGAGGCGACAGCAACAAAGCCCTGAAAGATATGTGAAGAAGGTGTCACTAACTAAAAAAGATGAACTGACTTAAGACTGGCCCTAGTTCAACACAATATAAACTATTGCCATAGTCAAATTCAGAACTGCTCTTTAAATGTCTACTTTAAATGTTTCAAAACTGGCATTTCTGTACATGCAAAACTGGAAGGAATAGCTAATACTTAAAGAGACTGGGAAATTCACAGAGAACTCTGGGCACTAAATAATAAAAGGTAATGTATCTTGAAACATATCTAAAGGTAAAATGATAATTCTAGGGACTATATTCTGAGACCCACTCTTTCAGAGACAGATAATGCAGAAAGGCATGGTATGATGTGATATGATATGGCATCACGTCATTCCAGCCCTAACAATTCTATGATTCCATTTTTCTATGATGTAGAGACAAACACATAATGGGAATGAAAAGGATAACTATACATTTCAATAATAATACAATAATACAATACACCAGGTTGGAAGAGACCTTCAAGATCATCACGTCCAACCCATCAACCAATCCAACTCACCCAACAACTAAACCATGCAGCCAAGCACCCCATCAAGTCTCCTCCTGAACACCTCCAATGAAGGTGACTCCACCACCTCCACGGGTAGCCGATTCCAATGGGCAATCACTCTCTCCGTATAGAACTTCTTCCTAACAGCCAGCCTAAACCTGCCCTGGTGCAGCCTGAGACTGTGTCCTCTTGTTCTGGTACTGGCTGCCTGGGAGAAGAGACCAACCTCTGCCTGGCTACAACCTCCCTTCAGGTAGCTGTAGAGAGCAAGAAGGACACCCCTCAGTCTCCTCTTCTCCAGCCTAAGCAACCCCAGCTCCCTCAGCCTTTCTTCATAGGGCTTGTGTTCCAAACCCCTCACCAACCTTGTTGCCCTTCTCTGGACACACTCCAGCACGTCAACATCCTTCCTAAACTGAGGGGCCCAGAACTGGACACAGTACTCAAGGTGTGGCCTAACCAGTGCAGCGTACAGGGGCACAATGACCTCCCTGCTCCTGCTGGCCACACTGTTCCTGATGCAGGCCAGGATGCCATTAGCCTTCTTGGCTGCCTGGGCACACTGCAGGCTCATGTTCAGCCTACAATCAACCAGTACCCCCAGGTCCCTCTCGGCCTGGCCGCTCTCCAGCCACTCTGACCCCAGCTTGTAGCGCTGCCTGGGGTTGTTGTGGCCAATGTGCAGAACCCAGCACTTGGATGTGTTAAATCTCATGCCGTTGGATTTTGCCCATCTGTCCAGCCTGTCGAGGTCTCTCTGCAAAGCCTCTCTCCCTCCAGCAGATCAACTCCTGCCCCCAGCTTGGTGTCATCTGCAAATTTACTGATGATGGACTCAATGCCCTCATCCAGATCATCAATAAAGATGTTGAAGAGCATGGGGCCTAGCACTGCTCCTTGGGGCACACCACTAGTGACTGGCCGCCAGCTGGATGCGGCACCATTCACCACCACTCTCTGGGCTCGGCCCTCCAGCCAGTTCCTAACCCAACGCAGTGTGATCCTGTCCAAGCCATGGGCTGATAGCTTGGCCAGCAGTTTGCTGTTGGGGATGGTGTCAAAGGCCTTGCTGAGGTCCAGGTATACCACATCCACAGGCCTCCCCACATCCACCATTCAACTGTGTGCATGATGGTATTCCAGCACTGAAAAGGACAATCACCTATCGCGCTCTTATATGAACACAAATTTGTTTCATTTTGTTTCCAGAGTATTATTGACAAATATGTATGCAACAATCAGGGTAACAAACGCTGATACATTTTAAGGTTGTACCTTGATAGAGAACGAATAAATGATTAAGCATATAAAATAGATATACATAAGAGCAACTTGGTAAGTAAGAGAAATGGAAATTATGACAAAAACATTCTCTGAAAATTAATTTAAAGATTTTATTCTCATTATTGTAAAAGATGTGCATTTATTAATATATTAATCCTCAAATGCCCAAGTGAAATAGGGATGTATTATTATTATTTCTCTGTCAAGAATATAGGTTTCAGGTTCCAGTTTACTGAAGTATTACGTTTAAGTACTTGGTGAATTCCAGTATTCTAACTGAATTACAAGTGTCTTACTTATTCAAGACTAGAATCTTTAAATAATCTGGGTCTGTGCATAAAATACTAGGAGAGCTAAAATCTGAGGCTGTAACCCAGGGCCTTAGCAAACATCTGATTTTTCTTCTCCTTTCCATTAAGCCAGAAAAAAGAACAGCAAAAGCCAAAGGCACTCAGAGACATAACCAGGAGATTAGCAAGATTGGTAAACAGTGAATATTGAGCTTTCAAGCATTAACACAGAGACAAAGCTGCAGTCTGTTATGTTTTTCCCATGTCTGAGTCGATATTTCTTAGAATGTGTAACGTTTAACAAGCTTGTGTTATTCTACACATTCACGATGGCATCCATAGCATTAAACAGAGAACAGAAAACATTATGTTTAACCTGTATGCATGGATCTGAGTTTACAGTGCATGCTGTAATGTTTTACTTTTGCTAGTTTTACTTACTCTATTATGCACTCAATAATTCAAAACCAACAAGCACTGTAAAGAGCAGGACTGAATACTATTTCCTTTATTATTATTCAGTAGGAAAAAAGATAAATCAACTTTTATTTAAAAGAACTGAACAATTGTATATTTATAATACTGAATTTCAACTACCATCTGTTAGCCTGTAAGGCAGCTTTCATTAAGGCCATCACCTCTTCATGAGTCACTACGGGGAGCTATCATTAACATTAGCTATGATTAATGAGGATGTTGCCAATTGCAATTATTCCACTCTAAAGCTTAGCAACATTCTGACAGTGTCGCATAGCCTAACTACCACCTTCATCCTCTCAGTTGCCTCATTAAAAGCATCCCTGTTGCAGTTTACTCTGGATTATAATGGAAAATCTTGGCAATTACGTGAGATTTTCCTTGGTTACACAGATTGGTTGGTCCTTTAATGATGCCTATGGAAAGTGCTAACATGAAATCACTAAAAGAGCCTGAGTTCACTATAACAGAGGGATTTTAAAATATTACAGTAAAAGGTGAAAAAAGCCTTTATCTCATCACATTGGAAGCTGACACATCAGGGTGTATTTGGTTTGGCTGAGCTGGAGTTAATTCTCCTCAGACTGTCTTTCTAGTGATGCGTTTTGCAGTGCTGTAGCTGGGTGTTGATAGCACACCAGTGTTTTGACTGCTGTTGAACAAACCCCAGACTGTGCTTCTCCAACATTTCCCTACTCCAAGAATATGCTGAGGGGTGGGCAATATCTTGGGAGGGAACGCAGCCGAACCAGATGACCCAAACTGGCCAAAGGGGTATTCCATGCAATATGACATGAGCTCAGATATAAGAAATAAGTGAAAGAAGGAAGTGAGGGGATATTTGTCCATGGCATCTGTCCTCCAGAGCAACCACTGTGTGTGGAACCCTGCTTCCCAGGCGAGACTGACCACCTTGTGCTGGTGGGAACAGAATAACCTCTCTCTTTTCTTTTGGTTCTGTGCACAGACTTTTCTTGTGCTTAGCATTATTAAATTGCTTCTAGTTTATTACCAGATGTGGTAGTTTTAGGCTGTGCCTAGAAAATTTTCCACAGATCTTGAACAGAAAGTAGAAGAACATATATAAATTACCATTGGATGTAAAAGGAAAAATAGTGATAAAGTCTAAATAATCCCATTGGCCTGGTATCTAACATAAAGTTAGTTGTGTATGCTAACTCCTCCTCTTTTTGGTTTCTTTGCTCTAGCTGGTGTTTCTTCTGGCTTGCTGATGTTGGCTGTGTTCCTTTGTTGTGGTTATGTACTAACTGCTACTCTCTGCTCTTCTCTTGCTTTTACCTTGTACAGGGGGAAGGGAGTAGGGAGGGGGAAGCTGTTGGTAACCCCCTGGTTTTGTCCAGGGGGTTCTTGTGCTGCTTAGAAATTGTATATATATTTAGATATTGTATATTTTGTACATATTAATTGCATTATATATTTTAGATTGTAGCTTTGCTTGTAAATACAGCTTCATTTGCTTCCATATGAGCGAGTCTGGCAATTTTATTTCGGGGCGTAATTTCAACCCACCCCACCAAACTTTTGTTATATATTCTCCTCTGCCCCATCCATCTAAGAAGGACTTTGGAGGGTATTTGGCCCCCAGTCAAGGCCAAACCACCACACAGGGATTTTGTTCAGAGCTGAGATGTAATAGTTGTTTTTATTAAGCTACAATGTTTTACTTGTGAGCTTCATACAGAGAAAAGAAAAATTATCTGATTGCTGGGCCTAATTAAAAAATGCAAAATCACTTGTGTTGTTTTAAAATATATTGCAATTTGATTACATATTAGTTCAGCATGTTGATATTAATAACTAGTCCAGGATAAATGAAAGACTAGGTGAAATGTTTTATTAAGTACATTAGAATGAACTAAGGAACAAAAGAACTCCAAAAGTGTTTCATTGAATGTCTGTTTGTTTAGGCAGTTCTGCTTTTCAGGCTTTTCAAATATAAATGCATAGCTGCTATGCTAAACACAGTCTTTTATTGCCTGTTACTGTAAATGCAAAAGGAAAGAAAACTAAACAAAATAAAACCTTTCGTGGGTTGCTTGGAACACATTCTGCCACTACAATATACTGCTTCTAAAGGATTTGATGGTGATTGCTCTCTAACAAGAGACAGTCCCTTACTGCTGAGTAATAAGACATTTGAAATATAGTGAGCAGACTGACCCTTAGTCCTGCTTCACAGGACTTACTTTGAGCTTTTGGTCAGCTTAAATACTCCGAGGAAAAATGGATTTTTGTGTACTTATTCTCTAATTTAGAAAGGGTTCTGTGAACTCCTGGATAGCCACAAAGATTGTGTCCCAAATTAAATTCAACACTTTTGTTCCTTTTTTTTCACATTACCTAAAACAATTAAGCTTTACCAGTTGGTTGCATAAGCTAATATAAAACCTGACTTTCAATAAATCCTATTTTTATTAAAATAGGGGGAAAAAACCCATTCATAATGCTAGTGATGATACATTTAAAAAGGCCTTTTTAAGAAGTTTTTTAAAATTAGAAAATATACCAAGAAATTTATTCTCCAATTTACCAAATTTCCATTAGAATCTTCTGTGTTAGCATGGACCACAACAGAACTATCTCACCATTTTTATTTACCCACAAACATCAGATTACTCCGTGGTAATGTTGAAAACACTTCAAGCAGAATTATGTTTCAAACTGAAACCACAAAGAATCTTATTTTTCCCTTGGTCAACAGCTGAATGTACTGTCACAAATCAAGCATAACTTTATTGCTGAAGGTTTTGGTTGGAAGACAAATTGACTGATACTGCTCTTTAACATCTTTATTGATGATCTGGATGAGGGCATTGAGTCCATCATCAGTAAATTTGTGGGCGACACCAAGCTGGGGGCAGGAGTTGGTGGTGGAGTCACCATCACTGGAGGTGTTTAGGTAGAGACTGGATGGGGTGCTTGGTGCTATGTTTTAGTTGATCAGATATTGTTGGATGACGGGTTGGACTCGATGATCTCAAAGGTCTTTTCCAACATGGTTAATTCCATTCTATTCTATTCTTAAACTGTGAATCCCAGAACTGGACAGAGTACTCCAGATGAGGCCTCACCAGGGCAGAGTAGAGGGGGAATGAGAATTTTTTCACTTGAGAAAGACCTCCAAGATCATCAAGTCCAACCATCAACCTAACACTGTCATTGTCATTAAACCATGTCCTGGAGTGACAGTCCACATGTTTCCTGAACATCTCCAGGGATGTACCTGAACTGAGAACCTCTCTCAACCTGCTTGCCAGATTCTTCTTGATGCATTTCAGGATAGCATTGGCCTTCTTGGCCACAAGGGCACATTGCTAAAACAGGGTCATCCTGTTGTCCACTAGGATTCCCAGATCTTTTTCCATAGAGCTACTTTCCAGTGGGTCAGCCCCTGGCCTGTACTGGTACATGGGGTTATTTCTCCCTAGGTGCAGTACCCTACACTTGTCAAATTTTGTAAGGTTAGTCTCTACCCAACTCTCCAGCTGTCCAGGTCACACTGGACAGCAGCACAGCCCTCTGGTGTAAGCCATGTCTCCCTCAGCAGTTTTATCTCATCAGCAAACTTGCTGAGGGTGCTCTCTATCCCTTCGTCCAGGTCGTTGATGAATATATTGAACAGGACTGGACATAGTACTGACCCCTGTGGAACACCACTTATTACAGACCTCCAACTAGACTCTGTGTCACTGACCACAACCTTCTGAGCTCTACCCACGTTCCATTCATTTAACCCACAGTTCCTAAGCTTGCCTATGAGAATGCTGTGGGAGAGTAGCAAAAAGGGCAAAGGCAACTAGGAAATGCACAGACACACAAAAGTGAAAAAGCTTATGTTTAGACATATTTACTGAATAAAGTTATTTGAATGTTTTCCAATTTTAGAAAGCCTCCTTTTATCTTTATAGGAAGTAAAACTTTGCTGAAAACCTCCTGTAGTAAATGTTGCTCATTTTTTGTCATTCATCAAATTCAGTGTTTAAAACTACCACCAGTCCCTAAAGCATTTTCCTAATGACTATCAACACTGACTATATATCCCACTGCTTTTCTGTAGTCTAAATAACTGTCTTAAATCCAACACCACTAGCAGAGACACACACAACTTAAACAACAGAGATCCAGGCTGACAGCAGTAGAGTGGAAGGAAAACAGTGAAGCAGGTAGCATCTACAATTGATGACTGATAAATACTGAAATCATGCTGCAGTTGACTACACAAATAGGTTAGGAAAAATTCTAACAGTTTTATATCATACAATAACCCAGAAAATGAACACAGCACATTGTGCAGTCTTGCACTACTCCATAAAACAGTGTGATACTTCCAAACCCCAAATTTAGTGCAACAGGGCTGTCACCATAGAGTACTCAGTGAATGAGAAACAGAATTCCACTAAACAACGTAGCTTCTACTTATTGCTATCACCCATGGTGAGCTGCACATCTTACTAACCATCAAATGCATCACTCAGGCACACACTAAAACATTTTCAAAACTAATCATGTAGAAAATGAGCAGACAACATGGGCAGAAGTGAATGGGAAAGTGCATGCATGAAGGAAAGAACTGGCCAAAGAACATCTATGTGCGTGCAATGACATCCTGTTCTGGAAAAGCCCACGCTGGTGGTATTCCTGATTTAACGATGGATTTAAAAACATTACATATTTATCCAAGGTATGGCATAATAATACTTCAAAATCTAAGGCTATATCTCATAAGTACTTGATTAATATGCTTCACTATTGACTAAGAGGTTCAAAAGCTTCCACACATTCCTTTACTACCCCTATGTTATAATTCAACAGATAAATACATACTTACCAAAAAAACCCAAAAAAACAAGACATACTTTTTGTAAGATATAAAATCTACACTTGAAGACTTTAAAATAATTCAAGACCAAGTGCAGGGTCCTGCATCTGGGTCGAGGCAATCCCAGGCACAAATACAGGCTGGGCAGTGACTGGCTGGAGAGCAGCCCTGAGGAGAGAGACTTGGGGGTGCTGGTGGACGAGAAGCTCAACATGAGCTCTCAATGTGCACTTGCAGCCCGGAAAGCCAATCAGATCCTGGGCTGCATCAGGAGAAGTGTGACCAGCAGGTCAAGGGAGGTGATTCTTCCCCTCTACTCAGCTCTGGTGAGACCCCACCTGGAGTACTGCGTCCAGTTCTGGAGCCCCTATTACGGGAGGGATGTGGACGTGCTGGAGCGTGTCCAGAGAAGGGCCACGAGGATGATCAGAGGGCTGGAGCACCTCTCCTATGAGGACAGACTGAAGGAGTTGGGGCTGTTCAGTCTGGAGAAGAGAAGGCTCCGAGGTGACCTCATTGTGGCCTTCCAGTATCTGAAGGGGGCCTACAGGAAGGCTGGGGAGGGACTTCTCAGGGTATCAGGTAGTGATAGGACTAGGGGGAACAGAATGAAGCTGGAAATTGGGAGATTCAGGCTGGATGTGAGAAAGAGGTTCTTTACCATGAGAGTGGTGAAGCCATGGAATGGGTTGTCCAGGGAGGTGGTTGAGGCCCCGTCCCTGGAGGTGTTTAAGACCAGGCTGGACGAGGCTCTGGCCAGCCTGATCTAGTGTAGGGTGTCCCTGCCCATGGCAGGGGGGTTGGAACTAGATGATCCTTGTGGTCCCTTCCAACCCTGACTGATTCTATGATTCTATGATTCTGTGAAAAGGCTGAATAGTGTGATGGTTAGTCAAAAATTACACAGGCATCAAAGAAAAATATTTCCATCAGAAAAGATTGATAAAATCTGCCAGATTTGGTCCAGAGAGATTTTTAATATACGAACAAACCTCTCAAAGTACATATTTACTCAAATGATGAAAGGATAGCCTTTGGGGTAAATAATATTTAATTATAAATCCTCTGAAGGGATCATGTAATTTCTTATATTCTGCAGGCACACAGAATATTCTTCCCTCTGATTGTTGTCTTGTAGTGTCTTTATTAGTAAATGCTCATGAAATAAATGCAGTCAGTCCTATGTCACAGCAATGACAACAGAGCACAGATTATTTCTGATTCCAGATTTTCAAGAACAGAAATAGGTTAGGAATAGAATCATGGAATCATTTGAATTAGAAAAGACTGACCATAAAAGAAAAGTTGTTAGAATCTTAAATATTTCAGAAAACAGATGTGGTATCACAGTTTAAACTAAAATACTGTGCACTCAGCTTGACATGCTCACCATTTACTATGAAGTATCAAACCAAGTTTTCCATTTGTTATTTCACTCTACATTCAAACAAGCAAACAAAATACCCTTAATTTTTACTTCAATACATTATCTTAAAGCTTTTAGCAATTCATTTAAGTATATTTTTTATTTGTGTAAGACTTTTCATTCAGAGAGTATATGCTAATTTCTCTTGCTCTACTCTGCTTTCAACAGAATAGTTAAAATGAGACATAATGAGAGTGATTAAATACTGGAACAGGTTGCTCAGGGATGTAGTTGAGGTCCCATCCCTGGAGACATTCAAGATCAGACTTGATGTGGCCCTGGGCAGCCTGATCTACTTGGAGGTGTCCCTGCTCACTGCAGGGGGTCAGATAAGATCACAGAATCAACTAGGCTGGAAAAGAGCTTTGAGATCATCAAGTCCAACCTATTACCTAACAATATCTACTCAACTAAACCATGGCACTAAGTGCCACATCCAGAATTTTTTTAAACACTTCCAGTGATGGTGATTCCACCACCTCACTGGGCAGCCCATTCCAATGGCAAATCACTCTTTCTGTGAAGAATTTCTTCCTAACCTCCAGCCTAAACTTCTGCTGGTGCAGCTCAAGACTGTGTCCTCTTTCTGTCACTGGTTGCCTGGGAGAAGAGACTAAACCCCACCTGGCTACAACCACCCTTCAGGTAGTTCTAGACAGCAATAAGGTCTCCCCTGAGCCTCCTCTTCTCCAGGCCAAAAACCCCAGCTCCCTCAGCCTCTCCTCATGGGGCTTGTGCTCCAAACCCCTCACCAGCTTTGTTGACATTCTCTGGACATGTTCAAGCAACTCAACATCCTTCTTAAGCTGAGGGGCCCAGAACAAGATACAGTACTCAAGGTGTGGTCTAACCAGTGCTGAGCACAGGGAAAGAACAACTTCCCTGGTCCTGCTGACCACACTATTCCTGATACAAGCCAGGATGCCATTGGCCTTCCAGGCCACCTTGGCAAGATGACCGTCAAGGGTTTCTCCCGGCCCAATGCAATCTGTGAATCTCTGGAAATCCAGCTAAGTGAACAGGAAAAGTAAGTTGGAAGTAGTCATTCGCAAGCTTAGTCAGATTTTCCAAAACAGTTCCTGAGAAAATGGTTGCCATCATGCTGCTGTTTCTTTCTTTTTTTTTTGTTTTTCTTGTTTGTGCCCAGAATTTTGAAGCGACTTTTACCAACTGTTTGTACGATACAGACTGCTTTATTTTAGGTCATTGGTTTTGCCAACAGCTGCTCCACTGTAAAAAATGCCTTTTAGTGGGGAGTACAATGGGAAAAATAATAATAAAGAAGGTGAGAATAACACTCTGGTACCTGTGAGCAGTTAAATGCAGTGGCAAAGAACTCAGCAGTATCTCAGGGAAAGAAAATGATTTAACTGCATGGCTGCCTACCTTATTACACAAAGAAATATACTTTTGCAAGTTTTGCCTTCATCCTGTGGTACATGGAATAGGAAATCTCCACATTTCATACAACAGCTGTTACAGTGAATTTACAAAATACCTACTCTTCATCTTCCTCTATATCCTCCCCTCTATTTTCCCCCTTAATCAGGCATCAGCAAAATAGGAATGACTGAACCTGTTTTCTAACTTTGCCATTACTTATTTATGCATATCTGTTCCGGGGCTACAGAAAATGGTGGAACATGTGGGAGAGATTTTGCACATCATTGTTCCAAGATAGTACTAGTATAAATGGCACTAATATAGCAAAGTATCTTCCCACAGGCACTAATTAAAAAGCAATAAGCTCATTTGAGAAGTGTTTGCTTCCACTTCTTTCCTTCTGTACTCAATGCACTAAAGTTTTTCTCCTTTCCTCCCTGATTAAAACTGCACATTAAAACATGAGACAAAATAAAGATAGAAGAGAGAAATTTTTTTGTTGCTCTCCTGTGCATGCTTTCATATAAGGAGTTACAGCTAAAATTTTCCTCACTAGATAGTCTTACTTTTAGAAGTATGGCCGTGCAAGGACTGCTTATTCATAGAAGCCTGTCTTCTGAAAACAGGCTGCTGACTTGACTGCCTGTTTGTGATAAAACATAAATATTTTGGATATTTTGTGTAAATGTTACCTTCTTTCATATTATCACACATTCATCACTGTCAGAGTGTGTTATTGCATGTGGGACTAGATGACTTTCAGAGGTCCCTGCCAACCCAGAGGAGCATTCTATGATTCTATGTGTGCACATCTACATTCCTATGTGAACACACAAGGTTAAGCATGCTATATCCAGGGCATGAAAATGGAGATTGCCTGTAAATAAGATGCAGAGAACTGATATAATGAGTACAGTGCAGACAGAGTACAGATTAGAAACAAACAAATGAGACCTCAGAGGATACCAATAGGGAGAGAAAGGAGTCATGGAAGGAGGGGGAAGAGAGAATACTTTGGTTTTATTTATGCCTATCAACAGTTAGCCCTTTTCTTCCTGTAATTCCAAATTCTCTGTTATCTCTTTGCTTACACACCTTGCCACCAGGTAGACATCAAATACAGAAACTCCAGTACTGAGGCAAATTCCTCAGTGCCTAACAAGGAGGAAAGCAACTTTTACTACTGAGAAACTTGCTTTCCTGCTTGAAGGAGACAGGTGAAGAGCATAAGCTTAAAGACTGATCCATATCCTATAACTCTGCTTCCTAAAAGTGAGTCTCCACTGTCCCCATCACTCATAGATAGCGAAACTAAATTCAATAAAGTGAATTTAATCGTTTGACTTCTAATCAAGGCTTTAAACAGGAAAGAACTGTCTGCTCATCCTGTATATGGGATACTGAAGATCCTACTGTTTTTCACAAAAAAATAGGCATTATTCTTATGAGTAGGCCTGTAGGTGTAGAAATGTCAGGCCCCTAAGAGGGCTGCATATATATAAGTTTAGACAGTGTAAGTTGGAGTTCAGCAGAGGCTACAAACATAACAGAGAAGTGAAGTCAGCTGGCCAGCATTCAGTTCCTGACCTTTTGCTTCTGGCACCGAAATTAGTAAGTTAGATACAGCTATATCTACCCTACACTGCTGTCTGCATTGAAGAGGTATATGGAGTCTGGTCAAGATTTCTCTTCAGTATCCCACAATGGATTTCAATATTTGAATACATATACCATTCTCTCCCCATGTGTGCTTATTATATTCACACACAGACACCTGGAGTATAAAATATTTTCTTCTCCTTTAGAAAGAAAAATAACTGTGCAAATGTAAATACTAGGTAAATTACTTTTCAATAATTTCACTGCTATCTCTCAGAGAGAGAGAACAATGTCTTCCCGGATAAATAAGCAGACTCTTTCCTTAAATCCCTAAATCATGAAGAGGGGAATTACAAGTTCCTGGAAGGCTGAGGAACAATACTGATAATACAGAGGGAACAGAAGTTACTTTGGCATTCTGGTAACTTATCTGTTGAGAGAAACTGTGTCTTCTGAAAGTGATGTGCCTGGTCCAGAGAAGTAAAGATAACAACTCCAATACATTTAACAGATATACTTTACAGTGGGATTTACAACATCGTTAGAAACTATTTTACAAGTGACCCTTCAGCACCAAAGTCAAAGACAATGTTGGAATGGAAGTTCAGCTACAACCACCAATGTGGGACGAAGTTCTGCTTTGCTGTGTAATCCATGAGGATCATTTCACTGACAACAGGCTAGAAAATGGAAATTAATTCCCAAATCCAAGTGTAGACAGGTGGCGACTCTAAATCTAGGAAATTAAATTACCATTTTTGTAAATCTCTTGGCGCAGTTATGGCCAGATTTATTTTTCTCACAAGAGAAATTTCCAACTCTGTCCTTGTTACTAGCACCTGAACTGAAAACAAGTGTGTAGCATACAGGTCAATTTAACCAATGGGGGTCTGCTCTTTACTGTTCCACAGAAGACTTTCTGCTACGGCAGTCACAGAAACAATAGCCTGCAATTTGTGGCTTTGTAGTGCAGAGTAATTGCTAAAACAAACAGTATTGCTTTCTCAATCATAGCAAAAAGGTCCAAAGTCATGGTGAAAAGTTTCTCCCACTACATAAAGGTAGGAAAGGGTTTCTTCATGCAAAATAATTTCCAAAGGTGAAGAAGCACAGTGTAAAACATTTGAAAGTTAATTTTTCAAAGAATATTAATTTTCATTTCGCTTCTATGGGTGAAGATGAGACGTAACTACACTCAAGTCAATTACTACAGATCTAAAAGTTTTGCTGTAATAGGTATAGTTTTGCTGTAAAATAGGTATAAGTGATGGAAAGTAAGGCACTCTGTCTTTCATGAACTTCCAAGCTCCCTATATATCTTTACTCAGTTACTAAAAATTGGAATTATACTTTACAGGACATTGTTAATTCATCATGAAAGAATACTGTAAGTATACACAAAAAGAGTCTGTGTACAGTAACATGATTTTCAAACCATCAATAAACATGATTTATGGGAATAGGCTTTACCACTGGTAGAGAAGAATAGGTACAAGATCACCTGAAGAACATGAACATACATAAGTCTGTGGGACCTGACAAGATTCATCCCAGAGTCCTGAGAGAACTGGATGATGTAATTGTCAAGTCACTCTCTATTGCACTGGAAAAGTCACGGTAGTCATGTGAACTCCCTGGTGACTGAAAAAAGGGAATCATTGCACCTATTTCTAAAAAGGGTAGAAAGGAGGGCTCTGGGAACTACTGTCCTGTCAGCCTCACCTAGGGTCTGGTGGAACAGATACTCCTACAAGCTAAACTAATGCACATAGAGGACAGGGAGATGATTTGAGACAGTTAACATGCCTTCAGCAAGGCCACAACTTGCCTAACCAACCTAGTGCCCTTCTATGATGGAATGACTACGTTAGTAGACAAGGGATGAGCTATGGATGTTGGACTTCCCTAAGGCCTTCGGCACGTTCCCTCACAACATCCTTCTCTCTAAATTGGAAAGATACAGCTTTGATGGGCAGACTATTCAATGGATAAGGAATTGGCTGGATGGTTGTATCCAGAGAGTCATGGTCAAGAGCTCAACATATGGATGGAGATTAGTGACAAGTGGTGTCCCTCAAGGGTTCATACTGGGTGTAGTACTGCTTAGTATCTTCTCAGTGACATAGTGGGATTAAGTGCACCTTCAGCAAGTTTGCAGATTGCTCCAAGCTGAGTGGTGACATTGACACACCAGAAGGACAGGAGGGCATACAGAAAGACCTAGACAAACGGGAGAAGTGGGCCAATGTGAATTTCATGAGGTTCAGCAAGACCAAGTGCAAAATCCTGCATCTGTATTGAGGCAATCCTCAGTATCAACACAGGATGGGGAAAGAAAAAATTGAGAGCAGCCCTGCAGGGGAAGACCTAGGGGTAGTAGTGGATGAAAAACTGGTCATGAGCTGGCAATGTGCACTTGCAGCCCAGAAGACCAACCAGATCCTGGGCTGCATCAAAAGAAGCATGGCCAACAAGTTAAAGAATGTGATTCTTTCCCTTTACTCTACTCTGGTGAGACCCTATCTGAAGTACTGTGTCCAGTGAATATAAAATAACACAGTTAAGCCAAGTAAAGTGCTCTTCAACATCTGATTTGCTTATCTGTTGAGCTTGAGACCATCCTAACTTTTATTTGGATTAGTGCTGGTGGTGACAAACCGAGCCACTTCTTCCCTCATGCTCCCCATTTGAAAAGGATTTTACATGAACACTAAACTCCGCCCCTAAAAGAATAAATAGTGGCAATCTGTGACTGCATTATCCCTCCTCTCTCAAGTCTCATTTGCAAAGAGCAGGGGACAGACAAGGAGTTGCTGCAGACACTCTTGTCCTTTTTTTTTTGTTTGTTTCTGCTGGCAGCTAAGTCTCACATAGCCACTTGCTCACTCCCCCTCAGCAGAAGAAAAGAGAAGTAAGAAAACTTGTGTGTGGAGATAAAAACAACTTCATAATTGAAATAAATAAATAAATAAAAAGGAAGGAGAAAATAGCAGAGAGAGAGAGAAATAAAAGCCAGGCAAGATAAGTGGTTCAAATTAAAACAATTGCTCACCAGCAACCAACAGATGCCCAGCCAGAACCCAAGAACAATCCCCCTGCTACCACCAGTCCACCAGCTAACCTTGAGCTTTATACTCTGAGCATGACATCATATGGTATGGAATATCCCTTTAGTCAGTTGAGACAAGCTGTCTCAATTGTGTTCCCTCCCAAATTCTTGTGCACCCCAGCCTACTCACTGACGAGGCAGTGTGAGTGGCAGAAAACTCCTTGATGCTGTTAATTAAAACATTTCTGTTCTTTCAACACTATTTTCATCACAAATCCAAAACACAGCCCTATACCACCTACTGTGAAGAAAATGAGCAGAATGGTGGAAACTGATTGCCAGTAAATTCATCAGTTTAACAGGACAGTTGAAGTTGGCATAAGGTTATAAGGGACCACAAAAAACCCTTCTTTTTCCACCTGTGTGCTTCTAATTTTTCACAAATAGAAGATACCTTGTTAATAGGTGTGGTGCATTCTGCTTTTAGCTGTGTATGGAGTACAGCTATAAGAGCCCTGGCGCTAGGTAGAAAAATCCTTGTAATTCCATCTTAAATTTCAGGGGCATAGGTACAGATTTCAGCCCATATATTTCAAGAACAAAGACAGTAATCAAGTCAACTACCAATAAATATGGATTCCATAAAATATAAAAGCCATTGTAAATAAAATCTACTTAAAATGGCATAATACCAAGAATTAATACAATTAATCCTCCCCTTTTCCCACTTTATTCTACTATATTTTGTCTTCAAGAGGAGAACTAAGGTTTTTACAGCATTCCTCTAGACTTTGCAACCATATGGTCAAGTGGAGAACACAGTGACTAAGCGACAGACTTCCAGCCTCAACATTCTGCATTTGAAAGGGAACAGATCCATATTATTTTTGTCCTTCTCTTGTGTTTTTGTTTGTTTGTTTGGTTTTGGTTTTATTTTTTTATTTTGTGTCTTATACCAGTGGCTACAAGAATTGTCTTCTTTGCCTAAGACATGGCATTTGGGGGGAGCAATTTGTACACTGATACATTTTACGTTTATGAGAGTAGAGGAAGCTTAGAGACCACTTGCTAAAAACAACCTGTCACTGGAGGAAATCTATCATCTTAGCTTTCACCAGCAGCTTTGGAATTTATGCACACTGTAATTGGAGTACATTTATGTGTAAATGAAGTACATACAGACAGGTAAGTCTAATATAAATTGTTTTTCTAAGTGGGATGCATCTATTTACAGTAAGCTAGTGCCAAGATTGTTGCAGTCTAATTCTTTATAGTTCTAGTTTCTGAAATGCCTGTTATGCATTGCTGAGGCCTATTAAGTGTCAGTATCAGTGGCATGGGGATTTGTAATGTTTTCTTTATCTTTACATCTCTCTTTACCGCTTACATCTCTTAAAATACTGACAAAGATCAGGTTCTGGACCAGCTGTTTTCACTGATCAGTTAAAATCTTTCTTCTGCTGAAACAGTAATAAATACAGGATCAACTGGTTTGTAGTTATTAGTTGGTTTATGCACATACCATTCATACACACTTTGTACAGAGTATCATTTCTGCAAAGCAACAATTCCAGACAAGAAGTGATGTTCATGTAACATGGTTTAATAAAGGAACTGCATCATTCCTAATATGTTTGATCACATCCAGTTTTAAAACTTTGGTATAACTGGTACTTTATTATTTGGAGGAGAATCTTTAAAGAGGAGGAAGCCTAGAATATTCAGTTACATTTATTCCCACTTGTACTGTTTATGGGTCTCACATAATCTTATTATTGTAAAGGGAATAAAATCAGGCACTGATTTGTCTTACTGGCTACAGTAGACCTTCTTTTTTGAGAGAAGCCCCCAATTTAATTTCTCACTGCAATGGATTTCTTGCAAATATGGATAATCCTTCATTTAGTGTTTACACACTTGGTTACCTCTTAGCATTCTTCCCTGTCCTATCAGGTTTTAAAATTTTATTTAAAATTGCCAGAATTCATTTATGCATTAGCTGGTTCTATTATAATTATGGGTGAGCTGGCATTCAACGAATTTAGCATTAGGAAACGAACGGTCCTGATTTTATCAGAATATAACAGGACCCATTCTCATTTTTGCCTTCATTTTCTTGTGATGTATTACTGTTCATGCAGAAACATAACCTGCCAGCACAAAATGAGTATCTGTACTGGAAAAAAAGTAAACTACTTATTTTTGACTCTCCCACTTCCTCCCTCCCCTTCTTACCTAACAGAGACATAAACACTCAGGCTCCTTAATTAATTTTATCAGAGAATACCAGAAAAAATGGATAGTAACTAACTTCATGGCCTCTGTGAAGTATACAGGAAGATTCAGCTCATGAAGAAACTTAAGAATCAAGTATATAATTTATATTTTAAACAAGAAAGCTTTAAAATATCAATTCTTTTTAATGAAATTTGGAAACTGATGTAGACTAAAAAGAAGTAAAACCAGGAGAGAATCTTAAGAGTCAAACTGAAGGAAAAATTGTTCAGAGTACAAATACTTTAAATAAAACTAAAAAATTTCACAAAATCAAAGTTGGAACTGACCTCTTGATATCATCTAGTCTAACACCCTGACAGAGCAGGTTCACCTAGCACAACAGCATCATAGATTCATAGATTCATAGAATGGTTTAGGTTGGAAGGGACATTAAAGATTATCCAGTTCCAAAGCCCCTGCAGGGGCCCCCATGGCAAGATCACCTTCCACTAAACCAGGTCACTCAAGGCCTCATTCAACCTGGCTTTGAACACCTTCATGGCAGGGGCATTCACAACTTCCCTGGGCAATCTGTTCCCGTGTCTCATCACCCTTACTGTAAAGAATTTCTTCCTAATATCTAATCTAAATCTACCCTCCTCAAGCTTAAAGCTGCTCCTTCTTGATCTATCACCGTAAGACCTTGTATAAAGTTCCTTTACAGCTTTCTTGTAGGCCCCTTTCAGGTACTGGAAGGCTGCTATAAGGTCTCCCCAGAGCTTTATTTTCTACGAGTAGAACAGCCCCAACTCTCTCAGCCTGTTCCCATAGGTGAGGTGCACTAGCCCCAGGATGGTCCTTGTGGCCCTCCTCTTGACCTGATCCATAGAATCATAGAATCATAGAATCAGTCAGGGTTGGAAGGGACCACAAGGATCATCTAGTTCCAACCCCCCTGCCATGGGCAGGGACACCCTACACTAGATCAGGCTGGCCAGAGCCTCGTCCAGCCTGGTCTTAAACACCTCCAGGGACGGGGCCTCAACCACCTCCCTGGACAACCCATTCCAGGGCTTCACCACTCTCATGGTAAAGAACCTCTTTCTCACATCCAGCCTGAATCTCCCCATTTCCAGCTTCATTCCGTTCCCCCTAGTCCTATCACTACCTGATACCCTGAGAAGTCCCTCCCCAGCCTTCCTGTAGGCCCCCTTCAGATACTGGAAGGCCACAATGAGGTCACCTCGGAGCCTTCTCTTCTCCAGACTGAACAGCCCCAACTCCTTCAGTCTGTCCTCATAGGAGAGGTGCTCCAGCCCTCTGATCATCCTCGTGGCCCTTCTCTGGACACGCTCCAGCACGTCCACATCCCTCCCGTAATAGGGGCTCCAGAACTGGACGCAGTACTCCAGGTGGGGTCTCATGAGAGCAAAGGAGAGGGGCAGAATAACCTCCTGCGTCTTGGCCCCATCCTCCTGACACCCACCCTTTCAGTATTTATAAGCAGTGATAAAATCCCCACTCAGTCTTCACTCCTCCAGGCTAAAAACCCCCAAGTCTCTCAGCCTTTCCTCACAAGACAGATATTCTAGTCCTCTAATCTTCTTCATAGCCCTTTGCTGTACCCACTCAAGCAGTTCCCTGTCCTCCTTGAACTAGGGAGCCCAGAACTGGACAAAGTACTCCAAATGAGGTCTCACCGGGGCAGAGTATAATAAAAAAACCCTGAAAGATTAAAATAACCTTAATCTAGCTATTTAATTCTACTTGAAGGAAATAAAGCTTATGAATTCTAATTTCCTCTTGAATTACTGTTCTGCCAAAATGCCAAACTCGGAAGTCTTACCCTTCATCAGTTAACCTGAATTTCAGCAAACAGCTTTTTATATTAGCAAAAAAGCAGCCCTGAAGCAGAAGGTGACCAAAGAAGAGACTGAAAGGACCTGCTCGCTCCCATAGCTGATCACAGCCAAGAACCTGAACAGCCTCGTCCTGCATTCCTCTTAATTGGGTTAGCCACAGGGATAGGGTGAAACCAGGTCTAACGTACTATAATATAAAGTGAATAATTATGAATGCATGTTAAGGAATTATTACCATGAGGTCAAGCCCTGCAGACAAATTAGGAGAAAAATGAAAAAAATGTCTCTTGACGTTGTTCCAAAAGCCTGAGAATAAAGCAACATTAGTTTATTTTTAAAATCCACCCTCAATAAATAATCTTGTATTTCACCCTCAAGAAGAGAGAGGATTTTCTGACACTGCCTTATACCAAAACCTCCATGTATAATGCCACACAATAAATGTGTTTCTTAAAATGCTTAAATTGAAATATAAAATATAACTATTGCATGACGGAAGCCTGGTTGGTTATATAAGTGGCGTTTTGGCTTTTGTTTGGTTTTTCTTTTAAGGATCTTTAGTGTTGCACAAAACCGCAGAGCATCCTTCCCTATTGGCTCAGAATAAAAACAATCCTCAATCTGTCATCTTACAATTGATTGAACTGATTTATATCCTATGACGTAGCAGATGCATAAACAGATTATTCCGATGGCATCTGACCACTATTCTAAATGGCTTCTACTTCTCACCAAAAGTACTGCCACACTTCAGGCAGGGGCTTAATCTGGTGATGATGGCGACAGAAAGGTCCATGAGGCTGAATACTCATGCAGGTAACCAGACAGTCTTTCAGTTTGGTGATTACAAAACTAAATATGAAATTATTCCCAACCACATTTAGATGGAGCTTGGAAGCTTTGGCTATGACCTAAAGCAGATACAGCTGCAGATCCAGAAGAGATGGAATATTCAAACAAAAATTTTTGTGCACTCCTAAGCATGATATAAACCACCAAAGTTTCTGTTAAACACATCCTTGCCCATTTTCCTGAGTTTGTTATTTAAAAAGAAAAAAAAAAAAACAACAATTATATCTGACAGAGATGAAGAACCTTACTTCAGGGGAATTAATTTCTTCCATCTGAAACTAAATTTTTGAATTAGGCAAGTCAAAATATACAGAGAGAATATTAACACCCAGAATGAATGCGTGGTGTAGATGAGGACAGAGCAAAGCTGCACATCCTCTTAGCCACACAGGTGGTAGGTAGTGTGTATGCAGACAGCCAAACTGCAACCCAAGAGAGGATCAACATACTTCAGGGAAGTACTTTTTGATATTCTGAGAACACACCCTATCATCTATAGTATCTATACTGTTAACAGGCAAATAATACTACCTTGGGTTAGTACATTCTTTTTCACAGTTATCGACATTACTCTTGGCAACCCTTCTGGGCAGGCTAGATAGAAGAAAGTGTTTCTCAGTGCTCTTTACAGGAACCTGAGGCATTAGCTAAAAGGCAGTGCTGAAGCAGGTAATTTCTGACAAGCTAGATTGAGTTTCTTGACAGTAAGAGAGGTGCATATAGAAAAACAGACATGCAGAACACACTGATTCTAATAAATACAGCCTGAATTAAAGGAAAGCAATAAAATCTAGAGCTTGGGGATGTACAGACAAATTCAAGACAATTGCAGAATGCTTCCACCATCACAGACAGCTATTGAGCTCATACAGATCAGATCTAAGTAAAAATACCACTGATACACTCTTTGCTCATCTTTCATGACAGTGCTCACACTTAACCAGAAAGGATACCCAAACTTAGTTTGGTCAAGTATCACCATGAGTAGATGCAGCAACAAGAACGGTTAATGCTTGCATCAAGCTAGTGGTACATACACAACAGTTTAGGAACCACAGCACAGGAAATTACAATTTTAAGTATTGGTAAAAATATCAAGGCACAGTCTGAACAGAGGGTACTTAAGCGAAGCTTGAGGAAGCCCATCATGGTAATTCTTTAAACTTACTATCAGTGCCAGGCATTTCAACATAGGCTAAGAGATGTTTTTACAGTTGCAGTTAATGTCTTTATCTTCCAAGACATGTTCAAATGCCAGCATATACAAACAACGTAAGGCTTACATTCAAGTGTTCACTGGAGTAATTTTTGGTGTAGAAAAAGAAACCTCAGTTTCTCAATACCATTTCTTCTCTGACTGTCTTAGTAGGTGTAGCATGAAATGTTATTTCACTGGAAATCTTTTCATGGAGACTTTTTTCAAAATCTAATTGTATTAGGTATTTTATCAGGCCAAGTATATTCAACCACTTCTTGCTTGCAAAACTTTATTAATTCATTCTGTGTGACTGTGTCCAATTTTTTTGCCATTTTAGCAATGCCATCTTAACAACATTCATACAATTGAGCAAGCCTGTGATGGCTGCCATTGTACAAGTAGTCAAAAACAAACGCTTATACCAGGACAGATTGTTCTCATTTATAACAGTTCAGATTTATAAATTTGTGAGGTAGTTGTGCCCACTCTATGAAGCATATTGCTTCACCTACAAGCAAGTTAATCTCCTCCTTCTTGGCCAAAGTATGCCCAAAAACTCCACGTGTATTCTCTTTAAAAAAGTGGTGTACTTCAATTAAGATTGCTGGAACACTTCTCTGAAAGCCAGTTCCAAATATGACCTAATACTTTTATTTCTGCTTTTAACAAAACCAATTAAACCATTAAGTCTTACATAATAAATCCATGTTCAGAGCTCTTGCCAATGAACAAGTAGTCCAGATAAAGCCTATAAAATTTACAAGGTTCAGTGTTAAATTTATATTTGTACAGTCCAAAACCAGAAAAGAAACAAACCACTCCTAATATAATATACTTCCAAGTGCAAAAGTGTTTGCCATCTATCAAAAAAATCCCCCCCAAAAATATGAACTAATATATTGAGGCTATACCACTGAGCACAACTGGCCTTTTTTCCATGTTAGGAGAAAACCTTAAAACATATGGTAATTACTAGAGGGAACCAAGAATGTTTTCTTTCATTTAGCTGCTTACAGCAGAAAAATTTACATGAATACTAACTATTTATCTGTGGATTAATAACTAGTCAACACCCTTGAGAAGCAGGAGAACACTGCAAAACTCTACCAAGAAAGTAGCATCAATATAACTACCACAGGTATAGTTCCATCATGTTTTAGACTTCTCATACTAAAGAAGCTCTAAGAAAATGTTTAATGAGTTTGACCTTAACACCTTTAGTTCACAACACTATCAAAACATGACTAACAATACAGCTTAAAATTAGCTGGGTTGTTTTTTTTTTGTTGTTGTTCATACAGAAGTCTGAGGTTTTATTTGTATCATGTGTAAGTATCCTAAACTTCTTCATTAATCAATTCAATTCAAACCTAGGAAAAAACCTGCAACCTCAGGCGAGAGACAAAAATGTACAGACTTTACTACTACTTCTGCTACTACAGTTCCTTAAGTAAATTCAGTTACTTTTTCCTCCTGCACCAGCTGATGCATCAGATATTCCAACACTTTAAAAATTAGGAAGAAACTACTGATCCTTTAGAATTGTTTAACATTGATCATTACAAAAAAACTGAAAAAATGCAGTGTGAGCATGATCTCTCTTGTAGCCACAGCCATCTAAGGAATAACATTGGAAAGATAGAAGTTTGGCTGTACTTTTATTAAAGAAAGTTATGCACTGGGAGAGCTGAATCTTCATAGCAGCTGTCACATTAAAAGAACCCCACTGTCACAGGCCAAGTTTTGTTTGTACTGTAATTTATTCCAGCAACATATCCACAGAACATTATGAACTGATGGAGTAGAAAAAGAGATCCATATATATAAATATATAGGAAGGGGAGACCAAGAAGAATTTACCTACTTATAGCTTAAGATGCTATATATATATGGTCCTAGTGTTTAAAATGCTGACAAAGATCCTTTTATTTCCTTTCAATATAAAAGGCTAAGAAACTTTAGTGAGAGGGCCTTTCTTTGTGAGGGTAGGAGTTCCTGCATAGCCCATCTTTGCACATGAAGACAGTTCTGACAGAGCTGCCAATAATCAATATGCCAAAAGATGTAACCTAAATATATGCTAACTTTCCATTTCCCTCACCAGTATAAAACACTCTTTTGCAGTCATATTGCCCAGATGTATGCCAGCAGATGGAGAGTGATCCCTCTGGTTACACTTCTGCTTCTAAGAATAGCCTAACTAAAGCTAAATAAGGTTTGTCAAATCTGTTTGGATTCTTTGGGTTTGGGTTTTTTTTTGGTGTTTGTTTTGGTGTGTGTGTGTTTGGTTTGTTTTGGGAGGTTTATGTTTGTTTGGGTTTTTTTTTGGTTGGTTGGTGGGTTGGATTTTGTTGTTTCTGTTTGGTTTGGTCCCAAATGGTATACACATCTAAACAAACAGATATAATAATATAGTAAACATGAATAGGGATATCACATGACCTTTAGCAGAATGAAACTTAAAGTCCACCATCTGTTCTAAATGTGTACATGATTCCATGGCACTCAATGGTAGGTGCTCCAAATTTCAAAGGATTTGAGGAGAAGGAGGAGTTATGAAATACAGGCTGTATTAATCAAAGGAGCCTTCATTACAATTCAGAGAACATGCAGTGTTAAATAAGCAATTCAAATGCAGCTGTTATTTTGGAGAAAACAAGTGTTGCACCAGGCACAGTATTTCTGACTAGTCACAGGCTTTTGATGATTTATGTCAGGGGTGATCTCGTCACTGTTTATAAATACCTGAAAGGAAGACAGAGCACCTTTTCAGAGGTTTCCAGTGACAGGACTAGAGACAGTGGGTACAAACTGAAACACAGGAGGTGCTGCCTGAACATCAGGAGAAACCTTTTCACTGTCAAGGTGACTAAGGGCTGCACTGAGCAGTTGTGGAATCTCCCTCTTTGAAAATATCTGAAAAGACATGGTCTTGGGCAACTGCATGTGCACAGAGGCTGTACTAGATGACCTCCAGAAGACCCTTCCAGCTTCAGTCAGGGTGTAAGTCTGTGCTTCTGTGATATTACAGCAACTGTGATGATACACTGAACACCATCTATGTTAGTGGGCACACATCTGTCTTCTGTGGCTAAAAGAGTTTGAGACACTTGATTTAGAGACTCATGTAAAAGGCTAATCTGAAAGTGAATTTGGTAAGCTGTTTTACTTTTCATTTATGACTGTTGTCTCCCACACTGGAGAAACTCACTTTAGGCTCAACATTAAAAGGCAGTTTTATTTCACAGCATGACTTGGAATGATACATAACACTGAAGTAATTTTCCCCTCTTTCCAATAATTGGTATCTTTTTCTTTTTCTAGCTTTTAAGACACTTTATGATATGTAATCTTACTGCAAACCTATACTGCAATAAATATTATAAATCATGCATAGCTATCTCAGCATTTCTAATAGAATAAGAAGTTAAAATATATGGTCTTATCCCATTAAAATGAAAGAATAGCCTACATGTTACTTTTTCAGCTTAAAGGAAAATTGTTTCCTTTACAAAGCTTATTTTGCTTCAAAGAATAGCTGCTACTGTCTTTTAGACTGGATCAAATAACTTTCTTCATAAATCAGCTACACAGTTGCTTTCATTTATTATATATACACACATATAACTTAACAATTGATGTCCAATGTAATGAAATTTGTCTTAAGGGACATTGGGGGAGAAGAAAAAGAGGTAGACAAAAGTTTGAATAAAACTAAAGTCTTCTGAATCTTCCCAATTGTTCTCTTCAGATGGAGTTAACACTTTGGAGGCCAGCCTCAATGGCAATGTCACTATGTAAGGCAGGTGCAAGGCTGAGGCTGTACTTCAAGGGATTCAATGTGAAGCAAGACTCAGAGCCAAAGAAAGAAGTGGAGAAGAAACAGTAAAACATTATAACATTATTTTTCAATCACCCAGTGTTGAGTTTTCTTACTCCTGTAAGTGCTACTATATCTTAAACAGGCCCCAGGAACATTTACTGCAACAAATTCCCCAGGGCATGGATAGGTTTGGCATAATCTGATCAGGTAACCTGCCTGGCAGATGTGGGGAAGGCTGTGGATGTAGTTTATTTGGACTTCAGCAAGGCCTTTGACACTACCCCCACAGCAAACTCCTGGCCAAGCTGTCAGCCCGTGGCTTGGACAGCAGCACTCTGTGCTGGGTGAAGAACCAGCTGGAGGGCCAAGCCCAGAGAGTGGTGGTGAATGCTGCCACCTCCAGCTGGCAGCCAGTCACTAGTAGTGTGCCCCGGGGATCAGTGCTGGGCCCCATCCAGTTCAATATCTTTATTGATGATCTGGATGAGGGGATTAAGTCCATCATCAGAAAGTTTGCAGATGACACCAAGCTGGGGGCAGGTGTTGATCTGTTAGAGGGTAGGAGAGCTCTGCAGAGGGACCTTGACAGGCTGGACAGATGGGCAGAGTCCAAGGGCATGAGATTTAACACATCCAAGTGCTGGGTTCTACACACTGGCCACAACAACCCCAGGCAGTGCTACAGGCTGGGGTCAGAGTGGCTGGAGAGTGGCCAGGCAGAAAGGGACCTGGGGGTACTGGTTGACAGGCAGGTGAACATGAGCCAGCAGTGTGCCCAGGTGGCCAAGAAGGCCAATGGCATCCTAGCCTGTCTCAGGAATAGTGTGACCAGCAGGAGCAGGGAAGTCTGGTGAGGGGTATGGAGCACAAGCCCTGTGAGGAACAGCTGAGGGAGGTGGGGTTGTTTAGCCTGGAGAAGGGGAGGCTCAGGGGAGACCTTATTGCTCTCTACAACTACCTGAAGGGTGGTTGCAGCCAGGGGGGTTGGTCTCTTCTCCCAGGCAACCTGTGACAGAACAAAAGGACATAGTCTCAGGCTGCACCAGGGGAGGTTTAGGCTTAATCTGAGAAAAAGTTCTTCACAGAAAGAGTGATTGCCCATTGGAATGATCTGCCCAGCAAGGTAGTGGGGTCAGCATCCCTGGAATTGTTTAAGAAGAGACTGGATGAGGCACTTAGTGCCATGGTTTAGTTGATTAGATAAGGTTGGGTGATCAGCTGGACTTGATGATCTTGAAGATCTCTTCCAACCTGGTCGATTCTGTGATTGTTCTTGGGAAAGTTCCACCAGTAGTTCTGGATTCTGGGTCAGCTCAGCACTAAATTTACTTAATGACAGTTTTCTGTACCATGTCACTGCAAGTGATAGGAGAGAATGACATGAACGCATGACACAGATTCCTTATGAGGATGACATCTGTGGAACTACAGTGAAAATGTTAAAGATATTGGCCTCCTTGGTCAGGTCAAGTAGGGGTAGACTCTCCTGTCTATGATGGAAAAATATCCCTTTCTAAGACAGATTTATCTTTTTTCATGGAAGCTGTTCAAACCATTTAATGGACATGACAGGCAGAGCGTATCTATTTCAGCATGTAATTGGGCATGAACTACAAACAGCAGAAGACAAAGCTTGCTATCATAATATAATCTTTCACTAAGAATTCAGCAAGCCTGCCTGTCACCATTGGATCGGGTCATGAGAGAAATGAGAGCACAAAAGAGTATATTTACCTGCATAGCATATATGGAGAGCACAGAATTAGAATAGGCCCTATTTCTCTCTAGCATTCTGGCACAGGTGGACTACACAACAGAATAACATATCTGTATCTTAAGATGTTTGCTCACTCCCAGGAAACACTGCTTCACTAGAAAAAGAAAGTTAAATCTTATTAAGTATGCTGCCAATATAACTACTGCATGAAGGATTTCATGAATCCATAGAAACACTGGGAGGGGAAGGTGGGGAGAGAGTTCAGAGAGCTCTTTTTCTCTGCACTGGTCTTCTCAAAGCAGCATTAACATCAGTGCCCAGTAGTGGTAATTTAGAAGTCAGAACTGAGACATTTTTCATTATTTATGTATAAAGGAGCCCATATATTAAACAGTCATCATTTCCTGTAAGTAGTACTTTTGTCAGCCAAATGCAGGGAAGTTAAGCTATTTTTATACTAATGCGTTCATTAGCAGGAACCCAACAATAAACGTATGCTTCACATTTGGCATTTTGCCCCTAGAGCACATATTTGCAGTGCTAACTTTCCTATTCACAATACTTAATCGAAGTATTTTAACACAGTGCTTGTCATGTGCTAGCCAAGATGTATCAAAACCATTTTTATCCTCACAGCAAATATGTAATATTGAAGAAGCAAATAAGTATGTCATCAGTCTCAAAAAGCCAAGCACACTTTTAGTATCTCCCCAGGTTGTGAATGAGGTCACACTTTATCACATTGCACTGCACTGGATGGAGTTTATTTTGCAACTAAACTTCAAAGGCCAAATTGATCTTTCATTAACCTGCTTGCAATATTATCCAAGCAGTGGCAGCCAGGAGTGGGGAGAAGCTGGCTCAACAGTGTAAGAACTAGGTAATTGCAGAGGTGGTAATTGTCCCTTTCTCTTTCAGTCATCCTTGCTCTGATGCAGTGATGGGTGCTCCTTTCTTTCTCCGTCTTTGAGCCAGGATACAAGCAATGAATTCCAGGTAGAATACGTGATCTGAAATGAGCAGTGATTAGAGGTTGTGCACTGGCCTTTCACAATCACTTATTAAAAAATGAGACCAAAAGTAAACTGCCTTTTTATTTTACATGACTGAAAATCTCTACTAAGTGTATGTTCATTAAAAAGAAGTATTTTAATTAAACAGCTTTATTAAAAATGGAGTTAATAACTTAAAGAAAATCACTGTATTTGAGAACTTTCTCTTCCTAGGAAATGTGAAAGTACCAAATTCAAAATATTGCACAATCATCTATTAGTAAGATGGCTTAAGCTATCCATGACCTATTATTTGTCAGTCACTGGAAGGTACTTGAAAGATGCTAGAGCTTTTCCCCTGCAGGACTGTGATGTACCACATGGCCTGCACTAGCTGACAAGTTACTTAAGTGACAAGCTACTTGCAGTGCCACAGAAACAAAGCTTGGCAAATATCCATTTATTTGTTAGCTTTAAGATGATGACAACAAATGAAATTATTATCCCTAAAATGAAAAATTATGAGAGAACAGCTCTGTGGCAGAGACAGTTGAATAAATCCTGTGAGCTAAGGAGGGTCCTCTGGAGTGAGAAGGGTAGGGTGAACAGTAGGGTAAGCACCAGCTGCTGAACAAATTCCAGATATGTTGTCAGTGTCAGAAATGAAGTCTCATCTCCACAGCAGGGAGTTTCAACTCCATGTCTGAAAAGATTCAAAATATCTGCTGTGGCTGAGAGAGCTGGGGTTGTTTATCCTGGAGAAGAGAAAACTCTGGGGAGGACCTTAGAGTTGCCTTCCAATACCTGAAGAGCTCCTACAGGAAGGCTGCAGAGGGACTTTTCACAAGGGTGTCTAGAGACAGGACAAGGGGGAATGACTTTAAGCTAAGAGAGAGTAGGTTTAGACTGGATCTTAGGAAGAAGTTCTACAATAAGAGAGTGGTGGGACTCTGCAATAGGCTGCCCAGGGAGGTTGGGGATGCTTCCTTCCTAGAGGTGTTCAAGGCCAGGTTGGGTGAGGCCTTGAGCAGCTGAGTCTAGTTGAGACATGTCCCTGCCCACTACAGGGAGGTTGGAGTAGATGACCTCCAAGGTACCTTCATCTAGTTTAACCCCCCCACCTCCCCCATCACACCACTTCATCTTCCCAAAGCAGCTCCTGCTCCCTCTACACCATCCTCCACTTTACCTAAACAGCTCCTGCTCCTGCTCCCCCACCTCCATTTTTGCACCCACCCCAGAGCTGGGGAAAAGACCCTCAACAAGCCATGATACCACACAGAGGAGCTCAGCCCCCATAAGGAGGCCAAGCCAGCACCCATGGATGATATTGGAGTGGTCATTAAGCCTCTTCCTACCTAACCGGGGGCCACCAGGCCCCCTGGCCTTTGTTGTCACCACCACCATCACCCAGTGTGCACCATGGGGACTCACCAGTGATGAGAGGAGGATTCCTCAGCCCAGACAGGCTTGGCTTAGGGCTTCTGCCTTTCCTGGGGGAGATTAAAAGGGGAGCAGATGTGGAGAGCAAAGTGGCCACAGCTGGGGTGGGAGGAGACTCCAACAGAGCCCAAGTGCTCTGGGATTTGAGGGGAAAAAGGGGGAAAAGGGGCAGATACGGTAGGAAAGGGGAGGTGGTGGTGAAAGAAGGGGATTTTAAAATGACTTCATTTTCCATAAATCTTTCATAATGTACAACTGCAGTTCATGGTTTGCTTTGCCTCTGTGCAAAAAGAACAAACCTATCAATACTTCATAAAACAAAGCACAATGGTGGCTGTTGCAACAAAATCTTTCCATCATTATCATTTTGCTTGGTAGGAAAATCTGTGCTTTTCAGATCAAGATAACAAGTTTAACAACAACAACAACAACAAAGTTCTGCAAGAGTGAACTTTCTCCCTGGATACCAGCAGACAACACCAGGATGAAGAATGGACTGGAGCATATGCACTAAGAGGAGGGGCTCAGAGCCCTGGGGCTTTTTGGTCTGGAGAAGAGAAGACAGAGAGGGGATTTAATAAATGTTTATCAATATCTAAGGGCTGGGTGACAAGAGGGAGGGGACAGGCTCTGCTCAGTTGTACCCTGTAATAGGACAAAGGGCAGCAGATATAAACTACAGCACAGGAGGTTCTACCTCACTGTGAGGGTCACAAAGCACTGGAACAGGCTGCCCAGAGAAGTTGTGGAGTCTCCTTTTCTGGAGATTTTCAAGACCCAGCTGGATGCATTCCTGTGCAACCTGTGCTAGATTCTATGGTCCTGCTCTGGTAGGGTGTTGGACTTGATGATCTTTGAAGGTCCCTTACAGCCCCTGACATCCTATGATCCTTCCAACCTATGATCCTATAATAATTGGAGCTATAAGATACACTTGAAAACTATAGAGGAAGCTGTGTGAAATAGCTTTGCTGCTTGTGATAGAAGGCATAGTGAAAACTCAACCAGTAACTACCAAGGGCACAGTGTGAAGTTACTAAATAGTAATGAGCCCAAGTCCCTGCAGTAGAAATGACCTCACCGTAGTATCTGTGGCTGAGACCGAAAGTCTGTTTACTGCACTTAAATCCAGATTTTTTGGACAGTATTTGTATTATGTCAAGCAGATACTGAGTCAAATGTTACTGTCTTCTATAGTAGGAGTATATCAGTCAGTTATATTGAAAAAGCATGTTTTATGTATGCAGAATCAGGTCTTCCATTTGAAAATATGCATTTTACCTTCTAGTATAAATACTGAATATTTCCACTCCAAAAACAGAACTGTAAATTTTTTGGTGTGTTTTGGAAAGAGGAGTAACCTAATTAATTGAATCGTGGCTACTGAAACAAATTGCTGCATTATATGTATCTTTTAAAGCTTAAAAGCAACAGAAGAAATAAACCAGTGTGAAACTAATGATTAAAATTGCTGAGCTGTTGAAGAAAGTTGCTGGCAGGCTTGTAGGTGGTCTATATAAGACTCCCACACTTCAATCCTCCCAGGCATGCTTTTGTGCTTGATTAATTAGAGAAACTAGGGAGAGGTGATACTTTTGCAGTGACTGATGTTTTCATGTAATTAAATCAATCTGGTGTATATCTCCTGTAAAGCATTAGGTCATGAAATGTTCATAAAATGCCAACCTACATGTCAAGAGGAAAATTGCACATTTAGTATTTAAATAGACGCCTTTGGTAAAAATTAAAGACAGTGGGCTCTTTAATTTCATAGAAATACAGCACCATACATTAACACCGAGCATCATGTGTTAAGATAATGCTATGCAAATAAGTGTGACACTTAAATAAGGTTTTAGAATAAGACTGTTTAAATGAATAACTAATATTTTTAAATGTCAGTCAAAACACCATGAAAAAAATAAAGCTCAGTTTAATTTGGTTGGTCATTTGTGGCTTAGGCAGAAAAAGGATTAGCATGTAGAGTGAGTTCAAGCTGCCTAAAGCTTTGTGTGGGTTTTACACAGGTACTCATTTTCTTCTCAGTAAAAGAGTTAGTGTAACAAATGCTGGCTTACATGGTGCTTTCCTGCTTATGGCACAAGAGAGGTTCTCATGAAACTTGCTCTATTGCCACATAGCAGTCAGACACAGTTTATAGAGAACTGGGAAAAAAGGAATCTTAAAAAAAAAAAAAAAGAACGAAAGAAGAGAAAAAAAGAGGCTTTGCTAAAAAATCTGTAATATCATAGAAAGCAAGGTGCTGCAAAGGACCTCTAGAAATCATTGAATCCAACCCCCCTGCAAAGCAGGACCATTTAGGGCAGGTCACACTGGTCACTACATATGGCAGTACAGATAAGCTAAAAAGCTTATAAACTATACAAACTATAAAAATATAGTTTGTTTACATCAACTTTATTTTAACTAACTTCTCTATAAAAGGAAAATAACTGTAGTATCAGCAGAAGAGATGTCTATTACTCACAACTAGCATCGTCCAGTAGGATTGGAAAGAAAAGGGGCTTGGTTACACAATTTTTTCTCAATTTGCAAGAGTCAAGTGATTGACATTAACGTTTTCAGTCTGCCATAACTTGGTCAGTATAGATCTGCCATACATTGAAGAACGTGGAATAGATACAATGCACTTGCTGGGAGTACTGCATTTTTGCCTAAATTATTGCAGAGAGGTCTCTTTAAACCACAGCAAAGGACAAATTTAAACATTTAAAATGTGCCAAATATGAAAGCTCCATCCCCTAATTTATAGCATCATAAGGCTCAGCCTCCTGCAAAACAGAAGCCTTTCACATAGCAAAACTGGTTCATAAACACTGTGATTTATAAGAGGGGAAGGACTCTCAATCCTCAGTAGCACAATGAATGAAATCCAGCAGCACTTAAAACACCCTCCAAAACTTTACATTACTGCCTGTTTAAGTCAAACAACACTATCCTGGTTTAGGATGCAAATAAAGCTTGACAGATCTCCTACAAACTTCCTGTCTTTTCCCTTGACTATATATAAGGTAGCTAGGGCTGGGGACATGAATATTCTCAACTGCACAGCCACTTAATTCTCTCTTGTCTCATTGTATAATGGTCAAAATCAGGCCCTGAATTCACGTCTTTCTGTTGCCTAAACAACCACTCCAAGCTTTGTATACGCAGAAATACATATATACAGAGTCGCATCTGTGCAAACAGACAAAACTAGAGATATCATCTCCAAATACTCCAAAACTCTGAAGCAAACAAACAAACAAACAAACAAACAAACAAACAAACAAACAAGCAAGCTTACCCTTGCCAGTGTCAGTGCTCCCTGTTTACACAAACTGCAGCGGACCCTCAGTTTCCCAGGTTTCACAGCTTGACAGGCATTTTTGCAAAAAACATAAAAGCTGTTGTAACTAGCTGCACCTGTCAGAAAAAACAACACCACCACAACATAAACAAGCTACACACAGACAACAAATAAAAACATTTTCTGTGTCCTGAAAAGCAGTAAAAAACTCCTTATGAATTGTTTGCATTTGACTTTATAAGTAATAAGTTTAAAAAATAGGTGGACTAATTTTAAGCCCTGAATGCAGCATTCTGATTATCTTATCTTACCTGGTCTAGTTCTTAACACTCCTCAATAACTTCAGCTTCTTATCAATACTTACAGGTGAACTACACCATAACTCCTAGAAAATGCATCCTGTTTTGAGTTCGAGCTCATCACGGATGAGCACCAACTGTAATCTTTGGCAAGTGATGTATGAGATTAATTACCCCAGCTCTCCATAATTTGCATCTTACTTCTAGTCTAAATTTGTCTAACTGCAAATTTTAGTGAGTTCAAATTGCATGAAAATTTCCCTGGATAAAGTTTAAAGGATCAGTGTGACTGATATCACAGCGAGACAACAAACATTTAATTTAGCAAGTTTAGTTTTATTCATGGAAGACTGGGAACTATTTCTTTATACTTGTTGGCAGCAGTGTAACCTAGAAAAGTCTGTAAACTGCTGCCAAGATATTAGACCAAGTACATTTTCAAAGAAAATGAAATGAAACGCATTCTGTTCTGTGAAACTACAGAGCAGAAGATAATATGTGGGGAATTGTGTAAACCTGGGGCAATGATAATGAATTTGATTTCACATTCAATCCTTGTCACTGTTTTGAGTAAACCACTTTTTAGAGTTGCTGTTTGTTGTGGTTTGGATTTGCTCCCCAACAAACTGGAAATTTACCCCCAGAGTAAGTTTATCACACAAACTCAGAATTTTGGAAGCAAAATGAAATTATACTTACAAAAGTGGACTAAATTTAAAATTATAAAAGGCAATAAATACATACAAGGTATATTTACATATATTTACAGTTCAACAACATCAGAATACCCCCTTGTACAATAATTCAGGTCTCCCCCCTACACACCCCCACCTTGTACCTCACCAATCAAAACAAAGATCAGCCAAGCACATGCAAGGTCAAAGGAGACAGAGCAGCCCAGACGCAAAGCAGAAGCAGCCCCAGAGAAGAAGAGACAAGTTTCTGCTACAAAAGCTGCGCCAGGGGATGTTTAGACTGGAGAGAGTGATTGCCTATAGGAATGGGCTGCCCGGGGACGGGGTGGAGTCGCCATCACTGGAGATGTTTAGAAGGAGACTTGATGAGGTGCTTGGTGCCATGGTTTAGTTGGTTAGATAGTGTTGGATGATGGGTTGGACGTGATGATCTTGAAGGTCTCTTCCAACCTGATCTATTCTATTCTATTCTATTCTATTCTATTCTATTCTATTCTATTCTATTCTATTCTATTCTATTCTATTCTAAAATATAAGATATTCAGCAGGCCAATGGAATTAGATAAACTTATCTTGCATTATTCTGTGTCAAATCCCTAAAACTGTTTATCCCCAAACTTCACAACTTCTGAAAGAAACCCCAGGCATAGCCTTAAACTGTAACACTGTTACTTCAAAAATTATGGAAGATTCATGGCATTGTTTTAACCAGACATCCCCAAGTTCAGAGACACAAACTTACTATTTGAAGATGAACAGAAAGCACAATAAAGTTTCTAATAGACTTCCCACTGTCAAGAATAATGGTTGGGGAGATTAGAGCCACTAACAGCGACAAACTTCAAAATGAATAGCAGTCCCTTAGAGCTCAGATGATTTTCAATATCTTCTTCCCCATTCCATGACTTCACCCTTCATTTATCAGCAATATATTTTTAATGTATATTTGAATCCTAACATGTAACCACAGTAAATAAGATCTGCAATAATACTTTTAAAAAGGCCTTACTTGCTTTCATTTTACATGTCCTTCACATGATAGAGGTCTAGAGGAAGGTGTCTCTGTCCATGGGAGGGGAGGTAGAATTACATGATTTTTAAGGTCCCTTCTAAGGCAAACCATTCTATGATTCTATGACTGTGTGTTCTGTCAACGAAAATGCCTTGGAATTTAATGTCACACCTATTTATAGGTATCTTAACATGTATTCAACTGGTTTCCAAAACATCAGAGAACTACATAATAAACAAAAAATAATTTCCTAGGCAAAAGTACGTAGATGTATTTAAAGAAGATGGACACCACTTAAAGAAGAAATTTTACAACCATTTTTCAAGATCCAGAAACCTATGTTACATGCGAGTACATCAGTGATATATCCAATCCAATGTTAATTTTAATTGATCTTTCAAGTGCTTCACTTCTCAAATCAGTCAAAAACAGTTGTCAGATAAAAGCAGTTCAACCAAAGGAAACAAAGGCATATTCTGAATGATTTAATATATGGTACAATGTTGAGAGGTGAATCCAAACTAAGTATGACAACAATTTGGACGTTTAGATTTCTGTTCACTTACATTTTGTCTGAGGCTCCTAATGCTAGGACTGAGAGCATGTCTAGATTAGACTTGATTTGAGCTAGAATCCACAACAAAAATCTAAACCACAGTATTGCAAATGAGAAGCAGTAGATTTGCAAGTGGTTGAATTTTACTTTTTTGCAGTTTCACTATGCAGCGTCAGCACACTGACCACTAAAACAAAAGGACAGTACCTTTAGCACAATATAAAGGAAATACTACACGACTTCAGTAAGCAAGAATGCTACTGCTAATAGAGGCCCACAATAAACAAAACCCACCTTGATGCATTCCTCTGTGGCCTGCCCTAGGTGATCTTTCTTTGGCAGGGGCATTGGATTTTATGATCTCCAGAGACCCATTCCAACCCCTAGCATTCTATGATTGTGGATTTTCGTATCTCCAGTCCTCATCACTCTACTCTCTTATATTGACAGCCTAATGAGTTTGCTGCTTCTGTTCTCATGTAGAAGCACTCATCCAGAGCAAATCTGTAATGCCACTACTCACTGTTGTAATTTGTCCTACTCTCCAGAAGGATTCCTGTCATGACTCTGATAAAACCATTCCAGTCAAACAGAATTATCTGAGTACATGAGCCTGTACAAAATAAAATACTTTGTTAATTGGGCTGATGCCTTTACTCATCCAGTTGTCCACTCCCTGACATCTTATATTCCCGTCTCACATTTTACACCAGTTTTATTTCAAGCAATAAACTACTTGAGGCTTTCTGCCTCCTTTGTGTTCTAAGCCCATTCCATCTGGATCCAAAGATAAAATTATGTTATTGATAACACTCTGCAAAATATTCACAGGATAGTATAGCATAAATCAGCATGACTGAATACTGCAGTAAAAAATAGCAGTCACAGGAGAAACCTGAAATGAGACATATTGCTGATTTACTACAGAGGATAAATCTTATGCATTAGCTTGATATTTACTCTCTGCAAAAACAGACTACGTGAGCTCAATATTCAAATATTCATTTTTTTTAGCACCTTTTTTTTTTTTTTCTTTTCTTTTTCACTAACACAAAAAGTGCCTCTAAACACATCCCTGTGCAGAAATCTGTTGGAGAAAATTATGTCCCACTTGGAAATATTGAAAGTAGGTTTGAAGGCAATAATGGAGAGATGAGAGTGAGATCAATAGAAAAGTACTGGAGTAAGACAAAATATCAGAAGACAGAGAAATAACCTGTCCATAAGCTCTTCTGCAGGTGTTTCTCCCTGCCATCTCCACCTCAGGCTTACTTATCTGCGTTCACAAGTATCTAAGGTCTAGGGCCCACCATCATAACTATGGTTTAGTCTTCTAAGGAAACGACCATGTCGTAAGAAAGAGCTGTGAAAAAGTTTGTAGAAGAATGAAAGCAAAATGGCTGAAAGGGTTGTGGAGATGGAATCATCAGGCCACAGACTGGAAGGCGAAAGTATTAACATAGGTTGCTATAAAATCTCAAAGGGAAAAAAAGGATGGGGTTATTTGATCTGATGCTGTATGCTGAGAGTTTACAGTTTAATGATCCAAGATACAGTTTAATGATCCAAGATACATAAGACAATAGATTTCATGTTTTATTATTGGTCTCCATTTAAATCTTTCCCAATATTTTCACTATTTTTTCAGATTCTGCTTTTCTTTCTAGTATATTTTCTATATTAGTTATTTCTTGATGTAGATTAGCCATAGAAAATAAATGAGGAGGGTTTGAATATGCTACACTGTATGTGGTATAAGATCAGACCAACTACTTCCTCCTGTTGAGTTTTAATGAAGTATATGATAAATCAGCCAAACCAGAATATCAAAAGTCTGAGATATAATTTTCCTGGTTAAAAAGCAGGAGTGGGTATGATGGGCAGAATCTGATCGTTTTATATCTCTAACATCTCCAGTAATATTTAAACAACATACATTTAACAGGGACACACATTATGGGTGTATGACTTTAAAAAGTTTAAGAATTCAGAAAACAACTCTTATTTTGCAGTTTTCACTTGCAAGCATCATCAGATAAAGCTATTTATTACAGAATAGTTATAGTAAAATACTCGGTGACTTTCCCTATTAAGTCCATTTAATTATGTTGCTTTTTCTGGCAAAAGTAATGTAAGACATGATTGCAAAAGGCTGCTCATTTATGATCTTTGCTGGGACCTGTCATCTCATCCCAGTGAGAGGCTTTCTCTTTTTCCTACCTTTCCAAAGATAATTTCTTCACAGATATCCCATTACAAAAAGTATTAAAACTGTTCTCCCCTTTAGTGTTTTATATAAAAAGAGAAAGTAGCTTTCTCTAATGTGTATCCCAGTGTTTTGTACTGTCTGCCCATTTAGATTTTTAAGCTCCTTAGGATCTGAATTACATTCTTTTTTTCTGTGTTAATGATGAACATACTGTGGGAGCTTTATACATGTTAGTGATAGCGCAGACCAATTATTTTGATACGCATGACTAGTTAATCAGAAAACATTAGCCATAATGACCTGAGGACCTGATCCTGAAATCTCTAATCAGTCAAAACACCCATTATCAACCCTATGCCTGTTTAACCGAATAAAATCTGAATAGGGGTATTAGGAGCCAACTTACTGTTTTGATCTGAACTGCATTTTCATACAGTCTTTCCTTCAATTCAGTAATTTAAAAGAGACTGCAGCTACAGAAAATCTTTCAACAGGCTGAAAATTACATTAAAATAACATTGTTTCCGATTCCATTATACTGACATTTGGACTAGTGGTGATTTGTAAAAGGAGGATTCACTCTCGGAAACCTCGCAGACCATTTCAGCAATTTGCACTTGTTTAATGCAAAATACATAGTTAGAAGTGAACACAAAAAAAAAAAGAAAAAAAGTATTTTTCCAACTCACTTTCATTTCACTTTCCACAAAATACATCTGACTTTTGATTTTTTCTTTCTTAACAGCCCATCTTCACTTGCAAAGATTTTTATAGAGCGGTTTTCTTCCCCAGATATATTATATGCAGATGCACACATTTATGAAATTTTTCTACCTGTTGATGATGATACTTATTCTTTATGATGCTTCTCTAATTCAGACCATGAGAATGACATTTATTTGACAGTTAGATTCATCTAAACTGGTTGTACTATATCCTAGTATGAAAAATGGGCACAGGGTTTGATTCAATTCACCCTAAAGTAGATATAAGAAGATATCAATATGCCAAATGAATGGTGCCTAAAAGGGTCTACTTCTGTCTGTTGTGAGGATTTAAGGCTGCTCTGGTACAGATATCTACACTACAGACCTCGAAAATTAGGCAAGATGAATCCTACTCAATGATGCTGTGCACAAAAACTCATGACAAACAGCTGCAGTATTTTGCAGTAGGGATAACACTATTAAAGAGATTAAACCTTAAAAAACCGGATTCCTCTTCTTGAGACTCAGATATGATTTGTAGAACGTCTGTGCATCTCAGGTAATTACAGTACATGGAAGACAGCTATTTAGAAAAAAAGAAAAGGGCTTGTCACTGTAATAAGGACTACAAATGAAAGAAAGAGAATCTTAATAAGAATTGATATTTGGTTGAAAAGGGTATAAGGCCTGTATAAATATCAGAAGTACTTGACAGAGACAACAGGAAGGACATTTATGTTCCAGTGAAAAAAATTTGTGTGCAAAAATAAGGGGCATGGGCAGAGACCCAAAAAAAGACAAAATGACAACTTCATGAGATTGCTGAAAGCTTGGCATATGATCTATGTGAGATGGAATCATACCTTGCAGATCAATAAAGTGTTTGAAACCAAGGGTATCAAAAGGTCTCCCTGAAAATGCACTCCTTGTGCATGGGGAAAACACCATGCATGAACCATCCCATCCCCCATAAAACACCATCTTGAGCTGCCTTTTGCCTCACTGAAGGGACTGATTGTGACCTGCTTTTATAACAATTGTTGGAAACTGTTATTTGAAGTTAAGGGCAAGGACTTCTGGGTTTAATACTAAGCACATGAGAAGTAAAGCTGCTCCAGAAAACAAGGCATGGGTGTCTTTGTGATGACAGAATGATTGCAACTTGTACACCAATGTTTAAAAAGTTCTCTTCATCTCATCATCATGTTCATTTGCTAATGCTTTCAGTCATTTTATTAGTTCTGATTCCTTAGGCATTCAAAAGAATAAGCTCTTTCCAGCTTCTGTCAACTTTCTGTTTACTTTTCTAAATATTATTTTTATAAATAAATATTGTTATTTTGGATACTTTTTCGGTATTCAGAGACGTTTTCAAAGAGATTCCACCTGATGCAATGAAACATACATCAAATTGTCTGGTAATAATGGCTAATTTTGATAGTTGATCAGAGAGAACACTAGTAATTTTGCCAACAGCCTAGTATTCCACATGTACCTTCTCAAGTTCAAAAACATCACTGCAAAAATATGCTTCAGCAACAATTAGAAAAGACAGGAATTGACTCTATGTTTAAGTTTTATATATTTAGAGGAACTAATGATTCCACTGTCTATGTCTGCTCTCAGAGGAAATGAGAAATACTTTGGAATACCTGCTACTTCCAGAAAGACTTGAGAAAGCCAAGTCTCATCAGACCACCCACAGCTGGGAGAATATTAATGATGTTCTACTTAGGAGTCAGCTAGTATGGACTGTCGACAGATTAGGTCCATCACAGACAAACATCAATATTCACTATCTATACTATCTGTAGCTTCCTTTGTAATAAACTCACCGAACTGAACATTTAGCTTTTGACTCATTTTCTGCAAATTCTTGTAGTGAAAACAATGACAGCAGGGAAATGGGAGTAGCAGGAGAAAGGGACAAGGAGACATAGTACTGAGCCCTAGTAGGGAAACAACATTGCATAGATAAAAATGGCACTGAAAAGCTTTTTAAAACAATCAGATTAACTGAACAAAATTAAATATTGAAGTCATACATATGAAGATGGTTTATTGCCAGGAAAAACAGAGGGCAGAAAATGTCATAGATGGATATGGATCTACAAAATATTTTGTGACAGTAGCTACTGTACAGTAAACATAGTAAGCTGCTACTCAAAACAGCTTCTTCCATAATACAGAAAAAGAATAAGGCAGCAGCAGCACTGCTGTTTGTTGAGTTTGAAGCAGATGACAGAGTAACAGGCATACTATCAAAGAAATATTTTGCATAAGCAGAAAAGCTGAGTGTTGGAGATGAGAGCCAGGGAGTGAATTAAAGAGGTATAAAAATAGTAGAGGAAATTAACAATGAAGAAATCACTTACATTTTAATTCTGAAAAAGGACACACAATAAAGGAAGAGTGATGAACGAAAGCAATATTCTCCCTGACAGGATATATAAAGCTAAATTGCTGTATTATATAAGAGATGTGCTATGAAAGATAAGGGCTAGACCAGAAGAACATGAAACAGAGAACAGGCAGAAGTATTGACAGCTTTCAACAAGGATGCCGCAATATATTGATTAAATAGTGAAATAATGTGTCTGTCATTTCATAAGGGCTGTTGTATTGCTTGATGGTAGTGTGAGGGTTAAACCAGAGGAATAATACACTACAAATTTACCTGTCTTTGATGAGCTCAAAATTAAATCAAAGATTTCTGAGCCAGAAATGCTTTCACCTGAATTATCCATCTTACTTGTAAGTGTATATACATATTTAGTAAGAATGACAGTACATCTTATTTGCAGCAAAATGGTGAAAAGCTATGAAATTTGTCACTCTACATAGGGACTATATGGATAGTTACACAGCCAACAAACTCCAAGTTTGAATACAATCATCTTACTTTCACAAAACAAAAATTCAGGTTTTACCACAAAGGAAATAAGGCAAAAGTAAGATTATACATAGCACCAAGCCATAGAATATTTCAGCATAACTAATGAATTTTATTCAGGAGTGGCCTTACAGAAAGTTCATGTTAGCAATAAGATACTTCAACAAAAATATTGTAATAAAGATAATGGAAATTAAATTCTTCACAAGTTACTCCCCACCAATACCCCTCTACTTTTAAAAAAGTCACCATCTCTAAAGCACTTCTGATAGCTTTACATTTGATAGTGGCAGAAACTAGAGAGACCTCTGAGATTTGAAAACCTAAAAACAATCTGAATTCTCAATCTCTGTACTCAGTAGGAATCTGAATTTGCCAAACTGTATGGTTTGTAAACAACAGATGTTTTTTTCATGAACAGTGTGGAACTTACGAATGCAAAGACTTGCAGAATCACATTTGTAAGTAAAATGTCTTGGTTGTTTTCAGAGAATGTAATGTCTTATAAAAGACAGCAAATGGACATGTCTGTAAATGGAAGTGAAATGTATGTTTCAAGTTATATTACAAGCTAGAATTTAGAAGAACTTCTGTTTTCCCTCTTGATGAACTTCTTTCATCAGAGATTGAGTGACCACTATCAGAAAAAGTAGGCAACAAATGCCTGTGTAATTGATTAGCACACAAACACAAGTATTTATATTCATATAAATGTGTTTAAAATTTAACACTAAGCTTTTGAAAACAAAGCTATAAAAAGGAACTGGAACGCAACTTGAGTTAAAAGAAAATTAGTTCCACCAATGTTGTATTTATTCTTTAAGACTGCCTATACAGTGACTTACACATATGCACATGACTTTTAAAATCTTTTGGCATCAAATACTATGCAGATTTTCAGACATTTCTATTTTAAAAAATAATCTATGAAATATGTCAGAGAGGGACCTGGGGGTACTGGTTGATTGTAGGCTGAACATGAGCCTGCAGTGTGCCCAGGCAGCCAAGAAGGCCAGTGGCATCCTGGCCTGCATCAGGAACAGTGTGGCCAGCAGGAGCAGGGAGGTCATTCTCCCCCTGTACACTGCACTGGTTAGGCCACACCTTGAGTACTGTGTCCAGTTCTGGGCCCCTCAGTTTAGGAAGGATGTTGACTTGCTGGAACGTGTCCAGAGAAGGGCAACAAAGCTGGTGAGGGGTTTGGAACACAAGCCCTATGAGGAAAGGCTGAGGGAGCTGGGGTTGCTTAGCCTGGAGAAGAGGAGACTGAGGGGTGACCTTATTGCTCTCTACAACTACCTGAAGGGAGGTTGTAGCCAGGCAGAGGTTGGTCTCTTCTCCCAGGCAGCCAGTACCAGAACAAGAGGACACAGTCTCAGGCTGCGCCAGGGCAGGTTTAGGCTGGATGTTAGGAAGAAGTTCTATACGGAGAGAGTGGTTGCCCATTGGAATCGGCTACCTGTGGAGGTGGTGGAGTCACCATCATTGGAGGTGTTCAGGAGGAGACTTGATGGGGTGCTTGGCTGCATGGTTTAGTTGTTGGGTGGGTTGGATTGGTTGATGGGTTGGACGCGATGATCTTGAAGGTCTCTTCCAACCTGGTTTATTGTATTGTATTGTATTGTATTGTATTGTATTGTATTGTATGTATAGATTTGAGAAAAATATCATAATGTAAGGCAACAGAATCTTAGAAAATACTCTAGCCAGCACTTAGGAAAAGAAATCCACAGTTACTGAAAGGAGAGAATCCACAGAAGTACTTGGAAACCAAATTATGGAAGGTGGTATAAGCTTTTCACAATAAGTTTATTAGGGACTGATAAACAAGGCAGTTAATGGCTGACCTAAAGAACGGCACAAATAATTTTTGAGAAGTTTGAGATACGCCTTGTATAAATATTAATGACAGATACAGCTCACTATGACATGATCCTTATTAATGGTCTAGAAGCTATGAACGAGATTGCAAGATGGATGTTCACTCAAAATTATGGAGGCAAAGTCCAGCAGGAATTGAATTTATAATCAAATTCTCTGTATCCTTCCAGCTTTAGGGTATGTGCTACAGGTCCAGTATGATTTCAGGCACTCATTTCAAGAACTTCCATAAGTGATGTAGGGACACACAGAGAAATTATGTTATCGGATGGTGTTATAAATCTGTGTACACAGCATTGATCATCTTCAGCAGTTCTGGAGATAACTGACAAATCCACACTACAATAATACTATGATAATATTTCTGTTTGTAACTGGTGCTCTGCTTCAGGCAAGAGAGCTCTCCAAATCAAAGCTATTCATTTTTAGTTAAACTGTATAGAACCACTGTATATTTAAATAAAGAAAACTATGACAAGTAGCTGCTTATCTTACTCTTGGCTATAGCTGACCCTGTATGTTCTTTCCTTTCCCTCATTATTCTAGCAGAAGAACAAATGACTACTGAAAACAGGACTGTTCATTAATGTACTAAATAACTTGTCAGCATTTTTATTTAAAAAAAAAATAATTTCAGAGTATTACAAAATGTTACACAATAACTGTACCACAGAAGCTGTCTTTTCAATTGATCAGTGGCATTTATTGTCCTTCTCAATGCCCTACATGTCAGGCTCCCACAGAACTAGAAATTTAAAGATGATCTGCTTCTCTTAGAAATAACAAAGATCAGGAAAATGGCTTGGGAAAGATTCATCTATAACTCAACTGGTACAACATTTTACACTACGTACCAGTAATAATTGAACTATTCAGTTTCCAAAACTCAGTGTTTAATGATACAAGTAAATTATTGTTTAATTTAAAATAGTATTTCGAGGAAGACCCCAAGGTGTTTTTAAATAAGCGATAAGAATTGTATTGGTTAACAATGTCTCTTTTAAAGATTTATTCAGAAAAATGGAAAATACTGTGTAAAAATGGCACTTTAGCATGCTATATTGCCACAACACAATGATATGGTCATTGCATCACTTTCTTATGGTGCAATACTAGGACTGTGTTGTGAAAAGTAGGAAGGGATTTTAAGAAAACAGTCAATTTAGAATTGCACATATTGTGTTTATATATGATCTTAACTAAAATGTTGCAGCAGCAGCAGCACTCTTTAGCTTTTAGAAGACAGTTTTGATATATAAACCTAAGTCAAGAGATGTATTTATCTTTTTTAACCACTCTACCAAAGGGAGGAAGGGATGCATGTCTTACAGGCTAATAAAACCAGCCCTAGATGTTTAAGCAATGGGCAATAAGAAACAGCTATTGAAAGGAACATGTACTGGAGGTTCACTTTTTACACATGCAAAAAGCTAATTGCTTCCTGTGGAGAGAGTAAGACACAAAGTATTTAAGAACAAGAAGAAAAGACAGAGTGACAGAGTGCACTTGTAATTGATCCCTAAGACCTTGAATCTCAAAGCTCCATTAGCTAACAGAATTCCCTATCCACAGGTTAGCCATGCAGCTGCAAGATTCATTGCATTAGATACACAGAAAATGGAACCAGTAATTGTCACTGACACATTTACATGTACAGCCTGCTGAGCATCTCTGTTATTCGTAAGAGGCATGGAAATAATATTCTCAGCCTTTGAAACTTAGACGAGTGCTACCTTTGAAACTCTTAGAGTTGCCTGAATGTATCTGAAAATTCCCCACAGTGAGGCGATGATCACTACCTGTCCTGAAGGGTTAAACCCCAAAACATGCGCTAGCCCAGACAATGGGCTAAGCACCTGTGAATGCGCTAACCTGGTCAGTTCCTGGGGTCCAGATAAGGCAAATGTATAGAACGTGTAATTAACCTTGTAAGCACCTGTGAATGTGCAAACCTGGACACTTCCTTGGGTCCAGATAAACATGTAGCACGTGTGATTAGCTTTGTAACACAGCTGTGAACTGTGTGTGTCCCTGGCCATGTTTGGATAGGCCCAGTTATCAGGGTTCTCTGTTACCAAAGGGCATTAATTGTCTTGGGACAGTATTTAAACCAGCCAAAAAGCTAGGCAACTTGCCTTATTCTCACCCAGACAACAGCAAGAGCCAAATGCTGCCAGAGTAGCAGCTGAAGGGCCTGCACTAGCAGAGCAACTACACCTGGGCTTTGGTCTTACCACAAAAGAGACAAGAGCCAAATGCTGCCAGAGCAGTAGCTGAAGAACTTGTCCTAACAGGCAACAACTACACCCAAGCCTCACACATGGACCAAGGCAGAAAGGCAAAAAGCTCCAAGATAATTGAATCCCAGAAGAACCACAGAAAGGCTGCAGTCCAGCAACGGAGTACACGAGAGAGAGAGGACCTCTAGCCCTCTCCAATCCAAGGGCAACTCAAATGGGAAGATACTGGACAGAGGAGCAAGTCGTTCAGTACCCAGCTAATCTGCCATGGAATCCCACTTGTGGGAAACCACAGATCACAGAACCTTTATTTACAATTTGAATTGCTGTGTTGGAAATTCTTAGGTCTGTGCTTAAATCATGTAACTGTCTTCATATGTGGAATGCATTACTCACAACCAAATAACAGAACCTGTAAATATACTTCGTAAAGGAGTTATGGTGGTGTTTGAAGATATCACTGCTAGAAAATATTAAATAAAAGATTTATAAAAAATCTACATTTTATTACACTCCATCTAGTGATCTCCCTTGCTTTGGCAAGATACATGATTCTACTTATGAGAGCTTAGAGCTTCACCTTATACCCTTTCTACATTACACATTGGGGAGACCTTTTAGGGGGCTTTTCAGCCAGAAAACATGTTGGTTTGATTATCTTCATAAAGAGCAAGAAAATACACTTTATTATCCAGAAGGCATACAGTGGCTATTCTATCAGAAGTAATGAAGCTAATGTTGAAACAATTCAAGATGAAGTTTCTTAGACTATAATTAGATACCTGCCCTTGTAACTCCTTGAATAACCCTTTTTCTCTTAATGCAAACCTATCATTAAGTAAGAATGCAGTAAGAATTACAGGATCCTGTGATCCTGTAATAGGTAGGCCCCGTGGGACTTCTCAGTAAGAGATATTATCGACATACCATGATTAATTTATCAGTATGTTCTCTGATTCAAGAAATACTAGATATTTTTATACTATATGTACACTTTAAATGTGATATTAGTATCACAAGTTCATTGTATTTTAGTGGCTAAAGTGCATAGTAATCCTCTTCTCAAAAGGCTAATTTAGAAAGAGTTCTATTATCATTCTTCACCCTGTAGGTCTAGGAAACCACCCTTTGCCCTAGTTTAGCATTTCTACAGCATGAACTGTTGAGACTCCACTCCTCACCACAATATGTACAGAACAGAACTGGATGTTACCTTTACTCTTGATTAGTGTAACACTGCCCAGCAGCTGCCAGATTAACTCTCAGTTGTTCCTGTAGTGCCATACCAATCAATTGATTCAATCAGATTGATTCTGGAGAATGGTTTTGTTGAAGTTAAGCAGAAAAGCTTGAAGAGTAGTCTGTACATTCGATTTGAAAGGTAACATACTTCATACCTCTTAATCTCTATGGAAGCCTGTTCCATTTCTCCCATCTCACAAGAAATCAAGAAAGCATTTTTCTGTCTCTCTTTATAATCCTTTGGGCAGTTTCACAAGTGTACATGCCTGGGTGCTGAATAACCAAGTCACATTATAAGTTAGAAGACATTCCACAGATGAAGACAGTGGAGATCTTTGTATTTATTTCACTGTTATTAGCATAAGCATAACATTTTTTTCAGAAGTAAATTCTGCTTGGGGAAAGTGCCTGATAGTGTTGATCAGGGTCTTCATCTGGCCATATCTACAGACTTTTTAAAAACAAAATTGATGTTCGATTCAGCTACCTTTCAAAATAACTTGTGGACTCTTGAGAAAAGCTGCAATAGATAAAAACTCAGTTGCCAAATGGTATAGCTTCAAACCAGAAACAAACTGATTGTTGCCAACTAGAATATTCTACCAGCAATATATACTATCTATTGAGTGACAAAGCTAAGGGGAAAATAGTGGTGAGTGTAAGGATGAATCAGGTCCTCAGGCACTTCAGTTGATTAAGAGAGCTTTTGATCTTCATTACCACACTGGTTAAACTATTTTCATAGCAAATCTGTAACAAACCAATGTCAGCCAGCACTGGCAAACAGGGCTTATCATAAAATCCTTACCAAGTTCTGTAGTATTGCATAAAGCTGAACATCAGTGCACACTTTGACATGGTGAACAGGCTCAGTCTGGGGCATGATATCTTCTTGTTTCCCCTGCCCTTCACCTTGTCTTCATCCCCATATCCACATGTGCCTTTTATTCTCTGTATCTTTATTTTGACAGACAAATGTCAAGACCCACAGAACTGGGTCTGTTGCATCCGCAGAACATCACAGAAGCTTGGAAGGAGAGTGCTGATGCTTATTGGGTTAGAGATCACTTGAGTAAGCTGAACATACATAAACCCATGGGCCCCAATGGGTTGTACCTACGAGTACTGAGAGAGCTGGCTGATACTCTTGCTCTAATAATACTCTCCATCATCTTTGAAAGATCATGGGGACTGGGAGAGGTGCCTGATGACTGGAAGAAAGCCAGCGTCACTCCAGTCTTCAATGAGGGTAAGAAGGTGGACTCAGAAAGCTACAGACCAGTCAGCCTCACCTCCATCCCTGGAAACCTGATGGAGCAGCTCCTTCTGTAGTTATATAGAAGAAAATAAGGTTATCAGGAGCAGCCATCATGGATTTACCAAGGGAAAGTCACATTTGACTAATCTGATAGCCTTTTAACATAGTATAACTGAATTAGATGCAGGGAAGCAGTGGATGTTGTTTTCCTCGTCTTCAGTAAGGCTTTTGATACTGTCTCCTATAACAACCTTGTGGGAAAGCTCGGGAAGGATGGCTTAGAAGACAGGATGGCTGCCTGACAGTTTTGTCTGAACCTGTACGGAGTAAATAATCAAGGGCACCTTTCCACAGAGTCTTGTTAAACCAGACTAATTTACCAATAAACTTCCTTCAGTCACTGTCTTATATCAGCAAACATATTACTACTCTCTTATGAGTGAATTCCATCACTCCATCCATGACAGACACCAGCTAATCTGTTGGTTGCAGGGTGCCCTGGCACAGTTTGCTCCAGTATGCAGCTGTCACCTTTGATTTTTTTCAATCTTTGTTTTGCTGAGTGGGAGGGTAGTTAAAATATATCAACATGTATATATATATAACACATACATCTATAGCAGATGGGCTTGCATTTAAGTGGAAATCTAGTTACATATAGCCTACTCCAGAAATGCAAAAATCTTTACAAGCAGATAGACTGTCAAAACTAAATCTGAAGTATTCATCTGCAAATACCAGTTATGGGAGCAGTTGGATATAACTGCTAAATCAGAGTATGACATGTTCTCAGGGTCAAACACCTACAAATGAATACCCACATAGATACCAACAGTACTAACAAGCTTTTAAGACAGTTTTCAGGATATCAGTGAACACAAAGATACATGTGCTTTTTAACTAGCGGTCAAAAACACTGGCTTTGAATCTTGAAATCAGCCATTAAATAGGAACTTGAGAATGCATACACAGTAAGGAAACCGTGATTCTGAAACAGCAGTTTTCACTTGCACTAAAAATGGTGTCACAGCACATATAATCCAGATCAGATATATCAGAGACAGTTTCACTTACAGATCACTGTATCATACTGTTTTATAAGTGAAAGGCAGATCAAGGAAGAATTTCCTTCCTATATTTTCCTTTGTTCGATAATTTGGTCACAATGTTGTAATCCTACCTAAATTCAACTTTCCAGTCAGTGCCAATACATCTCATGGAGTATCAAAATTCTTGTAGCTTGTAGAGAATATTTAAAACTTACAAAGTAGAACAGTTATTTGCACAGTATGGATCTTCATTCTGTTCCAATTAGATAAAATCTTAGTTGCTAGGCATAACACAGGTAGTGTTGACTCATGAAAAATGTATAATGACAATCATGGTTTAAGCCACATGTTCACTGTATCCCAGAGCAGAGAGAAAAACCTTTACACTGATAGATTTTTGGAAATCCACATAAAGCTGATCTAGAATCTCAGTTTCTATGGTTAGGTATTCTCTCTCTAAAAGAAAAAGAAAAGGCACAAAAGAAGAACAAAACAACTGAAACCATTGCTATGAGTCTCTGAATAAAAGCCTGAATGGATATGAAGGCCAATACCTTGGCATCTCTCTAACAACAGTTACCCAGGTAGCAGCAGAAATGTGAAACCTTCACTGAGACAAAGCTGCTGGCAAAATTGTAAAGGCTTTTGGCCGAGCAATGCAAGAGCACACAATGACTTTAATTCCGCTTCTCTGTGAATATGAATTAGATGCTTTGAACTGAATGTCCATTTTTCTACCACAACAGTTCTTTTCTTAAAAAAAAAAAAACAACAAACAAACAAAAAGCCACCATAGAATCTTCCCCTGCCAAATGTAATGGTCTTTTTCTTTCACAGAAATTCAAGCTTAGTTCCATTGGGCTATTTGTCTTTATAAAGAGAGAGAAGCATATGTTTTGTATGGCGATTTTTATCTTCTAGTATCAGCTAAACTTATTAAACTATCTGTTCAATGTAATTACTTTCTGTAGATCAAGCCATTCTAATAAGTCTGTTCTCCCAATGTCTTTGCTCTGTGCACAGAACTCCCAATGACATGAATTTTGAGCACATGACTTGAGAGAAAAATATGCCATTTCAGGTGGCAAGAGTCCATAACAGAGACCATTGTAACAGGTTAAAGTGAACCTGTTTCCCTGCAACACAGATTTGAGGGAAGAGTAGCACACACATGAAAAAAGGACAACCCTCCAGGCTGAGATAAAGAGAGTTGAGATCAAATTTTTTACTGAGCAAAACAGATAATAATACAATGCACAGTCACCTTAGCTAATAACATAATGCACCATTACCTTAGTTTAGCCTATTTACAGAACCAAAAGTGCAGCATAATCACAGGACGTTAGGGGCTGGAAGGGACTTCGAAAGATCATCATAAAGCAAGAAAGCAGTAGCATAAAGCAGAAAAACAGGGAACTAGCCAATTCCCACCCATCTCACCACCATTCCCATGGGAAAGTAACAACACCCAAAACCCAGAACCCAAAAGCAGCAACCGTTACAGGAAGCCTCTCATGTTACAATCTGAAATTCAAGCCCCGCAATACTTTGCTCCAGCCAGCACTTTCATTTTGAAGCTGGCATGAGGCAAGACAGTTTCAAATAAGAGCAGCAAAAATTCAACAACCCATACCCATCATGTAGTGCAAGCACTATGCTGCACACTAGTGGCAATTACTGGGTTTTAAAATGAACTTCAAATCAAGCATTTTTCTTATTTGTGCCTCATAATTGAACTCATCCTGTTAAAAAATAATTGCCCTACAACTCTATTGTGTGTTTCTTAAGTGTTAATGTCCTATTTCCCCCAGTGGCATCAGTAATTAATTCATGCCAACAATTATTTTGGAAAATGCCACCTCCAGCTGGTGGCAAAAAGATGTAAGTGATGCATTTGCAGAAGAAAATCTATCCATGCTGTCACCCATAAACTATCACAATACATTTCAAGGGCACAAGAATCTTCCCAGCCCATCCCTTGACACAAGGGAGTTGGCAAATGTTACCAAGCTTCAATTACACAAAAGGTCATTTAAAAACAATACAGTAATTAGACACGTTCATGATTGATAATTATGGCATGTAAAGATGAGCATTCCCAGAAGTGCTTTTGGTTCTATTACAAAGGAATATTTTTCCTCTCAAATGAATTTTGCAGACATGCAAGGTGTGAGAAAATGGTACTATTCTCATCAGTGTTAAAAGCATATGATATGAATGAGGTCTCCAGAATGGCACTGACTGCAATAAATTATCAAGTCTGTGTTCTGTTTTCTGAAATGGGCTCAATTTATCATTTTATTGAAAAGGTTCCATTATGCTAATGTCCTACAAAATCACTTTTTGCTGTTACTGGAAGGTGAAGAGGGGATATCAATTTTTTTATATAGAACTTGGAAGTACTACAGCAGTGAGTTGTCAAGGGTTAATAACCCTATCAGAATATACAAGATACATAAGAGCAAACTTCCAAGGACTTTGTAATGACAAATTTTCATTGTCCTATTGGAAGCAGAATAACCAGAATATTTTCCTTAAGCCTAGATATTTCAAAAGAAATTTGAAGAGAACTGGTAATGGCTAATTTCTGGTCTGAAAACTTCCCCCCTGCTCTCCAATTAACCCTTGAATTAATCGTGGAGAAATGTTTAGGAAGTGCTATTTCAACAAAGGTCAGGCTAGAGAATGCCATTGTCATTCCAGACAGGAAGAATAATCAGACAGAGGTGATTACTTGCAAAAAGGAATAGCTTTTCTCTAAATTTAACATTATATAATAAGAATGTTTTCTTTCTTGAGAATAGTGGATACAAAACATTCAAGTATTAAAAGAGGAAGAGAACTAGATTTAGATATAGAACTGGTTTGATCTTTTATAATAGCTTTTCTGTGTCTGAGATGTGACTTGTATCTCAAAAACCTCTTTTTCTGCTGTGCATCAAAAATAGAGTACTGTTTCAGAAGAGTACTCTGTTACAAATAACTTTTAATGGGAAGCATTGTCTTATGTTCATGCCTTCCTCACTCATACAGCATAATCCCAGAAGCTATAGCAACTAATCAGGAGGGATAGTTTAACATACACTGACATGAACAGGCTGTCCAGGGAAGTGTAGTCACTATCCCTATCTAAATATCAGTGCAGCCTACATAGTATGAATGTTACTGTACAGTCATTGAAAATTTAGGCTAAAAGATGTAACATTTAAAGTCTAACAGTTTTGCATATGTAATAAATGCACAGTGATAATGATTAACAGTGGTGATAATGATTAACAGTGGTGATAATGATTAACAATCTGCGGGAACTAACCATTAGCACAAAGAGAGTTGTTAATGTGGGAACTTTCAAAGTTTTGTTTGAAAGTTTAAAATGGAATTGTACATACAGTAAATTTGCACAGTGTGTAATGAAGATAAATACAACCATGCTTCCTACAATATATCTGCCGAAAGCTGCATCAGTATATTATTAATGAGTTGGCACTTTCTTTTGTTTTTCTGGAAAAGTAATTAGTATCTTCCCTTTTCTGGATATAGATTGTTCCTGAAATTGATATTGCATTTTGTTATAAATGCAATAGTGGTTTGTGATTTATGTTAGAATGCAGCGTTCAGGGTGGGTAGTGGCAGTCGGTTTGTTTTGAGAACAGAGGGTAAATGCTCAGATTGTTTTGGCTTCAGACTGGAACCTCATGCCAACTTTCTCAGGAGCCATGGAATGTTTACCTCAGATAAGTCCTGTGCTGCAGCTGTACTTGTGTGAGAAGATGTGGTTCTTCAAAGAATACAGGAGAAAGACCTCCCCTGTCTCATCTGCAACCCCTACCACAAAGAAGACGCATGCTCAAGAAGCCCAAGAAGTTGCTAGAACTCATTATCATATCCCTGCCTTCTATTAAGCATAAGCATGCATATGTAGATGGCGTAGCTATATAAAGAAAAGTTAGGATTTGCAAGGGGCTTTTTGGCAGAGACTGGAGGTATCTGTGGGGGAAGTCTCTGCAGCCTGGTGAGCGGTTTCTCTCCTTTTTTTCCCTGCTGCTTGCTTGCTTCTTTTTTAATATAACAGCTCTCACAAGAAACTTGGAAATTTTCTTGTGTGGCCCCATGTATAACACATTTCATGTTTAGAAGTTTGTAAATAGTGCATAATAAAAAAAAAAGTGAATCTAGACTAAATCACAATGGGATGCATAATGAATTTTCATTTACATTAAAACTGGTTTAATCCTAAGAGAAAAGTGAACTGCCAGTATAGCAATTCTGAAAATACCATAGTAACCTAACTACTAACTTGAATGTGTCCACTGAACCAATATTGGGGTTTTTTTATGTATTAAGTAATTTATTACTTTTCTTGTATGTTAATACAGATACAAATACAGATTCAAATAAATGTCTGTCAAGAAAAACTATTGTAAGAACCACGTAGATCCTATCAAATGGTGTATTAATATTTCAAGAAATTTAAGAAAGGTCAGTGTAAGTACTCTGAACAGTAGTTTTTAGAACAAAATTTTGATATTTCTAGGGAAAAAAACAACAGGTGGGTTCTGAAGGTCTCTAGAGAAGGAGACTCCACAACCTCTCTAGGCAGTCTGTTCCAGTGCTTCATCACCCTCACCATAATGAAATGTCTACTCAAGTAGAAGTGGAACCTTCTGTGTTCTAGCTTGTACCTGCTGTTCCTTGTCCTATCACTGGGCAGGGAGGAGCAAAACTCCCTCAGCCCTCCACCCAGGGTGGGTGTAACCCAGCACAAAAATGAAGCTCAATACTCAAGATGTGGTCTCACCAATGCCAAGTACAGCAAAGGGGACAATCACCCCTCTAGTCCTGCTGGCCACACTACTCCTGATACAGGCCAGGCTGCTGGTGGCCTTCTTAATTACAATGTAAGCAATCTGTTCTCCAGACAAATTGTTTTCATTACTCATTACTAAAGTGGGGGTGAGCTGGGAGGAGAATGTCCTTTGGTCTCCTGCAAGTAACAAATAATACTCCCAAGGGGAGACAAGATGCTAGGCAATAAGGCGTTTTGTCTGATCAAGAGCAGCAACTTACTACTTAGGCATATGACTTATATAATAGCAGTACAATATAAAAAAGAGTTGTGTCTGTCCTGGATTGTCTCATAAAAATTCTACAGTTTGAGCTCCCAGCATTCAAATCAATAACTAAAGAATACTATTTTTGCAAAGTTAGCACAAATAATTTCCTCAGAATTCAAAGGAGGGCAAATAAGACAAAACTCAGGCAGAGTCATAGGGTCAGCATCTTGTGATAACAAACAAAAATTACTTGGGCTTCAGAAAGAAATTAGGTATTTCATTTTTAACTACTACAATTATCTAATAGCTGTGTAGCATGTACAGTCTAAACAGTAATAAATCAATAACTCTTCTGCCTCTAAATTGTAAGTTTAAATTTCTCCTCCACTCACTGCAAGTGGTCTCTCACACACAGGAAAAAGATTATACTTGGTTCAGTTGTATAGGTTTCTAATGTACACCAATCATCACAACATCCATAAGACTTGAGAACACATCATCCATATACTTGAGAAGTATAGTTTCAGTGTAGCAGTGGTGGTTCAACCACTCATGACTATTATGATAACTATTACTCATTTGAGCTGTGCCAAAGAAAATGTTCACTACACAGTACAAGTTGAAAAACTGGATTAATCTTTCTTTCTTTTTTATATTTTTTTCCTTGCTGGATGATTTTTAACCCAGACTACTCCTTATCTCAGTGCATTACATGGCTACAAATTAACCTGCCTTAAACCCTAATAATAAAACCAACAAAATCTCCCATATTACACAAAAATGGTGACCTGAAAGATGCAAGGACATGTTTTCACAGTGAGAGTCAAAACAAGCCAAGAAGAAAACAGATATTTTAAAAGTACTTGTTACTAACATCCTTCCAGGCAAAAGAGTCAGTCATTAGAGTGGTTTCTATCTGTTTAAGTTCATCACAGGTAAAAACTAGTCCACATATGTTCTCAGTATGTTTTTTCCTGAGCTGCCATTCTGCTATGAAAGATTTTGCTGCAGTAGAAGACACCTATAAGTTCATACTTTGCCTCAGGAAGTTTGTAGCCTGTGGAAAAGCATACCACAGGACAAGATTTAAAAGGCTTTATTTATGTATAAACTATTTTATAAAGTCAAGCGTGACTATTAAAGCCCTGTACATAACAGGTATGACAATGGGGGGAAAAACAAAACAAACCAAATCTAGACCATAAAAAAGCTCACACCATCGCATTGCTTTTGACAGTAATACCAGCCTGAAATTCTCCTTCTAGTTCACCAGATTTAAATCAGCGTGAGCCCCTCTTATCTCATTATTCATTCAGACTGGGAGACGTGGATCATTAAGCTGGGTACTAATTTGTTCCTAAAATGCACTCATTCATCATTAGTTGGCAGTGAGAGGTAGATCAAGTCAGTTGTGGATTACTTCTGTGACCCTCCCACAAACTGTCTATTTTCTGCATTAGCTACGTAAGAAATTGTCTAGAAGTCAATTTATCAGTTTTAATAGCCATTTTGTTAAGCATGACGATTTCTGTGGCCAGGGTGGTCACAGAGGTATCTTTGTCATATTCACAAATTATCTTTTATACTCTGGACCTATTTGTTTGGTATTACCTTCTGTGTTATGTATAATGGGTATTTGTATACTATTCTTTCTAAAAAGACATCTGATGAGACTGAGAAGATTCATGTAACAGCTAAAAGATTCTGGTAGTTCTTTCTAACTTGAGCTTCTCTTTCATGAACAGTTTTAAATATTACAGCACAACTCATCTGCAGTAACTTCTGCCTCAGATGATTTTTCATGATGAAGAGAAGATATTCTCAGAAATAATTTGATAGATGATATACTATTAAAATCCACACTATGAATCATATTTTGTGCCAGCTATGCTTTTATAAATACTAAGTCTATTGGATATAAATATTTTTTACAAAATGTATGAGTAAGAAAACATTACAACAGATTGGGAATTAAAAGTATTTGCAATGCATAAGCTGTCCAACATTCTTGTTAGGAAAAATTCTGCAATAGAAAATTTATAGACTATTTTTTGCCTTCTCACAGACCTCTGGGGGTTTTGCCAGCTTATAATAATTTGTAAAAATATTAGCATAATACAAATCCCAGATGGGAACAACACAAGAAATCACTCTGTTTATCCACAAAGCAAAATTATTTTGCTAGAAGACACATCAGATGTTTATCACCTCTTAATTTAGTTGCAATTTTTATTTAATAATTAACAGAAACCATATGTTGGGCTTTTTTTCCTGTGGTATAGGATTTAGCTGGCAAGTGAGCCAACTGTGGGAGGCACCCTGCTGGTCCTGTTGTTTGCAAACAGAAAGACTTGTGGGTGATGCAATGGTTGGAGGCTCTCTTGAGCGCAGTGATCATGAAACAACAGACACTTTGATTCTTGGCGGATTAAGGAGGAGAGTCAGCAGAACTGCTAGCATATATGTAGAGAGGGCAGACTGACTTCTTTAGGAGCCTGATAGACAAGAGTCTCTTGGGAGGCAGTCCTGAAAGGCAAAGAGTCCAGGAAGGATGGGCATTGTTCAACAAGGAAATGCTTAAGGTGCAGGAGCAGGCCATCCTGGTGTCCATAGGGGAGCCAGTGGAGAAGAAGACCGGCTTGGTTGAAGAGAGAGCTTTGGCTGGAACTCAGGTGAAAAAAAAGAAGTCTAGGGCCTATGTAAGGGGCAGGGCACTCAGGAAGACTACAAAGATGTTGTGAAGTCATGCAGGGAGAAAATTAGAAGACCCAAAGCCCAACTAGAACTTAATCTGGCTACTGTTATAAAAGGCCATGAAAATGTTTCCATAAGTACATTAAAGGAAATAGAAGGACTAAGGTGAATCTCTATCCTCTGTTGGGGAAAACATCCTGACTATGCATGAAGGAAAGACTGAGGTACTGAATGCCTTCTTTGTCTCAGTCTTCAGTAGTATGACCAGTTGCTCTCTGGATACCCAGCCCTCTGAGCTGGAAAACAAAGACAGGGAGCAGAATGAAGCCCCCATAATCCAAGGGGAAATGGTTAGTGGCCTACTGTGCCACTTAGACACATACAAATCTATGAGGTCAGACACAATCCACCCAAGGGTACTAGGAGAGCTGGCGAAGTACTTACCAACCCACTTTCTATCATTTATCAGGAGGTCTGGCCAACTAGGGAGGTCCCAGTTGACTGGAGATTGGCAAATGTGGCTGTAGCAGGCATAACAGCCCTGCCAAACACAAAAAGCCTGACAGACACTGGACAGAGTTGAGGGCTCCTAGCAGTGGATAAAGATTATCTTGACACATTGCAGACATTAATGGGCACCTCTGGGCCCAGAGTTTCCAACTTTGCTTTTTTTGTTGTTGGGAGGAGTCAGTGCTCCAATTAATTAAGAAATTGACCACAGTGCACGGCCATAAGGGGATTAAATAGGATCCTGCTATGGAGAGAGTGAGTGGGTCTCCACAGAACAAGCAGACTGGCATCCTGTTCCTCACCCCCTAGGCTGGGACGTCATCTAAGGAGCCCTAACCCTGCCTTTGTTTGGTGTATGTATTTTGAGTACCCATGGGGAGATTTTCCCTTTCTGAGTGAGGTGGCACATTCTGGTCTATCTCTCTCTAGCCAGTTTAATTGTTTGTGCAGCTGTTTATTCCCAACTATGATTTTAATGTGTCTGAAGGAGTGCAGAGTAATGACAATAAATCAGATTTTCAGGTGGCTGTTGATGTCTGGGTGCCTCCATAAAAGTGATGGCCATTTACAAGAAAGGTCATGGGGATCATGTCCCTGTACTCAGCACTGGTGAGGCCACAGCTTCAATGTTCTAATCAGTTTTGGGCCCCCCACTATAAGAAGGGCATTGAGCTGCTTAAGCATATCCAAAGAAGGACAATGAAGTGGTGAAGGGTCTAGAGCACAAGAAGAACAGCTAAGGGAACTGGGGTTGTTTAGCCCAGAGAAAACAAGGCTGAGGGTAGACTTTCTTGCTCTCTACAACTACCTGCGTCAGTCTCTTTCCCCAAGTACTAAGCAATATGAGAAGAGGAAATGGCCTCAAGTTGTGCCAAGGAACCTTTAGATTGGACATGTGGAAAAATGTCTTCAGTGACAGAGCTGTCAGGAAGTGGAACAACCTGTCCGGAAGAGTGGTGGAGTCATCAGTCCTGGAAGCATCTCAAAGATATGTAGATGTGGCACTTCCTGACATGGTTTAGTGATGGATTTAGTAGTGTTAGGTTAACAATTGAACTTGATCTTAAAGGTCTTTTAAAAGCTAAATGATTCTATGATTCTGTGTTGACCCAAAGAAAGAAACAGAAAAATATTCAGGTCTGTGAATTGAAATGCACAAAACCACTGGTTTACCTGATTTTTCAGAGGGAAGAGTAGTGCTGGTTTTTGTAGCATCCAGAATAACAGCCAGTCCTGCAGAGTGTGATGGGAGGATGCTGGTACTGAGATCTATGCGTGTTAGACTTTCTGGTTTTCTTTCCAAGTTTTTTAGAATACCCCCAGCACAGTTCTCTTCTGTCTCATCTATGGTCTGACTGATCTTCTGTGGACTCTGAACAATATGAACGATACTCTGCTGCACCAGGTCACAGTTCTGCAACACAAAACCAAAATTCCAATAAATAATTAATTGTAACACAAAGGATAAAATCCCTCTATTTCAAACTTGTTACTTGTTAAAGGGTCTCCAATTCATTTTGTGTAGAATTTCAGTGTGCTGTAATGGAGTTTAAAGCAAAGTGACAAGTGTAAATTGCTGGAATTAGGATATCCTTGCACTGGCAAAAGGGTCACAACACTTACAAATTCTAAACATTTAGCAATGAAATGGTGGAACTGAGCCAAGAGCTCTAAATAAGTCTGGCTTATTGGTACAAAGCAAAAACTCCAGAGGGAGCACTACTAAATCAAGTGCTAAGAATATTCAATATTTAATATGCATTTGCATAGATAATGCTGATCATACTCTTTATGTAGTGATTTATGGTAAAATTTGACAGTCACTGGGAGTTCATGGCCAAGCCACTCCAACATATCTTTTTAAACAGAAACAGTGAAGATGATGTATTGATGAAGACTGATACTTATTTCTTGTCCCTCATGCAATTTTCAATCTAAATTTGGCTTTAGATGTAGGCTTTCCAAAGATGAATTGGAGTAGTCTTGTGGAATATTTCATGACCCCTACAGTCTCTGATGATGAAAAAAATAAAAGGGGGGATTGCTATGCATTTTAGCCCAAGAAGTCTCACATATAAGTACTTTCCCAGTTCTCATCAGTGGTGATTGCCGGATAGCTTTTCCAGATCTCATGCCTTAGAAAACAGAAGACAGGTTTATCCATGATAAATTAGGACAGAATTCACATTTCATTCAGCATTTTCCTAATACAGAATAGGAAAGCAAAATATTATCTCAGAACAAGAATTTACGGAGATTTTAAAGAACTTATCACTAAGGAAGGGCTTTCAAGAAAGACTTGCACTGGTCTTTCCACAGGACACCTTGAAAAAAACTTTGTTCTTTTTGTGTGATAAGTCCTGGAGTTCTGCAGCATCATGAATGAACCATGTAGAAACATCGTTTGCACACATGAAGTTTAAATTTCACTGAAGAAAATAATCTTCTAACTTTTTGCACCATCATTAAGTTGGCCATGTCTGCCCTGAAATGTCAAGATACACTGCTGATTACATTTGGAACTGAAAAATAATTCAGAAGCATTTGTCTTAGTATCCACAGTATATTGAAAGTCACATTTGCTGTTACTGCATGCACTTTTAACTGCAAAAGATTCAATACAATACAATATACAATACAATATACAATACAATACACCAGGTTGGAAGAGACCTTCAAGATCATAGCGTCCAACCCAGCAACCAATCCAACCCACCCAACAACTAAACCATGCAGCCAAGCACCCCATCAAGTCTCCTCCTGAACACCTCCAATGAAGGTGACTCCACCACCTCCACGGGTAGCCAATTCTCTTCCTTTACACATATTTTAATGTTGTTTATACTGTTGTTATTATCCCATTCTGTTTCTTCTATCGTGTTTTATCTATTGGTCTTATTTCTGTTCAGTCATTTTCCTCCATTCTCTTGTGTTATTCAGCAGTATTTCCCTCTCCATCATTTCTCTCATATGCAGTTCAGTTCTAAAACCCAAAAACTCTATTCATTTTTTTAAAATTGAGTTTTTGGTAATACTTTTTCTAGTTAGTAAAGCAGTAATTGGTACAAAATCTTCAGAACAAGGTCGCTGCAGTCTATCATTCAAACAAAGCAGTTATGGGATTTCAACTTTAAAACACTATATTGACATTAAAAGTGTTCTCTTATTTTTTTTACAACTTGTTGCCTGTAACATTTAAACAAGATCCATTTAAACAGCTGAATAATTTCATTCATTAACACAGACTCCACAACACTCTAAAACTTCTCCAACTAAGAATATTGCATATCATTAAATAATTTAATAACATGGATAAATGTGGAGCTCAGAAGTGATTTGCTCAGTTACAAATAGGAAGGAGAATATGTCTGTAAAAACGCACAATCTTGGAAACCCCTAATCAAATGTCAGCCTGTTGCACCACGAGTTAATGAGGATCTCTTCTGTCAAGGTTGCTTGCTAGAGCAGCCCCTGTTCTGCTCTTTATTTTTCTCACCATTTACTACCTTATTGGTTTGTGTCTTTTTCAGTTCACATCAGTTTTCTGATTCAGTTCACAGCTTGATGTTGTGATCCAGACAAATGGAGGGGATGATGCATAAGAGAGTAAGGGGGTGGCAAGGGCTGCTTAAACAAAATACCCCTGCAAACCCACATCATTTTTCAATCCCTCTTGCCTGATCCTGACTGGATCACATGCATCTGATGTACACGTTTAGATTCATAGTTTAAGCTGATTGATCTTTAAAAAGTACAGCTTCTGGCTGAAGGATATGTGCTTAGCTTAGAAACAAAGGAATGTCTCAAATAATGTCAAAACCAGCATGGCTCAAAAAAAAAAAAAATAAATTGTAACATTTGTACTTTGGGCAATTATACACCCCTAGGGCCACAGCAATACTGTATTCCTGGATTGCATGTGATAAAAAGTTTCCATTTTTAGAGTTGGTGAACACGTTGTAACTCAGTTTTCTTGCATCTCTACCAAAAACAAGAACAAACTTTGGAACACTGAATGCCACCACTACCGATAATAATAAAGTAGGTCACAGACACAGGAAAGCTTAGTTAACAGATTCCATGATAACTTTTCAAAGATAGCAGCTAGGAAAAACCTCCCAACATCCTTTGATTTGTATGCTGACTATATTTGTTACTGAAGTCACTGAGCAGTAATAAGCATGGAATCCCAAACTATCAGTTTTGTAATGCTGTTTCTGAGTACATTTGAATTGAATTTGGCTTGTGGTTAAAGGAGCAAAGTACTTCTCAACCTTTGCAAGAAAAGTGAGAAGCCAATACAAAAACAAAAACAGTTTTTTTTTATCATATCTTCAATGTGAAGAGGCCTGGATGACAATATTTTACAATACAATATAATAAACCAGGTTGGAATAGACCTTCAAGATCATCACGTCCAACCTATCAGCCAATCCAACCCACCCAAACAACTAGATCACGGAACCAAACACCCCATCAAGTCTCCTCCTGAACACTTCCAATGATGGTGACTCCACCACCTCCCTGGGCAGACCATTCCAATGGGCAATCACTCTCTCTGTATAGAACTTCTTCCTAACATCCAGTCTAAACCTCCCCTGGCGCAGCTTGAGACTGTGTCCTCTTGTTCTGGTGCTGGCTGCCTGGGAGAAGAGACCAACCTCTTCTGACTGAGTAGTTCCCAGAATTAGGGTGATTAATTCTTTTCAGTAAACTACATTTTGTAGATGGTAGCTGGCCAGTTCTGCAGATAATTTCTCGGAGAAAAAAGGTAGAATGCAAACAATTCCTGTAAATGTTAAGGTTTTGCCTTAGGTTACTGTTGTAAAACAAATCTAAGATACAATTGTTTATGTCAATGTCACTTTCAATTTCTTCATGCATTTATTTTATGCTTCAGGAAACATTTATTTTGAAAACATCCATTAATGATTCTAGAGATATTGTCTTGTCTTATCCGTTGATCCAAATTAATGCCTGTGATCCATATCCTAGAGGGAAATACCACAATTTTATGTATCGTAGATTATGAAGTCTCTCCTTACACTGAATTCTCAAGTTAAATTTCACAAGGTTGAATCAGTATATCCTGAGTGAATAACACAATAGAGAGTCATAGAATGGTTTGGGTTGGAAGGTACCTCCAAAGATCATTTAGTCTACCCCCCTGTAGTAAGCAGGGACACCCTCTACTAGATCAGGTTGCTCATAGCCTTGTCAAGCCTGACCATGAATATCTCCAAGAATGGGGCCTCAACTAGCTCCCTGGGCAACGTGTTCCATTGCCCTCATGGTAAAGAACTGGTTCCTAACATCCAATCTAAATCTGCTCTTCTCTAACTTAAAACCACTGTCCCTCACCCTACCACTACAGGCTTTTGTAAACAGTTCCTCTCTAGCCTTCTTGTAGGCCCCGTTCAAGTATCAGAAGGCTGCTACTAGAACTCTCCAAAACAACCCCAGTTCCCTCAGCCTGTCCTTGTACAGGTGGTGTTCCAGCCTCCTGACCATTGTTCTGGCCCTCCATTGGACCTACTTCATGAGAAGGGCCTCCTTCCTGTGTTGAGGGCTGCGGAGCTGGATGCAGTACTCCAGGTGAGGTCTCAACAGAGCAGAGTAAAGTGGCAGAATCTCTGCTGGCCGTGCTTCTTTTGATGCAGCCTAGGATGTAATTTGCCTTCTGGGTTGCAGTGCACACTGTTGGCTCATGTCTAGCGTCTCATCCACCAGCAGCCCCAAATCCTCATCCTCCCCAAATGATCATGCTCTTAATTTCATAATCCCCTAGCCTATATTGATACTGAGGATTGCTCTCACCTACCTGCAGGACTGTTATGAATTTATGGTCATTAATATTTAATCAGCAGATTGATTAATAAAAACATTAATAACTTTAGTAACTAAAAAAATCTAGTGGAAAATATCAATAAAACCTATTTACTGGTTTGAAATATTTGGTTGTGGAACAGATACCTCACCAGAAGGAACATCTAACAATTTAAACAATATTAGCAAAAACCCAGAAACAACAAACAGAAATTTAAACTGTAAATAAAATAAAATAAAATAAAATAAAATAAAATAAAATAAAATAAAATAAAATAAAATAAAATAAAATAAAATAAAATAAAATAAAATGAACACCGGCAACATGCAGGCTTTGCTCACAATGAGGAGGAGATCTAGAATTCTCTGGGCTAACAGACCTTTTAACAGATGCTTATAAAAATCAAATTTCATAGACTACCCACTGTAAATCACTTCAGTCCAGTACATTCAGCCACAATGCTTCTAATCCACAGATCGTGGTACCATGCGGCATGCGCGGGGATTTAAACGAAACCAAAAAGGCATCAAACAGGTGAAAGCTGCAGGAATACAGTTTCACTTTCTGTTGGCTTTTGCAGCTTGTTGCTGAGGCACATACAGGGTTTATCTCTGAAGGCTTTATGGCTGAAGGCTTTGTAGAAAAGTGGTTGCTGCCGAGGCTTGCAGGGCTTGTCAGCTTTGTAGCTTCGCCTGTTTAGGAGAGGTTCTTCCAGCTGCAATCTTCACCGTGGTTCTTGTTGCTTCTTCCAATAAAATAAAATTGTCCCTGGGTCTTGGCTCCTCCAGGGAGGGTTTATCTCTCGGCCTGGCAAGACACATCTGTCTGCTCTTGGGCTTTACAACAGGTTACTGCGAGGGACACTGGCAGTTTTTCTGGGTAAACGGAGGCACAGTTCAGATTCCAAATTGCAAGGCACATGGGGCTTGTCTTTTTGGGCTTGCAGGGTTATGGCTTGTGGCTTCTCTCCCAGATCTTGGACAAGGCAAGGCAAGGAACTCGCTCTTTGGGCTAGTATTCATAGATTTTTCCAAGGCCATGATGGCCATTGACAACAAAGATTAAGAGACAGAAACCTGATCTTTAACCTATAGAATCAGTTTTCTCCAAATGCGGCCAAAGGCACACACCCCTGTCCCATTTGGACCCCAGGGCATGTTCAGACAAGCCTGGGCACTGTGGGAAATCTCCTGAAAAACCAGACCTCCTGGCTCCTGCTCCATTGTCTGGTTCAGGGCATTTTTGAGGCTTTGTCCCTTCAGGACAAGGACCTTACACTTGGCCTTATTGAGTCTCATGAACAATATCCTTTGATATTGCCAGCTGAAGGCTAACTAGAAAGTCACTTTGGGACACTGAGCTAAATTATGAAGAGTGAAAAGATGACTGTGTTTGACTCTGAAATCCTATTGTTTCCTGTTGTTTGATATCTTTTTGAAAACATATTTTTACAGTAACATTAAAAATGAAAAAAGTGTTCTCCATCTAACAAGTGCATAGCCCACCAGAAAAGTCATATTTTCTGAAGTGTAGTACACTTTATTTTGAGATGCTTTGTTTAAAGAAACAGTAGACCAAAGAACAGTTTTAATTCAAAGTTTAGATGTAAAAAAAAAAAAAAAAAAGAAAAAAAAAGCTAATTTTGGTGTTCTGTCTTGAAAAGGAATTTGAAATATTTTCACTATGTGTTAACTACCAGATGGATAGTTCAGTGGTTTTTATTGTCTACAAAATTTAAAAAGCATTTCTTCACACTCCACTACCTAAGATCCAGTTCAGACTTTTCCAAATATCTGAAGAGCCACAGCTTTGCTCTTGATCCTGGGAGCCTGAAGATTGGAAGCCATAACATTTTGCCTAATTGCTGCCTATTTAGATTAAGCAGATAATAGGTGCCACTAAGTAAGTAATTCACACAATGTAAATGCTCATGAAAACGTGTTTTAAACTTCTAGGAGTAATCAGTAAGAATCAAAATGTTGGCTTTCCAGTTGGGCTTTTTCTTAACTGTGCTGCATTTCTATATCAGATAGGAAAATAAGGGGACCATTTTTGTCTCGTTAAACAGCAGAATGAATGAAACAATAAGAATGATCTCTAGAGTACCAATAGCACAATACATCTCTTCAAACCAAGAGAGCCCATGTAAAAGTGCAGATGACACACCAACTTTATTGGAGAACTGAAGAGAGTATAAAGAGACATTAAAGTTGACCTTCTAAAGAAAGAAAGGGGAAAAAAAGCATATGAAATTGTCACAAGAGAAAAAAATAAGCCCACCAAATATCACTGTACTATTGCTGTTAACAACCAAAGGACAGAGACCAAATCTCAAAAGCAGCAGAAAAAGAAAGGAGATTAATTGCAAGAAAAACACCACTCTTCATTCCCTGATCACAGACCAATGACTCAAAAAAGCAGTAAGAAACCAGTAACAACAAAAAATCCCCAAAATATTAACAAACTTCAAAATAGAGATAACCTATAGTAAACTAGTACTAACATTCTGATTATCCATGATGGGAAGCAAGATTTTCAAGACTTAACATCTTTTATTTTAGCAGCTGATACAGAAAGAAAAAACAAATAAGCTTGTGGGCTCAGAGACTCTTTCACGTGTCATGGCAAAGGGAAATCTGAAGCGAAAATTAACCACTGCTAAAGTAATGAAGCAAATCAGCACCCTGATCCAGTGTTTGCCATCCACTTGTGTGAATGTCATCTGCTGAGTGACAGTGCACTAAATATTGCTCCACATGGGACAAGGGAAAAAAGGCAGTGCACCACTGGGCCTAAATTACACAAACCACTTAGTAGTTTAATTGCAGCAATCAGAAACTACTTGCTATTTTATGACGCTGCAGAATAAATCTACAGTTGACACCACTTCACTTGGCAAGATTTTCAGAGTTCTACACTATTGTCTTGGTTAGTATTCAGAATATTTTGTGTGCCAAGCAACACCTAGGAATAGAAGGGAAGGTAGACATGTTATTGAAGGTACAACATATTCAAATAAATATAATGAAAAGGGAGAAATCCATTTAGTTAGCAGAATATTTTACCCTCAATTTTATAATCTTTTATTATTCAATTCTTGCAGTGGTTTAAATATTGACCATTCCAAAGAATGAGAATAAAAGGGAAAATACAAAAAAGATGCTGTGAAAAAGGATTTGTTGCTTTCTAAATATGAAGCCTCGTATCATTTTGCAATACAATACAATACAATAAACCAGGTTGGAAGAGACCTTCAAGATCATCGGTCCAACCTATCAACCAATCCAACCCACCTAAACAACTGGATCATGGCACCAAGCACCCTATCAAGTCTCCCAAAGACAGATGATTGCAGCAAATGCCAGGAGTGAATGGGAGTTTTCAGTTCAACAGGCTACAGTGAAGCTGAAAGTAACCAGATGCAAATGAGTGATGTAAATTATTACACTTGTAACACAACAAGTGTCAAACACCACTGGATGGAGGACAGGCCTTTGGCATATTAAGATGTTGGAATACAATTAATTGCCTTGTTTTAAGAGAAAATGGAACCACATACTACCAAAGTATTTGTAAAGTAAGGATAGGATATTCTTAATATAATACAATGGTTAAAACTTCTTTCTGTAATGACAGTTAATGAAGATGGATACAAAGAATAGCAATATAAATGTATCATTTCCCAGGTAAACTACATTCTTTGTGCCTTCATTATGTCTTCTCCTCCCCATCACCTTTAAATTTCCATCTGTGTTTTTGTATCCTTTTAATTTTATCCTATTAGCATCTCCAGGGATAATTGACAAGTCTTGAACTATTTATTTAGTTAAGACTAACTTTGGAATAACTCTGGAACAAAATCTGAGAATTCTGCTACTTACAGTATCTTTGCGAGGAGATGTTGTATCTTAAGGGTTAACAGATGGACCCTAGGTGGAACCCAATGCAGGGGGAGTCACCCCCTTTCCTGCCTATTCTCTATTTAAAGGGTGCAGGAAGGTCTGGTCCTTGCTTTCTTGCCTTTTTCCTTCCTGCCTGGTAGGGAGCTGCTGCCACATGGTCAGGCCTACCTCCACGTGGTTGGGCCCACATCCAGGGAATCCAACCTTTGGTGTTGTATATATCTGTATATATTCTTTCCCTCAATATCTCTTTATATCCCTTTTCCCAATATACTTTTTATCTCTTGTTAAAATTACTTTCTTAACTTCCAAGTACTTTTTGTTTATCCCTTTACTTCCCCTGCCTATTTTTTTCCCTGAGCAGGGAGAGGGAGAGGGAAGTGGGGAGCAATCTAAATTCTAGCTTGTGGAGTTTTTGCCCTGAAAACTTAAATGGTGACAGACTAAATCTTACCTCTCCTGATGTGACTCAACAAAGACAAAATCACCTTTGCTGCTGGCCCAGACCGCGGACCCGGGGCCACTGCCATTGATACCTTCGGGAATATGCATAAGACAAGATCATCCCCATCAGGTACTCTGGAAAGGGAGGATGGTGAGACAATGGATTCACTACCTCACCCCTGATGTGTATTGGGTGTGTGGGCAGGTAAATGGAGAAGGAGGAGGCGGAGGCTTCCCACCCACCTTCCTCCAGACCCCTGTCCAAACACAAAGGAATACATAGGAAGAATTCCTGGGGGACAATACTTGGACACGTACCTAAGGACTAAAAACTGTATAAAAAGACAATGCCGCTGAGAAGGAAAACACGAGAGAAGGAAAAGCCTGGGGCAATGCTGCTCTGAAGAAAAATGGAGAGAATACCAGGAGAGAAAAAATGAGAGAGACATCACCATGGAGCCTGGAAGAAGCAGACCAAGAGGAACCCTCTTTCCATGTCCTAAGCTCTGCCTGCTGCAACTCATGGAGCTGAAGAGGCTGCCCAGAGGACCACATCACTTCTACAGCCAAAGCTACAGCACCCTTCCTCTACAGACCCAACATCTCCTCTATATCCAAAGCCGCAGCATCTTTCCTCCACAGACTCAAACTGTCTTGGGGGGTGAGGGGTGTGGTAATATAATTCCTTTCCTCTTCTCTCTCCCTCTTCTCTCTCTCCCTCTCTATTTTCTCTCTCTCCGCTTCTGATCCATCTGCTTTATTTGTGTAATAAATAGTCTAGCTGTGGATATTTTGGCCTCATTTGTGCCTCTAATTTCATAACACGGGAATATTCAAAAGAACTGAGTCTCTTTCCCTCTCTGGACTGAGACAATGATTCTACTGTGGCACGTAGATGGGAGCCACTGAAGAGATACCTGGCCTGTTGGATTCCTTTGGAGGTGGTGAGATCTTGTGCTACTTCACCGGGCATTGTAAAGAACATATCCTTGAAATTAAGATAATCAGAAAACTTCACAATGAAAGTTCCTTTCAAACACAGGTACACAGGTATATAATTTTCAGTTGCAAGTTCAATTTTGTGGGGCTTTGTATCCCAAATACCAATATAAGAAAAAGATTATATCATTTTCATGATGCTATTTATTGCAGAAACCTACCAGCCCATTCACTACTCTCCTGGGCAACAGGAATTAAAGGCACATTATTAAAAATCAGTGACTCCACTGCAACTCAGGATTATCTCTGCCAATAACTCCTGGATTGTGGGATTTAAGACAGGATGAAATGCACACGATGTTAAATTAACCTCACATAGGATATGGAAACATGACGATTGCTCATTGCTACTAATTTTTCATGTTACACACATAAAATGTGCTAGAAACTGACAAGATCCTCGGATTTTCTCCTTTTGAAAAGATAATCACAATTTACATAAAAGACAAACATTTGGAATTACAGTGCATTTGCTGAATTTTCCTCTAAATTAGAAATTAACTCTTAAGTTAGAAATTAATTCAGGATATGTTTTTTCAAGTCTCTCCCATCTGGAATTTTTGCTAGGCAAAAATTATCTTAGGAGGAAATTTCTGGTTCATAATGTCAGTAATAAGAAATACATTAATAGCAGCTACAGTTTCAGTAATGCACTAGAAAATGTATCTGATTGTTTCTGTTAAATTAGTGCCTGTGTGGTGTAGGATGACAAGCTAACTACAGGAGAGAATAAGCAAAGGATTTCTAAGTGGGTTTCATGCAGTGGTTAATTTGGGTTAGCTACCAGGTGCCTCCTGACTTAGCATCATACCTCAGCTCAAAATGCAGGACAATGCATTTTGATATATTTTTAATTAATAACCACCTCAATTTCATATAAATCATTTACATGTGTCTCACTTTATATGAATTACATGCATTGACACCTTCCTTAGCAAAAACTACCACAAAACTACCACAAATATTTCCCAAATATTTCCATGATAGTTTGTGAATGGACCAAATTGCTGCCATTCAAATTTTCATCTTAAAGTTTTCAGAGCCTTACTAGGCTGCCTAAAGTATGTCCTAAAGATCAGGACTGCAAGGGTGGAAAAGAACAGACTAATTCCTAGTCACATCCTGCCCTGAAAGAACAGATTTTTTGCATGTACATGTTGCTAAGGGAAATTTTTTTTTTTTTCTCTATCACAGAAGTCTAAAGTTTGGGCTGATTCATATGTTGGCAAAAATCACTTCTGTGCTATAAAACAAGAGAAAGGAACAAAAATCTAAAACCTGTGGATGTGGTTAAATTAGTGTTTCTAGTATGTTCAGTATCTCTTAATTTCAAAACAGACAATCTGGCATTATTCCTTGTTACTCTCTCTCTTACATGGTATGCTTTTTTCAAGTACTGGTGATGCTATTAAAACCCCATTTTCACTAAGACATAAGGTAATAAGCTTTTCCTTGTAAAGACCTTTTACAATCCAACAATAAATACAATACATGTTGGACTCATTTTAGGGACTGATGAAGTGTAATACCCACAAATTTGTGCTAATTTGGCATATTAAAGACTCTCTGAAACTTTCACCCCAAAACACAACGGCATTATATAATAATAATAATTGCAAAATATAGTAAGACCTAATCTGATGTTATTGTATTGTAAGTACAATATGGGGTTTGTCTCTTACTGTTTGGAAATGTTAGAACAAGAGGCAAATTTATTTTTACATCAAAAAATGAAGTTAATGGTTTCCATGAGAAGCTCCTGACCAACAGATCAGGGCCATTCTATAACCTTCCCTGGAGAAACATTTCTGTTCCCCAAAGTTGTCACAATTTATACTGGATTAGAGCAAACAGTAAGTACAGGAGTAATACTGGCATATGTTGCTATGTATTTTCTCTTAGTGTAAGACTGAACATTCTGAAGACATCTGTAAAAACTGCCCCACATGCAAGTGTCAGATGAGAAGAAACTTCGTCTGTACTTTGTAAGGAAAGATAATCATAAGAGTCCTGATGCATTTACCTTACTGTTGCTTTGGATTTCCATGTGGAACATGATAATAAAAGATTGAAAGAACTGCTTGCTGTTTACCTTCTAACAGAAATGTTTTACATAGTTAATCTATGGGTTAATCCATGCACAATCAAATTAAGATTGAATTATTTTTTAGCAAAAACAACAATGGAAGTTGGACAAGAGGAAATGCACATATACAGTGTTTCAGAAAGGAATTTGGGAAATGCCCTTCTTCAAAGAGCTCTAAAAGAATTTCTATTTATAGTTAACACTCCACTGTGGAAAGAGAATTTTGATATGAATTTACTGCCTAGTGCATCAAAAGTTTGATAGTTATAAAAATTTATTTCAATTACTTCAACCAGTCATTCACAGATGTCTTTTTCATGCTCTATGGCCAGCACCTGGTATACATCACAACCAAAGAACACTTCGGTCTTTTACTTACCCCAGTGCATCTATCTCTATATCAGTTTGAGCAGCTGCTATGAGAACAGCCACAAGTAAAGCCTAATGGGCATTTCGCATGGAGTTACTTGGTGACTTGCTAACCCACTAGTATGAACATGGAGAAGAAATCAAATATTTTCCAGAGCTTTCCCTGATCTTGTCTGAAGGCTTGCTTTTAACCTAGCAGTTACTATGCCAAGTGAAAATGGTCTTTGATTTTATTTTTGGGATATGCTTACCAAAATATCCTCACAGGATAAACAAACCTACCAGGCATTGCTGGAAAATATGTGTAGTGCAGTATCATGCAGCACTACTGCAGCACTACTACATATCTAACTGGATTTTACTTTGGTGTAGAGAGGCTAGGAAGGGTTTGGTAGAGGCATAGCTAGGTATGCTACAGCTTACAGATTCTTCACAACCCCTAACAGTAAGATATATGGCATATCAGAAAACATTCATATATTAATCCTTACACCCAGCGCATGTGGGCATAGTTTGTTGCCTCTTTCCTTCCTATCCCATGTAGGGAAAACATATTGACATAAGAAACATGAACACTAAGAAGATATAAAGAATTAAAGCTTGTCATTAAAATGAAAGGATCCTTTTTTTTTTTTGGAGATATGTTTGATTTTTCAAAAAATATCTAGCATAAATGACAAACATGACACAAACGTGAATCCAGACTCACTGCACTAAGTAACCAACCTGTACGTTAAAAGTGCCACTATAAAAGGGAGGTGAGAAAGCCTGATTGAGTCACAGATGAAAGATGTTTTTGAACATCAGAACAAGACAATAATGACCCATAAAAAGATAAAGGAAAAGTGCTTTAAGAGCATGCTTTTATCCTTACCTGGAAAACAATCTTCAATTTACCCCTGAGGCCATTTAATTGTAAGATAGAAATCTTCAGTGCTATTGCATCAAGCTATGCTGGAGAAGTTCATTATTCAGGTGTAGTTAGGAAAATATGGAATATTAAGATGAATAAGGATCTTGAGAATTAATTTGAAGATTTCTATGCCATAGCTTTCTGTCTTCTGCATGCATTCAGTTTGCATTGTATCACACACTTTTTATAGGTGTTACAGAGAAGTTCTAACTCAAGTTGAACATCTAAAAAAATCTGGAATATTCAGAACTTTTCATGTGGATGAGAAATTGTGTAATTTGGATTCAGATCAAGATTCAGATTCTGAAAGCATATGCAGGAAGAATGGGAATCTATGAGCATTCATGGAAAAAAGACATGTGCTGTGAAATTCAGTGGTGCCAAGCCTTCAAAAATTGTAAGTTTTCGTGAAATGCAGGTTTCTTCTGATCTGTCAGGCTATGTCTGCCTACTAAGCAGTGAAGCGAGAAACCTAACTTGCATTACCAAGTAATGCAGACCAAGAGAAGCAGCTCTCCACAGTAAAACAACCTGATATTCACACTTAAGTCTGGGGGTTAAGGTTTTGGAGTGGTTGAGAATTTTTGAGCTTCAACTACTTCTAGTCCTGCCTCAATGACTGCCCATTCTTTTGTAACTGGCTAGTAGGTGAAGGTCTGAAATTCATCACCCTGTTTAGCTTCAGTCCAAAGGCATCTACTTCACTTGCTCTGAGGGTGCTCAATGGAAAATTGTCATTGATCAGGAGAACTATTTCAGAAGCACACTCCTGTTACAAACTAAAATGTTAATACAGACACACTCTAATTGTCTGATTCTGAGCCCACATCAAAAGCACCAGCAGACACGTTTCAGATTATCTGAAGGGGAAGCACTACTGTTAATTAAAGCCAATACTTGTTACTAAAATTGATGCCCACAATAACTTCCTAGTCAGGCTTTTCTGCAGTGATTTGCTGTAAGTTACATTTGCCCAGGTTTACAGAAACTGAAAGAAATTATGAAGTTACCATAGAATGGCTAAATGAAGATTGTGTGAAGGAGTAAATATATGCTGTCTCTCATACAGAACTAAAACACTTTTGTTCAAAGGATTAGTTGACTGTTTTTCTTATATGGTGAAGGTTCTACAGGTTTTACAACAATTATTAGCTATTTATTTATACCCACCATAGTGGTTTCTCCAGAACATGAGACCTGGTTTGCTCAGCTAGCTCCACTAAATCTATTATTAAAAAAACCAAAAATCTATTATTTTTAAAGCAATTGCTTTGTAAATAGTTGTGCCAAGAAAGCATAAAAACGCATGTGAACTTTCCTTAGCAACGGGAATTAAGCTTTGTAGGTATTTGCCTTGGAAATCATATCTTAGAGCTGAACAAATAGTACAGTACAGACACATTTTAAAGCTGTAAACCACGCAGTAAAGGGAAGAAAAAAAAAAAAAGACAAAGCCAATGACTGTCACACTTCAATGAGAAAAAGCAAAGTACCAGCACAGCTTTTAGCTGTTTGTGATGATTGTCATGTCAGAACACAGCAAGTGTCATCCCTGTCTTTCAGCATGTGTTTTATCAGAGTGGATGGATACCCCAATGAGTAAGATGCAATCCTTACCCTCACAGCACCTCTTTGTGTTAATCATTGTCTGACGGTGTGAGAATGCTTTCTGACTTCAGCCAGGGACCAGGGAATTTTCATGTTGCTGACAAGTAAGAGCCAATGCTCCTCTCATCCCTGCAAGGGTCAACATTGGAATTTATGGCACAGATGTTACAAATTCAGCTTCCTAAAACTCTTTGATCTTGTCCAGCTTCAGCTTAAGTCCCTCTCATAAAGTGACTGAAAACCTGCATGCCAACGACAAGCACAAAGTGATTTGTTTTTCTTTTGTTTTATCCTCTTCACCTTGAGTCAGAAAACCTCCGAAGTGAATTCAATAACAGTATGTGCATGTTTAGAAGCACACAATTTAAGAGTGATGAGGAACTTATACTCATATTCTTTTATCAGTGCCTGCTTCAGTGATGTTAAAGTACGCTGACTTCAATTAACAGGATATAAAATGGAAACCCTTACAAGTACAAAATAAATTGTCCTCCTTTCTTCAAACAAGCTGCCACTGGAACTGAAAAGAGGCAGGGGAAACATAGATGGACAGGTTTGAGCGGATAAGGAGTGTCATAGATCAGGGAGATCTCCTGTGTTTCTACCAAGGGAAGGAAGAGTAAGATGTTTGTGTAAGTTAAGTACAAGGAACAGAGGTAGAAATCTTCAGATTTAAATAAATATAAGTAAATAAAAGATTTCAATTTTTATCTCTGTTTGGAAATGTTTGGGTTTTTAAATTCAGGTAGTGGACTAAATTTCCATTTCCTTGGGTGCTCATACCAGTCATAGTCTAGAGCATCCATATCTGTCACAACTTAGGTAAATTTGCACCTCTAAGAATTCCTCTACTTTGACTTTTTCATTTGAGTTGAAAAATAAAATCTATGCAATCATTTTAATATAGCAAACTCACAAAGAAAATAATCTTTTCAATACTATTACATTGATAAGAAGTTACCAATTACTGCTTTAATTTGTCCTGTGACTGAGAAAAGGAGGAAGCAACAAATAAGGCCAAAGGATGCAGTGATTTCTGCAAATAATGAACATTGCTCAGGTTTGTCACAAGGCACCACCAGTTCAATATGGCTTTCTAGATATGGTAGGATGTGACTTTGACAAGAAACAAGCAGGAGTAGAGATACCTCCATTGTGCGGAAGCTGCATCTCTCAGATCCTATCACTAATTCAGCTTCTTCTGGAAAGGTAGCACCCAAGCTGCACTCTCACATTGGTGAATGCAAGCTGGTTTAGGGCACATTTTGAAAGAGGTTGAAGGTATCTGATCAGGCATAGCTAGAAGTATCAAGGTGCACCTCAGTTACTGTAGATGTGGACTTTATCTGTCATCCTATGAAAAACTCAAAGATTTAGATGACTGGGAGATGATGACTGTTTTCAGTCTAGAATACTTAAGACTGCAATTCATTTGCTTTCATGGTAAGAAGGGTGCATGATGCAAACAAAGTTTTCCTTAGGCTTTTGCGATCTACCTTTGGGCTTTGTTTATTTTTAGTTTTTCTGCTACTTCACAGAAAAACAGAATCACAGAATATATTTGGTTGGAAGAGACCTTCAAGATCATCCAGCCCAACCTTTGACCCAGTACTGAAGGGTCAACTCTAAACTATATCCTTAAGCACCAGGTCTACATGCCATTTAAACATCAGGGATGGTGACTCCACCACTGTCCCACACAGATCATTCCAATGTTTGATAACCCTTTCAGTGAAGAAAAATTTCCTAATATCCATCCTAAACCTTCCCTGGTGCAGCTTGTATCCATTTTCTCTAGTGCAGTCACTTGCCACCAGAGAGAAGAGGCTGTCCCACTCCTCAGTCTAACCTCCCTTCAGTTAGCTGTAGAGAGCAGTATGGTCTCCCCTCAGCCTCTTCTCCAGACTGAACAACCCCAGCTCCCTGAGCCCCTCCTCACAGGCCACATGCTCCAGGTCCTTCATGACCCTTGCTGCCCATCTCTGGGCACCTCAGTGACCTTCTTATAGCAAGGGACCCAGACCTTCCAGCAGATACCTGATAACTTGAAGTCCCTCACAAGAATAACGGCTAGCAATTCTGAGACCTTACTCAGACATCTGTAAAACACTTCATCAACCTTTTCACCCTGGCTGGGTGGTCCATAACAGACCCTCTCCATGACATCTGGCTTGTTGGCTTTCCCCGACTCTTATCCACAAGCATTCAATCCTATGATCACCATCACAATCTGCATGATTTAACATAGGAGTCATTTACTAATACTTAAATTGTGGTACATCTGCTACTGGCAGTATTGAGATGACTTGCAGGAAGTACAAGAACATACATAATTGCATGGAGATGCTAAATAGAGAAAGTATCTGCACCTAGGCAGTTATTTTATGCCCCTATCATAAGTGCTTCCACTAGTTAGCTGACATGAATTTGGCATTAGATCCTGTTTTGTGTTGGTTTAGGATGTTTATGATCTCAGGCAGTTGGGTGTCCTTGGAAGATAATACAAAGAAGGTAGGCAGAGCAAAACAAGAGACTAGAATTCCAGTATGGGCCTAAGAACCACTGAACAGCCTCTCTGTAAATATGTGCAAACCTAGAATAAACCTAGTTACCTAGAGCCAAATAGTTGCCCTTGCTGCTTATGGCTACCACTGGGTGATATAATTAGCTTATAGAAATATAGGAAACAAGCTGTCTTGATGTTATAGTATTTACCACACTAAAAAGTACCAGGCTAAAGCACTAATTGGTATCCTTGTTGCAAAGTATAGAGAACCTAATTTAATTGATGCAAGTTACATCACAGTTATTTCCTCGCATGAGCACCAGACATTGTCAGAACGACATTAGCAACCTAGTGAACATAATAAGCATGAAACCCACCTCTTTTAACTTCAAGATACACAAAGTGTTTCACTATCCTGTGTTGACAATGCACAAACCCCAAATTCACTTCAAAAGACACAATGACGTAGTTTAATATAGAAATGGAGTCATCATTTTTGCTACAGCTTTCTTTACAATAAAACAACAATTTGATTTTGTAATCATAGACTAAATAGATAACCAGTCATTGTGATGTCATCTAATCCTGGAAGAATTTACTCAGTATCAGTGTATGATTGGAAATTATGAAGATGCCAAAGCTCCTGCAATTGCTAAACAGTTGCTAAACTCATCCACAGTACAAATCTAGGATACACTGAATACAGGATCTCTACTGCAAACCCATCTTTTCTCTTTATTTCTGAATGCTCCCTATCCACTAGTAGCAAACACACCAGAACTGTTTTGGGGCCCAGCAGCCATATCCTCTGCCAGGATGCACACATGCAATCTCTTGCCTGGCCAACAAGTCACATACTTCATTTAGGATAACCTGTCTTCTGGTGTGATCAGCAGGCCCTTGACCACAGCTGCACTTTGAACACAGGCATGCATCTGATCACAAGGCAGCAGAGGTTTGCCAGAATGTGCTTCCCTCCACACAGAATTACATACTCCCACAAAACACCACCACTCCCTCCACAGATTTCGAGCATCAATGCCTTAAATAATGTAGAAGAGCCTAGTGTCATGCTTAGTGAGCATGAACACAGCTTGGTGGTCACTTGTGAACTTGGACATTGTTCATGATCACCTGTGCATATATGTAATATATTAACACAACCCTTTAAAAAGAACAGGTAAAAATTACTGCAAAATTAAGATAAGTGGCATGACAAATTAGACGTATTAATGAAGCATAACTATATTGATTTTATCTGATTTTTTCTTTTGTTTTAATTAGCAGTAATTTATGTTTCTATTGCCACTTTTTAATACACAAAATTGTTGCTGTTTATTACATATAAAGACACCGCCACAAAACACTCATAAAAATAGTGGAATTTTGTTCTATAAAGCTTTATGTATAAAAACCTTCCAAAAAATCCTGAAAAATCATAGAGAGTCTGCAGGGGGTCAGTATTCTTAAAGATAAGACTACAATCTTTGCAAACCTGTGCTGTCATTTTCTGACAACAACAACCAGTGACAATTCCCTGAGTGTACTTGAGGGGAAAACACACAAAATAAAACAAACAAACAAACCAACCAAACCAAAACCCCAAAACCAAGCACTAAGAAGGAACAGATAAAAGGAGTATTTTCCAAATTATGCTCTAAACCTTTAAAAAAGTATCATTCAATGTTTGTATTAATCATAATACAATACAATACAATACACCAGGTTGGAAGAGACCTTCAAGATCATCGCGTCCAACCCATCAACCAATCCAACCCACCCAACAACTAGACCATACAGCCAAGCACCCCATCAAGTCTTCTCCTGAACACCTCCAGTGAAGGTGACTCCACCACCTCCACGGGTAGCCGATTCCAATGGCCAATCACTCTCTCCGTGTAGAACTTCTTCCTAACATCCAGCCTAAACCTGCCCTGGCGCAGCCTGAGACTGTGTCCTCTTGTTCTGGTGCTGGCTGCCTGGGAGAAGAGGCCAACCTCTGCCTGGCTACAACCTCCCTTCAGGTAGTTGTAGAGAGCAATAAGGTCGCCCCTGAGTCTCCTCTTCTCCAGGCTAAGCAACCCCAGCTCCCTCAGCCTTTCCTCATAGGGCTTGTGTTCCAAACCCCTCACCAGCTTTGTTGCCCTTCTCTGGACACGTTCCAGCAAGTCAACATCCTTCCTAAACTGAGGGGCCCAGAACTGGACACAGTACTCAAGGTGTGGCCTAACCAGCGCAGTGTACAGGGGGAGAATGACCTCCCTGCTCCTGCTGGCCACACTGTTCCTGATGCAAGCCAGGATGCCATTGGCCTTCTTGGCTGCCTGGGCACACTGCAGGCTCATGTTCAGCCTACAATCAACCAGTACCCCCAGGTCCCTCTCTGCCTGGCCACTCTCCAGCCACTCTGACCCCAGCCTGTAGCGCTGCCTGGGGTTGTTGTGGCCAATGTGCAGAATCCGGCACTTGGATGTGTTAAATCTCATGCCATTGGACTCTGCCCATCTGTCCAGCCTGTCGAGGTCCCTCTGCAAAGCCTCTCTGCCCTCCAGCAAATCAACTGCTGCCCCCAGCTTGGTGTCATCTGCAAATTTACTGATGATGGGCTCAATGCCCTCATCCAGATCATAATGCAGCAATACTTCAGGAGCAGTGGGACAACAGAGACCTTGTGGGAAGAGAGGTCCTCTGTCAGCGTCTTCCCCCCAGGAGGTATGAAGAACAAAAATGCACACAGACCAGATTCATCTTACCTTGGCTTAGCACAAACACTGATGCACTACTTTTGCGAGCATTGTTGATGTAAATGCATAATGATGGAGTTCACTATTGAAAGCTGCCTTCTGATAATTAAAAAAGTGCTAATTTTAATCTGTGGTCCACAATTTGCACAAATTAATGAGTGATAAGGATGAAGACATACATATTTAAGTTACACTTGAAGGTTTCTCTAAATGAACATATGCAAATGCTTGACATCTGAGGGCAGCTCTTTCTTTCACTCAGGACATTTACATAGCTTTCCAAGCTAATATTTAATCTAGTAAGTATTTAGTAAAACTTCACTAATTACTTCCATAAATTCCTAACGTCCCATGAGATGCCTTTTCCCTCTGAGCTGAAAAACTGAATCTCTAAACACCTTCCCCCCAAAAGCAAGTGCAACAATTGTCACCCTACAGTGCTTTTAATTGTAAGAAAAGACTTTTTTTTTAATCTTGTTTTCATCTTATTGCTTAACACTGGAGGCTTTTGGTAATTTTAAAGAATAATAAAATATTATACTTTGGCTGGAAGAATGTTGGGGCAGCAAGGAACAGGTGACAGAGTTCAATGAAAGAATAGTAATTGTCACAGTGGATGACCCAGAAGTGTCTATCTTGCTCACTATTAATTGTTTCAAAGGAAGATTGTAAGAAACACTGCAGAAGGCAGTTACAGCAGAATTTGCCCTCAGATGGCTCTTTTACCTAACACCTGTAATATTAGTGTGAGGATCCATTCAATCAATCTTTCTAGATATTTTTATTATTCCTACACAGATATATAGTTTTAGAACACACACACACACACAAACCTCTAGGAAACCTACTGCCTTCACTTCCAGTGGGCCCATCCACATGGTAGATGTTGTGATGCTTGTGCCCAAACTACAGTGCTCATACTATAAACTCTCACTACATGATGCACACAGAACACCTGAATAAAAATTTCTAATCTATAGTCACTTTATATTATGTTTACCATATCTTTTTTTTTACCTCACATATAAACAGTTAAATTATTTTCAGTCTCTCCTCTGACAGAAAATTTTTCTCTGGTACTAGTGATTGTACATGGCTCACAATCCCCACCACAGCTGATCTGACCCCAAGCATTTGACTACTGTAGCAGCCCTGCAATATGTCAGAAAAAAAAAAAGCATTAGGAAGTGTGGCAGCATCTGCATGACTACTGTTGAGACTGAAGAGGAATAGTGTCATGCAATTTTAATGCATGATGCACCTCTCCTTCACCCAGCTCTCTTCTTCCCCTGTTCTTGCATTTTGTATTTTTTTTTCCTGTTTGTTTAAATTAGGCATAAACCCAGGTCCTGCATGACACAGGAATTCTAGAAGTATAGTGCAGAATACCTACATAAGTAATTTCTTTTATTGACTTAGACCCTTAAGGTCTATTTAATAGATTTGAAAAAACTAAATGGGGCATACTGCCCTGGCACTAGTCAATGTAATTTAACACAAATCCATGGAAGAGGACTGATCTTACTAAGGTTATCTCTAATATGGTTTACAAATGCTGACTCTCAGTCCATTAACTTAGGTTCTCTTTACTCTGAAAGATATATTTATGCATACTCTCATACCAAATGGGCACCCAAGTATTTTATAAAAGATAACTGAAAAATTACACTCTATAAAGTTGGGAAGAGGCAAACTAATATCAAAACAGGGAGGGGAAAAAAAAAAGGACAAAAGTAATGAATTTGCCTGAACCTATCTCATATTTCATGACCTCATCATGCAGAAGCTGCCTATCTATTTCTCAACAAGCAATAAATATTAAAATGAAATATTTTGCATGTCTTATCAAAAGCTTCCAATATCAATTGTTTTCACAAATGTTTTCTCCTGCAAGCAGTGAATGCCTCTTCATCAATCTTTTATCAAAAGCAATCTTGTTCTGATTTCAGCCTTATCAAAAAACTTCTTTCTCCTTTGTTGTTGTTTTTTTTTCCTCCCCTTTCTTTGCAGAAGGTACATGAATATCATTTTACACTTGACTGTGGCTGCATCTCCATTGATCAGGAAATGAAAAGTAAGTCTGAAGGAGGATATGTCATGACCCTGCAGAGCTCAAAACAAGAGAAACATATGTAATGAATCCATTAAGCCAAAACTGACAAAGGGGGGAAATGTGTGCATAACAACATGAATGTATTAATTTTCCTTTTCCAAGGAATACTTTAATTGCCAAATATTTCTAAGAATATAAAATAAAGATTTAACAGAGGATTTGATTCCCATACCTTCTTGACATGTCCATCAAGCTTGAAAGAGAATATACATTATCAAAACACCAATACAGCACAGATCTGGATATCCATACAATGCCTCTAGAACTGGTGACAGCAACACATGGTGTGCCAAAATTGCAGCCAGGCAGCTAAGCATGTGGCACCCCAGGTTGAACACATTTATGAAAAACCTGCAGCCTCTGGGGTGAAGAAGATGCTCTTGGAGACACCTGGAGGCATGTGACTGAGGAGACAGCTGGAGATGTGTTTCTGAAGGTGCTGTGGTGGAAACACAGACAGAGGAACTCTTTGAAGGAAGGTCCCCATGCCTAAAAGTGTTATTTATAGGGGACTTCAGCCCACAGGTAAGACATGAGAGGATGAGGAGACCCCTGAGGGACTACAGCCCATGAGCACCCTACACCAGAGATGGTCACCTCTGAAGGCCTGAAGTCCATATGTGACCTATGCCAGGCAGGGACACTAAAAATTAAGGAGAGGCAAAGGAAAATCTGCAAGGTCATACAAAAAAACATTAAGTACTTGACTCCAGTCACCTGTGTTGTCCATTGCCTCACCAAAGAGACCAGGATAGAGCATAATCTGCAGTGAAAATAAAGGGACTTCAGACTAGGAAGAGAGAGGTGAGGTCTTTATAAATTTATTTGATTATGTTTTCTTTTTAATTTATTTTTGTATTTTATTTTTACACAATATCTAACTTGGGGATGAGAAGCTTGTGTTAATTGACCAATAAATTTAGTAAAAATTCCAAGTCAGGAATTTTTTGCCTGCAAGACTTGCTTGACCTTCTTGAGCCCATAAAGTACTGACAACTATTCAGTCTGAAGGCTCATTTCAAACATCACCTAGGACTGCAGGGGAAGAACACACTGACCAAATACCATATGTTTTCTGCTGCTAAGCCTGGACAGCAACCAAAGTTTCAATATATCTGAAATAGATTCTCAGTTTGTACAAATAAATGTCATTCCAAAAGTCTCACAGCACACCGAGGCCAACACACAGAGACAGAGCTCCAAAACAGAGAGAGCTGTTGCAGTGACTAAAGTTTGACTATATAATGTTTTCCATGGTAGAGAGGAAGAGGATGCAAAATTCCACACTTCTGACTCATGAAAGGAACAAAACACAATAACTATAAATGAAACCACATTCAGAAAAAAGGAACAAAAGCTGCAAACAAGATGAAATTCACAGGCAAATAACCCTCAGAAAAACAAAAAAATCCAAGTGACAGGATCATCACAGATCCCCACCTTGTTGTGATGTCTTCTCACATAGGCAATACATATGTGTGAACACAGAAGAAGACAGGCAGGAGGGCTTGGTTGTTAGGCACATAAACTGCTGGGGTTTTGTTATAGAATTTATGAATGCAGGAAAATCAGTAATATAGTTAATATTAATAAAAATAACAATATTGGCAAAATGTATCAAATAGGTTCAATATACAGTTGGAATATATATTTACAGTAGGAATGTACAGCATTTAGGCAACATAACTATTTCTTACCAATTTAAGGAAACTGGGAGGAATAGCAGGGAAAGAGAGAATTCCCCAGTAGAAAGTGGTGCTTGACCACAGTGGGGGAGGACACTCAACAAGAACTGTGAAGCCAAGGAGGCAGTGAATTAATTACTCACAAAATGTTCTACCCCAAATAGGGTGCCACTGCTGTGTATAGCCATTGAGGCTTTTTGGGTGCCAACACAGTCTCAGGGCTGATCTGGCTTCAGCAGGATGGTGGCGATACAACGCTTTTTTTGCCAAGTGCTCTCGCATCTTCCTGAGTAAACTGAGGCATAGCAAAATTCTAGTTGCAAGGGGAAGAGAGAGGCTCATGGCATCTCTAGCTAGCAGTGCATAAGGCTTGAGGCCTCTATCCCAGGTTTTGGACCAAGCAACTTGAGCTAAGGCAAATTAAAGCAAGGCATGTCCAAGCAAGCAAGGCAGGTCCAAGCAAGCAAGCAAGCAATCAGCCTGTATTTATCATTTGCCTGAGATTCAATTGGGCCAAAAGAGCAACTGAAGCCAGCAAACAGTTACCCAATGAAAAGGGACTCTGCCAGGCTGTGGCCATAATAGGCAGAAACATAGGCTTAGTCAGGGAGGAGCAGTGGCCAGTACATGTGCCCTTACCCTAGAAGGAGGCTTGTTTATCCAAACATGTTGGAGCCTATCTTTTGTCCCTTTACTGCATTACCCCAACTCCAGCAGGAGGGAGAGGGGAGAAGGGGACCATGTCTTCACACATCAGGACCTGTCAGGGTTTGTGATGGGCCCATTTGGCCCTACCATGACAGGTTTATTGAACACATTTTAGCTTGATCCCACTCAGCACATTAGTGGAAGACTTGTAGTGTGTAAAGAGAACCCTGAAGAAAAGCTGGGGTGAAAGATGAGAGAGACAGAGAGTGAGTGAGCTACATAGCCATGAGTGGCACAGAGAAGATGATGAAAGAATAATTACTCACTCTTCAATAATAAGGAAGCATATGATAAAAATGTCAAGTATAACATAAGATACAGTTTTCATTAAAAAAAAAAAAAATTGTCTTTAGGTGCTTTCTCTCAAAGTGGAAGGAGGTTGGAGGTGGTGTCTGACAGTTAGAAGGTCATCTGCAGACAGGGAAGCAGATCATTTATCTCCCAAAAACAGCACTGTGTGACAACACTTTCCTAGTATGCTATTTATATTTATTCCTGCTGGTTTTGTTAAACTATTCCTGCATCTGATCAGATGCTTACAGAATAGGTTGGTAGATTTGATATAAACTTTTCTTCCTAAGCGAAGCATTGATAAGGAGGAGGAAGAATTTCTTTGTAGAGAAAGCTTACAGTGCTAAGTGAAAATATTTAACATTTTTCATCACATTCCTGATGAAAAGAAGAGAAAAAATAAATTGCTTCTTGAAGGCTTTAAATGGAATCTGGAATCTACAGCCTTCCTAGTTAGAAAATCTAAATGACTGTAGATGGCAAAGTACTCTGCTTCCTTCCCAAGTTGGAGCAGGGATGACTGCAACCTACTGCAAACATTGGTTGCTCTGCCAGACAAAGGTCTGTGTAGTATATCAATGATTGCAAATCTCCTGCCTATTTCCAGTGGGTGGGGTTTTTGTGTGTGTTTTGTTTTGGTGTTTTGGTTTTGCTTTTTTTTTTTCCAATTTTGAAGCCTGGTAAATGCTTTAATTATTGACTTTCATTACATTTATATTTTTTCTCCAGAATCTCTACAGTGACAGATTCATCTGCAAGATTGTGAAGGAGGCGCTTGTTCAAAGGATGGAAGAAATATCTTTCATTTCTGTAAACAGAAGCGGATTGAGTGACCAAGTGTATGAAGTTCCAAAGTGCTCTTCATAAAAATGCAAAAGAATGCCTCCTTTGAAAGATGTGTATTATGGTGAGAAAGTTAACATATATACCAACATTCTTTAATTGGGTGTTCCAACTTTGCTATGTGTTTAACTTGAGACTTAAATACTGTGCAGTAAAAGTGTTGGAATTCAAATTATTGTGAAGCAAGTTGGGAAAACAAATGAAGAGCCTAATTTTATGAAAACCCAACTATTCTGTAAACAGCAGCAGTCTGGCTGTGTCATAGATGTGGACCATCTACGAGGAGATACAAAAATCTAGTTTTTCTTATAATCCTTACCAGCTTATACCACATTCTTCTTTTCCTTCTTTGTTCCAAGACAAATAAATCTTGACAGAAATTATGTCTTCTTTTCTCTCTGCATTACTTGGCTGTCCCTTACTGAGAACAGACAGGCTAGAGTGTTTTTAAAGCCTGCATGAAGGATGGCAAAAATACCTTATTTAGGGCAATGGCTATGAGGGACACTTTCTTGCATTTGATTAAGACAGTGTGACCGGTTTAGGCTGTGCCTTTAAGAAATTGATACTTTCTGAACACTCTGGCTGAATGTTTTGATATTAGAATGAAAACAAAGATATGCTAAACCAATTTCATTGGTAGAACCCGGCTGTAAGTTCTAGCCTAGTCTTTCAGTTGGGGGGGGGGGCAGGCAGTCTTCTTCTTCCCCCTGTACTGTAGGCTGGCCTGCTTTTCTCTCTGAAGCAACAGCTTGCTACACAGGGACGATTCTTGCTAACCAGATAAGAAAACTAATGCTTTTGTGCTTAACAAATTTTCACCCTTTTAATTACCTTCCTTTCTCTTTCTCTCTAACCCTTTTGGGAAAAAGGGGAGGTAGGGAGAGAGAAGGGAGGGACAGGCCGAACCCCCCTGGCCGCAGGGGGTTGGGGAAAGGTTTCCTGTATTACATACATTGCTGTATATTTCTGTATATATTGTAAATATTGTATGTTTTTGTACATATTCATTGCATTCCATATCTGCTTGTAAAATACAGCTTTCATCTGCTTCTCCGGCTGAGTTAGCTGTGGATTCTTTTGTGTGTGTGTGGGAACCTTCCTACTCCACCACAGACAGTAATTCAACTTCATCTGTTTTATTCAGGATATCGAAGAGATCTGAAAAAATAATAATTTAAAAAACTTTGCAAGACGTAAAACAAAGCTTTTTGGTTTCTGCTGCATCATAGTTATTTGAGATAGATTATTACTTCTACTTTATTTGCTAGATGGTCTTATTTGGAAGGATGTTCTTTTTACAGGGCTTCAGCTGTTACCAGACTGGTATGGAATTGGATATATATAAACACACAAATCATCATCACAAACTTCATTAGCAGCAAAAAGTGTCATATCACCATAAATGCAGAGCAAACAAAAGAGACAACATGCAGTTGTCTAAACTTACTCTGTCATTAGAAGCTTCATAATGTTACCAAAAAAAAACCCCCCAAAACACAACCCAAACACCCTGTTTCTGAACTATAGCTCTAACACTTTACATGGGAATTATTATTTTGGTCTCTGAAATCTTTTGGAGAGCTTTAATCGTGAAGGAACTACAAAACCTCTTTGGTGCTTTTTGTTTGTTTGTTTGTTGTTTTTATACAACAAAAAAGAGTGTATAAGGCCTGATTAATGGCAAGAAGAAGACTAGGGAAGGTGTGGGCCCCCTCAGAAAGGAAAGTGGTGAATTGGTCACAAGTGATGTGGAAAAGGCTGAGGTACTCAATCACTTCTTTACCTCAGTCTTCACTGCAAGGGCCTCCAGCCACACTCCTGGTGTCATGGCAGACGATGCCAGGGACGGGGAGGAAGAACTGCCCATCATAAGTGAAGCTCAGGTTCGTGATCACCTGAAGAACCTGAAAGTGTTCAAGTCCATGGGACCCGACGGGATACACCCACGGGTGCTGAGAGAACTGGCAGATGAGGTTGCCAAGCCCCTCTCTATTATATTCCAGAAGTCATGGCAGACTGGGGAAGTCCCCACAGACTGGAAAAGGGGAAACATTACTCCCATTTTCAAAAAGGGCAAGAAGGAGGAACCGGGGAACTACAGGCCAGTCAGTCTCACCTCTGTGCCCGGAAAGATCATGGAGCAGATCCTCCTGGAGGCACTAATGACTCAGAAGAATAGTGAAGAGGTGATTGGGAATAGTCAGCATGGCTTTGCCAAGGGCAAATCCTGCCTGACAAACCTGGTGGCCTTCTATGATCAGGTGACAGCATTAATAGATGAGGGGCGAGCAACTGATGTCGTTTACCTGGACTTGAGCAAAGCCTTTGACACTGTCCCACACCACCTCCTGGTCTCCAAGCTGGCGACACATGGGTTTGATGGATGGACCACTAGATGGATAAAGAATTGGCTTGATGGCCGCACCCAAAGAGTGGCTGTCAACAGGTCCATGTCCCAGTGGAGGCCAGTGACAAGCGGAGTCCCTCAGGGATCAGTCCTGGGACCTGTCTTGTTCAACATCTTTGTGGGTGACATGGACAGTGGCATCGAGTGCACCCTCAGCAAGTTTGCTGATGACACCAAGCTGTGTGGTGCAGTGGACACCCTGGAGGGAAGGGATGCCATCCAGAGGGACCTGGACAGGCTGGAGAGGTGGGCACAAGCCAACCTCATGAGCTTCAACAAGACCAAGTGCAGGGTCCTGCATCTGGGTCGAGGCAATCCCAGGCACAAATACAGGCTGGGCAGTGACTGGCTGGAGAGCAGCCCTGAGGAGAGAGACTTGGGGGTGCTGGTGGACGAGAAGCTCGACATGAGCTCTCAATGTGCGCTTGCAGCCCGGAAAGCCAATCAGATCCTGGGCTGCATCAGGAGAAGTGTGACCAGCAGGTCAAGGGAGGTGCTTCTCCCCCTCTACTCAGCTCTGGTGAGACCCCACCTGGAGTACTGCGTCCAGTTCTGGAGCCCATATTACAGGAGAGATGTGGACGTGCTGGAGCGTGTCCAGAGAAGGGCCACGAGGATGAGCAGAGGGCTGGAGCACCTCTCCTATGAGGACAGACTGAAGGAGTTGGGGCTGTTCAGTCTGGAGAAGAGAAGGCTCCGAGGTGACCTCATTGTGGCTTTCCAGTATCTGAAGGGGGCCTACAGGAAGGCTGGGGAGGGACTTCTCAGGATCTCAGGTAGTGATAGGACTAGGGGGAATGGAATGAAGCTGGAAATGGGGAGATTCAGGCTGGATGTGAGGAAGAAGTTCTTTACCATGAGAGTGGTGAAGCCCTGGAATGGGTTGTCCAGGGAGGTGGTTGAGGCCCAGTCCCTGGAGGTGTTTAAGACCAGGCTGGACGAGGCTCTGGCCAGCGTGATCTAGTGTAGGGTGTCCCTGCCCATGGCAGGGGGGTTGGAACTAGATGATCCTTGTGGTCCCTTCCAACCCTGACTGATTCTATGATTCTATGATTCTATGATTCTATGATTCTATTTCCCAGGGATTTTTGATTCCACATCCCGCTGATCCTACTTTAACAGCTATGATCCTACTTTAACAGTGTATTTCTGTGATGTCTTTCTCCACTTTGACTGCCACATTGCCAGGCCACTGCCACATCCACAGATCTCATTGAATTTCTCAGCTCCCTCACACATCCTCTGACCCTACCAGTTGGTAGAACTGTGACTGCCTCAGAGCCACACAGGCTGAGCAGCTGGTCCCACTGCCAGAAGGAATGGATGGCAGCTGAGGTCTGCCTGTCCTCTCCTCAGTGGGCAGGCTTCCTTTTATTCTCCTGTACTGAAAAACAGATTTTAACAATGGTTTGGCTTTTTTAATCCCTAAGATTCTTGCCTTCCTGTCAAGCTTGGCTTCAATTTAGAAAGTCAGCATTAGAGCATGGGCAGGCAATTGAACACCTCCTTCTCTAACAGAGGGGTTGGACTCACTCATCTCCAGAGGTCCCTTCCAACCCCTATCATTCTGTGATTCTCTGATGCAATAGCAATAAACTGCAGTTCCTTCAAAAACAAGCCTAAAAATCATAGTCCAGCAACAACAAGGCTGTAATTCATCTTCCACAGTAGCTAAAGAGGAAACAGGAGGGTCTGCTACTTTTTTTTAATGTTATTTCTAGGGATATCAGTGAATGTTTGCACTTTGTATTATGACAGCTGGGTGTCTTAATTTATTATGCCAAGTATTTCTTAGTTTTCTAATTATGGCATTATGCTCCACACAATGTGATGCTCTTATGTATTTAATATATGTTATATAAGGTATAATTGCATTTGGTCTCTGGTGAGACCCCACCTGGAGTACTGCGTCCAGTTCTGGAGCCCCTATTACAGAAGGGATGAGGACGTGCTGGAGCGTGTCCAGAGAAGGGCCACGAGGATGATCAGAGGGCTGGAGCACCTCTCCTATGAGGACAGACTGAAGGAGTTGGGGCTGTTCAGTCTGGAGAAGAGAAGGCTCCGAGGTGACCTCATTGTGGCCTTCCAGTATCTGAAGGGGGCCTACAAGAAGGCTGGGGAGGGACTTCTCAGGATCTCAGGTAGTGATAGGACTAGGGGGAATGGAATGAAGCTGGAGGTGGGAAGATTCAGGCTAGATGTGAGGAGGAAGTTCTTCACCATGAGAGTGGTGAAGGCCTGGAATGGGTTGCCCAGGGGGTGGTTGAGGGCCCCATCCCTGGAGGTGTTTAAGACCAGGCTGGATGAGGCTCTGGGCAGCCTGATCTAGTGTAGGGTGTCCCTGCCCATGGCAGGGGGTTGGAACTAGATGATCCTTGTGGTCCCTTCCAACCCTGACTGATACTATGATACTACTATGATACTATGATTTCCTTATGCTCCCTGTAACATTGCCAAAACTGATATGACATATGATGGCATAATCTATAACCTTAATGAATATCAAATAAACAAAACAAACTTAGAAGACTAAAGCATGCTAGTCCTCCTGTTTTTAAACCATCTAACTCTTGTGTGGATGATAAATATCTGCAGTTCAGAAAACACAGATCTGAATCATGCAATACCATACCCTGCTCCCACTTGGGGAATTAAAACATTTTAATATAAGGGTTCCTGTGTGGGTTTTTTTTTTCTTATCATGGTTTATACTGTTGCAGATAGTTATTTCCCTTTTTGTTTTCCTCAACATAAGTTTCTCTATTTTAAACTCAGCAAAATTCTGTTATTTTCATAGGTAGCAAGAGTTAATAACAATAAAGTTCTTAGGTCAAGATGTGACGATTTTTTTGCAGCAAAAGTAAAAAAAAAATCTTAATTGATCCAAATACTACATTAGCAGCTTTCAGCAATAACAAGTAGTTCATGGCTGATTTGATATACAGAGAGAGAAAGAAGGAGGAACAAATGGCATTTAAGAAAGTGATTTTCATAATCATCTAAGCTGGGAGGAAAATGTGGGGTGGTTGCTAGAGGCATTTATGTAGGCTGGCTTATCTCTTAGATATCGTCATGACCCCAGGGAAGTCTTCAGTTCTTTGAGTGAGTAGTTATTTTTTACACACAAGCACAGTAGATTTTTGTCTCAGCAAAGAAAGATGCATGACTGCATAAACATATATTTATACATGCTTCATATCCTCTTAAAATAGTTTCACTTCACTGTCCTCCTGTTAAAAAATTCTGTTTAAATGTATTACGCAGAAAATAAAAAGGCTGAGCAGGGAAAACGTCATTCTGGATTATTTTCTTACTAGCAAAGAAAGTGACGTTGTTGAAGACATAAATCACCTCATTGGCCAATTGTTCAAAAGAACAGATTTGTTGAAAGAACACTGAGCTTTTTTAAATTAAGCCTAAAGAATTATGAATGCTAGTGGAGGAGGAAAAGAGCATGGAATACTAAAAAATGGTAAAGAACATCAAACAGACCATAAAAAGATGTCAAAACAAACTGATACAGATGCTAAAAGAAGAAAAAAATCACAGAGATCACAGTGTACTTTCAGAAGAAAATGTGGTAAGTGGCAAGGAATAAAAGCTTTATAATTCTGTAGTGCAAATGGGAAATGAGAGGACGAGGTAGAAAGAGATGAGGCCTTGAGCAGAAGCCCTACAAGGAGATGCTGAGGGAGCTGGGATTGTTTAGCTTGGAGAAGAGGAGGTTCAGGGAGACCTTATTGCTGTCTACAGCTACCTGAAGGGTGGTTGAAGCCAGGAGGGGGTGGCAACCAGCACCAGAACAAGAGGACAGAATCTCAAGCTGCACCAGGGGAAGTTTAGGCTCGAGGAGAGGAGAAAGTTCTTCACTGAGAGAGTTGTTCGTCATTGGAATGGGCTGCCCAGGGAAGTGGTGGAGTCACCATCCCTGGAGGTGTTCAAGAGGGGATTGGACGTGGCCCTTGGTGCCATGGTTTAGTCATGAGGTCTGTGGTGACAGGTTGGACTTGATGATCTTTGAGGTCTCTTCCAACCTTGGTGATTCTGTGATTCTGTAAATGGAAACCTAGAAAGTCTACAGGCACTATTTTGGAAGGTCGTGATGTAGCCCTTTTAGTATTTCAGGCACTCTGATGCAATGAACTGCCACAATATTATGACAATGCCACAGCAACAGAGGGCAAAAGCTAAGTTCCAGTAGATGTTGAGGCTGAGTACAGAAGCACCTAGGATTCTGCTATAACACATCAGCATCATGGGTCTGGGATAATCCCCACCAACTGACGTTGGACCCAGTCTTTTCTGAATAAACAGCACAGACTTACCTATTGCAATCTTCATGTAAACCTACAAAAATCTCTGCTTCCTGTCTTTGGAAATGGCATTCCCATTCTTCCATAATTCACATATCTTGCTCCCTTCCTGCAGTTCTATATATATCATAACTATATAGCATTAAATTTGCATAACTTGCTGACCTTCTTAGACATATTTCAGTGTGAATTTGGATCTGTATTTTAGGAATCCTGAAGTTTGTTGGCATTCATATTTAAAAGATTTCTGAAAGTATAGCATTAGTCAAGTCTTCCCCTTCATCTGAACTTCTCTTTTTCTGAGGGAATGAAACACTTTCTTCTTAATTCATATACTTCAATTTTCCATACACTTCAAGACTATGCTATGCATGTTCCAATAGACAATCAATAAAGAGGATATGTGGTGATGAAGACAAACAGGATTTATGCACTTCTACCCACCAAAAACTCACAGCAATGTGAACAATATACTGACACTAGATGAAATATTTTTTTGCATGTAATTATATATAGACATAAAAGAACCTAAGAGATCTATGAACTCTTCCAGTCTCTGATATGAATAAAATACCTATATATTTAATTAACTGCCCAAGAAAAATCAAGTAAATTTATAGCACCAACAGAGGAATTTTCAATTCCTGGACCAATTAATAGGTCTCTTCAGCTACATCCAAGACTATATATTTAATTTAAATATTTAATTTATATATATTATTTCTCCCATTTATAATCATACTAAATATAACTGAATACAACATGAAGATATTATATCAAAACATCTTCCCCTTAATAAATTCTTAATAAAAAGCAGGCTGGAAAATATATCAGAAAGGGAATTTCTGAAATAGAGTACTCAAAATTGTTGGCCAAAATAGACTACTTCTCAGTCAAATCTGCTCTGAGGATATGAGAAATAAGGACACAATTCTGTTTCCATACCTATTTTCTAGCCTGAATATGATGGAATAATTAATGTATTTTTTTATGTTAAAAACCCCCACATTTGGAATCTAATTCATATATTATTCATACACTTTTTGCATGCTTTGTGCACGTAAGCATAATTTGTAGATGCATGATGCTACCTCTACAATTTAGTTTGTGTGGCTGTATTCACTGAAAAATTACCTTGATGCCTCTTTTGATTTCTGATCTAATGTATTTGAAAACCTCTGTGTCCAAAGATAAATAAGAAAAGATGTCCATCTGCACACACTGCAAATTTAATTAGCAAATACTATCAAATTAATGTATCTGTCATGCAGTAGCACACTAGAATGGATTTCAGTTACTTCGAATGTTTTGCTAAAGCTTTACTGGTAGTGTTACTCCCATAAAAATTTACCAGAGGATTTCACAGACAAGAGAAATAATTATGCTATTTAAAAGGTGCACCCTTGTTCTGTGGTAAAATGACAAAAGCATTTGAAAAAGAAGTGGGGGAAAAGTTAAACATATGGCACTTAATACTGATGTAAAAAGTAATGAGAGATGCCAAAGATATAAAATGACATTTGTTTTATGTGAAAATAAGCAGAGTTTTAAAATGTATTTTGGAATAACAAAGGAATAGAGGAGTGGCATGAGCTCACTTACAGATACAGGCAGAAAAAAATACTAGTAAATCAAAATAATTGCACAAAATATTTTTTTCTCTCCATTTGTAGAGAAGAGTGAAGGAGCAACTATATCATATAAGAATGAAGAAGTAAATGCAATTCTATTAGCATCTAAGGGAGGGTGTTAAAACATCTATCAGCAGTTTAAAATGTCACAAGAGTTGGGTAGTCTAGCTTCAGACTGACTATCTATGACTTCCTTATGTTAATTTGTGCTTAAATGTGAGACATCCTGCTTTGGAATGCTGAAGTGAGTAAGTAAGATGACCTGCCTGCTCCTGTATAAAACAGGTAGCTGTCTGCCAGTCTGGAGGAAAAAAAGTATTTAAAAGTTTATAAAAGATATACTTTAAAGCCTTTAAAACACATGTACTGTTCATTTGGGTCAACAAGACTGTATGGAAAAGTAGGTCTTGCCAAAGAAAATGTCTCTTTTTTTTTTTTTTTTTTTTTTTTTTTAATATGGAAATGAGCAGCTTGGCTGAGAAAGACAACTTCTCTTGCCAGCAATGCTAACTTAAGGAGTTGTCTCTCCTCCTCACGCACAGGCTGTTCAGAGCTGTTCCAGCATCTCAGCTGCTGTTCTAGTACATCCTGCAGAGATGCCCTGCCAACAGGATGTGAGACTTAATCTACATCTGAAATAACAACTTCCCCCACATTCTTAAACTCTTCTACACATCCTTCTCCAATTCAGTGCCAGATACATAAACCTTAATGAAGGGCACGGAGCTGCATGGCAAAGGAAGGAATGCAGGACTGAAGTGAAAAGATACACTCCCATGAGCTATCACAGCCTCCACATTATGGAACTACCAGCTAGCGACAAAATATTGTGGTGAGGATTCACTATGAAATGAGGCTTTTCCAAGAATTTTTCCATAGTCACTGGTACTAATTGTGATGCTTTGCAAAACTTTTTAATCAACAGCATGTAAATAAATACACATGCTAATGTGCATTTATATCATATCTGATGTGCACAGCTTTAATCTTAACTCTTTCTATGATAACAAAATAGAGGAAGGATGCAGGGAAGAGGCATAAAAAATATTCCACCGGTGGGAAAAAAAAAAAATCAACTTAAAACAAGACAGGGGAGCTCAATCTGTTTCATTCTACAAACTTCAGCTGATGCATGATTGATTAAATAAGGTAGAAATATCAAATGCAGGATATGTTGAGACATCATTCAAGCCATAGAGCACAACAAGTGAGAGAAAACTACTGGTTCTTGCGTTTATTGATTCCGTATCTTAAGAGCACTCTGTAAAGTTACCACCCAGACTGTAAACATTAAAGGCTCCTTTTAATCTTACTCATGTTAGATTTACAATAGTATTTGTCCCAGTGACTTTTATGGAATTGTCAACACTGGTGAATAATCCAAATCACAGAATCACAAAAACATTCAGGTTGGAAAAGACCCTCAGGATCACCAAGTCAAACTGATAACCCTACTCTACAAGGTTCATCCCTAAACCATATCCCCAAACACCAAACAACCTTTAAAGACATCCAAGGTTGGTGATTCAACCATCTCCCTGGGTGGCCCATTCCAATGCCTGACCACTCTTTCAGTGAAAACATTTTTCCTAATGTCCAGTCCACTTGCAGCTTGAGGCTGTTCCCTCTTACTCTATCACTAATTACATGTGAGAAGAGACCAGCACCAGCCTCTCCACAATGTCCTTTCAGGTAGTTATAGACAGCAAGGAGGTCTCCCCTCAGCCTCTTTTTCAAACTAAACAGCCCCAGCTCCTTCAGTTGCTCTTCATAAGATTTATTCTCCAGGGCCTTCACCAGCTTTGTTGCCCTACTCTGCACTCACTCCAGCACCCCCACAACTCTCTTGTATTGAGGTGCCCAAAACTGAACACAATGCTTGAGGTGTGGCCTCACCAGAGCTAAGTACAAAGGGACAATCACCTCCCTAGTCATGCTGGACACAGCATTTCTAATACAAGCCAGGATGCCATTGGCCTTCATGGCCACCTGGGCACACTGCTTGCTCATATTCAGTTGCTTGTTGATTAGAAACCCCAGGTCCCTTTCTGCCAGACAGCTTTCCAGACACACTTCCCCAGGCCTGTAGCATTGCTTAGGGCTGTGACCCAAGTGCAGGACCTGGTATTTGGCCTGGTTGAAGCTCATCCCATTAATGTTGGCCCATGGATCCAATCTATCCAAGTCCCTCTGTAGAGGGATATATCGTTTTTAATAAAGCCAGAAACATTTTAATATTTTATAATTTCCCACACTGCTGGTAATTATCACAAAACCAAATTGAGGTATGAGTCTATGGAAGTGTCAGAGTTCGATGTGTTTTTTTGAGGCAGTGCTGCATGGCTGCGCTTTTCTAACATTCTGATTGACAGCAATTACCACTCTCGTGGTAATCTCTCAACATAACCAAACTGCTGTAATGCAGTTTGGCAAACCTAACAAACAAAATCTCATGAGTTGTAGGCCTATTCTTCTGAATGATCAGTCCAACAATATTTCAGGAGTAATCCTCATGAACAGAGATCTCTATGGGTCCCCTCAGCCCATCAGCACCTTCTCTAGCACTCCTGTGGTCCACTCTGGACTCACTGCTGAGGACATGTAAAGAAAACACCACAGAAAATTACTGACAATAAAAGGAGCCGGATTAGGGTGTCTTAGTCTCTAAGAATATGGTTAAAATTCATGCACTGATAAGAGACATAGATGTCTGCATGATCTCACTGGAAGACATCCCTGAGTATCTGAAGTCAGAACATACATACACTATATGTGCAATTCACTTCTTTTCATCATCAAAACACTGAAACCTCAGCTGTGTTCTGGCAACTGCTGTGACACACTCAGCAGGTCAAGTGAAAGAAAGGGTAAAACCTACAATCATAGAAAACTGAAATCAACAGAACAAAATTACTTGACCTAGAACTGAGCCAGTTTGTAGAAATAGTTTCTCAAAGATCTAAAGATCAGTGGCAATAGTTTGAATCAAAAGGTGACACTGGTTGAAGCCTTAACCATAAGTACATAAATAAGGATTATAATATAAAAAAAACCCAACTTCTCCCAACGTCCAATATGCCAGATGCTCAGTCCAATCTTGGAGCAGCAATAAGGAAGCTTAGGTTTTAATTTCCAGGACATACTAAAATGAACCTTAAATTATTCACTTTGGTTTCCATGATAGTGTGTTTCCTTAGCATCAGCATGAAACATTGTTTGAATTTAATATGACATATTCCATTCATTTTAGTCTGTTTCACAGCAAAGAATCACAGAATCAACCAGGTTGGAAGAGACGTTCGAGATCATCACAACCAACTGATCCCCCAACCCTAACTAATCAACTAGACCATGGCACTCAATGCCTCATCCAGTCTTTGGAATGGGCAATCTCTTTTTCTGTGACGAATTACTTCCTAACATCCAACCTAAACTTTCCCCTACACATCTTGAGACTGTGTCCTCTTGTTCTGGTGCTGGTTGCCTGGGAGAAGAGACCAACCACCCTTCAGGTAGTTGTAGAGAGCAATAAGGTCTCCCCTGAGCTTCCTGTTCTCCAAGCTAAACAACCCCAGCTCCCTCAGCCTCTCCTCACAGGGCTTGTGCTCCAGACCACTCACCAACTTTGTTGCCCTTCTCTGGACACATTCCAGCAACTCAACATCTTTCTTGAATTGAGGGGCCCAGAACTGGACACAGTACTCAAGGTGTGGCCTAACCAGTGCTGAGTACAGGGGAAGAATCACTTCCCTCCTCCTGCTGGCCACACTACTCCTGATACAGACCAGGATGCCATTGGCCTTCTTGGCCACCTGGGCATACTGCTGTCAACCAATACCTCCAGGTCCCTTTCCACCTAGCTGCTCTCCAGCCACTATGTCTCCAGCCTGTACTGCTGTGTGGGGCTGCACATCTATGCAAGACAAGAATGCTTTAGAAAATATGTTAAATTGTACAACAATCATACAGTTTGATTTTAATCATGGTGCCAAGGAAAATTCCAGTCTATGTATAAAATTGACTCACTTGACATTTATCATAGCAATGGATGTAGATGAAATTATATCCCACTCATCCCTCAGCTCCTTCTGTGTCTCCATACTTGACACTTAACCTCCACAGAAAACCAAATGCCCCCCACGACTCATTTATCCAGAAAAATAAGGGGGCAGATTTACAAATCTTTTGTAATGTTATGGCCGTTGACTCATCAGTTAAGAAGAGACGTTTGAGGTTTCTTTAATTCCCATTTAAAATTTAAAGTCAAATAGAGATGGTGAATTTGGTCTGAGAGCCACAAAGAAACAACCATCTAGAGCTTACTGAGATATAAAGAAATAAAGATTCCTTTCATCAAGGGTCATACTGAGGGTCATGGTGAAGTGATGACAATAATGTGTTGCTTCAGAAGCTGCCTCAAAATGTTGTATAATTTGCAAGAGGAAAATGAAGATTTAAATATAATCTGCCTGATGACACTGCAGATTAGAACTGCATATTCTAAATCCTTTACGTAAGCATTAGTCTTAACCACTAAAATCTATTTAGATGGTTTGATAACTTCTTTTCAGGAAACAAAAATTAACTGGGAAATATGTAAAATATAATTAAATTATTTTGATAAGTTGTTTTGTTAAAAGATATTACCCAAAAGCTAATTCTAAAATTGTCCTTTTATTAATTGCCTAAGGACTCAAAAATATTAATGATACTTACTATGATGTACACCTTTTGCATTATGCAAATCTTAAACCTCAGCTCTAATCTCCCGCTTAACAGAGAGAATTGTTCTTGCCTCAGGTCCCTAATATTCAAATGTCAAAAGATTAAAAATAGCTCTCCAAACTATAACACTTCTTTTTTATATAAAACAATCTCAGACTTCATCAAAACAAACAATGGCAGTAAGGAACTTGAAAAATAATGGTATTCCTCACATCAGCCATTGTCTCTATGGCACTAGATCTAGAAACTGTGACTGTGGAGCTGTGTTGAAGCACAATAGTCTGTCAGGTGAATAGAGACTTCTATGTATATAAGCACATTTGTAAGGGTAGCAAATTAAGCACCTTAATTCACAGAAACCAAAGTTTATTTTAAGCAGTAGAAATGTCCACCTCTTTATGCTTTATCCAAGACCCTTATTACACCTGTGATGTAAGGGATAACACAGAGCAGATCTACCCTCCTTCATACTTTTATCCTTAAATTGTAAGATGCTGCTTTCAGCTACTGTTTAAGAGACTAAGAAAAGTCTTGTTCAGAAAGTTGATGTATAGGTTGAGAAAGGCTATTGTTTAAGAAACGTTATTTTCTCCACAGATGCCGGAGGTAAAATGAAATACATTCCATAAATTCAGCCCCAAGAAAACAGTATGGCTTTTGCTGTACCTTTGTCAAAAATTAATTCTCTGTTTGCCATAAATCCTATTTAATGGAAATCAGCACAATGCACACTAAAAATAAATAAATTCAAGTCAAAACTAGAATTTCCAGGAGGAAAGGTTAAGGAGACTAGACTCTAAGTTGTGTCAGTGGCAGGAAAGATTAAGAGAAAAGGCAAGGACCCAGCAAAGAAAGAGACTGCTAAGAGGAAAAGGGAGTTGAAAAGCTTGGAAGTGTTGAAGGAGACCTCCAAGTTAGATGAAACTAAATTGAGCCTATCCAGAATGACACAGTGTGGAAAGACCAAAGATGTTTATAAACCACTTTTATTTTTAATACAATAATAATAATAATAATAATAATAATAATAATAATAATAATAATAATAATAATAATACAATACACCAGGTTGGAAGAGACCTTCAAGATCATCGTGTCCAACCCATCAACCAATCCAACCCACCCAACAACTAGACCATACAGCCAAGCACCCCATCAAGTCTTCTCCTGAACACCTCCAGTGAAGGTGACTCCACCACCTCCACGGGTAGCCGATTCCAATGGCCAATCACTCTCTCCGTGTAGAACTTCTTCCTAACATCCAGCCTAAACCTGCCCTGGCGCAGCCTACAATCAACCAGTACCCCCAGGTCCCTCTCTGCCTGGCCACTCTCCAGCCACTCTGACCCCAGCCTGTAGCACTGCCTGGGGTTGTTGTGACCAATGTGCAGAACCCGGCACTTGGATGTGTTCAATCTCATGCCATTGGACTCTGCCCATCTGTCCAGCCTGTCAAGGTCCCTCTGCAAAGCCTCTCTGCCCTCCAGCAAATCAACTGCTGCCCCCAGCTTGGTGTCATCTGCAAATTTACTGATGATGGACTCAATGCCCTCATCCAGATCATCAATAAAGATGTTGAAGAGCATGGGGCCCAGTACTGATCCCTGGGGCACACCACTAGTGACAAGCCGCCAGCTGGATGTGGTGCCGTTCACCATTACTCTCTGGGCTCGGCCCTCCAGCCAGTTCCTAACCCAACGCAGTGTGCTCCTGTCCAAGCCATGGGCTGCCAGCTTGGCCAGGAGTTTGCTGTGGGGGACGGTGTCAAAGGCCTTGCTGAGGTCCAGGTAGACCACATCCACAGGCCTCCCCACATCCACCAGGCGGGTCACCTGATCATAGAAGGAGATCAGGTTGGTCAGGCAGGACCTGCCCCTCCTAAATCCATGCTGGCTAGGCCTGAGCCCCTGGCCATCCTGTAAGTGCTGTGTGATCGCACTCGAGATGACCCGTTCCATAATCTTGCCTGGCACTGAGGTCAGGCTGACAGGCCTATAATTCCCTGGCTCATCCAACCGCCCTTCTTGTGGATGGGCACCACGTTGGCCAGCTTCCAGTCTTCTGGGACCTCTCCAGTGAGCCAGGACTGCTGAAAAATGATGGAAAGTGGCTTGGACAGCTCATCTGTCAGCAATCTCAGCACCCTAGGATGGATCCCATCCGGTCCCATGGCCTTGTGGGGGTCCAAGCGGCTCAGTAGATCTCTAACTTCCTCTTGGAGCAGTGGGAAACTATGCAGCTCTCTGGCTCCTTCTGCCAGCTCTGCAGGCCAGCTGTCTGGAAGACGTTCTGCCCTGCTAGTGAAGACTGAGGCAAAGAAGGTGTTAAGTACCTCTGCCTTTTCCTCATCCTTTGTTACAACGTTCCCCTCCTTGTCAACCAAGGAGTGGAGGTTGTCCTTGCCCTTCTTCTTGCTATTGATGTATTTATAGAAGGACTTTTTGTTGTCCTTCACAGCAGAGGCCAGTCTAAGTTCTAAATGGGCTTTTGGCTCCCTAATTTTCTTCCTGCATGTCCTAGCAACATCCCTAAACATTCCGTAGGTTGCCTCCCCTTTCTTCCAAAGATGATACACCCTCTTTTTTTTCCCTTAGTTCTATTAAAAGTTCATTACCCATCCATATTTCTTTCTATCTAATCACCTTGAGATTTCCTAATTGAAAAACTTAATTTTAATTATAACTTAATAAAAACCTGGAGTAGGGAGTGATTGTTGAGTGAGAGCTGTTGAGTTTAAAAGACTTTTCCTGTCAAACATTTACCATAAAAACAAGTCTATGTAAATCCTTTTCAACTACATTTTCACCAACGTGGGTGACATCACAGCCTTCAGCTGATAGCAGATATTGCAAAGCAATATCTGAATTCTTTGTGGGCTAGGAATATTAGGAATAATTTTTATTCTTACAGATTTCAATATGAACTGCAGTGGACCTTAAATCTTCAGTAAAGTATCTTCAGCATACTCTAGAGCACATTTACTGTGATTCAGTGACATAAAGATAATTAAAATTAAACTAAGTAGTCAATATAAAGAATAAAGTACATTTTGTGGTATAGGATCTTCGATTCAGTTAATATGAAAATCTACATATTTCACAGTGGGATTCTAATTCATAAATAATTAGTGATTTTTCTTGCATTTACTTTTACAAACATTTTGTTTTAAACAAGATGCAAGAGCTTTGTAGATTTTGTTTGCATTTTGTTAATTTCCTTTCCATTGTCTTGAAAAACTAATCACTACTCGGCTCTGATGATTGTTCACAGAATGCCATATAAGTTTTGAGTTATACTTGGAACTTTATTATGATAACTGATCATTTAGCCTTACTTATCGTATCCATCCAAATGGCAAAAAAGTACACCCAGGGAGGCTTTATTAAAGAATGAGATAAAGAACTCTTGAAGTGTTATAGATGATATCCTTGACCTGACTATTCTGCAAAATAATTAAACCAATAAACACCAATTACCATGGATGGCATGTTTTCCCATATTTACTTCCTATATGTAGGTTAAGATTTCATTTTGACAAGTTTATTTGTTTTTCCCGTGACAGATTTGTATTCAAATAGACATATTAATTGAGCATGTTGTTAAATCTTTAAATTATAAATATTGTATAGATTTCTTCACTGAGCCTGGGGGTATACACACACACACACACACACACATAGTTTCTACAAAGAAGGAACTGAATCAGTCAGATCACAATAAAACCCTGTTGTTTGATTTTCATGTAACACAGGAACAGAAAAGTTTGCACTGCCACAGTTTATGCCTTCACAGTTTCTGCAATGAGACAAATATTCACATCACCAAAATACATTTACATTTCGTTTTGCTGAAAATAAAAAAGGTAATAGATACAAAGGCTAAAGATGACAAAAATAATCACAAGAGTTTCACTGATAGATTTAGACCTATGCTTTTCATTATCTTCAGGGAATTTAAACTGCAGATATACTGTTATTAATGGACAGATGGTGACAGTATTTCCAGCGGAGAACCAAGACATTTTACAAGAATCAAAGATGACAATCTCACAAGTTGCAAAGAAGCATAGCTTGTACCATGAGTATCATTCATCAAGTTTAAGCCTTTTTCAAAATATGCCAGGAGATAGTACAAGGCTGACAGTGGCTCTCTGGGAAGTTTTATTTTGTCAAGAATTTCACAGATGTGATTATGCTGTGTAATTTCAATATATTTTACCAGATTCCTTCAGGCATGGTTAACACTCTACTGAAAAATATGTCAACAAAATTGTTGAAGTACTTTAACATATTCAGTATCATTTAGATTAGGTCAACTGAATAGCTACAAGACATTTAAAACTTTCTGCCGAGACATTTGGCACTTCTTGTTTACTTGTTATTTGGTGCAAGCTGATTATTAAATGCAGCCCTTCACCACAACAGGCTACCACATAGTATTTATCCAGAAGTGTACAGAAGAAAAAGCACTCTGCCTTTCACATTTGTCAAGAGAGAACTCTTCCTCAATTCATTATTCCAAAACAAACTTGAATCATAAGCAACAATTGTTTTTAATTTTTTTTTTTTTTAATGCAGTGAATGTCAAGAAATAATGAAAAATACATTTGTTCTGTATTTGTACCAGAGGGGAGCTTTCACAGGAGAAAGTATTCAAAGAGAATAATAAAACCATGCTACAGATGAAGATCAGAAAATCTCTTCCAATAGAATCGTAGAACCATAGAGTGGTTTAGGTTGGAAGGGAGCTCCAAAGGTCATCTAGTCCAACACCCTCTGCAGTGAGCAGGGGCATCCTCTATTAGATCAGGTTGCCAGAGCCTTGTCGAACCTGACCTTGAGTATCTCCAGGGATGGGGCCTGGACTACCTCTTGGGCAACCTGTTTCATTGTTCCACTACCCTCATGGTAAAGAATAGGGATGAAAACTTCTTATCTTTAAGTGCTGTATTGAGTTTGCTAGGTTTTGTTAGTGAGAAGCGCTACAGGCGTGGCTTCTGGGAGAAGCCACTAGAACCTTCTTCCCTTGTATGTGACAGAGCCAGTGCATGCCACATACAAGACACACCTGACACTGGCCAAGGCCAAGTCCATCAAAGACAACAGTAGCATCTGTAAACATATTTAAGAAGCAGGAAAAAAAACTGTGTGACAGAAGCCAGAGAAGAGAGGAGTGAGAATATGTGAGAGAAACAACTCTGCAGACACCAAGGACAACGAAGAAGGCAGTGGGAGCACTGGAGCACAGACTCCTCTGCAGCCCATGGTGAAGACCGGGGTGAAACAGGCCATCCCCCTGCAGCCAGTGGAGATTAATAATGGAGCAGATAGCCACGTGCAGACTATGGGGGACCCCATCCTGGAGCCCTTGTATGTGTTCAAAGAAGGCTGTGACCCCATGGGAAGGCCACGTAGGAGCAGGCTCCTGGCAGGACCCATGAAGAGAGAAGCCTGCTCCAGAACAGGATTGCTGAAATGGCTTATGATCTTGTGGGGCATCCATACTCAAGTTGTCTGTTCCTGAAGGACAACACCTAATGGAAGGGACCACACTGGAGCAGTTCATGATGAACTGAAGCCCATGGGAAGGAGTCACACTGGAAAAGCTCATAGAGCACTGTCTCCCATAGAAGAGACAACGCTATAGCAAGGAAAGAGTGTGAGGAGCCCTCCCCTGAAGAGGAAAGGGTGGCAGAGACAATGTGTGATGAAATGACCACAACTCTCATTCACCAACCACCTGCACCAATGTGGGAAGAAGGTAGAAAAAACTGGGGGTGAAGGTGAGCCCAGTAAGATTGCAGGGGTGAGGAGATGGTTTTAAGCTCTGGTTGTATTTCTCATTAGCCTATTCTGATTTAATTAGTAGTAAATTAATTTCCCCAAATAAAGTCCATTTTGTTTGTTATTGGTGAGAAATTTCACCCAGTCCTTATCTTGCCCCACAAGTCTTTTGTTGTATTTTCTCTTCCATGTCCAGCTGAGGGGAAGCCTTTTATAAGTAGTTTCAAGATTAGACCAGTCTCTCATTGCTGTAGTGATAGTTGTATGAAACACTGCCTGATTCCAAACATCCAGTTATGGTTCTGGTTGTGCCTGTGTTTAAATATATTCTCTTTCCTGCCCCAGATATGTATTTCAAGCCTTTTGCAGCTCAAGGCCTCTGATGTTCCTGCGGTGTGTTTATGAAATGCAGGGCAGTTTATCTAAATGGCCATTTCTGTTCTAAAAGTTAAACCCACCCATCTGGCACGTAACAGTTGATGCCAACTGTTAAACATCGACCTAATAGAGGCTCATGACAAAATGCTCTGTGTTTTGCATGAGAACTGTAGAATTAATCTGAAGGCTATTAAAATTTGAAAATGCCTGGTACATAGCATCTACTCTTCAATCCAGTCAATGGCAAGCCAACATTTTGAGGAAATGTATAAGGAATTTGGCAGCTACTTCAGCTTTCTGCTTCATTTTATGTTCCACAAAATACAAGGTAAATCATCCTCTTCTTCAAAGATTACTCTGTGAAATGATATCCAGCTGATGTTAAACAGAATGTATTGAAATTTGCTTCTGCTGGTGGTAAGTTCAATGCAGCGCAAAGGGAAAAACATACATTTGTATCCTCAGAACTGCATGTTGAGATATTAATTAAGAGACATTTTAGAGGTCATTCTAGGAGTTTTAAATTCATCTACTAAATCTGTCTATAGGAGTCACAGCCAGTTAGTAATGCTAACCCTCACCTGCCCAACACCCGGGGCTCCCACCAGCCCCATGCCCCAGCAACACTGCAGCAAGACTGGTCTCCAGCTTTCCAAAGTCCTGTCCAACCACAGGTGCTGTTGACCCTGGCCTGCTCACAGGCCTATGACCCAGCCTGTCTTCAGCTTGTTACCAGTGAAGTGCCCAGTGCCTTGAGCTGGGGCTTCCCCAGTGCCCTCAACTGCCCTGTGTCTGGCTGGGGGTGGGATTGGCCCTGGTTGCTGGGTCCTACCTGGCCACTCCACCCTGGGGAGCCCCTGACACTTAAGTAGCACATGTTTTAATCCATCATATCTTTTACCTTATTGATGAAGATAATTAAATAGCATATTAAAACCGTCAACCTATTATTATAAACTACCCTTATCATCCATACAGTATGATATATCAAGCATTTAACAGTAGCTTCAATTGCCACAGCTTTCATATAACAGAGATACAAAATCTTCCTCTCTCAGTAGAGTGCTTTGAGATTGCCAGGTTGAAACAGCCCTTCGTGAATGTAAAATAAGACTAAATATTTAGTGACCTTTAATCATGCAGCAGATGCTGTAGGCATACAGACTGTCTATACAAAAAAGCCCAGAGGTCTAAGCTCAAAAGACATGAAGTATCCTGAAGGCCTTGAGGAGCAGAAGATTCATTGCTGCTTTCATTCACTCCACATGTCCATTAGAAAACCCAAACCTACCAATTATTTAGTGTAAGTTATAGTTATAGTCCATTTTTTTCCCATTTAAGTCTCAGTATGACAAAACATCGGTACATGATTTTAAAAAAACAATATTTCATGTCAGAAGCAACTAAATTTTTCCACCTCCACATTAGTGAATAGTCCTCCTGCTACCAAAGCCACTGCTTAGGCCTCCTCAGTGCAGTCAAAGCTCAGGTCTATGGACATGTACTCACATGTACCCTTTTCCAAAGGTTCACACCTCTTTTTAATGCCCTGATTTAATGCTTATGTTTCAGTAACTACAATTAGTAGTTCTGCTATTATACAACTACAGATAAGAAAACATGATTTCAAAAATAATAACTTTCTTCCAGATCAAAATCTGTGTTTCTATCTTTGTATAGTTTTAGGATGAGGCCAACATTCCAAAACAAAAGGTTCCATTAACTTTCACTACTTTTTCTTAATGCAATTCAAGAGATTATATATTATTAAACACATATTTTCAAAATCCCAAATAGAGACCCGAAATGTTACTAAAACAGTTTGAAGCAAGGCTCTGTGGTTCTGCATGACAGCTGCTGAAAACTCCAATTTCTGCTCAGTTTTTGAAAGTCATTGAAATTCTGCAATGCCACTGAATCCTGCCAGCATGAATTGTCTTAACATCAAGTTCTCTGATTTTTGTGACTAAATGAATATATTTTATTTTTCTTAATCAAATAAAGATGACAACACATAACCCAAGGACTTTAGGTTGTCAAACATCTACTGATGAAGATTAAAAAGATCGTGAAACATTATAGCAAACTTTTCTAAGTGTTCATTTTTGATTGTACAGTAGTTGTACAGTATGTGACAATGTCTCTGCACTATGGAGTTTCTAGAGAAATAATTTATATAATGCATATTTAAAGCATGGGGGGTTTAATACCTATTTATTATTAATAACAATAACAACAAGAATAACAACCAAAGCTGAGGAAAGCCACTAAGATAATATTCATAGTCCAATGGAGTCTAAAACAAAGAAATTGCTACCCTTCCTCCATAATATCTCTCTTATTGTCACTGGCAGCTGGAAGATCAGCAGGTTTTCATCTATTATCATTAGTTACTGGGCTTGATGATGATTACTGTGCCACTTGAGTCTAGGATCAAGTAATTAGTACATGCAACTGAGAATGTGAGCCTTATCACAGCTTCTGCCACTCTCATGGTAATTGCAATGTAACCATAAAAATGTGTTCTGTATAACTGCATTTAGCCTGAAATTTGTTCTGAAAGCCTGATGGAGAACCATGCCAAGATCCGTGAAACATTAGTGAGGCATTCCTAAAAGGGACCAGTTATTGAAATTAGTCTTTTGAGTACAGTTAATAATGCACATACATTCAGAACCTGTTAAAACCACCCTATGCTGAATGATCCAAATCTTAATAGAGGCAAAGTTCATCTGGGTTTCTGTGATCTCTAACAGATTTAAGAATGTCAGGTCTTTGTAGTGTGCACTACCATCTTCAGAGCATCACCACTGTATCCTCACCTTCCAGTTATCTGCAGAAGGACATACAGAATATTTGTCAAGATCCTGCCAGTGCTGCTCTGGCTTCACTGACATCCAAGGCCTGTTGCGAGTTTGGCTTATATAAGCCCAGAGTGAAAAGACCCAGAGGGAGAACTATGCTAAATGTCTTAAGAGTTTGCAAACTGCTCTCTTCCCTATGTTAGCTCTCATATTGCCTCTAGGAATGTTCATGAATGTTAGCAAACGTCAGAAGCCTCAGCAGCTCCCCACCCATATTCTTCTAACAAAGTGATGCCATTATTCACATATGAAGATGACAGTGCTATAAACCATGGGAAAAATACTATAAACAACTTTAAAAAAAGATCAAGCTACAGCTAAAGAAGTTTGCAGGAGATGTATGAGATGATGATACCTGAATACTTCTAAATATTATGGGATGATAAAGGAATTTTCTTCTGGGAAACACAACATACAAGGAAAATACAGCAACACACATGGATAGTACGACTACTTTAAAAGAAAAGCTGTTTTAAAAAATCCCTGCATTTATTACACAGGAGAAGAAAATGATCATTTAAAACTCTGAAGAAAAAAAAAAAGTTTCTGTAACATTTATAAGGAATAAGATTTTCCAGTACAGAGACAATCTAAGAAATTTATTTCATGATATTAATATTAAAGTAATGTTTGGTTTTTTCATTTGTTTCTTTTATTTTTTTATATGTTCCCAAAACTTTTAGTGCTCTGTGAATAAGCAGAGATTTCTTTATATCAAGAAGGATAAATTTCAGCAAATTTTAAAGCATTAATCATTTTGACTTTGATTGTGGACAAAGGATTAAAGAACATTTTCATAACTCCCATAAAACAATTATTGTTTGGTTTATACAGTGTAATCCATTACTTAGAAATATTCATCTAACAACTTTATTTCCTACATAGAAAAACTAGTGAACTGTGGCCACTTCAATTTTATACACTGGAACACAGCCAGTATGCTGCAGTTCTGAGAGCTACCGTATGAAAAGAGATAATCACTGAATGGTAAAGCTTCTGCTAAAAATATTCTACTAAAAATATTAGTTCTACTAAAAATATATAATCCATTGGAGTATGAAATTTTCATACGTTTATCCCATTTATGGCTCCAAATTTTCAGTAAGGAGGAGAGAGAAAGAAAAAGCAAAAAAGAAAAAGCAATAAGAATTTTTATGTATAAATAAAACAACAAGTTTTTTTCCTTGGATTAGAAAATGTCTACAAGACAAAACTTTATATTTATTTATATATCTGTATCAGGTGGGAAAGTTCCCCCCCCCCACACACAAAAGAATCCACAGCTAACTCAGCTGGAGAAGCAGATGAAAGCTATATTTACAAGCAGAAATGGAATGCAATGAATATGTACAAAAACATACAATATATACAGAAATATACAGCAATGTATGTAATATAGGAGACCTTTCCCCAACCCCCCTGCGGCCAGGGGGGTTCGGCCTGTCCCCCCTTCTCCCTCCCTACCTCCCCTTTTTCCCAAAAGGGTTAGAGAGAGAGAGAAAGGTAATTAAGGAGAAAAATTCTGTTAAGCTCAAAAGCGAATGCAAGAGTTAGTTTTCTTATCTGGTTAGCTCTGTTAATCCAAGGTCATTCCTGCACAGCAAGCTGTTGCTTCAGAGAAAACAGGCCAGCTCACAGGACAGAGAGAAGAAAAAGAACAGACTGAACAGACTAAGCTAAAATTTACAGTTGGATTCTACCAATGAAATCAGTTTAGCATATCTTTGTTTTCATTCAAATATCAAAAACATCCAGCCAGAGTGTTCAGAAAGTGTCCATTTCTTAAAGGCACAGCCTAAACCAGTCACAATATCTATTTATGCATTTGCTATGAAAATTAAGATCTGGAAAGCATTATGAAGCCGGAGCCTGATATTTTAAGTGCATACCTTTAGCCCACAAAGAAGAAGGGAGAAAACGTTGTATCTTGGAATAGGTAATGGTTTGTTCCAGAGGCAATGCATCAGGGAAATTATAATGATCCTTTTGGAGACCATCGTAACATGACAACCAATCCTCACATTTTTTAAGATGAATCTTGAGTTTATACATTATATAGAGGACATCAACCCATACATCCGATTTTATATTCAGGAAAACAAAAGAAGTTTAAGTATCCAAAATCCGTGAAGGAGACAGAATATAGACTGACCCTGACCCTCTTCTCTCAACTGAGCCAACTGCTATTAGGACACTCATTAAAAATATGGAAGATTGATTATGGCACCAACTCAAATGTCATAAAGACGTAAATCTGTCTCTAAAATACTGAGCTGTTTTTTTCATTAAATCATTTGAATGTTATCAGATCTGAAATGTCAAAATCTCCTTTTCTTTCTTTCTTTTTTTAAAAATTTTTTTCCCAGAATGGGATTTCTGGGGTTTGGCTATGGGTTTCATGAGTTGCCATTATTTTGGCTATGGATTTCATGAGTTACCATTATTTTGTGATTATTTTGCTTCGCATACACTTTGTCTTTAACAAGAAAGCACAAGATAGTCAATTCTGTGGTAGAAGCAGCAGCAATTTCATCTCAAAACAAAGATCATCATATTTAAATTCCTGCACAACTCAATCTAACCTAACAGTATTTGTTTTGGCAAAATCACCTCATAAAGAAAGGCACATTGTAATTTAACTGCCTCAGATCAAATGAAGCTAATGACAATACCATTTTCATTACAGTATGCTCCCATTTTATCTTAATCTGTTTCTAAAGAGTGAGAAATTTATTAATCTCGTCCAAGCATTTCTCACTTGAAGATGTGACCATGCCTTTGTGTCAAATGGGAATGAAACCAAATTTCCCTACTTGAGCTAAAGCTCTTAAAGTAGCTTACAACAGCATATGTGCAGGTGCATATGTGATACAGAATCCCATTTTCCACAGCTTTCTTAAACATAATCTTTAGCATTCAAGAGCTGCAAAAGCTGCTGCATTGTCTAGTCAATTTTTTTTTAATATGTTTTTTAACTGACACAGCAGTATTGTAAAATATTGTGAATTAAAAAACATTTGTATAGACATATTCAGGTCATGTCAGTGTTAATCACCATAGTTACTAGTTACTATTAAAATCTCTACTATATCTGCCATTTTTTTTTTAAATTATTATTATTGGTATTTTAAGTCAAAAGAAATTTACACTTAATTATTCCTAGACTCCTCAGGGCATATTTGAAAAAAATGTAGCATGCTATATAAATGTTTTATAAGCAACATTTTTAAACTGAAGTAAAATATAACACCAAGTTATTGAATATAGGAGAAAGGCATTTGACAATAGGGTCTTTACTTCCAGGTTATGAGCTCAACTTCTGCATGAGGCAGAAAAGATAAAGATATTACCAGGTGCTAAACTGTCCATGATTTTTATTACATGAAGTTCACAGCTTTTAAAGTCAGTGGGGACTACTATGATTCTCAGGTTTGTCTCCAGGTTCACCACAGGCTACAAAACTTTACAGAGCAATTTCTGCATGAAACCTGTGAATTGCATGAGGTGATGAATTTCTTTTGGAAAGGATTCTTCTTGGTTCACACTTCATGTGATGAACAATCTACTCCATTGAAATTTCCTCTTCACTGTCAAAAAATGTGTCAGTGCCCATTTAGGTAACAGATTGTTACAAAACACATCAGAAAAAAAAGAACAAAACCTTTCAGTGGAGATGGTAATGTAGAGGGATGTACTTGCTCTATGCAGGTGTTGTGCTCACAAGAGAAAAAGTACTACTTGTGAATAAAGCACAAAGAGAAAAATACATAAGGAAAGGGCCTGGAACCAAGTGATTTGCAGAGAAACAGCTTCCTGGGCTTCATACACTTGTTTTGGCTCTTATTATAGAGAATATATTTATTTTGCTTTTTCATTCAGCATTTGTTGTTGATTTCTTGTTACAGACAAATCATTACAATTTTACTAAATAAATGTATTTCAAGTTGTATAGGTGAATCCCAGTCTACTAATCAACAATGTAGAAAGCTGTGTTTTGACTGCAAAATGGCACAAACTGCTTGAAGGGTTTTATTTTAATGTTCTGTAAGTAGTGACTAATACTTCAGCTATATAAAATGAATTATTGACATTTCAGTGCGTTCCTATTTGGAGGGCAGAAAGCTTCAAATTTTTCTATTTGTATATAATTAGGCTCTACATTTTAATTGTTTGCTCTACAAAGAAGTCAGAAAGTAGAGATACAAACATAAACTTTCTTCTGGATCCTTGTCACTTAATTAAAACCATTTCAAAGTCTAAAGTGCAAAGCTTTTCTCAACTACCTAATGAGTTTTTTATGTAACTGAATGCAGGAATATGACTGAAGAGCACTAACTTGTGCATCATTTAAAAGTAAAGTATATGAAGTATATGAACTTTATCAAATAGGCTATACTAGTAAGCAACATATTTAGAGTCCCTCTTCTCCCAGGACCACAAAAAAACCCCACACCAGTGTTATTTTATCACCCAGTAGACTTGAGTTAAGCCTACATCTGTAAGACTTACTTGTTTGTCTTACTGAATAACATTGTAAAAGTGTTTTTCTAGGTTTCCAAGGTTTTTGAAGTGCTTAATTTCAGCACAAGTAGAAGTGTAAAAAAACATCCATTCTTCTTTGAGCACTACGATTTTGATTGATTACTTTCCAGTAAATTAACACTATAAAAACCAGTGGATAGCAAAGAAACTGCATAGCTGGCATTAAATGTAGACTTTGAAATTGGTAGTTTTCTTCTTCTTTCACATTCTGAATGCTAATATATAGAAAATAAAATCCTAGCTTAAAGCTCAGCCTCAGGCTGTGTCTTCAGAGACAGAAACTACAATCTCCCAGTAAACGGAAAAATTTCAAACAGAAGCAGCACAGTTTAAAGCTTCAAAGAATTTCCTGTTCGGTTAACTTACTTTTAACATATTTATTACTTTAGGGAGGAACTCATCTGTTGGATTTTGAATCTTCAAGCATGATTTTTTACCTTCCTACATGATTTCCATTTTTTCTCTCCTATTAGGGGATTAAAATAAATCACTGCAGGGTGGTTTCCAATGGATTTTAGACTTAACTGTATTGCAAACAAATGTTACCAGTTATCCTCTCTATCCAGATGGTTGCTTTTCTTCTTCTAGATTCCTAATATGCAGTTTCATAGATGAAAGACCAACATCCTTACTCGCTCTGCCCTCTTAGTTTATGCTGCTGGTGCATCTGAATGAAAACATCTCACTGAATGAAAAGCATATTGTTGGCATGCCAAAAGTAATTTTTGAAAACATTATAAAATTTTCAGAGTAGTCATTTATCTCACAGCTGGGATTTAACATAACTGAAAAAGATCTTATCTGATAAGGTATCCCTTATAAACTCACAACTCAGTTTTCATAAACTGGGGAAAAAAATCACTTTTTTCCTGAAAATAAACATGATAGACTTCAGCTAAAACAATTTTTTAATAAGTCATGTCTCTTTGCCAAGAGATGCTTATAATAAAAGCATGTCCTAATTTATTGGATTTTCAGCCAACATCCTGCTATAAACCCAATTGTCCTGTTGGGGTTTTTTTTCTTCTTTAGTTTTACTAAACTGTTGTTTGCTTTGATGACTGTGAGTAGTAGTGTACATAACAGGGCTGATACGGATCCATGACAGCCTATGTCTACACCCTGTTTACACACACCCCTGTTAACTCCTATGGAAGCTGGCACAGCTGCAAGAAAGGTACCATATAGTTCATTATATTTTAAAAGAGTTTGTCTGACTAGATATTTCATTCTGGTAGTATGCTTTAAAAAAACAGTTTTATGGATAAGGACTTCAAAGTCAAGTTCTCATGAATGTTTTCATTTCAGGAGCCTTAATGAAGCATCACAAATACAGCAGTTTGCACATTTCTGTTCTACCATTTCATTATCCTGTACTTGGTGACTGACCACTTGAACAGCCATGGTGCATTTAAAATTCATAAAAGTATGTTAACCTAATACTAGTGATGAAGTTCTTTTGCATAACATTGAGTGCAGAAGACAGGAGCTGAAAAAGGCCTTGCAGTTACACCAAATGGCAATGTTTTGATTAGAAACAACTCAAAAGCAAGATGTGCTGTTAAGTCTTGAAGCACTTTTTTTCTTGTGAACTTCCCTTGTTGCCACTTCAAAAACACTATCTAAATTATAAACACATGCATGGTTTTGCATTCCCACCTTCTATTGCCCACTGACGTCATAAACTGAAAAACAGAATAGAATAGAATAGAATAGAATAGAATAGAACAGAACAGAACAGAACAGAACAGAACAGAACAGAACAGAACAGAACAGAACAGAACAGAACAGAACTGACCATGTTGGAAGAGACCTTGAAGATCATCATGTCCAACCCATCATCCAACACCACCTAAATATTTGACTTTGGCTTGTTTCAGTAATACAGTTGGTTTTACTCTGGGAACTTGCCATATTCAGTACCTGTATTCTGACTTCCACCACATCTGCCTTTTGGAAATTTCTCTAGTGTTTCTCTTGGCTTTCCTATGAATGTGGTATTGGTTGTGTTTCTCCAAATTGAAAACAGGATAATGAGAACTGACAGAAAGGAGAGCACTATTTTTAAATGTGCTTGTCATGGGTAAAAACAAAACACAACAAAACAAAACCCCAAAACAAACAAACAAACAAAATAAAAAAATCCCAAAGAAACCAGTGTACAGTTTTTCATTATTTAGGGACAGCTGTTAACCCACACAGAAGTTACTATTTTCTCACTAAGACTTGTGAGTAAGAAAATACTAAAATAAAATAAAATCTGTTGCTGGTTTCATACTTGCAATGTAAACATCTCCCAGCATGATAACTATAACCTGGTGCAGACTCAGCAGACAGTTCATAAGGATTTTGTGACATTGATTCTGTCCATACTTCACATTTAATCTATTTTTAAGGCATTTTCATTTTGAGCTTACATTTTTAGTAATTTCTTCGGGCTATTTGTTCCCATTGTTTTAGAAAATGCCATTAAGAAAATGGCTGCCCGTCCACAGGTAATATTCTATGGTCTAGGCGTGCACACTGAGTGGAACTAAATCTGAAAATGGGCCAGGATATATTTCAAGTGCTTGTGCTCATTCCTTATACTGCCTAATTTTCTTTACTAATTGATTACTTATCACAGAATAGCGGTAGACTATTGCTGATTACGTTATCTGGAAAAGACAGAAATATGTTCTTCCAGGAGCTATGTCATTTAGGAGAGCCTCACTTCCCAGCATATTATTAAACAAAATTATGAGGAATGGTATTGATAACGATATTTCTTCAAATAAAAGCTAATAGATTTATTCTCCAAACACACATAGGTCCTGAAAAAAAAAAGAGATGCTGTTTTCATCAGCCTTTGATAAGGAGTGACAATAATGCAGAGTTCATTCTTAATTAAATAGACTAGCTAAAAACAATTCTAAGATGTTAGAAACTTAAAATCTGCAACTTTGCATCTTCTTTTCTTCTTGTAAAATAAATATATTTACCTCACACATGGAATTCTTAGAAATTCTGCTTTTAGCTGAATATTTTTCTCACTGACTTTTATTCTGAACTTCAATGGAAATAAACAATAGGCATGGTTGAATACTTCTGAAAATACTCTCCCAAGTGTGTACACACATTCCAACATTGTCTGGTGGATGAAAGGGTAGAAATAAAAGCCTGTTGTTATATTACTTTTTTAAAACTCTTCTTATATTAGTTGATGGTGAATGATGGTGAATTTTCCTCAGATATGGAAAAGGCTAGTAAATAAGTAAGAACTACATAGCAAAATGCTTGGCCAACTGCAGCATGAGTATCAGGTATGCAGAAGTCTTAACCAATATGCAACATAAAGGCTCGTGGGATGCAGAGTACAAAAGGAGTCAGAAACAGTTTGATGTATATTGGACGGAAAATCTCACCTCATTAGATTAGAAGTGAACACCACAAAAATAGAATGAAAAAGTACAGTTAAGTGCAAATTGTACCACAGATAATGTTTCTAAATCATGTGAAAGCCTGTCTCTACATATAAGCTATTTAATAAGCACTACAACCTCTGCATAAGATGGTTTCTTCTGACTTTTATGACTCCTACTGCTGGAGCATAAAATAACTCAAAATTGGTTTACAACCAGAAATCTAATGGCTTAACAAAATACTGAGTGTGAAAAAAATCAAAGAAAATGAAATCAAATAATGAGATCTGGAAGACTACAGCATCAACAGTGAGACTTATAGCTATGTTTCAATATCCATGAAGCCAGAATAAAAGTAGATTTTTAAGACTATAGCATGCAAACCAAAGATTCATTTGTATCAGTTATATTGTTTCTATTTGTCAGATCATTCTCCTGTCATGTTTCAATATTAATTAAGAAAAACCAGGAAGTATTGTGACCAACATAGTGCTACCTTCAAAGTTTGTACAGTAAAATTAAACTATTTATTGTAATTATCAGCACTGCTAAGAATAACTGCAATAGTGAAAGCCATCAAGAGTTTCATATTTCACTCCTCTTCCCTTGTCTTAGAAGAAGCACACTGTCATCTTACTGCTGCAAATCAGATTGTTGTGTTGGGCCCTTATCCTTGATTCAACAGAAACAGGATACCCCAATCTTTGATGTCATTACTCCAAAAGATTGCTGCTTGCATTAAACTCTATTACTTCTTCTGATTAAAGATGTTACATTTTATCAAATGACACTAAACCTAATTCAGAAGACACTAAGCTGACACCAATAAGTAACTGCTTATTATAGAATTAAGATGACATTAAGGATTACCAGTTGTTTGGTTTCATACTCTGAAAATAGTCTTAATCCTCTATTCAAAACCAAATGTACTATTTACAAATGAAGATGAGAAACTTGCTTTTCAAGGAAAGTTATAAAACTCAATAGGATTTTTATGCTTGATTAAAGAAAGACATTTGCTTTTGCATTTTATCTGGCTAAAAGATGCACCTTCAATCACTCTACTAAATTTGGGGTACATGCACTTCCTATAAGTACAGGAAGTACTTATACACTATCAAATGGACAAGGAATAACTGGATATACAGTGTTACATAAATGAAGGTAAGAGACAAACATACACGACAACTTTCAGAAAAGCAGAAGAATTTGGAGATATGTGGGAGATATAAAGCCTTTTGTATGGAATTTCTGTGTAAAATGATGAAACAACTATTTTCCCACAAAGAAAATAGATGTTCCCAGCCATCCCAAGCTCAGTATACCAAGAAAAAAGTATTATGAAATTTTTGTGGAAATGAGTAATACAAACAATTTAGGATCCCATCTGTCTTTCATTTAGATAGGTACCTAATTGAATTTCATGCTTCCATGGATTATCAAAAGGTCACAGATTGAAAAATTCAAATCTATGAATAACTGTGGAAATTGTCAGATTTGAAGCTGTAGATATTGGCAGCCAGGATGGGTACAGCAGGACCTGTGGCTACCTAACAAGTTGTAATAAATACCTCAGGCACTTACGAGACCAAGCATTTAAGGAGAAAATGGCTCCTTGTCTTTCTAGATGAAATTGGGAACCTCCTGCTGTATTCTTTTGAAAAATCCACCTAACCACACTTTTGCCTAACCAATTCCGTTCACTTAAAATTCATATTTCAGCAATACTTGAAGGTCTCAGATGAAATCAAGGCTACTTTTGCTAGACTCTGCTTAGGGGTAAAAAAAATAGAAAAAAACAAAGGTCTGAAATAGGTAAGACTGATAAGAAAATACAAGGCACACTGAAAAGCCATTGAAAGGCAAATGGCAGAGGGCATTTCCAGCTATCTTTGATAACACTACTATTCTTCTGCTTCTGCCATTTTAAAAGATAATGTTGACATTTTAAAGATAACACTTTGGATTCATAGTTCATATGACTACATATAAATGAGGAATATCCCCTTCATCCATTACAGAAATAATAATTCAAGCTGTCCAAATGATCAGAAGGACAGCAATACATGACCATAAGTCCTACTAACATTCTACCTACAGTTTGGAAAGTTACCTTTGGAACAGCAGGGTATTTTGAAATTAATGCTTAAAATCTACTACTATACCTTGCTATGACAGATGATCACTTTGCAGGCTTGCAGCTGCATACTGCTTGCTCATAGAGATGCATGTATCTTTTTAAAATCAAGAATGAATGAATACTGTTTGTGAACAAGGCTGAAAATAATCCTACAGGATGTCAAATACACAAGGTGGTTCATCAAACAAAATGCAGTGGGGAAAAAAAAAAAAAAAGAGCATTATTTAATTATTCTATCCACAGACTCACATCCAGCAAATGGTGATCAGAACAAAATGGTTACTACAAAAAAAAACCCAATTGCAAAGGAAGTTACTCCTAGTAATAATATCTTTAGAATGCTGTGAACAGAAAAAGGGAAGATAAAAGCATTCTCATTCACTTTTGTATAATTTTAAGTCTATCGTTGCAACAGTACTAATTTCCCCATGTTTTTGACAATTTTCTGTAGAATAACTACTGTAATGTCTTCCAAAACTAGATATTTTGAGGTGTTACACAAGAGTTTACTGGGGAAAAAATTACCAATAGCTGTACTGGCATATTAAAAACAAATGAAACAGAATTATATGAAATTGTAGTTTTCCCTATAAGACTACAGGAAGATTTATGAGATTGTGTTAAAGTACTGGTTTATAACACACCAGTTCTAGCTACTTTTTCATAATCCCAGGTTAGTACATGATACTAACATTCATTTGGAGAAAGGAGGATGTAATTCATTTCTCCCTATAATTATCTGGCATTTTGTAAATCAACAAACTTCAAATGTCAACATCCATTTAGATCAGTGAGAAAGAAGTGATGCCATGAAAATTAAAAGAGATCTCAGGAGGCACTAGAGTAAAACGCACTGCAGGAAAAAAAATGAAACCATGAAAATCCAAACTTTTTCTTCAACTGTCCAACTTTATTTTTTAACTTTTGCTTGTGACAAACAAAGCTAACTATTGAAGCATAAAATAAGCCTGGTAGGTCATATAGCCTTATTCTAACGATTAATAGTATTTTCATTCTTCCTCTTTCCACTCAGAAGCCACTCCACTGATTTTTTAAAAACTTTTTCTCATGAATGGGAGGTTGGTCTTCATGAGGAAGTAGATAAATGCTGACTTTTAGAATGAAATATTTTGACAGCTTTGAGCTGTAGTGAAAATTAGAAGGGGAAAAAGCATGAACAACATTTTAAAAGAGCCTTTCATCACAACTGAAATATTTTGATCAGAAACTTTGGCATCTCACCCAGCACCTTTGAAGTTGGCTGTAAAACAAGACAATTCATCTTATTAGGTGGGTAGGAATGCCCTTCAAAGAGTGGTGAAACTATTGCTTGCAAATGTCAGTGATTTGGAAACGCCTGGATTTTTACTATATATTAGCTTTGAACTTGCTACATCTGGGATGAAAAAAACCCAATGCTTAACATGCTTACCTACATTAAGGAACATTCTTTAATCCCAGAGCTAACCCTTTTAGCCAGATGTGATGAAGTGATAACATACATTGCTTGAGTACATGTGGAACAATCAGTCAGAAGTCTCCTATTAAATTTTGGAGAAAATATGTACAGATAAGGCTATTATGCCACAATCTCCTATTTTCTTCTGTTGTTCATGTGTATGTCAGTAGTTGATGCTAAACAAGAAAATTACACTTTTAAAGGCAAATGGAACTTAATCACATAGGAAGGACTTAAAATGAGAACATGTATAAAACTGGAGTTCAGGTATCATTTTTCTACAGAAAAGATGTTACTAAATGAATTTATAAAATCATATATAGAGCTCATCTTACAGTATGCTATGAAAACACTAAAGGCTCAGTAAAAAAATAATAAAATAAAACATGAAGTGTTTTGGAGAAGATTATTTAAGATGGCATTGTTCTTTAAAAAATATTTCCTGGATAATGGGGTGGTTCTTAAAATACATACCTGTCAATTTATGTCTTAAACAAGAATATGACATTCTAAGGGACTGAATTCAACAAGAATAACAGTACAAGTCAATGCTCTTGTTTTTCACATACAATCTTTTAAGCCTGTTCCAAAATATTTTGTTTTATTTTAATTAATTGTACTTTCACTTTAAGACTACATTTAAAACTTGCTCTCTCTTTCAGCATTTGAATATATTTCATACAAGAAGATTGTGATGACACCACTGAATGAATTTTAATTCACTACCTACAATATTATTTATAAATTTTATTAATGTCCTACTGAAATGCTATTGCAGTTATCAGAATTTAAGACAAATGGAGGCTTTTTAATAATTAGGATTTATCTGGAAAGATATGTAAACACTAATGGTAGCTCAAAACATTTCTTCTTCTTTTACCTTTCCCCTTCCCCTTCCAAAAATTTTCTGACCAAGCAAAACAGCAGGAAAAAAAAACAGCTCACTCATATCACGAAAATGTGTAGGAAGGAAATTTTCATTTATAACAGATAAAGTGTTTACAATATTTCAGCAGTCAGTAGTAAAGCCAATGGGGAATCTGATCTTGCACACGCTTATCCACCTAGAAGTCCACTTAGAACAAATATTTACAGTGCCAGGTACTTTGAAAGAGAAATAAATAATTTTGCATACATGATCTGAAAACAATATTGAATTGAAAGTGCTTTTAAAGATCGTAGGATGCAGTAGACCCTGGCAGACAAAGACCACCTTGTTCACCTTCAAAATATATGAATAGAGTTGTGGAGCAAGAGTTTTTCCTGCCAGTGTGGCAGGTGACTTGCTGTCCACAGTTCTTTAAAAGTATTTCAGACTGTTTTTTGACCAGGGAATTGATGTCAAAATCAATTTGATAAGCAAAGTTTCTCCTTCTTCCACCATTAAGTAATAGATAATGAATGGATAGGAAGAGACCACACGCAGAATACACAGGACAATGTGCCAAAAAGGAGATACTTTCCTTGAGAATCAACAGATACAGTGCTGACTGCTTTTTAATTAAAATAGGATATACAACAAAATAACTACGCTTAAAAACACAGCATCCTTTCCTACAAAATATCCAACATACGTAAATTAAACACAAAGCCAGTTCTTCAAATGACAGGTCAACACAATAGAACCTAGTAAGTCCAACCATACCATACTGAGGCTGCCCACAGACACTGAGTCTCAACAGGATTTTTGTCAGCTACTGAAATCAGTATCTCTCCTTGCTCCTGTTTTGAGCATTTTGTGGCTCTGGAGACAGGGTAACCACTATGCAGCACTAATACCACTTTAATACCTGACTGACAGCCCCATGAAAACATTTAAAAAACAAATCTTTATTTAAATGAAGTAAACTAGCTGAATAACAGTAAGATCACAGAGCTAATTTGTTTCAGTCTTGAAGGTGACTAGAGGTTTGGTTTGTTTCCTGAGATTGTTTCCTTTGTTGGCGAAGTCTTCAACTATAAAAAACAGTTTTGTTCAGTCATATAATCTAACACCTTAGTAGCAGCTATTGAACATATGTTTCACTTAGGCATATGTTTGTAGATCTGCCTCTGAACACCTGGCTCTTTCTGAAACAAATAACACAGCATTGGTGGTCAGTCACTGATTCATGAGAAAACCTTGGCAAAAATTTAATTCTCAATATTACTACGTTGTAAATAGAAAGTAATTTTCAGCCAGGAAGTGGTTGGTAAATAGTCCTATTTTCTTTTATTCTGTGAGTTTATGGTAGTAATCCTGAAATTCTATGAGATTCTTTAATTGTTCTTTTTATTGCCTTCTTCAAACTCTTGCAGTGTTGATGAGCTTTCTCTTCTAACACAGAACTACTTATTAGCAGGGGGAAAAGATAGCTGTAAAGAAATTTTTCCCAACAATTCCCAGCTAAGGAATGAACTCTTAAAGGAGGATGGAATGCCTGGTTAGCTAAGGGGGTCAGAAAAGGAACAGAGAAGCAGTTCAGTTACCGCAGTAGTCCAAGGCAGAGTACACATCCTCTCTGGTAGTTCATAAGAAATGTATTTGGGAGAAGCTGGGAAAAGCAGGGTCTTCAATCTTGTTCATAGTGCTTCAGCTCAGTCTATCAGTAAGTCCAGCAGTGAGGTTATGCTGGATTCCTGCCTCCAGCAGAAGTCCTTTCACACAAAGAGCAAACATGCAGGGGCAACATAAAAGCCACAAGGATAACCTTGGAGACCTGACTCTTCTAACCTAAGGGGTAGTCTGTTTGGAAGTAGCCTTTGTTTCACTTTTTAAACTAACTCCTTACAATAAAATTTCCAAAAAGTTACAAATGTGTGTTTAGAATAACAAACAAGCAACAAAACAAAACAAACTAACCAAACAAAAACAGACCCCAAAAAAACCCAAACCAAAAGCTTTGCAAGAATGCTAGCAGTAAAATATATTGAGGCTGTCCCTTAACACTACCAGTTAAGGATAACAAACCGCTTTGGAGCAGCTAATATTCTCTCTGTCAATTTGCGCAAAAGTACTGACATGAAACCAAAATATGAGCTTGGTTTTCACTTATGAAATAGAAACCCAACATAATCCATGTATTTTATCCTTATTTATTCCAGAAAGTAATGCAACAAAGCCAAATCCACACCTTTATTGGCTTACAGTCTTAAGTGCTATAGGAGGACATAAATCCCAGCAAAGCCTGGCAACTCTGTTGGCCTCTTAGAAAACATAAAGCAGCCATCCAGTAGTCAGACAAATAGTTGGACTTGAAATGTTCAAAGCAATTAACTTCCCTCTCAGATTTTAGGCTAATGTCTGACCAAAAGACAACAAGCCTAAGAGGTTTGTTCCAGTGCTTCTGTAATTAACACAAGCTCCTGAGTTACCAGCTTATGTCTTATTAGGTCAGCTCTGGCAAGCTGGGGGCCAGCTAGCAATGGAATGGCAAACTTCAAAGCAAGCTCTCAAATATCAAATCGTATAATAAAAAACATTCATTCTTAGTACCTTATCTTGGAAGCTCACATTGGTTAGATGGTGACCTTTACAGGATTACCTTAACATGGAGGGAAATTGGCCTCTCTGTGTTCTCAGATTTGTAACAGAAAATGGCTGCATGACTGATGTTTATGTTGGAAAAAAGGAAGCAAAGAAAAAGGCTTTAATGTTTCCCAACATAAGCTGAATCTCTGATTTAAAGCCATTTGACTTTCAAAGGAACAATGATAGCTGACTGCCAATTTACACTATGCAACACAACACTCTCATTCCAGCAACTAGGGCAGGGTGGAATGCAGCTTCCAGGTCTTTTCACTATTTTTTTTTTTTACATTAACTTGCTCATTTTGCAATATGAACAAGCAGGTTCTTTCAAATAGTTTCTTTTATTCTCCCTCAAGTTTCTGTTCTGCCTGGCAACAAAAATAAGTTTAGAGAAAATGACAAAGATTTAGAAGACACATTTAAAAGCAATAACTGGTTTTATCCTCTATTTATCAAGCATAGGTGGCAAGTGTAGGCTACATCTGTAAGCCAGTTTTTCTAACCTTTAACAGAACTAAAATATTTCTTATGCCAAAAAAACCAAACAAACAAACAACAATAACAAGAAAACCACAAACCAAAACCCTCACAACAATCAGCCATGTATAGTCTGCTGCATTTACTGAACTCTCAACAGATATAGAAAAATTTGAGCTGTTCTAGAGAATTCAGAAAAGCATGCTTTTGTATTTAAGGATATTAAAGCTGTACTATCTTATTCCCACTACCAACTTCTGTTCCCATTTTATTCCAAAATCAAATTTCTCCTCTAACTGCTGACATAATGGTTTTTGCTGTGCCATCACCGCAGCCTGGAATACCATGCTCACTTAGATGGCCACAGAGTCCATACAAATGTGAGATACCTGTGATGATCTAAAATCAAAATAAACCAGAGGATAAAAACCAGGCATGAATAATGTGTCACCAGAGTTTTTTAAAAAATTATTTCTAATGTCTTAATTAAAGCAAGTAGCCACCCCAGTTGTCTCCAGCCCCCTCTGGATACCAAGCACAGACCTAAAAATAAACATTAAAACATGCATCAATTAAATTCTGAAGAACAAAAGCAGACTTGAGTTTTGATTGCATGTTATTTGAAAGCAATTTCTACCATTAATGCAGTGCTATCATTAACCACAAGTCTTACTATGCTATGGAAGCTGAGCCTTATTAGTTTTCAAACATTTAGATACATACACAGAATGTGCAAGTGGTATTTAACTTAGATTTTGGCTCAGAGTAGTCAAGTAGTTTTGAAAAGAAATCACCTGACTTCTCCCCTTTTCAGTGCAAGGGTCAAGTTTCCAAAATAGTTTTGGTGCTAGTTAACTAGATTAGTTGTGAAGAAAACTGAACCACCTATACACATAATTCACTCCAGTCCAGAAGGGGGAGCAGTCCCTTGGATAGCTTGGAATTAGAGATCACCTCAGTCCATGGACTGGACTAAATTTAGCCCAGAGTATGTTCTCTGAACAGCACATACTGAAGGTCTTGGTGCCACAGTACAAAATGCTTGACCTAATGAGCCTTCCTATCCCACTCAATTTGTTAATATAGGCAACAATTGCTGAAGCTGGTACTGATATCAAACTCCATAACAACAATTCCAAAGTAAGGATCTTTCAAACACTAAGTCATACCAATGTAGCATTCAAAAAATATTGTAACATTGTCATTCCCCTTTCCATTCCACTGTGAACTACTTCACTCATATATTTAGCATAAAAATCCCTATGTGGCATTTTGCATTTTAAGCTACCTTAACCCTTAACTTTAGGTAGCATTTCAGAATATACAGCAGATGCCTGCAAAGTATTTGTGTATTACTTGTACAAGCATCAAGGGTGACATCTATTTACTGCATTTCATCATTGTTCAAAATAACTAGATGTATCAGGCTTATTTATTTTTGACTGATGAGATATAAACAAAGCTCCTGGGATGCTGTGGCACTTTAGGGCCAATTTGCAGGAAAGATCAATAAATTCTGTAACTTGTCTGTGACAGTAAGATGTGGAGACAGCACAGGGACACACGGACAAGCTGAGCAAAAATATTGTACCCTCTTCAATCTGTATTGCTTGTACAGTGAAAAATTTATGTCTCCTGCTAATGAAGCTCTTCCTTTGAGACTGAAATCATAGCTCCTCACAGCTGAAAAATAAGCAAGCAGTAAGAAGGACCTTGCAAGGCCAAGCTGAGTGGCTAATATAACACTGTGCACAGGCCTGGCCATGCTGCAGTACAATCTATCAGTGGAGCAGGCTGCTGGGTTTAGACATAGTAGCAGGGCCAGCCCCGCTCTCTGAGAAGCTCCCCTTCACCCACTCCTGCCTAGATGAACAAGGAGCTCCTGGACACCCTGTCACACAAAAAGAAAGTGTACAAGGAGTGGAAGAAAGGACAGCTAGAATGGGGACATATAAGAAGCTGCCCAAGCAGCAAGAGACCTGGTTAGAAAAGCTGAAGCTCAGGTAGAAGATCAAAGAAGCAGTCCTACTGAGTTTATTATTTTGGGGTTTTGATGACTTGCTGGGGGTTTGTTTGTTTGTTTGTTTTATTATTTTGTTTAATTTTGGTTTTTTAATGCTTATGTTCTGATATTTCATAGTACTCAGTCTAGTCACTTACTTGAATTTGGGAATTTCAAATTAACATCCAGAAAAGGGTAACATATGTAGGCATACCTCAAAAGTATTTTAACTGCTTCTATTTCTTGTAACCATCACGATGGAAATGTAGAGGCATATGATTTTGTACAGTTTATTTGATTGGGCAAGCCTCTTCAGTCCACACTGAAGCTCCTGCCCATGTAGAATTGATAAATGTGACCATTACCAGCACTAGCCAGATGCAGATATTGGCTCTGGATGCTACTAGCATAGTAATCAAAATAATGTACAAACATATCCTTCATTCCTTTATAGTGGAGCATCAGAAAGGCTACCAAAATAAAGCTGTTAGCTAATCTACTGCAGTTCCAAATAGTTTGTCAGTATAACAAGATGACATCTCTAATTTAAAATGCCAGGTACACTTAAATGATTCATAAAAGGATCAATAAATCCATAATGTTTGGAAATATTTTTGGGTACATTTTCAATTCAGTGGCAGAAGTCTTATTTTGACTGAATTATTTTCTGGGTGGTTAAAAACTGCAGGGCTAAAAATTACAATCAATCAATGATGAGCAAAATAAACATACAACACTAAAAGCCAACTATGCTAGATGAAATTAAGATTTCAGATATTAATTCAACTGATATTCAGAATGCACATTCAGTAATTATGACTTAATGTCTTACAAAGTGAAACAGTTTTTACAGTCATATGTGACAGACCAACAATACGAAGGCAAAATTTTATGCAAAAGCTGAGAAATAATCAGATCACAAATCAGAAATGTTCTGGAAAGATGCAGCCGAAGGAGTTATTCATGTACTAATTAACAGACAGTAAAGTAAAAAATACCATACAACACCAGAAAACACTATGGAATTGGGAAAAAACGTTCACACACACATGAAAAAGATAGCAAGACTAAAATACATAAACCTGGCCCAGTACATTGATTAAACTCTAATTTTGTCACTATTTGCTCACAGGAATATTCTGATACATTGCCTGTTAGAAAGTAAACACTCTAAGGAGCTAAAATAAAGAAGTAACTCTCAGAGCATGTACAGAATGATTAAATCACAAAGCAATTTTCAGAGAATGTGTCTATTTTTGCCTTTTCTATTTATAAGGAGTTTAAGTTTATACTTTTATTCAATAGATGAGAAACTAGAGAAATCCATTACATCAGTGATGTGAAATTTGATGAAAGCATCTCAGTTCAGTCTAACACTTCAAAGAGAGATTTAGTTAAACCTGGTGAGTAGGATTACATGCAGATGCCAATCAATAGGTGCTCCATATCTATCTGCATTTTTTAAAAAAAGAAAAGTCATACTTAATAATTGCTTTTTAAATGTGCTTCTTATCTAAAATAGCTTGAATAAAATTGTGCAGGAAGATCACAGTATCACAAAGGTTGGAAGAGACCTCGAAGATCATTGAGTCCAACCTGTCACCACAGACCTCACGACTAGACCATGGCACCAAGGGCCACGTCCAATCCCCTCTTGAACACCTCTAGGGATGGTGACTCCACCACCTCCCTGGGCAGCCCATTCCAATGGCGAATCACTCTCTCGGTCAGTGAAGAACTTCTCACCTCGAGCCTAAACTTCCCCTGTTGCAGCTTGAGACTGTGCCCCCTTGTTCTGGTGCTGGTTGCTAGAGAGAAGAGGCCAACCCCTTCCTGGCTACAACCACCTTTCAGGTAGTTGGAGAGAGCAATGAGGTCGCCCCTGAGCCTCCTCTTCTCCAGGCTAAACAACCCCAGCTCCCTCAGCCTCTCCTTTTAGGGCTTGTGCTCAAGGCCTCTCACCAGCCTTGTTGCCCTTCTCTGGACACGTTCAAGTGTCTCGATGTCCTTCTTAAACTGAGGGGCCCAGAACTGGACACAGTACTCAAGGTGTGGCCTAACCAAAGCAGAGTACAGGGGCACAATGACCTCCCTGCTCCTGCTGGCCACACCATTGCTAATGCAGGCCAGGATGCGGTTGGCCCTCTTGGCCACCTGGGCACACTGCTTGCTCATGTTTAGGTGGCTGTCAACCAGATAATATAGCATGTCTGTGTTCTGCAGCTTCAGTGTAACAGTTCCACTGTGTGGTCACTTTTGTTAAAGAAATTGAAAATAAAAAAAAAAAAAAAAACACAACTTTTTTTTTAACTGCCATGAATGAAAAAAAATAAAGATATCTAAACACAATTGACTGCAAATAACTCTTCCCTTTCAGAGAGCTATACTAGAATAGACAGTATGTCTAGCTGAATAGGAAAAGCTATGGAAGGCTAAAAAAATACTTCAAAGTTTACAGTTAAAGTATTTTTAAGAGGTGTGATATGTGACCTGGTATTTGCAGTCAGTGCAGTGTAATTGGGTTAATTCAGTTGTTCTCCTAAAAATACTGGCATATTCACAAAGAAAAAAAAAAAAATCTCACACAATCCACCAATCTTAGGCTTTTTAGTGAATTACAACACTATACTGATGAATAAGCAAGCAAGCAAATGGGAACTACTCGCTTCCACCTCCTGTTCATACAGTGCTGCCACTGCAATCTTTGTGCGAATCAATTAAACTGAGTGATCAGTAAATCCTTCCAGAGCAAGTATTTCTCTTAATCAGTCAACGGGTCACACAAGTAGGCTTCTGGCCAATGTTTTACGCTGCTGACACAGCCAACTTTCCGTGGTTGTCTGTTTGTCAGTGATAAATGCCAGAGGCAGCTTGCTCCTGGGATTTGACTGCAAAGGTACAACTGTGTATCAGGAATTCACCCTCAAGATGAAATGAGAAAGCCAGCAGAGACACAAATTTGCAGCTTTGCCCTTCTGTTTTTCTCCAGGACATAATTCAGTTAAATACATTCTCTGATAAAATTCAGAAAGGAGCTATTGTGAGCTGTGTATGTTCAGGATGAAAGAAAACAGAAAAAAATCCTAAACCACAGTAACAATAAAAAACAACAGCATCATGAAAGTTTCTTAGGAAATCATGATGCTGTACTAATGAAAGGAAGGGAAGTAAGTACACAAGGCTTTAATTTTTCCTTGCAGTTGTCCCATACCTCTCCTGTAACTGCCTGCTCAATACCTGAGACAAGCAGCACTAGAGCAGAGAAACCAAATAGGAAAGGAGTTAACAGGGGAAAGACCCATTAGTGCCTCAGAAATGATCACAGTACATAAGCTCCTTTGAGTATCAGAGCCACTAAAGAACTACTTTGTGCCCAAAGAATATCTCCCTCTGACAGACTGGCTGAACAAATAGATAAAAGACAATGCTTTTATATATCTAACATACAGAGAAGATATATATAAGATGTACATAAATAACAAATGTAATAAAAGATAACAGAGCCAACTGCAAGGTGAAAAAAGACTGTAGACTCAGCCAAACACACAGCACTTCTGGGAACCTCTTACCTATCTGCCCTTCCCAGGAAGACGATTGCCTGAACAGCCCCTGCACTCTCACTCCCATACTGAGATACAGTTGGAAAAGCACTTGCTTAAAATATTTTCAAACTAATGAAATACAGAAGGCTAACACTGATAGAAGAACTTTCCATTACTGGATGAGTATGAATCACAGAATCACAAAATCACAGAAACATTCAGGTTGGAAAAGACCTTCAGGATCACCAAGTCCAACTGATAACCCTACTCTACAAGGTTCACTCCTAAACCATATCCCCAAGCACCACATCCAAATGACCTTTAAACACATCTGGGGTTGGTGAAACAACCACCTCCCTCGGCAGCACATTCCAATGCCTGACCTCTCTTTACAGCATTTTTTTTTCCTAATGTCCAGTCTAAACCTACCCAGTTGCAGCTTGAGGCTATTCCCGCTTGTTCTATCACTTATTAGCTGTGAGAAGAGACCAGCACCAGCCTCTCCACAATGTCCTTTCAGGTAGTTGTAGAGAGCAATGAGGTCTTCCCTCAGCCTCCCCTTTTCCAATCTAAACAGCCCCAGCTCCTTCAGTTGCTCTTCATAAGATTTACTCTCCAGGCTCTTCAGCAGCTTTGTTGCCCTCCTCTGCACTCACTCCAGCACTTCCACCTCTCTCTTGTATTGAGGTGCCCCAAACTGAACACAATACTTGAGGTGTGACCTCACCAGAGCCAAGTACAAGGGGACAATAACCTGCCTACTCCTGCTGGACACAGTACGAGTAGGGAAGCATATCAGCCCTGCTTCATCTAAACACATACCTTTTAGGGCATGGGTCTGCAGTACTGATTTACTCTAGGGAAACTACCAACCAGTTCTACCAGTGCTGGTATCAGTTCAGTAGAGCCACACCACCTATGAGCTAGAGCTGTGTTTTGACATGCCTTACTTTTAACTAAGGCTACTAAAAAGGTTCAGGAGCCTTTAGTACTCTCTTGCTTGAAAGACACACCTGTGGATCAGCATGAGCAATTGAACTTCCTTGTCTTTACCTGTAGATGCAATTACTGCATTTGCAAATGAATTGATTTTTAATTTTTTTTTTAAATTCAGAATTTCATATCCCCATGTGCCAAAATTTCAAGGGCATAACATTTTGCAAGGCTGGGTGGGAAGAAGGAGAATTCAATTCTGTAAGATGGTGTCCCAGATAAAAATTTAGGGGGAAGTATTACAATTAGTTTGTGTAATGTGGTAGTGCCAACCAGCACCAGAGGTATTTAATTAACATCTATTTTATTCTATTACATTGTACTTGAAGCTGAAAATGATGCATGAAGAATTTTTCTTGAATCCTCTTAGTTTAAGCTAATCAAGTGTCTAATGCTTGGTGGCTGGAAAAATTACATTGCAAATGTGTTCTTAAAAAGAAAAACTAATTAATTTAGAGTGATAATTAAGGAAGAACAAAACCCCAAAACTATGGATATAGTATACATGTTTTTTAGTATCAGTTTTCTATTTCAGGGTTCCCATTCACAGTGGCTCTTGATGCTACCATACAAAATCACAATATAAAAAAATCACAATAATATGCAAGATTTATTGTCCTTTATTAATATACACAAGCCAACAATGAATAACAACCTCCTGCATCACTAACTGATCTGGGTTTTTTAAGAGTATATATAAAACACTGTAAATCATGAAGCTAGTACATAACATCAGGTATCCATTATCTGCCAAACAGAAAAACAGGGTTTACACAGGGTGAAACTGTAGAAACATACTCGTTTCAGTAATTTGTGTGCAGGAAGAAGTTTACTTGGTCACAAATAATTCCCAGCATAACAGAGCTCCACCCGTAGGCCACTGAAGAAGCCCAGGTCTTCCATCACCACCTGAACAGAAGCCTGCACCTGGGTGTGGGTCTCAGCCATCTGACTTGTGCTGCTCTGATGCAATCAATATCTGAAGTTACATAACTGAATGTAAGAGTTACATACATTCTGATTGTTTCTACAGCTCCGAGGTTAGGTTAGATTAGATTCATGCCCTGCTTTGAGTTGCATTCCGTTTAATACTACCTGCAAAATCTATGTTAATTTGAATCATCAAAAGAAAAAGGAAACAAAAAAGTATTCTGACACACTTTACACCAAACTAACTTTGGAGAAGCACACAGTGAAAACAGTACACGTGAGTTTGATGAAAAGGTGTTCAATGGTATGTCTGTGTGCAGGTGGACAATTTTTTGTGGAATTTGTACTGTAAAAAGAGGATTCTGTCTAATCTGATAGCACATCAGAAAAGAGACAACAGACAGGCCACAGCTAGTGGTCTGCGGATAAAAAGAAAACAAACTAAAAACAAAGCAAAGGAGTACATAGACACAGACACTAGAAGTGAGATGAGTGACACTACAGTAACAGTAAGCCACTACAGTGACACTGTCAGAGTATGCAGAAGCAGATAGTTTCACCTGTTCTTTTCATCCCAGTCCTCCATGTATAAAATGAGGATAACTACACACAGATTTCCTATAGTGAGATGGACAAAGAGAAGTACAGGTTCTTCGTAACCTATCACTCCCCTCTTTTCTTACAGTCCCCGTATCCTGTATGTGCTGCAATACGCATGCTGTGCATCACAGCACATGCTTCCACCTCCAGAGTTGAATATCCTCCTCAATGACATCCCTTCTGTGTTGAACCCTTTATTATGTTTGCACATCCTTGCAAAGCACATTTGAAGATCTAAAGGTAGAAACTAAAGGTTTCTACAGAAATGTTAAGTGTTTGCATTACAACAAACATCTGATGCTAAGTTGCTGTTTCCTAGCATTTGAGATCATAGCAGATTAATTAAACCTAGTTAAATGTTTTTGGTAAATAATCAAAAGCTAAAGAACAGCCATTCAAAATGTACATGTTGGCATGCTTTAAATAACAAAAATGGTTATTTTCCTGTTTCTGATCTGCTAATGACTTTTAGCACAAAAACTGGATGTTCGGTTACAGCAATGGAAGACTCACTTCATTGCTATATATTCATGTTTGCTCTGGAATGTTCAGAATTTCTGTCCCATGTCTGCTGTCCAGACCTCTAGTGGATGAAGAAGACAATTTTGGGTTTGTTGTGACTCGTAACTCTTTGCAGACTTCTAGCAAATAAAAAAATTTCCTGATGATAAAGCATTGAAACTATTCTCTGAACGGAATATAACTAAAAGGCCATGTACTGAGTTCAGCTAGGACAGGGTTAATACATTCCCCACCAAAGCAGCTGGGAAGAGCCACAGGCCAAGACAGCCAGTGGAACCAGCCAGTGGGTATTCAATACCATACTGATGTCATGGCTGATGTATGAGGGAAGGGCTGGTCAGGGCAAGGGCAAAGCCATCACAGTCAGTACTGTGGTTGGTACCACTTGCTTTATATGCTGTTTGATTAGTGTTAATGCTCTTTCTGACTATTTTTTTCCTTTCTTTCTTTGTGCTGTTCTATTACATGGAGTTCTGACTTTTGCTCACAATTTTCCTTTCCATCCCACCAGGAAGTATCACTAAATTCACAATAGGCAAGAAGTGAATTATATTTTCAGATTACATGCCAAGTGTTACAGGGGATATAAAATTTAAATGAACTTTGGGGAAAACTAACACACATCTTTACACACCTCTTTTTTTCTTCATTTGGGTACCAAGTGTTTTTCCTTTTGTGCCTAAAACTACCTTTAAACTCCCTGTATGCTGATAGACAGACCCCGATTTCTCTGGGGTTTGCATTTATTGCTTTATGCACTAAAATATTCCTGCCACATATGATGTAACTGGAGGTACAATGTAATTAAGCCTGCTAGTTAGGTGATTCCATTTTCACTTGATCGTAACTCAGCACTTATACCAGCCCTCTGCCACAGAAGAAATCCATATTTCTGGATGTAGGTCTAGAGTCTGATCAGTTAATGCAAAATCTGTATCAATACACTCTCTCCCCCTCTGGCATTAGCAGCAAAATAATACACTGAGAGTCCAGTAGCTCAGGGGGCAGCTGTCTGGTCTGAAAATTCAAGTCTCCAACATCTCTAACAGTGCTGCGAGATGCGGGGTTTGCAGTAATACAGTGCACTGCAGCTGCCTTCTTTTGTCTCTTCCAGGAAATAAGGAACTGGCTGTAACACCAGACTTCATAAGCAAGTTGAGGTTGCAAAGTCAAGCACTTGCAAGTTGGGAAATGCCATACTTACCAGTTGCCTGTGTAAATGTAATTCTTCCCTTGTTACATTCATATCCATGCATTGTTATATAAATTTTAATTACCCATTGGATACTATTTTTCAACAGGACATCACTCAGCCCACCAGATGAATGCAGAAGGGAGATGAATTAACACTGTACTGACAGTTTTAAAAATGCTGTTTTCAATTTGCAAGTGCTTGACTTTGCAATCAAAGTTACATTCTTATGACATAAATATGAATAAAATTTGAATTATATAAACATAGATAGATTTGAAAGGATAATGCAGCAAGAGGGAGATTAATTATTTATGTGTGGCTGGTATCAATGCAATTAATAAGAATAGCAGGAGGTGTTAATATCTACATGGTTGAATATACTTTGCAAATCCAAAGTCATCATCATAATTTAGATATTTCAAACCATTTCACAAATCCACAGCATTATTACTTCTGACCTTAACCTTTCTAAGATAATCTGCAGAAACTGCAGTATAACAAAGATAATGAAGACCAAAAAAGGGAAATGGGTAAATACAGAAACGTGCTGCTTATTCTTCGAGTTTCACATATTCTGAAAGGCAAAATTAGCTCTCCTTTTGGAAAAGGTGAGGGGCTGTCTTACTAAGATGTGATGGGGTTATACCGGCATTGGTTCTACAAAACATACCTATGTATAAAGGATATCACTGAAAAAGAACCACAAACTGACTTAAGCAATGCACTAATGTCAAAAGCTCCAGCCCTGTGGCATAGTCAGTCATCTTGAAAATTGAAGATATATTTAGTATACATTGTCATGCCTTCATTAGCAAAATCATCTATGGCTAAAACAATCACTACCAGGCTAAAATTGTTGTTTCATATTAAATTATTTATTTAAATGGTATACGTGGTTTTTTATGCACAGAAGTGAGTCTAATGTTTTCCCAAATTTACAAAACTCCTCCAGAGTTCAAAGCCATACAACTGATGTCACATCAAAGGTGTAGTTTCTTTTATCTCATCACTTCTTGTTATGATGCATCATGTTGTGATTAACTGCAACAGCATAATAAACCACCATTGAAATGTAAATAAAAGGGCTCTCATTTGGAAAACAAATCCTCATTGTTGTTCTCTTGTTTTATATACAGCTCTGAATTCTGCTTCAGACATTACTCTTCAGACAGAGAACTGATCTCAGTAACCAAGATTTTTTTTCTTGCTCTTACCATGAACTTCTTTTAATCTCAGAGGTTCTACTACATACAAAATAAATTGCTGACAAAAAAAATAATAATCAAGTAGACAGATAAAGATATAAGCACATGGTTTTTCACAACACTGAACCGCTTATTTCTTTTCCTCATAACTAGCTGCTATGAAGGAAGTTTTCTAATCGCTTCTGCAAAGCCAGAAGGAATGTCCAAACAATCAGCTGTGGGGGTTTATTAATTAAAAACAAAATTAAATGTCATAGAAAGTCTTATGTCACAATCATATTTTTTTTATTTATTTTTTAATAAATTGTCACATCTCCAAGCCTCAAAAAAAAAAAAAAAAGAAACAAACTAACAAAAAAACCACAAAACCAAAACCAAACAAAACACAAACAACCCAAAACCTCAATCCAAAGCACCAGAGACTGGATTCTGTCTTCACTAATTGCTTCCACCCACTGCTCTGGATTTACAGATTTTCCCAGTTAGTACTAAATCTGAGTATTTCTCCTCAGCCAACCACATTTCTTCCTGTTTCATTTCTTAGCCCCACTGCCAGCCATCAGGCACGTACACAGAAGACCAGTTCTTCCATGGTTTCCTAAAACAGAAGTAGCAAATTCACCCTCCTCTTTGAAGAAAGGCAACCCTTTTGGGAAGCAAATTTAATGCAGGGCATTAAATAAACTGATGCTGTAATTAGTGCAAACGTCAAGTTCATTATAGCAGATGTTTCAGCTGAAGATTGCAGAAAACATGTGCATTCACCATTTGTTATAGTGTGTCTGCCTCTATGCTCTCAAGAGTGAGCCAGAAGCAGCTCTAGGCATCATTGCCCTGTCCTTACATAGTAGTGGTAGTCTCCTGGTTGGGATGTTCCTGAAATATGTCCTGCCTCCACAGCCTTCTGAGGACCACTTTTATCAGTGCTTGGACATGTGAGATAGTGTTGAAGCACAGAGTACAAAAGTTAATCCTGTCCCAAGACAGTCTTTTAGTACCAGAGGCAAAGGAAGAAATACACAGAAAAGGAGCCTCTAAACCCATAGTGCATCTTAGGGTGGAAAATATATTTTCCATATATAGGAGGTATCTAGATACAACTGCTAATGTACATTGTGCAACGTGGTGGAGAAGCTGCCACTATGATAAGCAATGCAGAATGACAAAGCTGTATGAGAGAGGAAGACTGATGAAGACATATACTACACTGAAAATTGGGATCCACCTAGTGGAAACATCCTTGCTATTAATCATGCCTTTCCTGACTGGAAATTGTCTAAAGCTCCCCAGCTCCTGCACTGGGCAAAAAGGAAACTAGAGGCTTAGTGAAGAAGGTGTTCTTTTAACCTTTTAACATAAAGTAGCAAGTGTCTTGGCCATCTGGCAGCAATGTAATATAATTTAAACTACCTTTCTTTACACTAGGTAGAGCACCTGCGAAGTAGACACCCGAGAAACAGGTTTATCAAAATCTCTAGGGAATTAAAAATGTATTTAATGGGAAAATTGACTTCCTGTTGGTGCCAAGGCAAAAGGGCAGACATGAGTCCTGGAAAGCAACTCTTACAGTGACATCCAATTAATAATCCAATAGTTAAAAATAACTCAGGCTCAACTCTGAAGCTAAATACATAATAATAAGAAAGAAAAAACCTCTAGTTCAAATCACAGCTTTGGCAGAATTGTCCAAGAAAGGTACAATGAATTCCACATCTTTACCATACACTAAACAGATGTGTATCTGCCATCTGTTTCAGATATGAAGCTTTTACAGGTTCACAGCATAAACCAGTCTTCCTTCTCAGGCATGCATCCTTTTGATTCACAGGGGAGTCTCTAGACTCCCAAACTTCAAAAAAAAATACACTCATTTTTTGTAAATGGAGCTGTGATCACCTTTCCTCCACTCAGCAGTAGCTGTTTTGTAGTACCTCTGTAGGAGCTACTCATACAATGACCTGCCAATGAACCAGGCTCTCATTAAAAATATTCTTGGAAAGAGACAGGGAAAAGGATGGCTGATGAATGAAAGCTGGACAAAATAACCATACTCAGGTCTATTTAATTGGATGATTGCTTTTCAAGAGTAGCAATTCAAGAGCTGATCCCTAAAAGGTTGTCAGCTTAAACAGTCTGGTAATGAAGGAAAGGGGTTTAAATTGTGTGTTGAAATTGTTCAGAAAGCCTGCAAGGAGTGTGCAGGCAAATGCTAGTGATAAGTGAGAACTTCAAACTCAATTTATGTTTGAAGTGTCCAGAAAATAGATGACAAGGACAGTTAATTTGCTTGGAAAGAAATAGCAGGAAAGGCAGAAAAGGAATACCTCTTCATTTAAAACTGACAACACTTGCAGGAGGCTTGCCATCACTCTGCAATCTCTTGCCATATGAAAGGCTTTCATATGGAAAGTCTGGAGAGACATTTTACAGACTTCTATTACCAATGTACATCCTAAACAATCCTTCTTCCTTGAAGATGGTGCATATGAATCCCACTCATTAACATGGCTTCCTCAGAGGTTACAGAACCAAAGGGAGTGAGGAAAAAGAGCTTCTTCTATACTCTTCTCCCCAGTGTTAAGGTTACTAATTGTTCCAGATTCCAGGGATTTACTCCTTCAGAGAACAAGACAGGAATAAGAATCAAATTCTTGCCTCTCCTGTGATAACAAAAAGCAGCAATCACAGACCCATCAATGCACTAACATAGACTAAACAGATAATGGAAATGACAGGCAATGGAACTGGTAATAGATAACTGTGGTAGAAAATAGAACTTGCTCTGTGTGCTACAGCAGCTTGGAAGCATATTAAAAATATTTTTATTGTCTTAATGAAAGAATAAGGAAAACTCAACAACTGAGAATGTGAGCACTCAGTAAAAAAAAGACAAAATAACATCTCCATATCCATAATCCAGAAAACCACAATAGCATCCTAAATTCATGAAATAGTACTTACAGAAGAAATATTTATATAGTTAAACAAATTCTGTAGAGTTGCTAAAAAACTTCATTAAACTCAGATAACTGTCAAATAGGTGGTTCAGCAAAGTGGCTTGAATATGATCCTGTCTCCTAGCAAAACTCTTCATGGAAAAACCAACATGGATTTTTTTAGAACAATTTTGCAGGCAATTAACTTTTGTTTTCAAGTTTAAAATCGTGTGATACAACTGGGAAAAAAGAAACAAATCACCGTTAATGCCTGTACTCAAAATCCAGAGAGGACTCTTGCAACTCACAGATAGATCATGTACACCTTGGCTTTTTTTTGGCTCAAGGAAAGAAGAAATGGATTCTAGGTAGAATACTATGAACTACAGAATAAAGATGGAGAACAAATAAGGCCACTTTAAACTGGAATAGTCTGGAAAGCAGACTGTGGCAATTTTCCAGTGGCTATTTCTTTGTCCTTTGTTTCTGAAGCCTTCCTGCAGCTTATACCTGTAGTACCTTGGGCACAAGGCACAGCTGTCTTTTTCCTCTCACTTAATAGCATACTCAGCTGGTAGCTATAGACATCATTAAGTTGTTTGTTTGCTGAGGAGGTCCTAACTGATCTGGAAAAAGAAGAATGCTGCTCTATGTTCTCAATATGTGAAGACACCAAGAGACATGAATGATAAAAGAGCAGGCAAAAGGCAGGCCTACTACTGAATGATATAGGAGATATGGTAACTGATGATGCAGAGATGGCAGAGTTGCTGAATGCCTTCTTTGCCTCAGTCATTACTCTTCAGACCAGCCCTCGGGAACCTCAGTCTCTAGAGGCAAGGGAGCAGAACAGGAGAGATGTGAACATTCCACTGGTCAGTCGGGACCAGGTTAGAGGTCTCTTATACCAACTAAAGACAAAAAAATCCATAGGCCCTTATGGGGTGCATCCACAAGTGCTGAGAGAGCTGCTGACACTGTTGCTGAACCTCTCTCCATCATCTTTGAGAAGTCCTGGAGAACAGGAGAGGTGCCTGATGACTGGAGGAAAGCAAATGTCACTCCAGTCTTCAAAGAGGAAAGAAGGAGGATCCGGGCAACTACAGACCAGTCAGCCTCACCTCCATCTCTGGAGAGATGATGGAGCAGCTCATCCTGGAGGTCATCTCTGACCACATGGAAGACAAGAAGGTTATCAGGAGTAACCAACATGAATTTACCAAGGGGGAATTCTGTCTGACTAATCTGATAGCCTTCTACGAAATTATGACCAAATGGGTAGATGAAGGAAGAGCTGTGGATGTCTTGACTGCAGTAAAGCTTTCCATATTGTCTCCCATAACATCCTCATAGAAAAGCTCAGGAAATGTGGCATAGACAGCAGATCAGTGAGGTGGATTGAAAACTGTCATGCAACAGAGTTCAGAGCGTCATGATCAGTGGGACAGAGTCAACTCGGAGGCCTGTGGCCAGTGGTGTTCCCCAGGGATCAGTATTGGGTCCAGCTTTGTTCAATGTCTCTATCAATGACCTGGATGAGGGGATTGAGAGTACCCTCAGCAAGTTTGCTGATGATACAAAACTCGGGGGGTTGGCTGGCACCCCATCAGGCTGTGCAGCCATCCAGCATGATCTGGACAGGCTGGAGAGCTGGGTGCAGGCAAACCTCATTAAATTTAATAAGGACAAGTACAGGGTCCTACATCTGGAGAGGAATAACAGCAGGCAGCAGTACAGGTTACAGGCTACTGGAAAGTGGCTCCATGGAGAAAGAGCTTGGAGTGACGGTGTACAAAAAGTTCTCCATGGAACAACATTATGTGCCCTTGTGGCCAAGAGAGCCAATGGTAACCTGGGGTGCATCAAGAAGGGTGTGGAACAAGGACAACAGTGAAGGCATAAGGACAGTAAGTGTTTTAGGACTGGCCAGGCTGAAGTGTCAAGAGAGAGAGGAGAGAATGAACTCATCTGCTGAGTCAAGCGTGGAACATGAGGGCCAGAAAAAAAAGGCAACACAAGTTCCAGAAAGCAGTGCTTACCAGGGAATTTCTAATCACTAATTCTACTCAAGTGGGACAAAGTGCATCCAGTATAGCCCCAGTAAAATAATCCTAAACTACTTGAAGTGGTTACATTTAATTATCTACTTAAGAGAATGAGAGCAGCTTACTACACATTCAACCTGTGTTTTGCCTTGCTGGGCCTAGGGATCAAAGTCTGAAGTACATTTCTTTTCAGTGAAGCAGAGTGTATGGACATGTGTGTCCATGTGAAAGAAATCAAAGTGTTTGATGTAGGAAAAATTACTCTTTTTTTTTCTGTTCTGATTGTTTCTTTTATCTATAGAAATATGGTATTAATGATATGAAATTGATTTTAATATGATAGTGAAACCAATGCTCTCTCTAAATGAGTACCAAAATAAAATCCTTCTTCAGTTATTTTTAATTAGCAGAAGGTGTATTTTAAGAGTGATCACTGAATGCCATAGAAGTGTCTGAAATAAGCAAGCATCTACTGTGACCTTCTTAAACACTGCAGCATGGGATTTTGGTTGGGTTTTCCCCGCCCTGGATTTCACAAAGGAAAAGGTTCTGAATGGAATCACAGAAAGGAGCATGAATTTCAGTCATTTTCCATCTTCCTTATTAATTTCACTTCAAGGCTTAGTTTGGCCTTTCTGCCAGATCCTGAGTTGTGGTATTTTGCGGTAAAGATTCAGATTTTATCATACTGAGAGTTCATCTACTCCAAAAAAGTCTACCGAATAAGCTAGTAGCAAGTCAACTTTCCACATGAATCTTTTTATTCAAGATTCTATGGGTCTATGGTTAAGTTTAGCCAATCTCAAAAATGAGACATGGAAAACCAAAACAACACCTTCTTACACTGGAAGTAGACTATCCACTTACCATGTGACAATAATGGGTCTGCTACCTGTTAAACTCTACTGATTTAAAGGCATATATTTCTTTCCTCGATATGCTTAGCTGCCCAAGTGTGGCAGTGAGATTTAAAAAACATGACATTTTTTCTTTCTGCAGAGAAATACCCAGTGGAGACACTCCCATATGCATTCAGTGACTAGATAATGTTTTATTAAAAAAACCCAAACAGTTTTGAGAAGGAATGAGAAGGAATTCTCAGCTGTTTTCAGAAAGACACTTAAAGATTTAGACATAAAGGTTCCAATTTCTTAACCTCAAGAGAAATAGTAAACTTGTGACAAGGAATGTCATAACTTCATCTGAAAAAATTGCATGCAGATACAACTTATGGTATGTATATTGCTTCAGAACAAAATAAATTATATAGGTCTCAAAGTTGTCCAGATGATTTTATAGATCGTTCAGAGGTTTCCTAACGTCTGGATGCTTTTCATATTTGCTCCTGTCAGGTAACTGAGGTTAAAAAGTCACCCAAGACTTCCAATATAGTATCTCCAGACAGAAATAAAATAAATAGTGTAAATACATAAGTATTCTGCACATGTGGAGTCGAGATTAATCATAGAATCATAGAATCAATAAGGTTGGAAAAGACCTCAGAGATCATCCAGTCCAACCTATCACCCAACACCTCATGACTAACTAAACCATGGCTTCAAGTGCTACGTCCAATCCCCTCTTGAACACCTCCAGGGATGGTGACTCCACCACCTCCCTCGGCAGCACATTCCAATGGCCAATAACTCTTTCTGTGAAGAACTTTCTCCTCACCTTGAGCCTAACCTTCCCCTGGTGCAGCTTGAGACTGTGTCCTTTTGTTCTGGCACTGGTTGCCTGGGAGAAGAGACCAACCCCCACCTGTCTACAGTCTCCTTTCAGGTAATTGTAGACAGCAATAAGGTCTCCCCTGAGCCTCCTCTTCTCCAGGCTAAAGAACCCCAGCTCCCTCAGCCTCTCCTCATAGGGCTTGTGCTTGAGACCTCTCACCAGCGTTGCTGGCGTTCTCTGGACATGTTCAATGAGTGAAATGAACTAGTAACTAATAGAAAACAATGCATCATACTTAGAAAATTAATATGGGAAGCAGTGTAAGCAATTGAAGGAGTTTCTTTGTGTGAAAGGTGGTTGGATTATGGAATAAGTGATCAAGAGTATCAATTTAGCTGATGTTTACTAGTTCAGGAAAGAGCAAAAAACATGCAGCAACAAATTATACTTTTGCTTGTTTGTAATAGTGGCACACCAGTCTCATTTCTATTTCACAAATGCCACTATTTTCAGAGCTAGTCTTTTACTGCTCCCCCCACTTTTCCCTCCCACTTCCTCTCTCCCCTTTTACTAAGAGATAAAACAGGGAGGAAAAAAAATGGCAGGGATTTTTTTCTAGTTGACGTACACAGACTATTTACTCCTTCCCTACAAAAGTATCAGGTTACACCAGTGTGTATATCAAACAGAAAGAAAGGAAACAAGTGAAAGACACCCACATACTTGAGAGACTCAGAAAGCGAGAGAGGGACCCAAAATGCCCTGTCCAGGATGGTAATGCCCCACCATTGTGAAATGCTGGTGTGACCGGTTTAGGCTGTGCCTTTAAGAAATGGACACTTTCTGAACACCCTGGCTGAATGTATTGAAAAACAAAGATATGCTAAACTGATTTCATTGGTAGATTGGTATAATGCGACTTTTAGTTTTGGGTTCAGGCTGTTTGGAGTCAGTCTGTTCTTCTCTGTCCTGTTGGCTGGCCTGTTTCTCTCTCTGAAGCAGCAGCTTGCTGGGCAAGAACGACCTTGCTAACCAGATAAGAAAACTAACTCTTGCATTCGCTTTGAACTAACAGAATTTATTTTCTCCTTAATTACCTTTTCTCTCTCTCTAACCCTTTTGGGAAAAAAGGGAGGGAGGGAGGGAGGGAGGGAGAAGGGGGATCACGGCCGGGGAGGGGCACCCCCACGTCCGGCTGTGGGTCTTCTGTATTACATACATTGCTGTATATTCCTGTATATATATTGTAAATATTGTAGATTTTTGTATATATTGTGTACATATTCATTGCATTCCATTTCTGCTTGTAAATATAGCTTTCATCTGCTTCTCTGGCTGAGTTAGCTGTGGATTCTTTTGTGTGTGGGGGGAACTTTCTCACCCTACCACAGCTGGAAATTCCTGATTTCTGGTAGTGAAGAATATCAGGGTTTTTTTTCAAACCACCACACCTGGTATTTACTGAGTGTGTCTTCTTATGCATTAGAAATTTGGAGCATAAGATGCTAAAATATTATTAGTTACAGTACCCTGACAGTGGCTAAAATATATCTTTTTTTTTTTTTCCACATCTAGAAACTGCCAACTGATTAGGAGTATTATGTGGGAAAAAATGACCTTTCAAGATAAATATGCACACAGTTTTGACTGATTAATTCTATTTAAAGCTATTTAAAATTCATTAAATCAAAATTAATTTTTAATTTTATGCTTGTAGTTAGGAGGCAAAATATACTATCAGCTATTACACACTTCACATTGCAAAGGCAATCATTCTGTCATCAAAAATGAGATAAATCAGGGCATGGTTTGGGTTTTTTATCTCTCTACACCTCTGGCAACAATTATCTCCATAAGGCACATCTGTTAGAGGTTTCTAGGCTTTCCGAGGCACGGAAAGAAGGCACTACTGTCCTATAATGACATTCTACTGCTGTTCTGGTATGACAGAAGCATGAGATATCTGATGGCTCAGATGTTAAAGACTTAGAAAGTGAGATATTCCTAAATTATTTTGTCTGGATACATTTTGCACAATTGCTCTGTTCTGTTAAAACCATATTTCAAAGAAATATTTCAGCAAAATATCCATTCCCAGATTAAATGCACATTGCTTAAATCTGGAGAATACAGAGATTTTGTTCATTTGCTGTTCAGCTATGCAGTAGACCTGAGAATGAGACAGGGTATTATATTCTACAGCTTGATTCCATGTATTCTGGCCTTCAAAACTGTTAGCAATTGAGAATCATCATAAAACAGAAGGATGAACAAAAGATTGCTTTCAATTTCAAGTAATGTAACTCGTACCTAAAAGCTTTGTTTTTCCTGTTCATCTAGAATTTGAACACCATTAGTTTCTGAAACATGAAAAGAATAAAAATCAGAATCCAAAGATCAGGAGATCAGGTTGTGTCTCCTCCACCCCTCTGACATCAGAGATCGATGAAGAAATATGTAGGAAGAGCCAAGGGGTCAATTCATGGTTCTGGGACTGGTGCTGTCCACAGGGCTTTGGGTTTTAGACTCACAGCTGGGTACACAGGGCTCCAGAGCTGTGAGTATCAAACAGGTTGAAGCTGTCTTAAAGGGGCATAAGGAGTCTGGGGCAGGAGTTGGCAGGGCCTGTTGACAGGGCTTTAAACTAGATTGCCTACGACACACAGAGGGGCAGCACAGCAGGGGCAGAGGGATAGAATACTAATAAGGGCTCTACATTTGCTGCCCTGAGGCAAGCCAGGGACAATGCACTAAGACACCCCAAGGGAATCAAGGGTGTTTCACCTAAGAGGGTGACATGGCCAGCACAGCTGAAGTGCCTCTATGCAAATGCACACAGCTTGGGCAACAAACAGGATTAATTAATGGCCACTGTGCTGCTGGAAAGCCATGACATAGTGGCTGTTACTGAAACTTGGTGGGATGATTCCCATGACTGAAACATAGGGATAGATAGCTACAAGCATTTCAGGAAGTACAGGCAGGGTAGGAGGGAGGAGGCATTGCTCCCTCTACAGAGTGACCAGCTGGAATCAGTGGAGCTCCACCTGGCCAAGGATGATGAGCTGGTTGAGACCATATGGGTGGAGATCAAAGGGAAGACAGGGGAAGGAAATGTTACTGTAGGGGTCTGCTACAGGCCACCTAACCAGCAGAATCAAGCAGATGAGGCCCTCCACAGGCAAATAGAAGTGGTTTCATGTTCACAGGCCCTGGTCCTCATGGGATTTCAACCACCCTGACATCTGCTGGAGGAACACAGCTAGGTACCAGGAACATCCTGGAATGCATAGATGACAATTTCCTCCTCCAAATGGTAGAGGAACCAACAAGAAAAGGTGCTATGCTGGACCTTGCTCTCACCAATAGGGAAGGGCTGGTGACCAATGTGAGGCTCAGGGACAGCCTTGGCTGCAGTGACCACAATGCACTAGAATTTAAGTTCCTCAGGGCAGCTATGAGGACATATTCCAAGCTTATGACCCTGGACTTGGATCACTTCAGGGAACTGCTGGCCAAAATATCTCAGGACAAAGCCCTAGAGGGAAGAGGGGCCCAGGACAGCTGGTCAGTGTCCAAGGATCATCTTCTCCATGCCCAAGAGCAAAGTACACCCACAAAGAGGAAAGCAGGAAAGAATGCTAGGAGACCTGCCTGGATGAGCAAGGAGCTCCTGGACACACTGGCACACATAAAAAGAAACTCTACAAGAGTGCAGCTAGAATAGGGGGCATATAAGGAAGTTGCCTGAGCAGCAAGACACCTGGTTAGAAAAGCTAAAGCTCAGTTAGAATTAAATCTAGCCAGGGAGATCAAAAGGAATAGCAAAAGTTTCTACAGGTACATCAATGGCAAAATGAAGACTAAGGAAGGTGTGGGCACCCTCAGGAAGGAAAGAGGTGAACTGGTGACAAGTGATGTGGAGAAGGTTGAGGTTCTCAATGACTTCTTTACCTTAGACTTCACTGGCAAGGGCTCCAGCTGCACTCCCAAAATCACAAAAAATTATGGCAGGGGCTGCAAGAAAGAACTGCCCATGGTGAGTGAGGATCAGGTTCATGACCATCTGAAGAATCTGAGAGTGACCAAGTCCATGGGACCCGATAGGATACACCCACAGGTGCTGAGGGAACTGGCAGATGAAGTTGCTAAACCACTCTCTATTATATTCCAAAAGTCATTGCAGTCTGGGGAGGTCCCCACTGACTGGAAAAGGGAAAACATAACTCCCATTTTCAAGAAGGGAAAGAGGGATGACCCAGGGAACTGTAGGCCAGTCAGTCTCACCTCTGTGCCTGGTAAGATCATGGAGCAGATCCTCCTGGAGGCACTGCTGAGGCAGAAGAATAATGAAGAGGTAATTGGGTACAATCATCATGGCTTCACCAAGGGCAAATGCTGCCTGACAAACCTGGTGGCCTTCTATGATGAGGTCACAACCTCAACAGACTAGGGGAGAGCAACCAATGTTGCCTGGATCTGAGCAAAGCCTTTGACACTGTCTCACATGACATCCTGGTCTCCAAGCTGGTCCAGTATGGGTTTGAGGGATGGACCATTCAGTAGATAAAGACCTGGCTTGATGGCTGCACCCAAAGGGTGGCTGTCAATGGGCCTATGTCCAAGTGCAGGCCAGTGACAAGTGGAGTCCCTCAGGGATCAGTCCTGGGACCAGTCTTGTTTAGCATCTTTGTTGGCAACATGGACAGTGGCATTGAGTGCACCCTCAGCAGCTTTGCTGACGACACCAAGCTGTGTGGTGCAGCAGACACGCTAGAGGGAAGGGATGCCGTCCAGAGGGACCTTGACAGGCTGGAGAAGTGGGGCCATGACAACCTCATGAGGTTCAACAAGACCAAGTGCAAGGTCCTGCATCTGGGTCAGGGCAATCCGAGGCACCGATATAGGCTGGGCAAGAACTGGCTTGAGAGCAGCCCTGAAGAAAAGCACCTGGGGGTGCTGGTGGATGAGAAGCTCAACATGAGCCACCAGTGTGTACTTGCATCCCAGAAAGCCAGTCACACCTGGGCTGCATCAAGAGAAGCATAGCCAGCAGGTTGAGGGAGGTGATTCTCCCCCTCTACTCCACTCTGGTGAGACCCCCACCTGGAGTATTGTGTCCAGGTCTGGAGCCCCTATTACAGGAAGGATCTAGAGGTGCTGGAACATGTCCAGAGAAGGGCCATGAGGATGATTTGAGGGCTGGAGCTCCTCTCCTATGAGGAGAGACTGAGGGAGTCTGGAGAAGAGAAGGCTCCAAGGAGACCTTATTGTGGCCTTCTATTATCTGAAAGGGGCCTACAAGAAAGCTGGTGAGGGACTTTTTAGTGTCAGGTAGTGATAAGACTAGGGGGAATGGATCCAAGATAGAGGAGGGTAGATTTAGATTAGACATTATGAAGAAGTTCTTCCCCATGAGGGTGGCGAGACACTGGAACAGATTGCTCAGGGAGGTGGTGGAAGCCCCATGCCTGAATGTTTTCACAGCCAGGCTTGATGTGGCTCTGAGCATCCTGATCTAGTGTGAGGTGTCCCTGCCCATGGCAGGCGGGGTGGCACTAGATGGTCCTTGGGGACCCTTCCAACCCTGACAATTCTGTGTAACTAAGCTTGACATTATCAGAACCTGTAATACATAAGAAGGTTTAAAACAAACAAACAGAAGAAACATTTTATAAATAATAAAATGAAGTGTCCTATTTTTTTCTTATGCTTTTCTTAAAGAATGCTGCCTGAAACCAAGACTTAATCCATATTTTTAAGTTTTGTAAAGGGATCTCCTACATCAGATTTCATAGAGTCACAGGATCATGGCATGGTTTGTATTGGAACAAACCTTAAAGATGATCTAGTTCCAACCCCTGTGCCACTGGCAGGGACACCTTCCACTAGACCAGACTGCACAAAGCCCCATCCAGCCTGGCATTGAACACTTCCAGGGATGCACTCACAACTTCTCTGGGCAACTTATTCTAGTATCTCATCACAGGAATATTTTTTTCCTTAGTATCTAATCTAAATCTACCCTCTTTCAGTTTAAAGCCACTACTCACTATTCTGTCACTATGCTCCCTGATAAAGAGTCCCTTCCCATCATTACTGTAGGCTCCTTTTAAGTAATGACAGGACACTAAAAGGTCTTCCTGGATCCTTTTTTCTCCAGGCTGAACACCCCAACTCTCTCAGCCTGCCCTCATAGAGGAGGTGCTCCAGCTCCTGATCATCTTGGTGGCTGTCCTCTGGACCTGCTCAAGCACGTCCATGTCCTAATGCTGAGGTCCCAGGACATACCTGTCCTTAGGTAGAAAATGGGAACAATCCTTACTGCTATATATACTGTCACTTTATATCTAATCTGTCTGCTCTGCTAATCTAGTGGAGTGTTCTAGTTCACTGTAGTTACTTTTCTGACTGTCCTGAGCTGTCATGTTCAGCATTACCAGACAGTCATGACAGACAGCAGGGGATCAGCAGCAGTCCACTGTGCAGTGCTAGGTGACCAGAGATGTAAATTAATTTTTTGGTACAGTAATTGACTGCTCTATACCAAACTGAATCAGGAGGTCCTATGTGTTTGAGCTTCTTTTTCATGAAGCTCAATTAACTTTGTCATCTATTTCTTTCCACCTCCAAAACATACTACTCATACAGACTAATTAAAAGTAAGCTGTCAGAGGACTTTGTAGTTAGCTCCGTAGTATGTAAGAAAGTCAAGGGCATACAAAGACTCAACCTTTGGCAGTGTTAAATGTCCAGCTTTGCTGCCTAAAGCAGGCATCTTAACATGTGATGATTGTTAATGTATGCTTTTGGTTTCCAGCTTTGTTTTATTTTTTCAAAACAGCTGAAAATCAACTGAGAGTAAGTTTTACTTATTATGCACAATGCATGACAAAATACACACTTTCCCACCAAACTAAAAAAGACTACTGTCAGCCAGAGGGAAGAGCACAGCACCTCAGTTCTTCCACAGAACATCCCATTCCATACAAACATTTCTTTAAGTGCAGTATTTGACCTATCTTACATAGAAGTGTAATAAATTGCAGAAGAGGTAAAGTATAGAATGAACAAAACCATCAAAGCCCACAATTCTGATTGTAGGTTTGATAAAGAAGAAGATTGATTCATATTCATTCAGCCCCAGGGTAGCATCCAAAAGTCTCCAAAAGGCTGGTCTGGGTGCAGGCAAACCTCAGGAAGTTTAATAAGGGTAAGTGCAGGGTCCTGCATTTGGAGAGGAATAACAACAGGCACCAGTACAGGTTACAGGCTGCCCTGCTAGAAAGCAGCTCCATGGAGAAAGAGCTTGGAGTGACGGTGGACAAAAAGTTCTCCATGGAACAACATTATGTGCCCTTGTGGCCAAGAGAGCAAATGGTAACCTGGGGTGCATCAAGAAGGGTGTGTCCAGCAGGTCTAGGGAAGTTCTTCTAGCTCTCTACTCTGCCCTGGTGAGACCACACCTGGAATACTGTGTCCAGTTTTGAGCTCCCCAGTTCAAGAAAAACAGAGAACTGATGGAGAGAATCCAATGAAGAGCCGTGAGGATGATTAGGGAACTTGAGCATCTCTCCTATGAATGGAGACTGAGATCCCTGGGGCTATTTAGTGTTGAGGAGACTGAGAGGGGATCTCATCAATGTGTATAAATATCTGAGGGGTAGGTCTCAAGTGGATGGGACCAAGCTCTTCTCAATTGTGCACAGTAATAAGACAAGAAACAAACTTGAACATAGAAGATTTCCCCTCAACATGAGGAGAAACTTCTTTACACTGAGGGTGACAGAGCACTGGAAAAGGCTGCTCAGAGAGGTTGCGGAGTCTTCTTCTCTGGAGACTTTCAAAACCCACCTGGATGCATTCTTGTGCAGACTACCCTAAGTGATCCTACTTTGGCAGGGGGACTGGACCCAATGATTTCTTGAGTTCCCTTCCAACCTCTAATGTATTGTGATACCTCAGATGATCAACCTGAACTCTGCATTGGATGAAATCTTGATTATAGCAAACACATTTGAGATCAACAACAAAAAAAAGTATCTCCAAATGAGAAGTGAATAAGCAGGGTATCCAGAAGAACTACTTTTTCTTACATAGTCCATGTATCCTGACTCACAAGAAAGAGCCCTTAACACAGACTACACACTGCGAGACTAAAATACAAAAGCAGCAATTTTGGCAGGTTCCACTGTGATTATTTTTTTACACTCGTAACAGCAGGTTGCAGTGCCTCCTGCAGCTCAGCCCTGCAGTTCACATTCCAGGATGAAAAGCTGGAAATGAATTAATGCACCCTAATATAACCAAATCACATCGATGGAAGTTACTATTGAATAATGAAAAAGGATACAAAACAATTAGTATAAACAATTAGTATAAATAAATTTATATCAGAAATAGGTGCATGTCACAAAATTTTCCTGAGTTCCAACAGAAATTTACCAGCTTCACATAGCCAAATAAGCCATTGCTTTAAATTCCATTTTGGTCAAGAAAATGGAAGTAGTCTTCTTTAAACCAACATAAAATTACAGAACTATAAGGATTAAAAAGTTATAGAGATACTAAAAGGTACACTTCGGCCCTCCCCTGTAGTGTAATGAAGTCAGGAGACAACATAATTCTTCAGCAAGAAGCCATTGCATGCCATTTCTGATATGCACATTTTGAAATATCATTATGCCAATATCATCGTAAAAAGGGTGGAATGAAGTTACCACAAGGAGTTTTTACAGTGGGAAATGACAAAAGAAGCCTCAAAACCAAACCTCATCTTTCTCTTATTTTATGGAAGGTTATTTCTCTCTTACATGCTCTCTTTTCTAAACTTCAATGCAACTTTTCTCCATGTACACAGCACTAGAAAACTTGGTGTTTACTGATAGTCTCCAGTGCAGTGCAACTTTAAAACTGCAGACACTGGCCCTACTGTGAGCTAGATTATATCATGAAGTACTATTACTGTTCCTTCCCACTAGAAAAGTCCAACAGCTTTAACTATAAATGCACAATACATCACACTAAATTACTTACAAAGGAAGCAGCGTGTCTCCTAATGTGATGCAATAACAGACCATTTGAAAGTTTCCATAACTGTGAATACAATGAACTCTTTCCAGTTCTCTTTCATTTATTTATCAGTAATAATTTTCCAGTATTTTCTATAGCCCACAGAGGCCTTGCAAAGTCAATTGCTCTTTTTAATAGAAAAATAACATTTCTGAGATATTTGAATTATGTCAGGAGATAAGTAATTCACAGACTACTTTAAGACTGACACATATATACCCAGAGATGCAAGGAGATTAAATCTTGTGGCTACTTGAGGGATGAACCCATTCTGTGTCAATCTTCCTCCATTTGTTTCTGGAGACTGACAATGTGCAGTGCTCACGAGTCAGAAATGCATCAATCCTTCAGAGAAACAGGACAGAAAGCTTTCATTTGCATTCACTTAAATAGATGAGATCAGCAATGAAACCCATTGGAAATGAACACTTCTGGGGATGCTTTTTTATTACCTCTGCAGTGATAAAGGATGGCATTTACAGAATGGTCCTCTGAAAAGCAAGAGCACAAATCATTGCAGTGTGTAGGTATTAATACTGTTATGTTGTACTGCATCTAGCTTCTCTACTCTTCTGAAATCAGAATTAGAACTCATAGCTCTAATTTACAATAAGTCTGAGTGCTTACCTGGCTGAATAGTGTTATATGCACTAATGCTGGCCAATGGCCAACATTTTGGGTTGAAAATATTGAGCAAGCTTAATATTTTGTTTCAATTTATGTTTGTAGGTAATGGATTCACTGCATAGCTCAAGTCAGGTAAATGAGCTGGAGTATTTCCTAAAATGGTTTCCTAGGCAATAAACTTGCATGGCTTCCTGTTCTTCCCTTTGGGGTTTTTTCCACTTCTTGAAAAACATACTAAAAAAATATTCCAGTCTTTGTAATTTTTAAAAAGGCCACCATTTTGAAAGGGAGAAGTCTTTAATCTTATCTGATGATATATTTAGGAAATAACGTGGGTCTGAAGACACACTGAGTGGGTCTACCACTTAAAGTAGATTTCTATAATATAATCACACCTCTTTTGAAGACAGTAGCATGTTCATTTCTGTTATTTTAGATGTCAGGCCTTGATTTTAGTTCTTTATATTGTCCCCAAGAAGTATTACATTGCAAATTACATTAATGCATTGAAAATTTCCCATTCACTAGTTACTGGACATTTTTTCAATCTGGGCTTTCCAGTGGTTGCTGTCAATTCACACGCTTTTGCAATCCTATTTCTTGGGTTTCCTTGCTTTTGCAGTCAACTTAAATACATATTAACCTAATCTTAACTAGATTTGAAGGGGGAAGGGGCTGAAAGCAGGAACTAACTCAGAAGGTACCTTGGGAAACAGCCCTTAAAAACAAAGGGGTCCAGGAGGACTGGACCTACTTCCAGAAAGAGTTCTTGAAGGCACAGGAACAGGCTGTGCCAATGTGCTGGAAGATGAGCTGCTAGGGCAGACAGCCAGCCTGGATGGGCAATGTGCTTCTGAATGAATTAAGGAGGAAAAAGAGGGTGTATCATCTTTGGAAGGAAGGAGAGGTTAGCCATAAAAAGTTTAAGGATGTTGCTAGGTTGTTTAAGGGTTGCTAGGAAAAAAAATAGAGAGGTAAAAGCCCATTTAGAGCTTAGACTGGCTGCTTCTGTGAAGGACAACAAAAAATGCTTTTACAAATATATTAAAGGCAAAAGGAGGGGCAAGGACAACCTCCACTCCTTAGTGGACATGAAGGGGAATATTGTAACAAAAGGTGAAGAAAAGGCAGAGGTACTTAACACCTTCTTTGCCTGAATTTTTAATAGCAAGATAGGTTGTCTTCCAGACAACTGGCCTCCAGAGCTGAAAGATGGAGTCAGGGAGCAGTATAGTTCCCCTGTAATCCAGGAGGAAGCAATTAGAGACCTGCTCAGTCACTTGGATCCCCACAAGTCCATGGGACCAGATGGGATCCATCCTAGGTGCTGAAAGAGCTGGCAGATGAGCTGGTCAAGCCACTCTCCATCATTTTTCAACAGTCCTGGTGTGACCGGTTTAGGCTGTGCCTTTAAGAGAAGGACACTTTCTGAACACTCTGGCCGAATGTTTTGGTATATGAATGAAAACAACGATATGCTAATCCAATTTCATTGGTGGAACCCGGCTGTAGGTTTTTGTTTAGTCTTTCAGTCGGGGGGGCAGTCAGTCGTCTTCTTCTTCCCCCTGTACTGTGAGCTGGCTCGTTTCTCTCTACAATTCTTGCTAACCAGATAAAAGAAAACTAACTTTTGCATTCGCTTTGAGCTTTAACAAGTTTTCACCCTTTTAATTACCTTCCTTTCTCTTTCTCTCTAACCCTTTTGGGAAAAAGGGGAGGTAGGGAGGGAGAAGGGAGGGGCAGGCGAACCCCCCTGGCTGCAGGGGGGGGGGTTGGGGAAAGGTTTCCTGTATTACATACTTTGCTGTATACTTCTGTATATATTGTAAATATTGTATATTTTTGTACATATTCATTGCATTCCATATCTGCTTGTAAAATACAGCTTTCATCTGCTTCTCCGGCTGAGTTAGCTGTGGAATTCTTTTTGTATGTGGGGGAACCTTCCTACTCCACCACATATTTTTAATTGGCGGTCCAACGTGGGGCTTGTGGATAATTGCTGTCCAGAAGCTGGGCTAAAAGGTTGCTTGATTTATTGCCTGCTCGAGTCGGAGTTGCAAACATGAAAGTGTTTTGGCTTTTAGAGCGTTTGGTCTTTTCAGTTTGTTCAGTACTGGTCTACAAGTACTTCATGGGAATGATTTTCGATCGCTTAGGCAGATACTTGATGTATAAATTGTATTTATGGTTTTTAAGATTCAGCTTCTTTACGACCGGTGCCTGGGATTCTTTTGGCTTAACAGATACGGGAATGTGACCTCCAGCACTCTGCCCATAGAGATAAAGGAGTTTAAGATCCCGGTCGGCGAAAGGGTTGTTTTAAGTGATGGCTGGGATCCAAAGGTGATTTATGTGATGTGTTTAAATCTGCTGCTGGTGATGGTGATTGCGTACTTGTTATATGCTCTCTATCGGAAGGAAAAAGTGTCTAAAGCGTGCTTTGTAATTAGCGTAGATCGAAACGCAGAAAGCGCAGCTCTAACTCTACCCCAGAGGTATCTAGTGATGAGGAAAATGCAGAATCTGTATCAGTTAACGACAAGGCTAAAAAGTCCATCGGAAAGGCTGCTCTGAACGGTGCTGTTGGTGGCTCTGGCAATCAGCCAGTGGCAGTGGCAGCTCCTAACATGGCTTCCACACCCTCGGCAGCCATTAATGGGGCAAAGCCATTTCCTCCTTCTTCTTCGGCAGGACCGGAAGTGTCCTCCACAGCAGCTGATTCGTCTCAAAACCTGTCAGCTTCTATTAAGCCAGCTGTAAATCCAAACACAGCTCCAGTTAAGCAGGTAGCTGTTCTAAGTACGAGAAGTGGAAAGGGCAAAGCTGATCCAGATGCTGATGGGGGAGAGCAGCAGGATCCTGGTGAGGGAACTTCTGCTCAAAGAGACCCTGCTGAGTTGGAGGAAAAGGTTTGTCTTAAAGATATAGCTGAGTTATTGAGATCATCACTGGATGGAGATGCAGGGCAAATTGCTGATAGCAGAACAGCTAAAGGTGGTACTCCTGACCTTAAGCAGATTCTTAGGAGAGTGACAGTAAGATTACTGGGACAAGAACTTCAGGAAGATGAGGCAGAGGAGAAGGAGTCAGATGACATTGAAAGCTGTTCGTCACCCAGGGAGGAATTGAGGAATGTGCGTAAAGATTACATCAGAGCAGATAAGGAGCCAATCCTAGCTTGGCTTGGTAGATGCTATGATACAGGTGCTCCAGCTCTGGTAGTTGGAGACAAGTCAGCAGCCCAACTAGGAACTCTCTCAAAGGATAATGGAATAGATAGACATCTAGGCAGGACTCTCGGCAAGGTTACTCTGTGGATACGCCTTTTAATGGCAACTCTCATGAGATATCCTTCCCGAGATGATCTTCCATGGAATGCTAAACCCTGGACTACCATAGATGAGGGAATCAAGCATCTGAGAGAATTTGCTGTTAGAGAGGTACTCTATGGTGGCCATGAGACTCTGAATCCTGATGAAATTCCTGTAGGAACTGGTCTTGCTAAGAAGCTCATCAAACTTGCTCCTCCTAATTATGCAAATATTCTGGCAAGCAGAATTGCGGCAAGAAATTTTGGTGGTGCTTCTCCTACGGTTGGCCAATTCACTGATCAGATGAGACAATTGGAGGATAGCATGACACGTGTTTCTTTGGTTTCAGCCATTGAAACTCTGTCTGGAAAAATTGAGAATTGCATGAAAGAGCTGAAGGATGAATTTAAAAATACATTCTCCCAATTGGCACAAAGAGATAATTCCAATTCTTCCTCCAGATGGATACAGGTTTCCTCTGTGAGGAATAGACGTCCTCCAAGGATGTCATTCCAAAACAGGTCATTCCAAAACAGGTCATTCCAAAACAGATCCAACCAAAACAGACCACCAAGGCAGTCACGTGCAAGTATCTGGATAACTCTGCGTGATCAGTTTGGTGAGAACATGAACAGATGGGATGGTCAACCAACTGCTAATCTTTTCAGGAGACTGAGGGAACTGCAAAGTGGCAGAACCCGAGGTAACAATACCAGAAGGGTAGCTGTTACTTCTACAGTTCCCCAGGACAACTCTAATAGCTCCAACAGTGGCTCCAGTTCTAACACCGCACCATGTGCTCATTGCACATGTGGGCATGTTCCCCATAACTAGGGGTGCCCTGCCTCCCGCCAGGGGGAGGAGAGGGGTAACAGAGATAACAGAATCTATTGGGATGTGTACATCCAGTGGCCTGGCATTTCACAATTTCAGAAGTACAGGGCCTTGGTTGACACAGGGGCTCAGTGCACCATAATGCCATCAAATTATCAGGGATCAGAAGCTATAACTATTCTGGGAGTCACTGGTGGATCTCAAGAGTTAACTAAGGTGGAGGTTGATATAAGTTTAACTGGTAAACAATGGAGGAAGCATACAGTTGTGACCGGACCTGATGCACCTTGTATTTTGGGAATTGATTTTCTGAGAGAAGGGCGTTTCAAAGACCCTAGAGGTTACAAATGGGCTTTTGGAGTAGCATCTGTAGAAACTGATGGACAAAAGCTGAAGCTGTCTGTTAGACCTGAGCTTTCTGATGAATCTGCAGTTGTGGGACAACACAAGATTCAGGACATTAAATTGCCGGTTGCTTCTCAGACTGTGCATCACAGACAATACAGAACCAACCGTGACTCTTTGTTGCCCATTCAGAATCTGATTCGTCAGTTGGAGAGTCAGAAAGTCATCAGCAAAACTCATTCACCTTTCAACAGTCCAGTGTGGCCTGTGCAAAAGCCGAATGGAGACTGGCGTCTGACAGTCGACTACCGAGCCCTGAATGAAGTAACTCCACCTATGAGTGCAGCAGTACCAGACATGATGGAACTGCAGTATGAGCTGGAATCCAAAGAGGCCAAATGGTATGCTACCATAGACATTGCTAATGCTTTCTTCTCTATTCCCATAGCAGAGGAATGCAGGCCTCAGTTTGCTTTCACCTGGAGAGGAATCCAGTACACTTTCAACAGGTTGCCCATGGGCTGGATCCACAGCTCAAGCATCTGTCATGCAGTGATCCACGATGCTCTGGAGGAAGGTGGTGCTCCAGAACACATCCAGTTCATTGATGACATCATCGTCTGGGGTAAAACTGCTGAGGAAGTCTTCGAGAAAGGTAACAAAATCATTGACATTCTTCTGAATGCAGGTTTCGCCATCAAGCGAGACAAGGTGAAAGGACCTACCAGAGAGATCCAGTTTCTGGGAGTGCGGTGGCAGGATGGACGCCGACACATTCCAGTGGATGTGGTAAATAGAGTCTCTACCATGGCAAATCCCATGAACAAGCAAGAAACTCTACGTTTCTTGGGGATAGTGGGATTTTGGAGGCTGCACATTCCTGGATACAGTCAGATTGTGAAACCTCTGTATGATGTGACTCGAAAGAGAAACCATTTCCACTGGGGACCTGAACAACAAGCAGTCTTTGACCAGATAAAGCAAGAGGTAGTGCAAGCAATGGGTCTGGGACCTGTCCGAGATGGTCCAGACATTAAGAACATTTTGTACACGGCTGCAAGTGACAATGGTCCAACCTGGTGCTTGTGGCAAAGAGCTCCAGGTGAAACACGTGGACGACCTCTTGGTTTCTGGAGTCGAGGTTACAGAGGTTCAGAGGCCAACTATACTCCAACAGAGAAAGAGATTCTAGCTGCCTATGAAGGAGTAAAAGCAGCTTCTGAAGTAATTGGAACTGAATCACAACTTCTCTTAGCTCCCAGATTACCAGTTTTGAATTGGATGTTCAAAGGCAAAGGTTCCACACCACATCATGCAACAGATTCCACCTGGTCTAAGTGGATGGCTCTGATAACACAGAGAGCTCGAATGGGAAATCTTGAAAGACCTGGTCTGGTGGAGGTGATCTCAAGTTGGCCTGAAGGTACCAACTGTACTAAACCTCCAGAGGAGAGAGTAACTCGTGCCGAGGAAACTCCTCCTTACAATGACCTATCTGATGATGAAAAGAAATATGCTTTGTTCACAGACGGTTCCTGTCGTCTTGTCGGGAACAAGCGAAGGTGGAAGTCTGCAGTGTGGAGTCCAACACGCCGAGTTGCAGAGGCAAAGGATGGAGAAGGAGAATCCAGTCAGTTCGCAGAGGTAAAAGCTGTCCAGCTAGCTCTCGACGTAGCTGAACGTGAGAGATGGCCAAAGCTTTATCTCTACACCGACTCGTGGATGGTAGCCAATGCTCTGTGGGGTTGGCTAAAGAACTGGAAAAAGAATGGTTGGCAGAGGAAAGGAAGCCTATTTGGGCAGCAGTTGCAGGATTCAAACCCATGACCTCAGCACTCACAGTCTCATGCCCTACCAACCGAGCCACACATCTGCTTCTCTGGCTGAGTTAGCTGTGGAATTCTTTTTGTGTGTGTGGGGGGGGGAACCTTCCTACTCCACCACACCTGGCTCACTGGAGAGGTCCCAGATGACTGGAAACTGGCCAAAGTGATGCCCATCCACAAGAAGGGCCGGTTGGATGAGCCAGGGAATTACAGACCTGTCAGCCTGACCTCAGTGCCAGGCAAGATTATGGAATAGGTCATCTTGAGAGCAATCACACAGCACTTAAAGGATGGCCAAGGGATCTGGCCCAGCCAGCATGGACTCAGGAAGGGCAGGTCCTGCTTCACCAACCTGATCTTCTATGATCAGGTGACCTGCCTGGTGGATGTGGGGAAGGCTGTGGATGTAGTCTACCTGGACTTCAGCAAGGCCTTTGACACCGTCCCCAACAGCAAACTCCTGGCCAAGCTGGCAGCCCGTGGCTTGGACAGCAGCACTCTGTGCTGGGTTAGGAACTGGCTGGAGGGCCGAGCCCAGAGAGTGGTGGTGAATGGTGCCACATCCAGCTGGCAGCCAGTCACTAGTGGTGTCCCCCAGGGATCAGTGCTGGGCCCCATCCTCTTCAGTATCTTCATTGATGATCTGGATGAGGGGATTGAGTCCATCATCAGTAAGTTTGCAGATGACACCAAGCTGGGGGCAGGTGTTGATCTGTTAGAGGATGGAAGAGCTCTCCAGAGGGACCTTGACAGGCTGGAGAGATGGGCAGAGTCCAAGGCCATGAGATTTAACACATCTAAGTGCCAGGTTCTACACACTGGCCACAATAACCCCATGCAGTGCTATAGGCTGCGGTCGGAGTGGGTGGATAGCAGCCAGGCAGAGAGGGACCTGGGGGTACTGGTTGATAGTAGGCTGAACATGAATCAGCAGTGTGCCCAGGTGGCTAAGAAGGCCAATGGCATCCTAGCCTGTATCAGGAACAGTGTGGCCAGCAGAAGCAGGGAAGTCATTGTGCCCCTCAGCACTGGTTAGGCCACACCTTGAGTACTGCGTCCAGTTCTGGGGCCCTCAATTTAAGAAGGACATTAAGACACTTGAACGTGTCCAGAGAAGGGCAACGAGGCTGGTGAGAGGCGTTGAGCACAAGCCCTGTGAGGAGAGGCTGAGGGACCTGGGGTTGCTTAGCCTGGAGAAGAGGAGGCTCAGAAGAGACCTTATTGCTGTCTACAACTACCTGAAGGGAGGTTGTAGCCAGGTGGGGTTGGTCTCTTCTCCCAGGCAACCAGCAACAGAACAAGAGGATGCAGTCTCAAGCTGTACCAGAGGAGGTTTAGGCTGGATGTTAGGAAGAAGTTCTATACAGAGAGAGTGATTGCCCATTGGAATGGTCTGCCCGGGGAGGTGGTGGAGTCACTATCACTGGAAGTGTTTAAGAAGAGACAGGATGAGGCACTTGGTGCCATGGTTTAGTTGATTAGATGGTGTAGGGTAATAGGTTGGGCTTGCTGATCTCAAAGGTCTTTTCCAACCTGGTCTGGTCTGGTCTGGTCTGGTCTGGTCTGGTCTATTCTATTCTATTCTATTCTATTCTATTCTATTCTATTCTATTCTACTCTCATCTAATCTCCCTCACATTTAGTAAATACCATGTAATTAAGCATAACTCTCTCTTTGTGAAACCTTTCAGGTCTAGCTGTACCCTTTTTATCTGAAATTCCCACAATCCTTCTAGCTTTCTGATAGCCAGTGTAAAAATGTTTATACCAGCATGGTGTACATTTCTGCATGTATCCTTTCTTCCCCTTATTATTCTGATGAATTGCTGCTCCACTTTCTCTCTTCTGTTTGTCATAGTGACAGAACATAAATTCAAAAAATTAGTTGGAGAAAACCAACATAAGTTTTCACAAAAGTTACATAAAATATTATATAAAAAATTCCAGTATTATAAAGTTGAGCATCTCAGTACATTCAGAAGAAAAGCACTACTGTTTCCACTATTAATAAAGGAAAAGGGAACAGTTTCAGAAAGAATAAGGATTCTAATTATATATACCTAGTTGGCAATTTTAAATTATTGTCATTTATGGCCATTAAGACACTTTTGCTGCAAAATTCAGAAAGTAGAAACATTAAAATGTTTTAAAATTGGATTGATTATTCCTTTCCTGAAGCTCAGATACTTTAAATTATGTGTGCTTAAGCTGCAGTAATAAACACACTGCTCTAAGATAAATGGTAAACAAATACCCCAAATCACCATCTAGGGTAATGAAAATAAGGCAGGAATAAAGGTTATATGATGTTGGTTAAAGAGGAAAGTAGCTATTATTTTCTGTACTAAACATAATTGCATACATTTATCTGTTCTGTACTCACGTTGTGCTGCATACTGTGAAAGATAGGAATAGATGGATATGTAAAAGATGCTAAGGTAGTACAGTAAAAATATTTTATAGGATAATTTGGGATGAGCTCTATAAGAAACAAATCACAAAGTCAGAGCTCAGGTATATCATGCGTACCAATATACGACAGTAAAGTTTTTATATATTTCCATCCTACTGTTTTATGTCAAACAGTTAATAGGGAAGAACTATATTAGAAATGGTTTTGAAGTTTAAAGATGTTTCATTAGTAGTACCTTTTCTTATATTACTTCTAGCATAAAACTAGCAACTCTGCTAACAGAAGTGTAATCTCATCAACAAAAAAATTGCCAATATTTACATACCTTTTCAAAACATAACCAAAATAAGGTAGTAGCCTTTTATACATCACCACACATCTATGGACAAACTGATGTGAAGCTAAAGCTTCATATTCCAGTACCTCACAAGAGGGCCTGCCTGTTTTCCTACCAGGAACACTGCCATCAAGAGATGAAACAATCTTCCCCAAATTGCCCACAAGGCCTTCCCACTTGCTGCAAATTATCCTGCAGTTCTCTAGCCTCTTGCAGATCTGACAGCTACTTGGTTAGACACAAGAACATCAGAAAACGAGGATGTCAACAGTTAATACAGAAGCTCATCACCCAATGAGAGAAAGGAACCATAAGCAGAAGACAAAGACTGCTCACAAGCAGGGAGGATGATCTGCAAGGCAACATAGTTTTTTCACTCTCCTCCTCTTTCTTTAATAGGTAAGGAAAAGGAAAGATTAGAAAGAACATCTAGTTTCCTACTGTTGTAACACTGCAATGGGCCAGAAATGCTGGATAGAAATAGGATTTCAAAGAACTGGACTTGTCTGGGAAAGGCAGAGGTGTAAGCAGGAAAAGTGACTTGAACTAGTAACAAGAAAAGCAGCACAAAAAGAGCAAAACACTGATAATTCATTCTGGAACAGCACTGGACACTGGACTCAGGAATGGGAGTCACTTCCATACTTCTGTGGATGGAAGGTGCAAGCATCTCACACTAACTCTGATGTTCCCACAAGACAATAAGGATTTTGTGTGTATGCGTGTGCACACACGTGAAAGAAAAAAAGGAAGAAAGAACAGAGAGAATAAATGAGAGAGGAAATGAGAGTGACAGAGAATGGGAGGGAAAATGCTGGCTCATGGAAAGTCAATGTCGTCATTTTGAGTAAATCAATGAAGTCAGTGTTGTACCTGAAGAAATAACAACCTGCTCTGTACATGAAGAAAGTGAAAGCAATTTAATTTGTGGAACAGGTACTTTTGATGATTTATTCAGTCTAAATGAGGAGAAAATTTGTATTGCTCATTACTGAGATTTTTTCCCCTAAACACTTCACATTCATTTCTTCAACAGCCTCTCAGAGTTCATAAGAAAGGCTCTAAAAATTCTAAATTCATTGAGGGTTGCTCCAATGAAATAGCTAAGGAATTATATACCTAACTGTTGCTTCAATAGCTCCTAAAATAATTGTCTTACTTCTCTTTAAGCCTGCACTGGTGCTATTTTTCAGGATGAACAGTGTTATTTTCTTACAGGGGGCCTTTGCTCTCATAATGCAACAACTCTGTTCTTTTTATTTTTTCTTTCACCACTTCTTCCCATCGAAGACACTCCTAACAGGAGTGTTTCTGTGTCTCCTAGAGTATGAAGGGTCATGGGTGACGAAAACTGTAATCAGATATAAAGCATTTAAGTTTCCTTCTCACATTTTCAATTAAAATGAGTAGGAAAAGCTTTAAAATAAAAAATAAAAGAAGGAAGAAACCCAGAACAGTTTACTAAATAGATGTGTGACCTTGATAATTACAAATATTAATGTATTACATATGACATTTTAGATACTTGCAAAAAAATTAAATATCAAGACTAAAGCAAAGAAATTATAATGAAATCATAATTCCACCTTTCCACTGAAGGGGCATATTTGGTATGCAATTTGGTATTTTAAAATATATTTGCAACACTGAAGTTTCCAGCTCTTCCTTTATGATTTTATTTTCTGGACACAAAACATTCAATGTTAAAGAATGATCCACATATACTCTGTCCCTCTTTCCCATTTCTTAATCCAGTATTAAAAGAATAGAATGCTAATCACTTAAAAGCAGAATGGAAATGTGTTACTTGGTGGGTTTGAAGGTCTAATTTATTAATGCTGTCAGATCTTGATCTGCCAGAACAATTAATGAATAATGTGTCCTCAAACAGATATGGAAAACCTGGCCCCAGTTTAATTCTATACTAAATACGGCTACACGGTACTTTCTGCATTCATTATGGGCATATAACACCACAAACCCTGGACAAATTTACTTAACATGTAGAGTCTCTGTTATCACATACAGTGAGTCTGCAGCCATCCAAAAGAAACAAGAGTGAGCAGTACTGTTATCCACTTGTTTCACCAAGTCCATGTTACTGGCACAACAGATGGTATCTCTAGAGTTCCTTTATTACTGTAATGTGCCTAAGTATTCCTCAGCTAGATTTTTCTGTTTTGAAGAAATATAACACACACCTCTTCCAGCTTTACAAGCAAGAAAAGATCCACAGGCTGATCAAATATTGACCCAAAATACTGATTTAAACACAGACATAAAATCATTTTCTCGCTTTGAATTTCACACAGGATGATTGATCCAGTCAAGATGTCTGTGAGCAAATCTCTCCAAACAGTGTTTATATATGCAAATGTTGGCTTGAATGTACTCTGTCACCCACAAAACTGCAGAAAACCAAAGATGTTCCTGTGAGAGATTCGGTATCCTATATATCAAACTGTAGGTTGCACTGAAAGGCCCTGCTTGTTGTGTGTGTCAAAAGACCTGCTCTAATCTTAGTGTTCATGGGTTTATAACAAGCACATGGAGGGGAGGGGAGTGCCAACGTGAGGGGATTTTGGCTGGTTAGGGACACATTTTGCACTGTGACACCTGGTTTCTCCCTCGTATATTCAGTAAACTGACAGGGAAATAGAAGAAATGCTGGTGGTTCTATTGTACTGAGTTGTGTTTAGAGAGTAAGAAAGCTGCCATACATTTTGGTACACAGGGTCCTTCTTTGATAAAATGTAATGTTCTGTTGGTCAAATATGTGATTTCTGCTAAAAATCCCATTGCTCACTAATAACAATTGTATTAGCAATACCCTACTTTCAGAAATACATAAAATCTGACAGATACAAAACTTAGACCTATTGTCACACAGTGCTCTTGCTGTCCTTGAGCTTCTCCCACAGTTGCAGTGGAAAGTGCCTTAAGTAGAACTGGGTGCCCTCTGGATTGACCTCTAATTGTTTACTACTCAGAAACCCTTCCACAATGAAGCATGCCCTTTCCATGCTAATATTACTTGCAGCACTATTTTTCCTCTACTGCTTCTCTTTTCCCTCCTCTGAAAAGATGATCATCTGTGTTACTACTCCAGTTATGCCATTCCTTTTCACTAATTTTCAGTTATGCTCATCGGTTCCCATACTAGAGCTTAGCAATGCTTCTACTGATATGTGTTTGTTTGTTGAATGTATGTATAATTATTTTAGGAAAACACCTATTTGGATGGATGCAGTCAAAGCCAAACTGGCATAAAACATATGCTCCAAGCTTTGAGCCTATGCTCCCATCAAATGCAAGCTAATTCTGATTTAGAAGATGTCTGAGCACAGCACTGCACAAAAGCAAAAATATTCTGCTACTAATCACATACTTTGTCCTTTTCTGTGTCAGATAAATCTATTGTCTACATTTACCTCACAGAGGAAACACTGTCAAAAAGAAATGGTACTGGATTAGGAAACAAGACTTAATTCCATCCCTTTTTTGCTACTGACTGTGAACAAGCCAGACTACTGATTCCCTCCAAGTCATGTTTTATTAATTTACAGTGTAAGTTCTGTAAGGCTGGGAATACCTCTTACAAACTCTCTGCAAAGACTTTCTTCACACAAGGGAGTTCTCACTTCTCCAAGAAACAGCAAGTCTGTACTAATGTAATACTGCATCTATTACCAGTAGTAAAGTACAAATGATTTACATTGAGCAAAATTGGTACAAAAAAATAATATGTATTTTGCTTCCAGAAGCCTTGTTAACTGCATTTTACCATTCCTGAAGACAAAGGAGATACTGGTTTAAACCATCATCTCCTGTTACAATACCTCAGTGTTCCTGATACACAGCTACCTCCTGTTCCTTTGGTGATTCTGTTAAGAGTGAAAGAACAGTATTGTAAGACTGCTGCAAGAAAGTCCTACCACTGTTCTCATATACTTATGGCACCCTTCTGAAAGAATTCCTATTCTGAGTATATATTAATTAATTACTTCTATTCATTCCAATGTGAGCTGTAATCAGCAGGGAGCCCTTCATCATTCTTATAATAGCACCCTTAAAGTGACACCATTTGCTGTGCTTTCAGGAAGCAGCTTATTGCTTTCATTCCTTCTTATGAGATCTGCATTTACAGGTTTCATTTTTCATCCACTCATTACCAATCTTTCCTTACTATGGCTCTAATTCAGTAGTTGCCCTTTAGTCACTAGTTCAGATACTGATTTCTGTGCACAACTGAATCAGTGTCTAATCTTCCTCTCTTTTTCAAGCACAAAGCACTTTTCTAAGCTACCAAATTAAATATGTCCACACATTTCACTTCTATCCCTTCTACAATTTTTAAAATGTTCTTGTTTATATCAAATTACTTATTTAAGATCTCAGCTTGGTACTTTCCTTCTTATACTAATTAGTTTTTAATGTTTGCCCATTTTAGCTTTTTAGATCCTAAGTAGCTGTCGAGACAAATCTAGTTGTTCAGTGAGCCAATAAAGTTTGCTATTCTTTGGTATTTCCTCTATCCCTGCCCTATACTCCTGCAATTCTTGCAGCTTTTCCCATGTATTCTATAATCTCATTATCTCTAATACTATCAGCTCTCCCTCCTGACCTCTAGATTCTCCCACAGTATCTTAGGCAAATAAGTTCCAAATTAACTTAAGAAAAATGGAATGACAAAATGGTCTTACCAGAAAGTCTACATTACCATAAACTGAAGTAAGTTAAAAGCATCAGCTGAGTATATATGTATGCTGTGTTTACTTATTCTGCATGCAAATCCATAGGTCTAGAAAACAAGAGCTAGCTAACTTGCTTGCATGTGATATTAACTCTGAATTTACAAATGCAACACGAATGCCAGCAGTTAGTATCTCACTGGCATTCAAGGTTTACTAGTATTCAGCTGCTTACGCAAAAAGCTCCTAAAAGCCTACCACAGGAACTCAAACACTCAAATTCTCAACTGTTCTAGTGCTGAGAAATAAACACATATACACAAATATCCAATCTAAATCTGCCCTCCTTCAGATTAAAGCCATTTCCCTCTCATCCTATCACTACAAACCCTTGAAAAATGTCCCTTCCCAGCTTTCTTGTAGGCCCCCTTCAAGTACTGGAAAGCTGCTATAAGGTCTCCCTGGAGCCTTCTTTTCTCCACACTGAACAGACACAGCTCTCTCAGCCTGTCCTCATAGGGGAGGTGCACCAGCCCTCTGATCATCTTTGGGGTCCTCCTCTGGACCTGCCCCAGCAGTTCAATATCCCTTTTATGTTGGGGGCATCAGAACTGGACAAAGTACTCCCAGTGGGGTCTCATGAGAGCAGAGTACAGGAGCATAATCACCTCCTTCATCCTTCTGGTCACACCTCTTTTGGTGCATCACAGGGAACAGCTGGCTTCTAGGCTGCAAGCACACATTGCCAGCTCATGTTGAGTTTTTCATCAACTGTGGGTTCAGTGCAGACTGCATTTGAATCCAGTCATCTCTCTCCATTTCTGCCTCCCTTATACTATGCAACTTTTTGATTGTCTCCTGCAGCTCAGCCACCTGCTGCAGGAGGTCCTCCATCTGAGCACATCTTTTGCAGACAAGTTTATCCCCCATCTCCACCCCCAGAGAAGGGCTGAGGTATTGCCCCAAGCTCAAGGTATGCACAGCTGTTTGTACCTTTGGCAGCTCCATCAGGGTGGAGACATTGGTCGCCGCCAGGATGAGCAATATGGACTCCCCTGCCAGGGAGTGGACTGCAACACCTACTCACAGTCCAGTACTCACCAGGCTGCCTGAGGGGTCAGTGAGGACTGAATGTCTTACCTGTAGTGTTGAGACTTAAGACACATAAATACAGAAATATATAGATTAGATGATGTGAGACAGGTTTTGAACTTCCTATCTGCTTTAGAAGCAGAGAGTCAAACAAATGAGTCTAGGTCCAGTTAGCTAAATAATAATGTCTTGACTACACACAGTTAATTCTGACATTCCAAAGAAGTTAATTGTCAGAAGCAGGTCTCTATATTTCAAAAGCTATTTCCAATTTACCCTGGAAAAAGACTGTACGTTGTAGCTGACAGCAAACTTGGTTGCAAGTATAAAACTGGGCTTAAAATCTGTGCTTCACACTGACATAAAATGGTAATAACACCAATACCTACAGCTTCCCAGGAAATCCTAAGCAGTTTGAAACCTTCTGAGAAAACAACCTAGACACCCAAAACTAGCAACCAGCAACTGACAACTTCTACAAGTCACATGATTTTAATTTTTTTTTCATTCTTACATTTGCATGTATATGTTTCCACATATCAGTGAAGTGTATTGCTATTTATGCCATGAATATGTATCCACAGGTGATGTGTTGGAAAGCGACAACAATTCACATTTCTATACCTTCCTTTGCATGCAGAATCTCCTAAAACTCTTTGCAAAGCAATCAATATCATATCCAAGCAGGAATTATCATAGGGTTATCAATACAGGAGTGACTTTCTGTAGCCAGGTTTAGCAGCCATTATAAGTACAGCAATACTTCTGAAATACAAGTACAAATTAATCTGAAGTATTTCTGCCTGTGAGGGATCTTCTGTATAATCACCTACACTACTACAGATTACACCTGCAGTTCTTTGACACCACTGTAGAAGGACAGCAATTTCTTAAATCAGTATTTGCACTCTGTTGAAAGGCCAGGAAGTTTCCCCAAGTTCCCCAAATATCTTAAATATGTGATCTTATGCTAAGCCCAGGCTATCTGAGTGAGCATACAGCAGAAACAGAAATATTTCTAAAGCAACTGCGGCAGCACTGACAATGGTGGCAGACACAAGGAAAATTGAACCTGTGTTAGCATGTTTACTATTGCTCACCTCAGATGAACACTCCTCTGCATTATTGAAGAGAATAGCTAATCTTCAGGAGCTGAAATTCAGATACCTACTTACAATCCCTCTTCCATGCTCCCTGCTCCTCTCTAAGCTGCACACATTTATGAGTTCAATGGTTTGGAGTACACTTCTGTGGACTTTCTGATCTTGAACTGTATCTCCAGCAGCTCATTCACCTGTGTGTTCATGCAGCAGCAGCATATGGAACAACCGCAGCCATGTAGCTATCCTCCAGGGGTCACAATTGGGTTACAAATTCTGTGAATGTGATAACTGTGTAGTCTGATTTAGAACAATTTATTCACATCCTTCTTCATTAAGATTCAAATGAAATAAGTAAGATAGAAATTCAACAGACACAGAAATTGTGCATAGCTTGCTTCTGTAGTCAGTAAACATTTATTCACTAGGCACAGCTCTCTCTTGTGCTCTCTCTCTCGTATTCTCTCTCTTTCCCTATCCTTCCTGCTTGCTGTTTTAATGCATAATTAAGAAGGTCAGAATTAATGAAGCAGTATGGAGTAAAGTTCAAGGAATCCCCAGGCACTATTTTTTCTATTAGATCTCAGGCATGAACATCAGATTGGCAGCATTAGTCAGAGGCAGTGTAGTTGGCAGCAATCCAGAAGTGAAGCTGCCAAGGGAGACATACCTGCAGAGTCAAGTCATTGCTGAGCTCCCGCCCTGCAAAAATCACCCGCAGCTGGTCAGCTGGAACTCCCTGTCGCTGGGCAACCGCCTCCTTCAGCTGGAGGATGCTGGCATCTGAATCAACCTCCACCGGGAATCCATGGCTGGAGTTGAACCTAACAAACACTGAACAAGAGCAGAACACCTATTAAAGCAAGCATTCCTAATGACGTATTTGTTCTAGAGTGACTACAAGAGGCTTACTCTTCAATTTCAGAAACCATGCACTATTTGCAGAGACAAAGTATTTATATTGCAGTGTACCATTTCAAAACCCATCACAGAGTATTTAGTGACCAATAAGATCTACGTGCTTCCCCTCAGTAGTGTTAGAAAATACAGAAAATAATCAGTCTCAGAAGAAACTCAGCTAAGCATCTGTCTAAGTAGCTGCTAACTAGCACAAGAGATTTTCAGTTCAGTCCTGTCGTGGGCACACGAGTGCTTTCTGTGTTCTTTGTGCTCTTCCACAATGCATATAACAAATAAATGCAGGAATGCCTTAGAGGTATGCCTTAGAGCCAAAATATATTACAAATATATGGGGAAAAATTCCTTGTTACACAGTACAGCACAGTCACATAAACTGGTTTCCTACAGATAAACTTCTACAGAAGACAATGATGGGAAAAAGATGCACAGTAGCATTTGGAAGTGTTGCATCTGAGCGTGGTCTTTTCAGAGTTAACTAAAATATCTGCAGTACATAACTCTTGCTGGCACCCAGCTTCAGTCCAGAAAATCACTACTGCACCAGTCATATAGTTTTTAGAGCTGCAGCAAGTGGTTCTTATATCTGAAGAAGTCTGGCAAGCAAACCCATAAACTTCCTGCCATTCAGCTAGCAGAACTGTTTTTCATAAGGAGCCTGAATGCACTCATTGAGACTGTGGTCAGGCAAATGACTACAAGAACTATAAAACAGGGGAAAAAACTCATTTACATCCATATCAGTCATGGAGATTGCATGAACAGTAGGCATGTCCCAGTGGACAACTTCAACCAATAGCTCATGGGCAGAAGCAAAGGAATTAGTAAAATTCAATATAAAACAAAAAGTTATTTATATCCAGTAGGTACAAGCAGGTACTTGTCCCCTAAACTGCTTGGGTATTGATTGCAACAGCCAGTCTTCTTATTACTCAATTTAAGTGGAGTATTTTAACTGAAGATGTTATTCCTTTGCATTTTTGATGACTAACAGAAACATAAGGTCAAAAGTACTCACTTTTTTATGATTTTTCAAACATGACTCCAAAGTGTTTTGCACTTGAAAATACCCTCTTAATGTACTAAAATGCCCTGAAATGTTTAAACAGGGACTCCTGTAGCACACCTCATTAGTGGTTTTGATCATAGAATCACAGAATCATAGAATGATTTGGGTTGGAAAGGACATCCAAAGGTCATCTACTCCAACCCTACAGCAGTAAGCAGGGGCATCCTCCACTAGATTAGTTTGCCCAGTGCTCTATTGAGCCTGACCTTGAACATCTGCAAGGATTGGGCCTCCACTGCCTTCATAGACATTTTCTTGTGTTCCACTACCCTCATGGCAAAGAAGTTCCTGCTAAGATCCAATCTAAACCTACTTTTTTCTAATTTAAAACCATTGCCATACCCCTTACAGTCTTCTTGTAGGCCCTTTTGGGTACTGGAAGGCCACTATTAGGTCTCCCCAGAGCCTTCTCTTCCCCAGGCTGAAAGAGTCCAGTTCCCTCAGTCTGTCCTCATAGGAGAGGTATTCCAGATCATTTTCATGGATCCACTCCATCAGGTCCTTGTCCCTCTTGTGTTCAGGGCACTAGAGCTGGACACAGTCTATTAAAGGTGTTTTGCAAATGACTGTAAAGTATACAAACTCTATATTCATACAGCTCAGAAAAAGCAGAAGAATTTTATTTTATTATGATTATGGTTTGTAGGGTAAAGGATGATTTATAGAACAAAAACATACTTGCAGCTAATGAACATTTCCCATCTTTCTAGGAACACTCATAATATTCAACTGTAAATAACACTAATGGGGCCAGTAGCAATATATATAGTTAAATCAGTGGGGGATATATATTTTTATATGCTAAGCTCTATGTGCATATATACATATTTTTTTATACATTTATATAGACATGCCCACATACAGACATAAAATGCATACATGTGCATCTCCCAAGGATTTTTTTGTTTAGTCTTGTTAAGAGAAGGCTGAAGGGATATTATTAATGGTTATTGATATCTGAGGGGTGGGTGTCAAGTTGAAGGTGACAGTCTCTTTTTCATGGTGTCCAGTAAAGCGACAAGGACCAACAGGTATAAGCTGGAACACAGTAAGTTCCACCCAAATGTGAGGAAAAAATTACTGTGAGGGTGATGGAGTGATGGAACAGGCTACCCAGAGAGGTTGTGGAGTCTCCTTCTCTGGAGACTTTTGAAACCCACCTGGATGCGCTCCTGTGTGGCCTGCCCTAGGTGATCCTTTGGCAGGGAGGTTGGACTGGATGATCTCTAGAGGTCTCTTTCAACCCCTAACATTCTATGAATCTATGATGCCTAAGTAATAAATGGACTGACAGCTTGGCCAGCAGTTTGCTGTGGGGGACGGTGTCAAAGGCCTTGCTGAAATCCTGGTAGACTACATCCACAGGCCTCCCCACATCCACCAGGCGGTCACCTGATCATAGAAGGAGATCAGGTTGGAGAGGCAGGACCTGCCCTTCCTGAATCCATGCTGGCTGGGCCTGATCCCTTGGCCATCCTGCAGGTGCTGTGTGATTGCCCCCAAGATGATCTGCTCCATTATCTTGCCTGGCACTGAGGTCAGGCTGACAGGCCTGTGGTTTCCAGGTTCCTCCATCCAGCCCTTCTTGTGGATGGGCACCACACTGGCCAGTTTCCAGTCATCTGGGACCTCTCTGGCGAGCCAGGACTGGTGGTAAATGATGGAGAGCGGCTTGGCCAGCTCACCTGCCAGCTCTCTCAGCACCCTAGGATGGATCCCATCCAGTCCCATGGACTTGTGAGTATCCAAGTGGCTTAGCAAGTCCCTAACCACTTCTTCATGGATTTCAGGGGGATTATACTGGTCCCTGACCCCATCTACCAGTTCAGGAGGCCAGTTATCCTGGAATCCTCCTGCTTTACTGTTGAAAATGGAGGCAAAGAAGGTATTTAGTACCTCAGCCTTTGCCTCATCTTTAGTTACAATGTTCCTCTCCAGGTCCAATAAGGAGTGGAGGTTCTTCTTGCCCCTCTTTTTAGTATTCATACATTTATAAAAATGCTTTTTATTGTCTTTCACAGAAGTGGCCAGTTTAAGTTCTAACTGGGCTTTTGCCTCTCTAAATTTTCTCCTACATGATCTAACAACATCCTTAAACATATCACGAGTTGCCCCCTCCACCCCCTTTCCAAAGGCAATACACCCTCTTTTTTGCCCTTAATTCCTTCAAGAGCTGCTTGCCATCCAGGCCAGTCACCTTCCCTGCCGGTTCATCTTTCAGCACATGGGCACAGCCTGTTCCTGTCTCTTCAAGAGTCCCTGCTTGAAGTAGGTGCAACCATCCTGGATGCCTTTGTTCTTAAGGGCTGCTACTCAGGATACTCTCTGAATTAGTTGCTTAAATAAGCTGAAGTCTGCCCTCCAGAAGTCCGAAGTGAGGGTTCTGTTATTGTTCCTCCTTAGTTCCCTGCACATTGAAAACACCACGATCTCATGGTCGCTGCACCCCAGACAGCCTCCTATCATCACATCTCCTGCCAGCCCTTCTCTATTTGAGAACAGCAGGTCAAGCAGGGCCTGACCCCTAGTAGGCTCACGTAACTGCTACGTCAAGAAGCTGTCCTCCATACACTCTAAGAACCCTCTGGACTGCCTCCTCTCTGCTGAGTTAAGTTCCCAGCAGATGTCTGGCAGGTTAAGCATCAACTTTTTATGCTCTTTTTGTTGAACAAGATGTACCATGTAAGTGTTAAATTATTTTCATTCTGCAGCACTTAAAGGAAATAAATATTGCCTTATTCTTCCAGTCCTGTTGAGTGGAGTTCTCTGTTTGGATTCTCTCTCTCAGAATGAGCACCAACACAAATCTCAAAAAGACGCAGGTGCTGTGGCCAGTAGAAAACACTCACTTATCGTGATAGAAGCAGCTCAGCACCTATTTTGATTAAAAGTTCCCAAGGAACTCAACTTCTTGCCTTTTAGCTTATTTGTATTCAAATGACTGCAGTAAAATAAAGAAGCTATCACCTTTGCAGAGATTTGTACTAATATATTCACATACAGTGAGCCATTTCACTTATATGAATACAATATGGAAATACACCAGTTCCCAAATAAAATATTGATATCCTGAACATTGCATGCCTCAGAAAAAGTAGAGGATCTCATTGCACTACCAAAATGGAGTCAGCAGCAAAATTCAATCACTTAGGATACAATATGATGAATAAATTTTCCTTATGAAGTAACACAAGAATCATTAATGAAACAAATATAAATTAAGAAGATTGACCAAAGTCTTAGGTAGTTTAAGACAGTACTGTTCCTGGCCATCTGTCCATCTCTTGTGCTGGAGGCTGCTACACATGCAACTGGGATACTGGCAGAAATGTGTATCTGCATGGCAACTGCACCTCTTGACAATTTAACATGATAGTGAAAACTCAGTTGGAAATTTAAGTAAATGCAGATACAATCTGATTAAACACAGACACAAATGCATGGGGTGCATGTATAGGGGAGATGCAGAATTTCAAGTGAAGGCTGGAAGAAAGCCAGTGAACAGAGACCACTGCCAGGATCTTAACAGGCCACTTAAGTGTTCAGGACTCTGGAATTCATCAGTCTTTCTTCCTTGCCAAGCCATATAAAAAATACCACAGCTTTTACCCTCATTGTCATCAACACAACAGGTTTTCCAGTTCTGAATCGAGAAGATAAATATTCCATGTTGGTGAGGTTTACGCCTTGCTTGTGAAAAACTGTGAAGGCATGGTCCAGATAGATAGAACCAAAACAACTGAACTGTATTAAGAATGAAAAAAATAAATATTTTTTAAAAAAACTGTAGATGTTTTTACATTGCTACATGCAAACCACAAATTTCCTTTTCACTTTTGGCATAAAGTAGCCAGTTAATTTTCTTCATCAAGTAGTGAATTGCACAGTCCTGCTTTGCACATCAAACAAAAAGCTATAACCTATAATACAAGATTTGTGGCAAAAGAATGCACATATTAAAACTTTTAAGTTCTTATTATCAAGCAATTACATTGTTTCCATCATAACAATAGCAGCTTTAGGTACTTTATTCCCCATTCTTGTTATGGACAAAAGAATGTAACCAAAATTTAACCCAAGGACAGTGTGATTTATCTTTTTCATTTTTTTTAAGCTCTTTCTCTCCTGAAGTCAGATGACAAGACCTTTGAAACGTATTTTCCTAAGACTCAGAAAAACAGTCTTGTGACTGCATCTGTCCGTGGTGATCAGTTCCTCTTTGGCTCAGCACATAACTTGAGAACACAGCTCTTAGCTCAAAAAACTACATCTAGACTATTTCACACTAGAAAGTATAATCCCTTCCCTTTCAGTACTAAATTTTTCTCATAAACTATGATCAATAGTTTATTTAGTAAACCAAGCAGTTCAGATTAAAAACAGGAAAACACACAGAAAGGACAACTAAAGGAAGAGCAAAGAGATATGAAAGAGTATTGTGGAAATGTTTGGCAATTCCCTCCATTATGGCACAATTGCATGCCTCTCGAGGCGCAGGCTGAAGTCAGCTCTTCCAAGTGTCTTTCTTATTTCAATAAATAAAATTAAAATGCATTTTTCAGATGCTTGGATTCTTGTATCCCCAATCATATGGCAAGATATTGCCCTAGTATTTTAATCTTTATACTTAATGAGTACAAGATACATTTGTAGGCACTTTATAAACCCCAAGTGAATGTCAGTTGGTACCTGGCATTTTTACAATCTAAACTGTAGAAATGCAATTGTAGCATAAGTGTAGGCAAGGAACTAACAACAGAACACAATATAATATGATGGCAGTAAATCTTGTTCTACAACTTTTTATCATTATTTTCTGGTTTTCATTGTCACAGGAATTGGAAAAAAAAAAAGAAAGAAAAAAAAAAGGCAAAAGAGGAACCAAAAATGGGAAGAAAAAGATGAGTCTGGGAGCTGTGCAAGCTGAGATCAGATCTGTAAAAGAATAGCTCAAAGTTGTGTCAGGCTTTTATTAAGCAGCCAGTAAGCAGATGTTACTAAAAGTTCACTTCTATTGTTAAACAGCTTTGTGCTATGTTCTTTGAAGGGTCTTCCTGCAGCAACTTCAGCAGCCTGGAACTTGCTGCATTCTTTCTTTCTTTGTTTGTTTTTTGGGTTGTTTTGGTTGTTGGTGGGGTTTTGTTTGTTTGGGGGTTTGGTTTTATTTGGTTTCGGGTTGGTTTGTTTGTTTGTTTGTTTCCCCTTTGATTATTTGTTTATCTAGATTCTGCATTACAATAGGAAACCTTCTCAACACTTTGTGCTCTCAGAGTATTGATGAGCAGGATGGTTCAGTCAGCTTCATTTTACTTTCTACCCTACTTCTACATCAAGCCCTGCTTTGGAGTATGCCACTGTGACAAAGCTCTGGCCAACTGGCTTGCTGTTGTTTTGGGGTTTTTTTATATATATATATATGTGATATAATGAAATCTCACCAACACTAGAAGAACCATTCCCACAGGAATTTAAACAGCCCTTTCACTGATTAGCAAAAATATCCTCAGTTCTCTCCAAGAAAAGTCTCAAACAGAAGTCTTTTCATCAAAAAGTTGCCAAATTCTACCAAATTTGATCTGAGCTGAGATATCAAGAACCTAAGTCTTGATGTCCTTGCACTGAATATCCTGCCAACAATTCCCTTCTTCTCTAAAGAGGGAAATCCAGCTACAAAACCTCTGCTGTCTATACAAGGAGTGAGATAGTCTCAGAGATAATAATTTCACACATTTCAGTCTGTATGGCTGAAAGCCAACCCCTTAAATGCTACTGTGAGATAAGCGGGTTGCTGTTGCAAATATTGGTGGATTGAAGTGATGTTTTCCCAGCAAAATGCCCCACTGCATATGTTGCACCAGGTCCAGACTGACAGGTATAAGCAACCAAGGTAGCCATGACTTAAGGAGTTACCCACTCACTGTTGAGCCATGATAAATGGCAGCATTAGACCTCCTTGATCATTGAATTTGTGAAACAAAATTAATGCACATTAATGTAAGCCAACTTCACAGCCAAAGCAGAAAAAGAGCCTACAGAGGCAGTAAGTAGCAACTCATTAAGCTAGAGTAATTTGCTTGCTGCTGATCATTTGTAAATTACCTTCAGCTCACAACTGATTTTATAATGCAGTCACACATAGAGAGCAATGTAGTAATATAACATAAATAATGCCTAAAATACCCCATCCCCGTTGGAGGTTATTTGTCTCCATAGCAAGGAATAAACTCTCTCACGGAAACATCTTTAGTTCCAGATAACACTAAATGAATATCAGAAGAATATATTACTAACGCAATTTTTAAGATTGGGATTTCCGATTGTTTCATTTGCTTCTTAAATTAAAATCATGATCAATGTTCTTTTAAACAAATATTTATGTAAAGCAATACAACAGCACCGAAAGGGTGAGTGGGTATTGGGCATTCACTTCTACTGCAAGATTTAGGGGGCATCATATTAAGTTTGTAGGAGTCAGATTCAAAACAGACAGAAATCAGATGTTTGCTTACACTACTAGCAACAGGCTTTCTGGAAGACTCTGCCAGAGAAGTGACAGATGCAGGATGAATAACTTTGGCTCAAGGGGAGTTACTGGCATTACTCCATAGGCAGCTCAATCATCTCACTACCAAAAAGGAGGGTATAATATATGCTACTAGGAAATAAATTGTTTCTGTGCAGGTTTTGAGCTTTTAAAGGCCAGGCCTCCCAGTCACATACTTCCAGACATGAAATGAGCTAAAGAAGAATTTATCTCTGTAAAGACAGTACAAAGTAACAGATGCAGTCATATCTTTTTTCCCATTCTTATGAAAATGCATTTTAAACCTCCTGTCATTTGAATTCAAGATAGCTGTGAGAACACCAGGGAGAAATATCATCGATACTTGCCCTAATAGCTTTCTTCAGAAGGGTCATAGTCACTGTTGGAGACAATACATGGGTTAAACCAATTTTTGTTCTGAACAACTATGGCAGCTCTTTGAGCGATGTCCTGGGCTTGCATTTCCATAGATGTACTTCAAAAGAATGTAATACAGACTAAAATGTAGAAAGTAGGCAGGTTAACAATTTCCTCCTGACTCTTCCTTGCTACTGAGTAATCCAAACCAAGAAGAGAGGCAAAGGAAAAATACAGAAACAAACCAAAGCTAGATCTCAGCACTACTTTTCTCCAACAGAACTACACGTGCACATGCAGTGGCTTTTTTTGTATTGCATTGATGCAAATTTTAAACTCAGAAATTCTCATAATAACCTAGTTTTATTCTAGGAAGCATTCCTCTTAAACCAAGACACAAGCTAAATTTGTCCAGTGAATTATTTCCTGTGAATAATTCACTCAGTTTTACTGTACGCAAATTCTCTTTAAAGTTGTAGGAATGCATAGCTGGCTAACCCACTACAATAATGTTGGTATTTCCTTAAAAAGTCTCTTAAAACACAATATTCCTAGCTATTTTTGCCCTGGTTTACTGGCTGCTTATGTCAGCACAAAACCTTGAACTTCCTTGAAGCAGAATCAAGCTAAATTCACATTTCATTTGAAATAGACACATACTGTTCTTTAATGTGCTTGGATATGTATAATAGTTTTTAAAGTCTACATATCTCCAGCTATATGCTACAGCTTTATGTATTAGTATGAAGCATAACATTTAGAAATAAAATGTATACTCTTGCAGCTTTTAAATTACCCCTGTTAGAGGGGAGAATAGGTCAGTATTTCTGCATGCTGCAAAAGTTCAGTGAAATTTATAAGAGGGTCAGAAAATCTCAAGTAGGAATAATTCAATAGCTTTAAGACAGTTAAGGGGACAGCAAGGTGAAGACTGCAATAGTGAGCTTCCACTATTTTCATAGTTACTCTCATTTGCAGCTCCCTAGGAAATTTAATATATTTTTTTCTTCTTGTTTCTACATTCTGCTAAATATCAGAAGCACTGATGGACAGATGAAGATTCACTCAACAAAATGTATGATAAACATGGCAGCTGTCACACTGCTAAAGAAGGAACTTTCTAACCTCATGATGCTTGTTTATTGTGTAGTATAGGATAAACAAGCTACTGGAATGGAAATATTTACTTTCAGTTTAATTTCTGCAAGAGCTACTACAAATAAAAACAAACTAAAACTCAAGGGAATAAACATTGTCATAGCCCCAGACAGTGTTAGCTCTGTACATGGTTTCACACAGTATAGCCACATGCATTACTTGAAAGAAGAGGATGAATCAAGCTAATCTAGAGGAAAGAAACATAATAAGGGTTATTTCTTTGGTGTTTAGAGGTATAATGTAAGTCTTTTTAATCTCTAGGTTTCTTTGGTTTTACTCATGCCATTTGTGGGGATCTCAGTATCCTTACAATCATACGCTAATTTGTTTTAAAACACAAAATGAGAAAATGAAAATGTATTTTATTACTGTGCACTCAGCTTTAAGACTACACACCACAGCTTCTTACCTTTGAGCACCTTTTCAATTTACCTGTTTTACTGATAAATAGTTCTGTACTAGCAGAAACATAAGCCTCAGTGTTCTGGCATAGTCATATCCCTGTCCTTCACCTTTAAATGCTAACCTCACCCTGTTTCCCGACACTTTGGGTTTTTTTTAATAAACTGGGCATAATCTCTCCTGCCCGTGGTCTCTATTCTCAGCAGTAAAATTACTGCACTAGCAGAGCAGTTTGTAGGGACTTAGGAGAATGACTGCTCTGCAAAACGGCCGTGAGAGACACTATCAGGGCACTGGGGGGCATGACCAGCCCTCACTGTCCCTGCCTGGCTTCCGAGGGACTCCTCACTCTGCCCACAGCCCAGGGCCCTATATCAGTCACTGGGTCTATCAATCTCTGCCTCAGTGACACCACAACAGGGCCTGTGCTCAAACCAGCCTCTTCCTGCCTGGACATCTTGCATGGATGTGACCTGACTTGCCTGCCACCTTGCACTGACCTGGCAGTGGATCTCTGCTCTGTCCCTTGACATATGCCCAGCCTTACTCAGCTCTTTGTGGGGCTGTGCACCTGCCCTCCTGGCTTGAGGCCCAGCCTCAGCTGCTGATGGATGACACTACACTGCTCTCACCAAGCTTAGAAGGGCAGTGTGGAGGCAAGAAGAAATGTAAAATCTCTTCAACCACCGCAGAATACAGAATTCAGAAGTAACCAAGTTGGAAAAGACCTTCAAGATTATCAAGTCCAACCTATCAACCTACACCATCTAATCAACTAAACCATGGCACCAAGTGCCTCATCCAGTCTCTTCTTAAACACCTCCAGTGATGGTGACTCCATCACTTCCCTGGGCAGCCCATTACAATGGCCAATCACTCTTTCTGTGAAGAACTTCTTCCTAACATCCAGCCTAAACCTCCCCTGGTGCAGCTTGAGACTGTGTCCTCTTGTTCTGTCACTGGTTGCCTGGGAGAAGAGACCAACCCCCACCTGGCTACAACCTCCCTTCAGGTAGTCATAGAGAGCAATAAGGTCTCCCCTGAGCTACTTCTTCTCCAGGCTAAACAACCCCAGTTCCCTCAGCCTCTCCTCATAGGGCTTGAGCTCCAGACCCCTCACCAGCTTTGTTGCCCTTCTCTGGCTACATCCCTGGCTCCAGACAACCTGCGTCAGCACCAGTGGTTTCAGAAAGGCAGACTGTTGATAGTTTTGAAATAATTGTAATATGCCCTTGTCTTTTAACATTCGAAAAAAAGTGTTTTGTTCCAAAGCTTACAGTATGTCTGTCATAAACTGGAACTTACTCTGACAGGTCTAAGACAAATTATTTTGGCAAAATTGCATCTTAAAAATGTAAAGATTATTTAAAGATCCTAGAGTTACACAATCTTTAGTAAAGCTGTCTGAACTATTTGCTTCTCATATAGTAAAATTTCATTCCCTAAATCAAAAGTGAACTATAAAATGATGGGTTGCCAAAGAAAATCCCCATTACTTAATAGAATCGAATTTTCTTGTATTGAATTTTCTTCTATATCATTTAAAAAAAAAAAAAGTTCCTGTAGCTAAACTTTAAGATTCACCATATTTCAAAGACAATTTTCTCCTTCTTGAGTATTCAAAGATCTTCCTCCCTTTGAATTTTCTAACATCTACTTTTGCTATTTCACCCAAATAACAAACACTCCCACACTGAATCCCTCTCTCTAAGTCCCTGACACAAGAAAACACCCAGCAGCCGGTTTTGTTAGGCAAAAACATACGGCTTGAGTTCACTGCCAAAAACAGTCTATCATTCCCACTATAAAAATGAGAGTTAGCTGGCAACAATTAACAGAATTTCAAACATACAAGTGTCACATCAGAATTCTGTGCATTTAGTATATTCACTGAACGCATGTCGCCATTTCAGTATACAGTTAACAAAGTCCTTATGCACCGAGCAGATGTAGCCATAAACTTGCTGAGCAGGATGAGAGTAAGGACTCCAGTTCACAAAAAAAATGATTACTCAAATACTATTACAAAATTAGAAACTGTAAATCATAATGAAATGACAAAATATAGTAGAAGGCCTCAGATAGATGGTGATGTATATAGTACATCAGCTGAACATGATGGGATAAGAGCTGTGAAACATTTCAGTTACTGTACAAGCAACTTTGCCTCTTTTCTGTGGGGTGTTTTTAACAAAATCACTGCTAAGCAGAGCTAAAGCTGTACATGTTATAGGTATGCACACCCAACAGTGAAGTCCATGGGAAGCCGTGCTGTGACACAAACTTACTGTGTATGTTTCTTGCCATTTTACTATTTCTCTGCCAATTTGCTTTGCTGGATTTGCCTTTACTATCCCCTAAATCAGCTATTAGGGAGATGACATGATGATTTTTGTCTCTCTTCATTAGATCTAGATCCACGGCTTTGAAATATCTAACTTCATATCAACTAATATACTGGCAATTTTTGAGATATATTTCACTAGAAAATAAGAAACAGAGGTTTTATATTTGTCATGGTAGGGCCAAATGGCCCCAGCACAAACCCAGACAGATACTAAGATGTCTAGATATGGTCCCCCTCTCTCCCCTCCTTCCTACAGAAAGCCAGGGTAACAAGGAAAAAGGAACAAAGGGAACAGGACCATGCATGTCTGGTAAACAACCCTGTATCTATGGTAAGGGCATGTGTTCTGGCCACAGCCTGGCAGAACCCCATCTCATTGGTTAGTTATGTGCTGGTTTCTGTTGCCCTATTGGCCCAATCAATCTCAGGCTAGTCACCTGTGCCTTGCTTAAGCCTCGCTAAATCCTTGCCTGCTTGAAGATGCTTGGACCTTGTCTGGTGTGAAGTTGCCTTGAGTTGCATAGACTCTAGTTGCCTGGTCCAGAGCCTGGGACAAAGACACATGCATACAAAAGAGAAGCCATAAGTCCTGGTGTTGGAGCCAAGCCTGCTTCCCCTTGTGATCAGGATTTTTGCCATGCCTCAGTTTCCCCAGGATAAAGCAAGCACCTGTTGCGGAAAAGTGGTGTTTAACAGTCCGCCACCTGCTGAAGCCAGACCAGCCATCAAAGACTACATGGCATTCCTGCCAGCAACCTGCCGTGCCTGGTGCATGAGCACCCCAAAGCCTCTAATACACAGCAGCAGCACTCCCTACCTGGGTACAATCAGCTATGAGCAATTAATTCACTGCCTCTTTGGCATAACGGCTCTTCTCGAGCCTCCCTCACTCTGTGGTCAATCGCCATTTTGCAACCGGGGTATTCTGTTTCTGTTATATTCCTCCCAGTTTGCATAAAATAGTTAAATTGTTATAGCTGCCCAAATGCTGTACACTCCCATTGCAATAATATTCTAACCGTACACCAAACCTTTTGATATGTTTTGGCAATTTTCATATTAATAAAAGGTTGTTAATATTTTGATTAATATTGCCATATCATTTATAAATAAAGAACATACTATATCCTTTCACAATATTAAAGTTCAAAAAGGAGGCCTCTTAATTTGAAGTTATTGTTTATTGCCATGATAGACCAAAATATCTCAAATACTAGAATAAGACTGGTTTTGTAGTTCGGGTCACAATTCCTCTGTAAGAGCATGATTCTGAAGGAATGATGCTAGAAGAGCAATATAGTATTCTATGTGATTTGCTCATTTTCCAAACCTTTTCCTCATTCTTACCATGAATATTCTCAGAAGATCTATCTCAATTTCATGAATACCTAAATGCTTAAAGATTTCCTTTCTTTCTGCCTTTCTGACAAAACAGGCACACAGCTGCAGCAAGTCACTCCCCGTGCCAGTGCGTTTGTCAATTAGTTAGAAAGAAATCGCCCAGCATACAAGGCTGAGCTTCTGATCAGGCAGGAAATTACGGTCTATTAGGCAATTTTATTCTTGTCTGTGATTGACTGCACATCAAAGGGGCACTCAGTGGCAGCCGTTGATACTTAAGGTAAAAATAGTTTTGCAAAAGCAGATGGTGGAAGCAAGACACCCGTAGATTAGAAATAGCGAGTCTGAGTATGAGGCTTTTAGAAATAAACCAGAAGAATTTTAAAACAGTTCCTTTGCAGTGCATTGATACTACAAACTCAATGAGGTTTTCAGATACAGTAGAAGTCTATGAACAAACTGCTCCTCAGCAGCAGCTTTATACCTGTGACAAGGTAAATTTTGTTGTAGCATATGCTCCATACATAGAGTCCCAACAGTAGATGAAGTTAAGAATATGAATATTATGCATGGAAATAACCTCACTGAACTCAGGAAGACTCTTTACATTTTTACAATGGGACATATAATGTTAATATATCCATCTTAGTAACACATTTTTAACAACATTTGAATCTGATCACTTAAGAATATAGAGAAAATTAACTGTGTCAGTTTAGGTAGGTGATAAATGTGAGGAATAAAATCTGAACTAAATTTATTTAAATAAAGCCATAAAATGTTACAAACCAATCACAGAACTAAACCCACACCTTTGCAATGCTATCTATGAGCTCCAAATAGTGACTGAAATTAAAAATGAAATAATGTGGTAAGATAAAAGGTTGACAAAATTACAGAAATAGACCATTAGGTTAGACATTTAGAAATCTAGATAGAGGAACTTTAAAAATAAATTAACTCAGGAAAAAATAAGAACTCTGAACAAACATTGCAGTTTTAAACTGAGTACATGAAACACTAGGAACAAGCATGGGACAATATTTTTGGAATCTGGATTCTAGAAAATAAATAGATGGATGTATGTCTTCTTATAAATTATTATGCTACACAAATAGTTTTCTTTAGTTTCTCTTTCTTCCAAAGCATCAATTGTAAACGACAGAGCTGGTTCACAGATGGATAGTTAATAATTATTAAATAAAATAATAGTAATTCTATTATGGAGGGAGGAAGTAACATCATTAATGAAAATAGGTAGAAAAGACTAAGTCATCATTGATTTGCGATACCACATACGATGGTAGTTGCCAAACTGCATGTATTTATTTGAAAGAAAGATTAAATTCTTATTTTCTCCAAAACAAAAATAATCCAGAGGACCTGGCACATTTCATCATTCCCAGAGAATTAACACAGGTCAGTTTAATAGTGGGGGTTCTTTAAACTTGCCAAAATGCTATTCTTTAAATAAATAATGTATCCCATGAAAGATTTTTCTGTATGATTAATACAACTGAAACAGCAACAGTAATTAACAGCTATACTATGTTAGTGAAATTGTTTCATTGCCTTGATAAATGATTTCTGTAAGGATATTACTTACAGCAAGCAGAGAAACCAAGAAGTGTATTAAATCAGATTTAAAAAGAACACCAGCTTTTCTGAAGCCAGCGTCTTTCTGTTCTTTACACTGCTGAGCTCACTGGACTAGTAAGAGGTTAGAATAATTTCTAAAATCCTGGAAGTTTTGGCGTTTCACAAATTGTAGGGGCCCGGAGTGCAAGTGAACTTTTTCGCCAAATCAGTAGACATACTACCTGGATTCTCAATAACAGTGCTCTGGCCTGCCCATGAAATTCTGTTAAGCTTTTTCATCACAAACATAGCCAGGACTGATGTAGAAATAGATGCTTCGTTAAACAGAAGGGAGCTCCAAACTTCATGTTCTAACAAAGTGATAATCCTTAGCTTGAAATGCCAGGAAGACATAAGAGACCTTAGAAGCCTGACAACAATGACCGCACAACAGTCACCAGATAATTACTCTGAATGGCTCGTAAAGGATTACTCGAAGAATATAGTAAATAAATTTCGGTGCATGAGAGACAATGCAAAAGAGTGACAAAGGGAAAAACAAAACTCAGAGAAGAAAGATATAAAATGGAAAATATACAGATCAGAGGACAAAGAAAAGGCTTCTCCAGGAATATGCAGAACCTACAATCAGTGCCATGAGTTGGGGAGTAAAACTGAGTGGTCTCCATTGTTCTTGCATACTATAGATGACATATAGCAACATGAAAAATATCCAGGCTGTGTCTTTTAGGAATCATTATAAAAGACGTGCTTGCAAAGATCCTCTAATTCTCACTAAGAGTAAAGATATAGGATGGATACCTGAAGAAAAGAATACATTTCAACATCTTATCTTTTAACATTTTTTTTAAACCATTTGAATAATAGTGGTTTGCTTTTTGTTGCTTTGTTTTTCCTGTTTGGGTGTTTGTCTGGTTTCTTTTTAGGATTCATCTTTCAGTATGAACTTGCCACATTTCCGTCTCCTGCCAAGAGTTAAATTTCTTACAAAGCACTGATATTAATCGGTCACACAAAGACTCCCCAGGGAAATAGTTATCCTAAAATCACAGCAGGCTAATATCTATTTCATAAAGAAATTTCACAAATCCATTCAACAAAGGTTATAGAGACAAAAAAAAAAAAAAAAAAGGGGGGGGGGGGTCATGAAGATATGATTCTCCAAAATAAGCCTGTACCATTGCCCAAAGCACTCAAGAAAAAAACTAAGTCTCTTAAATTTGCAGGAATCTTAAATTAAGATATGGACAAAAAGACACTGATACAAATACTACTGCTTTGAAATATCTAGTTTTTGTTTGGTTGGTTGTGTTTTGTTGCTTTTTTTTTTTTTTCCTGGAGTAGTAGAATTGAGTAATTTTAAATTATTTAGCAGTTTTCTTCAATCTGTTCTGCCTTTTAATAGCTCAGTGCAACTTTGGGTCCCTCTGCCACCCACATCAGCCATGAAGTGAGCATTCTGCAATTCAACTGACTGAATGCTTTTCAAAGGAAAGAAAATTTTAAAAAAGGTAATCCTTGCACAGTATAGAATAATCCAGTTGAAAGAGAGCTCCTCATTATTGCTCCCTTGAATATACCTGTATATGCACAATATAGTATGTCCAAATTAGATCGTTTTAGAATTGCTGGGATACTCAGAAAGTGTCACACCCTGGAAGAGTGTACTAGCAATCGTACCAAAAATACTCAAAAAAACCTAGATCTAAAAGATGCTTTTGAAAAAGCACACAATAACTTACAAATGGAAAAGACCTGGCATAAATGTAACAGCATTTTGCAAAACCTTCCTTCCTTGCATTAATGCAAGCTCAGACTGAATACCTTTGTTGCAATGATTTTGTGAAGATCACAAGAAAAGGCTCAGAAAATGCATGAAATAAAAAAACCCAAACACCAAAAAAAACAACCAAAAATCAACCCAGGCAACCTCTTCTGAAAAATACTGTTGCTGTGTCTTTAATGGTCACACACAATTTGGGTTCTTATTCACTACATGTGCCAGTGCTTGTTTTGAGACAGGCTGTTTGGGTCCCACAGCAGAGCGGATCACATTACAACCTCTACCTCTTGGCAACATCAATACCCTCAAAAATGGACAAGCTTCTGTGAAACATCAAAAATGTTGAAATATTGTGGAAAAAAATATCTGGAAGCTCCTTTAGAAGTTGCAAAGTCACTCATATATACATAAATATAAATATACTGCCTATACATGCACACTACCTTTATAAATACACACATATATTTAGATATACACACATTACACACATGCTTGTGCACATTTCTATGCATATATGTGGGTACATGCTAGTAACTGACAGGAAAATGTCACAAGTCTGTCTTATTATGAAAAAGGCTAACTGAAATGAATCTCATTTTCTGGATTTAGAAAACTTTCTATCCACAATTCAGCTACAAAGTTCATCCTACCAAGTAGGTAGACTGCCTTCCTCATTCTGCACCAATGGTAACTGAAGCAGACCCTGACACCCATTTTTGGCATCACTCTGATGGCATCAAATCTAGGCCTAACTGTTAAAGAACTTCTATGCACTCCTCACTGTTCTAAGAAACACAAGCATCTGTGGAGAGCAAGATGGAACACACTACTAAAATCCAAATGCTAACCTTTTCTAAAGAATTTTGAATGACATGGAGAGGACACAGAGTAGTCCAACCCCATGTGCAGTGTGCTAAAATCAGTGGTACTGCTTCCATGTCACTAAGTAATACCAAGAGAAAAACGTTTTGATCATTTTGATAGTTCCATTAAATCTCTTTTTAACCACACACTTTAAAAACCAGTGCATCAGGGAGAGTATTATTTTAGAACTACAGCCAAAATCAACACAGCCTATGTATTATCAACAACCCTAACTCCAAAAACCACACTCCAACGTACTAGGAGATCAAGAGCCATGAGATTCATTCCACATATGCTAGAGAGACAAACATGGAAGCTCCTCTAGGTGTGACATTAGTCCACAGGCAGGACATTACAGTGGATTTCTAGGGATCCCTATCTCTCCACTGATTGACAGGATGAAGTAGGATGTATAGATGGGTCCCTACATACCTATAACCAGACTCTCTAGTTTTGTCCCACTTATTCTGCACAGTAAGGGATTACCCAGGAGGCCCCATGCAACCATACATCTCCAGTCTATCACATAGTAGTATCATAGTATCAGTCAGGTTTGGAAGGGACCACAAGGATCATCTAGTTCCAACCTCCCTGCCATGGGCAGGGACACCCCACACTACATCAGGCTGGCCAGAGCCTCATCCAGCCTGGTCTTAAACACCTCCAGGGATGGGGCCTCAACCCTGGACAACCCATTCCAGGGCTTCACCACTCTCATGGTGAAGAACTTCCTCCTCATGTCCAGCCTGAATCTCCCCACCTCCAGCTTCATTCCATTCCCCCTAGTCCTATCACTACCTGAGATCCTGAGAAGTCTCTCCCCAGCCTTCCTGTAGGCCCCCTTCAGATACTGGAAGGCCACAATTAGGTCACCTCAGAGCCTTCTCCAGAGTGAACAGCCCCAACTCCTTCAGTCTGTCCTCATAGGAAAGGTGCTCCAGCCCTCTGATCATCCTCGTGGCCCTTCTCTGGACACGTTCCAGCACGTCCATATCCCTCTTGTAATGGGGGCTCCAGAACTGGATGCAGTACTCCAGGTGGGGTCTCACCAGGGCTGAGTAGAGGGGGAGAATCACCTCCCTTGACCTGCTGGCCACACTTCTCCTGATGCAGCCCAGGATCTGATTGGCTTTCCAGGCTGCAAGTGCACACTGAGAGCTCATGTTGAGCTTCTCGTCCACCAGCACCCCCAAGTCTCTCTCCTCTGGTCTGCTCTCCAGCCAGTCACTGCCCAGCTACAAATGCTGCCCTTAATTTCTACGCAGCAACTGGCTCAAATACCTTAGGTCAGCTGTGTCTGGGCTACTGTGACTAATAAATATGGCATGTGGGAAGGAGATCATAGTCCCATTGCAGCAGAAAATCCATGTTCTCCACAGCAGGGCCAAGACTTCACTCATGAGATCCAAAACTGTAAATCATTCTTGTCCAAGAAAGAAAAATGTTTCATTTGAAGTCAAACAAAGAATGAATACAGATAAGAGAAGGGAATTATTTTGGTTTTGCATTCAGTGTAAAAGTGTGTTCCACTAACATATCCCCAAGAGAGATTTAAAAAGTATATAATGCTATGGGTATAATATTGCCATCTGGCTGAGAATACAGACTTTTGAATAATTTAGAATTTGTCATGTAGAAGTTTGGTATAGATTACAAAGAATTAGAATAAGAAATCATAACGTTTTCCAAATGGACTTCTAGGTAATTTGTTAAAAATTATCACTTCTATGTATTTTGATATACATATTTTGGCATTGATAAAGACATACTTCTCTAAAGTATATACCCACAGGTACTTCTTAAGAAATACTCTGAATATAGAACCTTCCAGAATATTACTGATACTGTCATTCTTATCAATATCAAATCTAATAAATACTCCATACAAATAATAGAATAATATATACTATACAGACTGAAAACATTATGGAGACATCAAAACAATTAGCATTCTGGCAAATCAATTAATTTCCCAATGAATATATTTTAGCCAATTTGCATTCATTAAAACTACTCAATTTCAGGAAAGGTAGTAAGCAGCATTCTGACTTTTTTTTCCAATAATTTTTCCTTTCAAATTTTAATATAAAAATTCAAAACATTGGTTTTGCATGGAAATCTAAGCTGCTTTCCTTCCAGCCTGTAATTGTGATGGAAAACGCATTTTCTGAACATGTACGATACAGACACACATTATTGCTTTACAGAAAAAAATAATCTCCAAAACCTTAAGTTTGAAACCTGGGTTTCCCTTACTCCCCAGTTGAGGGGGCTACATGTGACCACAGTTATGTTGTCCTTGAAGTACATTGCTTTTCTCCTGCTGCTGTTTAAAAAAGCACAACAACAAGAGTAAAATTATATTAGGCATTGTTTACAAAATCGGAGGAAATTGCCTGCTGCTTGTTACAGCTTAGGTAGGATGTTACTCAAAATGTGAAAAACACAGAATTCAGAACTCTGCAGGAGCTCTACTCATCATTCTGTTGAGTTTTCCACAATGGATACTCTGTCTCACTGTTTAATATTTGAAATTCCCTGAATGAAAATTTCAAACAGCTCATGTTAATCTGTTGGCTGGGTGTTGTCAACATTAACTTGGAATATATCAAAATCTTTTTCAGGTTCTGTTCCACAATCAAGATACAAGAGGTGTTTATTTGTCGTCTTACTGTGTTTCCAGAGCTGTGAATGAGCAAAACCTTTAATAATCAATATACTAAACATGCTAAATAACAAAGTTGGAAGTTCATACATAAACTACCACACAATGAACCTAAGTGAAAACAAGATCAGTACTGAAATGTGTCCCTTTTGCTTGGTTCTGCAGCTGTGTCAGGAGGAGGATTTCTCTCTCTCCAGTCTCCTCACTGAACCAGGTCATTTTCAGTCAATGATTTTCAGTTTTAGAATGTATCAGTTTAACCACAGTGCTAACTGCAACAGCACTTGTTCTCTAAGTAGTGTTACTTTGTTCAGCACATCATACCATAGTCACTTAATGTCCTGTGAGCGCGTTTCTATGCTGAAGCAAAGCATACATTAGAATGATGAATTGTTGGGGATTCTGATCCGAGAGAGGTAAATCTGCAATTCTTGCTTGCATAAATTTTACTGTCTTACATATTTGGTTTGTAGATTACAGGAGCATGTATTTGGTGACAAAACAGGCCTACTCAAGCAGGTAGATGCTCAACCAGATCTCAATAACTGTAACAACTCAGGGAGTAACTGTTGTTTTTTTAAGCCACTAGTGTCTGCAGAAATAAACTAGAGCAATACAAAAATAATATGGGGGAAATGGCATGCCATCTTTTTGTTTATTTTATCTGCATACATAGGGAATCTGACGTATTAAATTTTTCTAATAGCCCCTTGTAGTTGCGGAACAAGCCATCTCATTATCTGCTGGCCTCTGGCAATATCCATCTGCTTTACAAAACTTTAAAAGTCTTGCTGTGAAGTAGCTAAACATAATAAATAATAAGCTACTACAGAATTTTTCAAAAATAGATTTGTTTTGTGCTAGAGATTTCTGAAAATTACTATAATCAGAAGTACCAAATCAACGTTAAAAATGCTAAATAACTTTGGTTGCCAAAAGGGATTACAGATGTTTTCTTCAGCTGATGCACCAAATCATTCCCAGAAGTCTGATTATTTAATGACTAATCTTTGAGAAGTGATACTGAAGCTTTATCTTATAAAAGAACAACCAACTAAGAAGTTCTATTAGAATGTTCCCAAACTAAAAATGTGAATTGCCCCTCTGATAACCTACAGTGATGGTAACAACATCTCAATACCAGATCCTGCTTGAAAGCCAACCCTAATATTTATTTTCTGTACTCTTTCTCTGAAAATATCTCCACACACTCTGCTTCCAAGGGAGGTTAGTCTGAAGAAATACAGTACCTAGCAATGTCCTTTGTCTACAATTTTAATTCCTACATTTTGAAATATGTTTACTAATGCCTAGCATGAAAGAAACAAAGCAAACATGTACAAGGCAAAAGAAAAAGCTTTAGGTGATCCAGTGAGGCCTCAAAACCATGCCTAAGGGCAGAATCAATCTTTGTATTCACAGAAACATTGGGGTAGCAACTGTCTCTGTCAGAACAATCAATCCCTCAGATAACAACAGACTGACAGCAATCACTGCAAGCTTTTCCTTGGGCAGTTTGCACAAATGCTCAGACAACTTGTTCAGGCCTTACTCCTCACTATCTACTGACGCTTGCTTGAGAACACATTCGGCTGCCATGCAGCAAGGATGGCAAAACGGGAACCTGGAAAGCATGTTACACCTTCTCAAAGCAGAACTAAGGATAGGTGCAGAAACTAGTGCCACCTTCCTTTTTTCCCATTGTTTTTATTTTTTAGAAAGGAAAACCTATCCAATCTTACAAAAGATATTGCATATTCATTACATTAATAGAGTAATTGGATTTTCTAGTCACTTAATGTAGACTTTCATGAATTGTGGAATGCAGAACAAAGACTGCACAATGAAGAAGTAAAAATAAACCCCAAAAGCTTACATACTGTTAAGCTTCATCAAAATTACCATATCAAAGAATTTGAATTTGGTCACAAATATCATGGCTTCATTAATCATCAGTTCAAGTAGGCAAGTCTGCATTTTGTGAGGCATAACTCAAGATGAAACTTTCCACAAGTCTGAGATTTTACATCCACTTTTATCACAGAAATGACTTTAAAATAGGAGAAATTGGGAAGTACTGCTTTTAAATATTTTCACAACATACATAAGTCAGAAGATTTTTTAAGATCTGTATTACTTGAGTTTCAATATCAATGTAGAGGAAACATGATTTAACATCCTAGAAAACAACCATCATGGTTGGGTTTTTTTAGCACCATACCCCTCCATGAGAGACTCCCAAAAAGCTCTGGAGCCATAATCTGTAAACAAATAAGGAGTATCTGAGGAGACCATAATCACTTTTAGGGTCCATTAGAATACAAATTGCCTTTCTAATTAGTACTATTCACAAATAGATCTTGAAAATATTGTGCATACTTCTGTGAAAAGGATTATGTAAATAACATGTATTTGCAAAACTGTTGGCTGTGCCAAGATTTCTATTTATTCAGTGAAGCAGGTCTATCAAGTCGATAATGTAGGTTTTAAAAATGTACATGACAATATCAATTTACCCAATAGTCAAGCTCTTATGTTTTTTCTTATCAATAATGCATATGGTGGGGGAAGAAAGAAAGAAAAGTGCATAACTAATATCTGAATAAAGAAATAATACATAATTTCAGATGACTAGTGTGCATGCAAGGATCTAGTTTTTGGGGGTTTATATATATATATATATATGAGATGACTCTTGCAGGTAAATATTGCATATTTTATGAGTTTGAATTAGTGGAGTGACACCACAGATAAACTGAGATGACCTTCTAATTTAGCAAACATTTCTGAGTGCACTAACAATCAACATGCGTACTCATATTTTCAAAATTAATATACTTGAAGGGTAGAGAAACTGAGTTTAGTACTAAATTGTATAGCATTTGCTACAGAACTGCTGCATCTATTATAAATGTCTACTTATATTCTACTTAGAGAGATACTGTCTCCAGTCTGAAACCAATTTTAATAGTCACACCATCTAAATCAATTTGATGCTATTTGCTTACTATTCAATCTATATTGAATAGTATAGGGTGTAAAACACTTATAAATCATACAGTTTAGTAGAAAGATAATCCTCTAGTAAGCTTCAACTACCAGCACATCAGTGAGGTTGCTTGATGATACTTTCTTACCTTTCTACATACTTTGTCATGCAAAAACTTCAAAGTTTCTGTAAGCATTTTACTATTAAATGGGATGCACTAGATGGTGTTCCAACAATAAATGTGCAGGGTGACATTATTCCTAATATCCCTCTTTGTTTCACTCCAGTCTGATTTTTAGTCCTTAGCTATCAGCAGTCTTTATTCCCCAAAAGCCACAATGATTTTTTCATAGAATAAATGCCAATTTCTTCTATCAGGGAAAGAATGGAAGCATAGGAGAAAATCCGTATGTCATAAATGGTACTTCAGGAAGCCTGTCCGAACTTAGTGTGAACATAGAACTTCTGGGTCCACTCAATGGACCATCACTTTTTTTTTTTTTTAACAACAAAAACAAACACACACATAAAAAACCCAACCAAACAACAAACTCTAGATGACTTACTCAAAATTTGCTGTGTGCTCAGCACTAAACCTGCATTGATACTGTATAAAGCCAGTGACTTGACTGCTGGACATGAAAGCAATGAAACAGACCATTTCTTACAGTAGAAAACAGGACAGAAAAAATTTAAGCTGTTCTCTGAGACTAGAGATTTTGGTAGCATTTTCTGAGGTGCCTACACCCTGGAGGCCAGAATGCACAATGGAGTAACAGGTGCACGTCTATTATTGTTCTGAATTGGACAACTTCTAGAGTATAAAGAGCAGATATGGAAAGACTGGACTTCAGCTAAGCAAAGTTGACATTAACATATACCAATGGACAGAAGAGTTATAAAATCAGAAGAACACAGACTGGTACAGAAGAGTCAGTCTTTAAATGAGACATCTTTCAGGGCACAGAGCAATAAGGCATCTTCAAGAAAAGAGAAGACAGAACAGCTAATAACATTCAGGCATTAAATAGTGAAGAGGCATCTCATCAACTGAGGTTCAGTTTAAACACCAATTAAGTCATCTATACAGACCACGATCAAAAAAGCAATGTTTCTACTCAGACACCAAAAAAAGAGAGAGAAATAAAATTGAATGCTTGGCACTGATTGACAATATTAATGGGACAGGCATAGCTGGCACAACTGAAGGAAGACAGTCAGTAGGAGACTTGTAATACTCAGTAGTAAGTTAAAGTGCACCACAAGATGCGCCTGTGAACTGCTAATGACTGTTCAAGAAAGTCTTGAGACTAATAAAGTTAACTGAATGAACATATACCACAGAATTTCTACAGGCTGAAACTGAGTGACTAAAGCAGGACAAGTACAGCTTGAGGACTACTCTACCAGTCATCTGAGGACCACTCTATCAGTCATCTGACTAACATAACAGTGACTGACTTTATAAAAATGTCACTGAAATGTAAAAGCAGAAAACACATTATTGGGTGAATCCTCATAGTCTCATATCAGGGATGACTGTGATGACTACATTTTTAGAAACCTTTGGTGACCATTTCAAAGTGCACAGGACTCCTCCTTTTTGAAATATAAATTGTGATCATAATGCAATAGAATTAAACAAAGTCAATGCTTTATTATTTAATAAACACATGACATTCAGGGAACTACATGAAAATGAAGATTATTATTTTTAAAGAAAATTATAAGGAGGAGCTAAAAGAGTGAAACAGTGGCATCAGCGGTGTGTTTAAAGAGTCAAGCTCAGAGTAAATGCATACCAATTCATGTAAGACTTTATCAACTTTGGAAAGTACCTTGATTTTATCATGGGCCTATCATGGAATTATTTTGTAAAGTGATTCATAGGTAAAATCTTATCCTCACTGTGTTCCACACTGCCAGAATTTTACTTACAGTAAATAAGCAATTCAATTCCACCAAATGATTTCTATACGTTCCTAATAAATTCAGATTGATACAAAACATGTGTAACAGAAATCCAATTTCAACATAGTTGAGAATTCATCATTCCTCTAAATAAACTGGTAAAGAGATTTTTTAACCTCATTTTTAAAATATCACCATAGTTTTAGCCTGATTTTTGTCTAGCTTGAATCTGTCCGGTCTTAATCTATATGCATTACATCTTGGATGTCTGTTAGATTTTAAAACTCTATAGTAAAGTAGCTCCTTTTCATGTTAATACTTGCAGACCATGTTCAAGTAACTTTGCATCTGTCTTTTTGACAACATAATCTAATTTGTTATCCTTAGCCTGAACAACAACTACTACAACAACTACCTGAAGGGAGGTTGTAGCCAGACAGAGGTTGGTCTCTTCTCCCAGGCAGCCAGCACCAGAACAAGAAGACACAGTCTCAAGCTGCGCCAGGGCAGGTTTAGACTGGATGTTAGGAAGAAGTTCTATACAGAGAGAGTAATTGCCCATTGGAATGGTCTGCCCAGGGAGGTGGTGGAGTCACCTTCATTGGAGGTGTTCAGGAGGAGACTTGGTGGGGTGCTTGGTGAGATGATCTAGTTGTTTGGGTGGGTTGGATTGGTTGATGGATTGGACGCGATGATCTTGAAGGTCTCTTCCAACCTGATTTATTGTATTATTGTATTAGCCTACCGTAATAGGACAGGTTTTCCATATCTTACATTGCTCTTAAAGTTCCTTCCAAATTATTAGTATTCCTCTTAAATATGGACATCAGAAAGGAACATAGCATTCCAGTAGTGCTCTCCTAAATGCCATAAATAGGTGTCGTTACAATTGATGTTCCTCTGCATGTGTGCAGGAATTACATTATCTCTACTATCTGCCACATCACACTGGAGCTCGTGTTCAATTGAACAGTGGCCTTTATAACTTACATTCTTTCACTGTTTTCCAAATGACCATCCTGTAACAGGGCACAATCTGCTTCATGGAGAGACAACTACACACACTAAATTTTATTTAAATAGATCCTGGTTAGATTAGCCAATGCTAATGTACCACCCACATAACCTTGTGTAAATGATGTACTATAGCTATGCAGCTAGTATACCCTCTTCCCCTCCTTAACATATAATTCATTGACCTAAAGCATCAAACAATTGAAGAGCAACGCCCACACTGGTAGCAGTATTCTTGCACCAGGAGTAGGCAAAACTGCTACTGAGTGGATTGTATTTATAGTTTTGAGTCCCTAAGGACTATTCTAGACTCATCTTTCTTTGAAAGAAGGACTCCTAGCTTGAGGCTGAATTCCTTGCACATATGTAAGCACATAGAGTAGCCAGCTCAAGGCTATGCATTTTATTTGCAATCATATCCTCAGACCTTACAAACTCTGTGTTTGTACTATCTTGGCACCATTAGCTTAGAATTCAGTCATTGCTTTTATCCACAGTACTGCTGACATAACTTTTTTAACAGCACTATTTCTAGAAAATTACTTCTTTCTACCTTTAACCACTCAGATTTTAAAAAAAAAAAAAAAAATCTAATGCTCTTAAAGAGAGATTAAGGATGTCAAAATCACCCTGATCCAATGGTTTGAAGCCAAGAAAATCTTTTCATACTGCTAAGATACCAGTGGCATTGCACAAATGATCATGGAAATGTTTAATCTAAATTGCTTTTAAATTCTGACTACTTAGCAAACTATTTTCAGCATATAATGTAAACATTCAGTGACACACAGGTAGAAAAATCTAGGGCATATCTTTCTTGTACTTTTAACTGGCTTTGGAAAGGACATTTCTATTTAAGAAAAATGCTGTAAACAATGCTGTGAGAAATTTTGGTACTATCATCTTCATTACCACCTATCCTGTCAGAATTTTGTTTCTCTTCACTTTGTTTCTCTGTCATTAGCCATATTTATATTTAAAGAAAACTTTTTATAGAATATTTCATAAACGTTAGTCGCTTGTGCTTATATGGGGAATTAATATTGTAATCACTGCCATCTGCAGCAAAATGCCCACTGACTTTGGTAGATTTTATTTGGTAGATTTTAGGTAGCATTTAAGAGGATTTTAGTTGAACTCAAAAAGTTGAAAAACGGGAACCTGTTGTGCTTTGCATTAAACAAACAAGTGTAATGACTAGTTGCTATTTAGATGAACCTGCAGTCTAATTATCCATTCACCACCCATTACAACTCCTAACTCCTTCCCTGCAAAGTAACAGAGAACTTTTTCCTTCCTAGATTTAAATTGCTACTAGCACTGAATTGCTGGACGGGGAATTAAATTATTGATACCCTCACGCTAATTAATTCTGTATATATGAATTCAGTATATTGAGAAATGCCATAAAACTGAACAGCGAAGGCTTGGAACACAATGGCCACAGTTATATGATTTCAAGAAAGTAAAATTAAAAATTGAAGCAACTGCCTCAGGGCAACTTCACACAAGTCTCAAATCAGAGAATGGAAAAATATCATGAATTTGAAATGGAAGAAATTTTACCACATAGCAGCACTTTTGCTTTGATTTGGAATTGCATCACGTGATGATGACTGGGTTTTTTTCAGCAACTTGCAGGATTTTTCCATGGTACCTGGATTATTTCCTTCCAGCCACCATAATTTTAAACAACCACAAGGAGCAAAGAAATGTTCTGATATTTTCTCTGTGTTTAGTAGGGAATAAAAACATGAACACATAAAGTAACATAAAAACACGGACTAATGAACAGAGCCTTTACTCTTACTATGTTATATAGGAGTTATCAGCCAGTCATTAAGCAGAATTTTAAGCATCAGGAGAGACAGGCTTTGAATCTACCTTTTAAAAAAATTAATCTCTTATTATTTCGGCCTGTAATATAGGATAAATAAAAGTGAACCACTTCTCATTTCATTCAGAAAATGGAATGAAGAATATATGATGATTGCACTTGATATTGACTTTAAAATGTATAGTCTTAATATGCTGAACTGTAAATTACAATGAAGACTGCAGACCCAGTAAAGAGCACTGTATTTTCTTGGCTTCTTTTCAGGTGCACATGGATGCACATGAGTCCTGTGGAAAAAATAAAGCCAATCAAAATACCCACTCCTGTGCTAAAACTGCATGACTGCAGCTTTGAGAAAGCAGAAGCAACAATGTCGGTATTTTATGTACATTTTATTCTGGCTTTCTCAATAGCAATGTGCCCAGGTGGCCAAGAAGGCCAATGGCATCCTGGCCTGCGTTAGGAATACTATGGCCAGCAGGAGCAGGGAGGTCATTGTGCCCCTGTACTCTGCTTTGGTTAGGCCACACCTTGAGTACTGTGTCCAGTTCTGGGCCCCTCAATTTTAGAAGGACATGGAGACACTTGAACGTGTCCAGAGAAGGGCAACAAGGCTGGTGAGAGGCCTTGAGCACAAGCCCTATGAGGAGAGGCTGAGGGAGCTGGAGTTGTTTAGCCTGGAGAGGAGGCTCAGGGGCGACCTCATTGCTCTCTACAACTACCTGAAGGGTGGTTGTAGCCAGGAAGCGGTTGGCCTCTTCTCCCTAGCAACCAGCACCAGAGCAAGGGGACACAGTCTAAAGCTGCAACAGGGGACGTTTAGGCTTGAGGTGAGGAGAAAGTTCTTCACCGAGAGAGTGATTCGTCATTGGAATGGGCTGCCCGGGAGGTGGTGGAGTCACCGTCCCTGGAGGCGTTCAAGAGGGGACTGGATGTGGCACTTGGTGCCATGGTCTAGCTGTGAGGTTTGTGGTTACAGGTTGGACTCGATGATCTTCGAGGTCTCTTCCAACCTTGGTGATACTGTGATACTGTGATATTTTCTCAATCCAACGAAAATCTGAAACAATCGATTCTTCAAATAAGTCAATAAGGGAGGACTTTTGTGAGATTACTTATAAAGGTTTCTAGCCCACATTCTTGTAATCCAAGGTTATTGCTTGTATCATCATACTGACAGGTTTATCTTAATAAGAAATGTTTTGTGCTAGGAGAATTTATGGTTTTATGCTCAATTACAATTTTATGTTGGGGTATTAGGTAGGCAATAAAAAGGGCCTACCTTACATCTATTATTCATTTTTCAAATCCACATCATAAAGGCAAGATATCCTTGGAAAATTCTTTCTCTCGTCTTTATTAAGCAAACAATTTGTATTAATTCTGCTTATCTCAAACCTTACCATTTTCAATTTGGAAGGGGCATATCATAAATTACATAACCTTTCAAGAATGGTACTTTCCCTAGATGCCTCCAGTTAGGACTAGATACCCACTATGTGAAGCACTATATCAACATAAAAGGAAAAAATCTCTGCCATAAAGAGTTCACAATCTAAAGTCAAAAGAAAATAAAGCAGGGAAAGTGAATATCCAAGACTCTGTACATGTCAGCAAATCTGAAGTGGGGGGGTGGGGGGAAAGTACTATTTTATTTCTATGCAAAATAAAGACTATAGCATCCCACCATGATATCCCAATTGTAAATTCAAGAAATTATATTTTTTAAAAAATAATAAATATCTGGAAGGTCCCTGTATCTGAATTTCAAAAAGAAAAATAGATTTTTCTTTCCCCACCCCTGCTGCTACTCATAGAGATAATTAAACTGACACAAAGTTCAGTGATCACAGGTTGCTGCAGATTAAAAAAAAAGCACAATAATTATGTCAATTGCCATGACAGGTTAGGAGTCCAGTAAAAGTTCTATATATCCTTTGTGATTTCAGTTGATACTAAGAAGGATGCCTGATGAGAAATTTCAATGTTACTTTTTGTGTCTGCACAGCACACTGAAACGCTGTAATGCAAAAACTGCATAGCACCCTGCTTATTTCAAGTGGCTGTCTCTGCATAAACTATGCTATAATATTTTAACTCATTGAGCTAAACTGTAGGAATTACAGGAGAGAATCCAATACTGATCATTAAGTATGCTGTTGTTTTACCATCCTTTGTGGTTTTGTACAAAGTATTTATTAAGAGGAAACACAGAATCTTTCAGAAGTGCAGTGATACATGTGGTGCGCAGTGAAACTGCGGCCTAAAATGGGAACACTTAGCGGAATAGCATCATTCAGCCATTCATAACACATCAGTAAATTATACTGCTTAGATTCCTTAAGGATGTAGCCAGTAACCACGCTAGATTAATGTAATAGCAAAGAAAAGTACACTTAGAAAAATCTGTTTATTTGAGTGCTCACATGTTATGGCCTCATGATTCTTAAACATCCTCATTCATCATGGGAAATTCTTGCACAATGAAATATAGGATATATTCTCATGGCTACAATCACTTACTGGAAGAGAGAAAAGCTACCTTTAGCATGCAAAAAGACCAAAATCCAAAAGCTTATTAAATCAAACACATATCAGGTTGAGGATTTATTCACTGATAAATGTACTTTGAAACCATGGAGAGTTATTAATACATAAATCCATTGTAGGATTCCATAGCCAAGAGGTCAGTATTAAAATCTGGGAATGATTATTTTATGTCTTTCAATCCATATTTTCCAGTCCTATATTTAAATAGTGTTTTTTTTGGCCACTGCATGATTCTACACAGGGTTTTTTTCAGATCTATTTCTGTGAAATAAAGCAGTTTTGAACCAACAGTTTTAGGAAATGATATGGGGAAATCCATACAGTTTGTTCTTGTTAATGTGACCTGGAAAACAGCAAGTGATGTGCAAAGAATTACGAGTGTAGCCAGTGTGTGAATAGCTTTGCCAAAACTGTCTCTACTGAGAGGACATTTGCTGCAAACCTGATAAGGCTAAGAGGAAATGAAGAGTGACATTTTGCTTAAAGTGACTACCAGCTGGATTAACCAGTAGTCAATGCTTACCAAGAGAGTAAAAGGAGGGAGTTTGGAAGGAAGTAAAAAGCAAGCCTGACTAGGCAGACACCTTGGTATCAGCAGCTGCCAGAGTTTAGTATTCCCAGATGCTCCCCAACTGGCTGTGCAACATCCATCTTGGCCGGACAGGGCATCATCCTCATCAAATGCTGTCCATGCCCTGACTTCCAGTGTAAGGGCTGATAGTTCAGGGTGCAATGCAGGACTGTGAGGTGGTTTCTCACCAGCATTCTGATTAGTGGATTGTAGGGAGCAGTGTAGGGAGCAATGTAGGCACACAGAGGGCGCATGTAAGTACAGAAACATACAGTTGTGAACAGAGGTGTTCACAACTGTCTGCACTTAGCCTGTATGACTCAATGACCCCTCTCCAGATGAGAAGGGAGATCAGGAAAAGGAGAGAAGATCCACAGACTGAAAGGAAAACAGAATTGATGGAATAGGGAAATCAATACCAATGTCAGTACAAGATAGATAAAGTTATACTAAGCCCAGCAAAAGTGCAGCAGTCAGGCTATGCAGGAAGGTGGTTCTAAAGAGCAGAATGAAGAGGAGTAGGGTAGAAGCCCAAGCCGGAGACTATTAAGAAGCTCCCCTCTCTTCGTAAAACTTCCTCTTGAGTGTGTTGCTCAAGGTATGGGATACACCTGTAAGCCAACTTCTGGATGAATCAGAACAGCTGATGGCCTGCAGCCCGTGGCTGGCCTGTGATTCTGTCCCAGGAAAACCAGGCCAGTAAGCCACACTCTCTGGGCCTGTGGGTTGCATGCATCGAGCCATCTGAAGTGTTTGTGTGTGGTGAAATGATAACTTCCTAGGAACAAGTGCAGGAGGATGTTTAGCAAATTGTAAGAATATGTTTAAAAGCTCTACCTGTCTCATATTGTGGTTTATCTGTTTTATCGATACTGCAAGTATAGTTCACTGACTGCCAGTTAATTATATGTTGCTAATAAATCAATAAACTTCTTCAATCCTGGTTCGATTTAAAGCATTGTGCTCAGCAGTTGTCCCCTGCAATGAGGCTGTTCCAGTTTTGCTGTAATTCCTATGGAAACAGACATCTGTTCTAAGAAAGTCAAGCACCTGCCTTTCTTACTCAGTCATAGCCCATGCCTGGAATGAAGATGAACATCAGGGCCAGGCAGTGTAATGCATTGCTATCTACACAGTGGTGGATCATTGGAAAACAGGGAGAGGTACTGCGGGTATTTTTTCCTGAAGGTGAAAAAAAAACATCCTCTCTAGCCTGTACGCCTGAAGTTAGAAACAACTCATTTCTGTGCCCCATAACAACACATTCTGTGGAAAATACTGCTTGTGTAACACAGCCAGGGTCACTGCTAGCTTTGCTTAACCTGCACAGGTGGCAGTCAAGAGAAGTTGCCTTGGGGGTGTGTTGGTCACTTGACTTGAACCAACCTTCAAAGTTGCCACTCATAAAGGAAGCATTACAAAGAACATTATGCAAGTCTGAATATACTTTTCTCATCTCAAACTATTTTCCTTTACATTACTACTCTTCTGACTACACGGTTGTTTAGGACAGATATTGATTATGTATAAATAAGGTGTGCAAAGTGTGAATTCACTGTGTATGAATTACTTAGAATTGAAAATACATAGTCATAATATTCAACCTGTAACTATGTCTGTTCTTTTTGGCATATTTGCGTGCCGCTAATATAATTAAAATCACTACACATTACACCAAGAATAATATAGCTAATAGGACAATTACACACAATTTGTATGCCTGGGACTTGAATTATCTCTACTGTTTGGAGAGGTAAAGGAAATTCTAAAAGTTTTAAATCCATTATTAAAATAATATATTTAAAATACATATTCTTTTAAAATACAGGCAGAAATAGCACAGAGAAAAGGGCTGTAAAAAAAACTCAAAACCTTACCCCTCAGAAAATATTACAATGGCTACATGATGTTTCCTGTGGAGTTTGTTATGTTTAATCTTTTAACATTTTGTAAGGAAATTGGGACAAAATAGTTAAATCAAAATTTCTACCTGTTTTAGCAGACCAAAAATTACTGCAATGTAATGCAATACCATATTGGTAAGTGCTTCCTCATCAGGCTTATGTAACCATCCTGAGGACAGATGCATGCCCCTAAAGCACTACTTCCAAAGTTCACATATCAACCCATAAACCCAACCATGTTTCTGGATTTGAGCCACATATTTACATTATCACCATTAAACTGTTTTGCTGTGTGCAGCACCACTACCAAAGCTCCAGGTCCAGCTGAGTAAAGTTCGGATATTCACAGAACAGCGTTCCTTAGAACTCTCTCAGACTCCATCCTACACTTCCTACAAATCAGTGTCTACAGATATAAATAAGACCAAACTGTGGTTTCTGATACATGCTGATGCTCTTTGTCTAGCAGTACTCCCTATTCAGTCAATATATTTTGGGAGCAGGAAGAAATTAGGATTTTAAAAGCCAATCCCCATCCGTAGGAACGACATTTCTAAAGACTCACTATCAGCAAGATAAATACCACTCTGTGAAAGACAACTCTTACAGTTCCACACTGTAAATTAGACATTATGACTTCCATCATGTACTAAGCATAGACGATAGATGTTTGTACAGTGTGCATCACTCCAAGATCTCATCCCTCCTCCCTCCCTTGTAGAATCTGGAGAGAAATTAGCAGATTTTGAAACTGCAGGCTTTTAGAGAAGGCAGAAATTCTATATATACCACTGAGTCTGGAACCAACAAAAAATAAAAGCAAAAAGAAAAAAACTATAAAAAATATAAATACTATAAAACATAGCCACCATGCTCTCTTCAGGTTTTGTCACTTCTTTAAATGCAAAATCCTGCATTACGTGCTGAACTCCACACCATCAAATTATCACAGGTGTGTCAGAGCCCAGAGTGCACTCCCCCCATCCTGCAGCACAGCCTTCTGTGCACAATGTCAGACCTCTGGTAAGAGAGAGCTGTTTCAGAAGCTTCTGCTGCCTTGGAGCTCCTCAAGAAAATACTAGAAAAAGCTTCAGCAGAGACTCCTCCAAGCAGTTATGCTAAGAAGTCTCAGCAAATGCACAACACTTCTGGAAGCTACTTTTAAGCTGGCTCTCAACTCCAGCCCCTCTTTAAGCTAGACATCTATGGTGTGACAGCCAATCCTCTCCTCTGGCCACAGAGGAGATCACTTAGATCTGGACCCTGATGACCCATTGACTCAGATTCGTGGTTTGCTCCTGGGTTTCCTCATGACTATGGACTTCTCTGGTGATCTGCTGTTTGAGCCCTGGATATTACTGGACCTACTCTACCTTTCCTGTTTGGGTACTGCTGCACTGTTTCCTCTCCAGTCAGGCCACAGCTTCTGTTTTCTGTCAAGTTTCTGCTTGTTACCATACTCTGCTCTCATCTTCCCTTTCCTTGGAGAGTAACCTGTCTTTGCTGCTCCCTGACAAGACATCCTCAGAGCACGTTCATTAGATTGGGTTGTTCCAGGGAGCATAGACAGGGGCCATTGACAAGTTGTGAATTCCAAAACGTCTGAGAAGGAAAACAAGTCACTGGAGAGCCCAGTACAAGGTTTGGCAGTTCATGGAAGGCTGCCTCAAAGAAAGAAAACTAAGTTGTTATCCACATCCGTGGGGTACCAAATAAAGTGTAAAGGAGCTAAATTATAACAAGAAAGATTAAGGTTAGACATTAGGGAAAACTAGCAGATATAGCAAGGGTAGAGGAGCACTACTGAAATAGATAACCTCAAGTGATTGTTGAGAGACTGAAAAAATATCAATGAAGAAATACATCTTTAGAGCTAAACAAAGAGAGGTAGAACAGGTGAAAGAATTAGATGACATGTTGAAGTCTCTTTCATATGAATCATTAAAAGATTCATATTTGTGTGTAACAGAAATGCCTGCAATGCTCCGGGTACATAAATACATTCAAATGAAAACCAAAGAGGAAAATTGTATACTCCCAGTACTCAGAGAAACTGGACAGAGAGAAAGAAAAGAGAGACATAAAAAATTACTTTTGCAGATTTCTCATGTCACAGCAAAGACGATATAAAATACAAGATATACTCTGTGTACTTTAAGTCCCTGGTTCAACTTTCCAAGCACAATGAAAGACCTGCCATTGGCTACCCAAATGTGTGATGTCACATGAAAGCACTTAACATTTGTTCTGAAAGTGTTGTGTTTAACAACTATTTTTAACACCACAATTACTAACAACTTTCAACTATCCAAAGGACATTAATAGTACATTATTTTCCTAGTTCACCTGCTAAAAACAAAGGTATACATAAAAGTGCCTACAATAAATGCAGATGTTACAAATGGAAGAGAAATATTATCATGACGTTATAAGAAAACGGACACGATCAAACGGCACATCCTTCATAATATATTGAGACTGCCACGAAGCCTGCATTTACTGTACTGGTCACCAGATACTGAACACCATCACAAAGCATGATCTGCACAATCAGCTACACTCTGTGACATCCTGGCCATGATGGGCATGCAAGGACACAAAACCCTCAATCATAGCTTTCACTTCTTGCCATTCACAGCCAGCTACATGCTGGCTCTTTGGTATTCATTACTCTTAACCTTCTGCTATTTGCAATTCCAGTTTTAAGTCCTGAATGCCACAGTCAGCTTCATAGGCTAAAGTAGTTTGTGCAAAAACTTCCTCACTTCATACATCCTGCTGATTTGGGATTTGCGGTTCCTTCCTTTGAGAAACGTGATAAATCATCAAAGTGTTCTTCCCTCTAACAGAGTAACACAACATAGCACAAAAATACATACATAAAACAAAACCAAAGTTAAGCATAAATATGCACTGCCTTCTTTACCTATGAATAAAGGAAGGTATATTTTACACAGATCTCTGATGGGAGATTGCTATATGTCAAAAAAAGTTGTTGGGTTTTTTTTTGCCTCAAACCAACTGTGATATCCTGACCTTATGAATCATAATCATAGAATCAACAAGGTTGGAAAAGACCTCGAAGATCATCAAGTCCAACCTGTCACCCAAGACCTCATGACTACTAGACCATGGCACCATGTGCCACGTCCAATCCCCTCTTGAACATCTCCAGGAACGGTGACTCCACCACCTCCATGGGCAGCACATTCCAAGGAGCATGCCAAGGAGCATGCCAAGGAGCTCATAAATGTGGGGCAAACTGCTAATGAATTAATAAATCCTGATAACCTCCAACCACAGAAATCTGGGAAAAACATTAACAATAAGCATAAATCATCCAAATTCTGCAGCTTGGCAATTAAAGACCATTAACATGCCAGAATCTGGACACACAACTTCTCTCAGCAGTTGTCTCGTGCCATGCCAGTGGCAGAACAAGCACCAGCAGAAGGGCAGCTCTTCAGCCAATACAAACATTGGCGTTTGAGCAACCAGGTCTAGTAGAAGGTGTCCCTACTCATGCAAAAGAGTTAGAACAGGATGACCTTTAAAGTTCCTTCCAACCCAAACAATTCAATGATTTTGTGACTCTAACGGCACTTCCCAGCAAGCCTAATTTGAGGAGGGTTTCTTTGCTTTGGAGCTGTTATGCTTCTTGATGATACCTAAAAGCTTGCCAGCAACAAGCTTTGCAAGAAAAAAGACAGCAGGCAAGGCTTAGGGTTACTGACACAATGCTGATGGCCATAAGGTTGCTGTGAGCAGCCCAGGACAGGCTGACAGCTTGGGACCAGGGAGGAAGATTTCCAAACACAACCCAGAGTTTAGAAACAACTTAAACCCTGTCAAGGCTTAGGACATGAACGTGGCAAAACTGAAATGGCCACCAAGGTTTTTAAAGAATATGGGCTGTGGGCCTCTGACAGAGTGTCTCCAAGCAAGCAAATCCATGCAGCACCCAGGTGGCACCTACTGAACCGCAGGGACCAAAGGCAAGTGACAGGCAGGCACAGCCCGCTGCAAGCCCATTACAGACAAGGTCTCCCCGGGCCCCACGATGCTGCCCTGTGCCCGAGGGATGTGCAGGACTCTCCCAAGAAGACTGCAGTCAGGACAGGCAGGATCAGGCTGCTTGAGGCCGTACTTATCTTTATCTTAGACACATTCTGAATTTTTCCATACGATGAAAGTTACTGTATTCCTACAATCTTAAACAGATGCAATATTTCAAGAGAAAACGGTTTAGTAAACTAGCTGATGGATCAAGCCAGTACTTCATAGGAAAAGATCCAGCAATACTCTTCTTGTGTTTGGAAAATTACATATTGGCCATGTCTTAAGTCCCAGTGATAAATTTCCTATCAGTATTACCAGTGGATTAACATCATAGAACTGTGGCAGCTCAGTCAAGATTTACTATTTGTAAATAAGTACAGGTAGCTTCAAATCTGTCAGAAGGAAAAATGTCTTAGAAATAAAATATACCTTAATGTCTTAAAAAGTCTTTGCTCCCATTACTGCACACTTGGCCAAGTGACAGGTTTTCCAGAAGCAGCAGAAGGCCCAGCAGGAAGATGGAGAGCAAGGGTTTCAAGCACTCCAGCCTAAAGATGGAGCAGGTATCAAACATGCATGAAGCTTTATAAGCTGCACACATCAGCAAAAGGAAACCTGAAACTCCAGGTTACCAGCCAAAAGGTCAGTGTAAGGTACCATCCTGAGCTGTGTGAGAGAGCTGTGGGACATCCACCTCTGTTCACATTCCCTCAAGAGGTGTGTTGGCCTTGCCTGAGCTCTGTCATAGCCATATGGCTGGATAGGGCACCCTACTGACTCAAAAAACTTGAATAGTTTTGTTCATGGCACAGACTACACATGCAGCATGACCAGTAACTCCCACCTCACTTTCTTCTCTCCAGATGGCACAACAGTCAGAATTACTGACCCAACTCTTATAACAGAAGTCCCACCATCTGCTTCTCTGGTTGTTTCAAATGCCTTCATAGACAAACTGCATTAAACTAATAAGCTACCAGCTCAACAGCTTTGAACATGCAGGCAAGTTCAAATAGAAGCAGGAAAAATGCCTAATCTTCATTGTGGAATGCATATGGCTGCCTCTGTTAAGAAGTGGGTTTACTCATGGGAGAACTCACATATTTCATATATTCATAGACACCCATGAGATTTTTTTTTTACGCCCTATATTTAAATCATCTACAGAGCAGTTAACAAACAGAACAATTGATATAGTAATTTCTTCACACACGCTTTTGACAGCTACAACTTCAAAACCTACTAGATGATAGGGAAAATCCAGGGGGAGGTTAGTTAAAGAGTCATTCAGTCTGCATTTCTATCTATTTTCAGGACTATACAGTTTCCCTAAAAACAGAAAGTTTTCACCTCTAGTCAGGATAGAAGAAATGTCAGTTATGTTTTTTTATATCTAACAGATTTTGCAGGAAAAGAAAAGGTTAACTATTATTATACATACTTTTTAGATCTTCTTAGCTATTTTGAGCATTAGAATGTGAATAATATACTTGTTTTGAAATATTACTTTCATTAGAGGACAGCTACTTCTGGTTTGAGGGAGATGGAAATATAATTTGCAGCATGTTGCATGTTAGGCAGTCTTCTCTGCCTTACGTTAAATAAGACAGAAAACTGTATTGCAAACATCAGTTTCTGAAGTTTCACAATCTAAGTACAATTTTCTGGTCAAAGGTATTAATCCTATTTATTGACATGCTTCTAACCTACAATATGAAGGATATTTAGGAAAACGCTTTGGGATTGATATTCTTGTAGTAAGAGTACACTACTCATTCAGTGCTACTGCATGCGAGAGCAGCATTTTAATACAGTTACGTCGGTGTGCTTTAGGTTTCATATCCTAAGTAGCTCTATTATCAATAGCAAAGGACACTTCTGTCTTTGCTGTCAATTAATTTTCTCTTCTAATGGTACCTCAGTACATGAAACTAAAACATGCAAGCTGGCCTTTGCTAAACAGACTATATTTCTTTTATCCAGGTTTTACAATGAAGGCTTATTTTGATTAAAGACTTTTGATTCTCTGTGCAAAGCACCTTGAAAGAGGTAAAATCTTTTACCTGTTAATTTCTCTTTGTTATGTTGGGTTTTTTAATATGCATAAATGCCTTTCATAGCCTGCTTCCCTTTACAGTTTACAACACAGACCCTAAAAAGTGGAAATATTATCTGCTATAACTGACAATAGAAAACACATCTGATATGAGGAACAGTTCTGGCTAAAAAGCTTCTGAAATATTTTTGCAAAATTTTCTACAAATTATGAGCATCTTCAAAGAAAGACATAGTGTGCAACACCATATTTATTTTTCCATAGTATGGTAAATACAATCATCCACACAGAAGGCACTTAAGAAAAATCTCACACCATGACACTCTCACCTATCATTTGATCTGAGCATCTGAAAAGTAACCTTGCAACTTTTGAAATGCTGTTTCCTCAAGGTAATACAGTTCTCCAGATTCAGTACTAAAGATCTGATAAATGATGACAAACCTTGAACTGATTAACAAATCAATTTGTCTTACTCACAGTTTTTCCTTAAAAGAAAATCGCATAAGGCAGAAATGATTCCCGAGTAACACTAAAATTTTTAGCTTTATGATTTCAAATTGAGAGAATAATTATTTAATAGCTTTTATTCTGCTGAAATTTAAGATTTTTATCTATAACTGCTAACAATGGACAATACTACAAAAAGCACACTATATATGCTTACCATCATAACTTGTGATCAATACATGAGAATCACATTAAAAGATATCTTTTATTACTGGTTCTTTTGCTACATTTATTTTAGTAATTTAAAACTACCACAGAAAAGATAGCAGAGGAGTAGAATACAAAGGTTTCTCAGAGGACATAGGAACTCCCAGGAGTTACTAACTGCTGCTATGGAAGCAATGACTTTCTATGTGATAATATGGCTGTACAGCTGTGACATTTGCCTGACCACAAATATCATTGTTATAGCTATCCCGTGTAATGACCTAACACTCCAACAAGATACAGTAATATTCTACAAAATCACTGGTAAGAGTTTTGAGATCTGACACTTTCAGAAATTTAATTATTCTTGGGTTCCTTAAAAAAAATAAAAATCCATGAGTGTACAGTTATGACAACAAATTGAGCATCTCAAACGTGTTTGAAGTTAGCCAGATTTCTATACACATTATTGAAATTATACCAGTCATACCAATACAGCATACCTCAGTTTGGACTGCTAGATCAAAGCTGCAGGAGACTCTAATTCATGTTTTGATGACTGGATGTAACTCGTTCTGGTTTTAGGTAGGGATTGCAGTTGATTACCTCCTGGTATTTGCTCCACACATCTCTTATGTAGCATTATAGAGTGTCTAAGTTACATGTTTACAACCCACCTCAGCCCACCCGTACAGAAAAAATGGACAGAGATAACATGGGAAAAATACTATTCCATAAATCAGACTAAGATTTAATGTCATAATTACTGGAGAAGGTCTGTCTAAGCAAGGTTATATCCTGGTTGATTATTTCCTTCTGGAAAGGGAACTGGATATTTGTCTGATAGTTTGGTAATGCTGAGAAAACGATCCCATTAGGGACCTCCTAAAGGTAGAGAATCCTGCCTCGTATGGGAGATTCTGATTTTATTCTCTTTAGCTCACTGATAATTTCAGCAGGATTTTCAGAGACCAAGATGCACATCAAGTGCACTTGACTGCTCAGGTGCTGCACACCAGTATCTGAACTGTAGGATGCCTCTACAAGAAGAAATTATTCAATTCATTGATCTTAGTACAGAGTGCAGAACAACCACATTTTAACAGGAGAGAACCAAATGGCTAAACCAAAAAACAGTTAGTAGCCTTCCATCTCAATTTCTCACCAATACAATCACTGGGAATATGTTTCACTTCCCTCCTCCTTCCTTTTCTCACAGTACAGCTTTTTACAACAGTACTTTACCCAGTGAAGAAACATATGTTATCTCCTCAGATATTCAAAATTCCTATGGCAATCTGCTTGGTTATCTAAATATCTCTGAGAAAGGTCATGCCACACAATAGATACACCCATGAGAACCTCTGTACCAAAAGGCTCACATGCATGAGTGCACAGAAGACAGAACTGTCAGAGAGTGATCAGTCAGGTTGTCTGCAACATAAAGAGCAGTTTGGGGCCCAGCCTTCACTGACAAACAGGATGCAAAATCAAAACCATATTTTAATGTGGCATTTAGGTTGAAAACTATAGCTCAGATTAAAAACTATATTTAAGGCACCATAACCAGTACACCCAGTAGTCCCCTCTGACTCCAATAGGTTTTTCCAAATTCCCTGAAGGATGGGGTAATGCACTGTTTTCTGGAACACACTTACTTCTACTGCAATGACTTTCTTGTGTTTGTTTTAAGCAAAATTGATGCTGATAAGATGGTTTCACATGTAATCATGTAACAACTGTTTTGCCTTTGTATGCATTTTTTTTTCAGTACTCAATCCAAATAGTTTGTCCTCTCCCAGGCAAACTACAACTGGGTGCAACTTGAACAGAGCACAGTATTAGCTTTAGCACTACTAAGAGATAAGCTATTTATACACACACAGGTATGTTTTCCCAAACCAGTAATGTTTTACCGAGCTTACATCTGCCTTAGAGGATAGAATATTTAAAAAAACTGCCACATTTTATATATGGAAATAGCCTGTATGTGTAAAGCCTGTTTTCTTCAACTTTGAAGTTGGTGTATTATGCATATGAGTTCCTCTAAAAGAAAACTTAACAGACATCTTTAAAGCTTTTTTTTTTTTTTTCTCCTAAGAATCATTTTCAAGGTTTCTGCTCTTACAGTAGAGATGATGAAAAAATGATTGCTTTTCATGACTCCTCCTCTGCTGCTGGGTAGGGACATTAAAAAGACATAGCTGTCTATCTCAATGTACAGATGCCATAGTAAAATGTGTGTTATTTACTGATAAAAACCACATGACAGCATTTTAAAAACAGGATTTATTCTGTCAGTCAAATTAGGGAGGCAGAATATCCTCTATTGCCAAGTGATTACTGTCTGGGTCTAAGTGTGGCAAACTGCCAGATCAATTATATTGGTAGAGAAGAGGAAATATGAAGACATATTGGCTCAATTCTAAGCAGAAGCATCACTGAAAAAGAAACCCAGGGACATTTCACTCCAACATCCAATTATTTAAAAGTGCATCTTTGGCCTACACTGCAGTTTTTATTTATATGGTTTCTTTGTACACTGTGTGTAAAAAGGGAAATCAGCAAAGAGTCAGAGGAATTAGGTGTAAATAAAAAACCCCATTGATTCCACTGATAGAACCTGTACATTGATATTTCTGAGATGTAAATATCTGAATATCAGTTTTTACAACAAACCCCTAGAAATATCATGGGGCAACATGCTCAGGAGATATCCAATAAACTTTTAGATGTGATCTCATTAATATATTATCATTATCCCCCTTGTGGTAGGTTGAAGTTTCCCCCAGAATTGACTTTGCCAGACCAACTCAGTTAGAAGCAAATGAAGCTGTGTTTACAAGCAAGAACTACACCCTACAATGGAATGCAATGAATATGTACAAAATATACAGTATTTACAATGTTATACAGATATTTACAATTAGCAAACAACACGAAAACTCCCCTGGTCAGAGACAAGGAAGCCATTCCACTGCTCCCCCCTACCCTAGGTTTCTGCAACCTTCTTGTGTGAAACATGAGTTCCCATGAAGAAGACCAAGAGTTTAGTCCGCAGGATAAATGAATCAGCCTTGTATGGTCTGGTCTGGTCAGTCTCCAGATGAAGTTTGAAAGAAACTGACCCAATTCTAATAAAAGTCATTAAGGTTGATGTTCCACAAGTGGTGTAAAATTAACTTTTAATTACTTCATTGTGCAAAATGGGATTGTTTTGAATAAGACATACATCTAAGATCCTGCAGGCTTCCTACAAAGTACTTACGATATTAAAACTGAGTATCTAGAAATGAATACACTAAAGTAACATTAAATCAAGAGGAAACTTTCAGTATTTCATCTTGGGATAATTGTATGATGTTGTTTACACATGAAACTCTTAGATTTCTATTTTACAAAACACTGACATTAAAGTTTGGGAAGATTTGCACTGAAAAGGAAAAATTAGACTCAAAATTTTGCACAATACATCAGCTCTAACATCACTTGCTACACTTTGAAAAAGATGTATGACAAAAAAAAAAAAGGACTGAAATAAGTCTTCTATTGAGGTTCAGAAACAGCAAAAAGGAAAAAAATATGAGGGCCTTAATTTTTTATTTATTAGGGAGAATGCCTCTTCTTCAACAGAACGGTCATTTAGAATGCACAATATTGCCATAAAAATCTTAAAATAAGCACAAAACAATGGAATGCTAAGCACAGTCAGTTGGTATTCAACTTTCCATCTTTTACTTACCATTAAGAACATACATTTGTCCTATATAGATTTGTCATGCCAACACAAAATATTTAAAAGACTTTTATACAACATATACAACTGGTTAATTTATGATCATCATATACCAGAGAATTCTCTGTCAGGAGGCCATTAGAAATTGGAAGCAAAATACCATTCAGTTAACTGTAGCACTGAGTAATTGTTCAGCTTCAAGCAAGCCTGTCCATGTGTGGAATTAAAATTTCTATCCTGCACATAGAACCAGGGAAATATAAATCCCTCTATTTCTACTGTATAACTGCAGTATATAAATTAAGAAAGGTCAGTACTGGGATGACATAATTTTTTCTGCTTTAAAAAGGATATTGAAAAAAGATGGCAACAACGAGCAATGAGAATGATTAAAAATGAGAAATAGCCTCCATTATAATTACACAACAAAACTGCAATCTGGTGGGTTTTTTTCATCCATACAGAGGTTAAAATTGGTTTAAATGCCAATAAGTGGAGACTAGAATTAAGACATATTTATTTATTTGTTTATTTTGCTAAGGATAATTAATCACTGCAATAATTTACTTAAGTACACAAGGAATACTCTATGATTTGAAGCCCTTTAACCTGACCTGCCATCCTTCTTGAAGAGATGCTACAGTTCAGACACAAGGTTTGGACATACATCACAAACTAGTAAGCAGCATTCTTGGATCCCTGTTCAATAGGTCAAACCTTATGACTGCCAATAATCTCAAGGTGGTATTAAAATCTATGCATTTTAAATGGGTCTCCACATTACCATTTACTCTTTCTAATGTATCTCAGGATCCAGAGCAAGATACATGACTATCTTACCACTATCACTTATCATGAAGTCCTCTCTCATTTGTCAAGAAGCATTCAAGATATATTTCTTACAGTATGCAGCTTAAGGTGATTGTGCTGACTGTCATATCTGATTTCCCATTCAGCAACTGACTGGGCATTTTACTACTCACCGCAGTTACAACTGAGCGATGTAGGAAATAACAGCTACTAAAACTGCTCATACAGCTCCATACCGCTGACTTCTTTTCAATTTTATTTCCCGCCCCCCCCCCCACCATCTCTTTCAACATAAAATAGGAATGCTGTTTTCCTTCATTGTGGCTTTACACTGACTCTTTAAATAGCTAATTTTTGTGTAATTTTCAAAGTTTCAGCATTTTCATAGGTTTCACACTGCTTACTCACACAGCTAGTCCTTTCAGCTTGACTTCCAAAGAAAGTGTAGTTGGGTATTATAAACTTTTAGCAGTGCTCCGCATGTTTAACTATGTCACCTGGAAGATCCAGAGAAAAATGTCACCAGGCTAATTCCTTATCAGATGGACAAATAAATCAGCATTCTTCATAATTACATCCCTTCATTCTGAGCTGTGATTTATTCTAGTTGCAGCACCTCTTGTGTACCACCTTGTATTTGTGATGTTTACGCTCTAGTGACCTTTCCTGAGGCAAAAACATAGCTTGTATTTTACCAGCTGTTTTCCAAAAGGATAGGCTACTTCTCAAGCTGTGCAGTGATCCAAAAAGGCTTTCACTACGGGCCTTGCTGTTCTAAGAGAAACATGAACTTACTAGTACTGAAAAATGAATGCTTGCATGACTACAAGCACCTGAATGAATTGACATCTGGTCAAGCTTCCTCAATATACATAGATACACTGACATGCCAGCCATGGTGCAAAGCAAGATATTTGCAGGACTGCCAGGAAATCTTAAGGACACAAGCTCACTATAGGAGGCATGGTCTTCCAAAGATTACTTACCAGGGGACAAAATAGCTCACTTTTAAAAAAAGATGAGTGGTTGCCAGGTTATACAAGCTGGATGCATTAAAGTAACTCTGATTCCCATACAGTCAAGTCTCCAGTGAGTCTCTTGGAAAAACTTAGCAAAGGTATAAGACTGCATGCTATATGGGGGATTCCAGCTAATGATATCCAACTCTGTTCCATTAGTGAAAAAATTAATCTTCTTGCTGTCATTCAGAGTAGAAAATAATACCCACTCCTTTGAGAAAAATTATTGCTTCCAAGAAACAAAGATATGTTCTCCAACAGACAACTTAAAAGTTAACTATCAGTGGTATTGACAACTCTTGTCTGCTGCATAAACCTGTGCTTGGGTGCCATCATAAAGAGAAACATTGAGGTCAGTACAAATATTCCAGATAATTAGAAATACAATGAGAAATTCCACTAAAATCTATGGAGTTGCATGACTTTATACCAGATATAAACTCCAGGAGCATGGAATTCTTGTGTTCCAGGAAAGCAGAATTTGATTTTATGCATTGTTTGAGAGTATTAAAGAAGTATGAAGGACTGTATGATCTCAATACATTACATGGCATCTTGCTCACATGCTGTCATCCAGCATTTGAAATGACTCTTGGTTCAATTACTTCACTTTCACATTTCCCACCCTAGAAGCACTAAAAGGGCTTTCTATGTGAATTCCAACTGCAGCAATTGAACTAATTCATCAGTTTTAACAAAGCAACTATCTTTGTTCTCCAATCTCCTTCCCCTCAAACCCATCGACCACGCTAATTTAAGTTAATGTAGCCAAGCCATTGTGGAATTCTGAACATGTTTCTTTCTTTTTCTTACTATATAATTGACATATTTTCTTTTCCACTTTTCAGGGCTCTTTTCTTCATATTTATTATTTGGGTTGTTGGGGGGTTGGGTTTTATTTGTGTTTGTTGTTTTGTGGGATTTTTTACTTTATATCCTCTGTATCATTTTACAGTTACTAATGACTACAGAGCAAAATCTGGACTTCACACCGCACAAAGTTCCTTACTCGCTTCAACAACTATTTCTAAGACTTAGACTTATATGTTTGTTCATTAATGCTTTGTCACTCAAAATTCCTCTATTTATTGTGTCCCTCTCATTCCATGTGTCAAGGTCTAAGAACTCTGTGAGAAAACATCCATTATTTAAGTCAAAGCAAATATCAATGATGTAAAATTAGAAAAATGTAAAACCTTCAAATCATTGCAGTTTGCTGCTGTGCTGCCTGATTGAGTAGGTAGCCTCTCTATTAATAAATCTTATGGAGAATGGTTTTCACCTTCCTTTATTTGTCACATTGATCATCTCTCCATTCTGGATCTTTGGGTGACCAGATTGTTCACCTTTACAGGCATGACATTCTTTTATATTAATCTTTTTTTCCTTGGCTTTCTAGAAGAAAACATTGGCTTTGTTGTTGGGTTTTTGGGGCTCTTTTTTTTTTTTTCTTTCTGCCTGTGGTATTCTGTTTTCCAATTCCATCCACATGTTTTTGAAAAGTTGAAGAAGCCTACCTCACTGACAGCAGAATGGAGCTGCTGATTATTTTATACTACAGGTACTCTTGCATTAGTGATATTAATTAGAAAGTCCAGACTGTGAAAGTAAATAAGGCACTGGGAATATGAAAGGAATAATTCAAGCACATCTAAAAATGTGAATTTAGATTGATTTTTAGGGAAATAATTCCCTCTAGTAACTTTTGAGTTCATTGATTTTCAGAGTAATTCTAGGAGTAGAAATATCAAAACACAGAATTCCTAAAGTTTAGTGAAACCTAAAAGATGTGTAGCTTAGAAGGCATTGAATCATTACTTTCTGATGGAAAAGTCAAGTAGAAGGTGAATATTACACAAGCAGTTCATGAAGACTACATGAACATGATATGACAAGAGATGCCACAACTGAATGTCAAGACAGCTGCCATACATTTGTTATCTCACAGATGAAAAAACACACATAAAAATCAGTAAATAGAAGACCTCAATTAAGTCAGCTGAAAGCAGGTTCCATACTGTGATATGTGGTTACATCTGAACTTCCAACAATCAACTAATGCAGGTGTAGGTCCTTTCCCTTTCCCTCAGCCTCATCCCATTCATTCCTAGAAGTTGTCTTCAAGAAGGTAGTCACAGCTATCAACAACACAGAAGGACTACATAAAACCAGAAGGACTATATAAAAACAGAAGGACTACATAAAAAGCTCTTTAAATTATCTCCCTATTATGACTGATAATGCAAATGCATTTCATTGTGAATTAGTCAGGTTAACTGTAGTGGTTTAAGGTCCACAATGCAATCAATAATTTCAAATGACATATGGTAAATAATCCCTTTTGGCTCAGGTCCCAGACACTTATGTAACACTGCCTGGTGTACTAGCTTTTCCACTGACAACTCGGATCCAAAAAAAACTTTTTATACATTCATTACAATATGAAATAAATTGGCTCAAGCTATTCCTTGTCCTTTGTGCAAGTTATCATGCAAGTTATGTTTTCTGACTAACATTAAAGGCAGTACTTTTTAAAAATAGAAAAGGAATCTTTGTTAAATATAACATCCTACAGATATGTTGGTTGCCAAATACTTCTACGCATCTGACATTACTGAAACCCAGAGTTGACAGTTACAGATCAACGGATTGCATTAGGTTGGAAGAGACCTTCAGAGGTCATCTTGTCCAACCCACCCCTGCAGTGAGCAGGAAGACCTCCAACTAGATCAGGCTGCCCAGGGCACAGATAGTTATCAAGATTAAAGTAAGCAAAATTGAGATACAAATTAGGTATGCATTGAAGCTATCAATCATTTGACTTTCACAGGGCTCAGGCCTAAGCTGACCTTTCAGCAATGATTGCCTGGATCTCTGTATGTGAATGACAGAAGATTAAATAAATAAAAATGTAACAGTCATATATATATATTAAAAATCATAGTAAAAAGAAGAACTTTATGTACTCTTCAACACTGAATGTTTAATCCAGCATCTGAGAAGAGGATAACTGCAGTAAGCACTGAATCAGGTCCTGGATCAGGGTATATGTCAAATATTGTCATTTCTTAGCTTGTTATTAAGTGTCTACAATTATACAGTAGAATCATCCCTTTCAGTAGGTTATTCTACCACTCAGATATAAAGTGTCTACTCTTAATAACTCACTTAAACTTCATTTTTTTAGCTTCAGGCTACTGCTAGAATTTATAAAATGAAAGTTATGGGTTTAGATTTTTATATGCTCAGTTCTCTGCTAGATTATTTTATTTTAGCTTCTTTGGTCCTAAATATGTCTTCCTTGAAAAATCTTGCAGAAGTTTTGTTTGCTTTCTTCGTGTTTTCTTCAGTTTTCCTTTAATCTTTCTAAACTGTGGGTACAATGGAATGAATACAATGAAATTAATAGTCAGTTTCTTACCTGTTTTATATATTGATCTGATTATATTGTGTTCTTCATTGTCTTTTAAGCCCCATTTTTGAGGTGTAAGAATTGCACTTTGTTAATGGAATGGAAACCTCAGTCTGAAATGTAACTATTAAAGAATGAAGATAGCCTTTATATAGCATAAGGGAACCTTCCTACAGAGCATTTCATGTCAATTAGACACTATCTTATCCAACTTCTAGACAGTCTGCTGAAACTGATTTGTGTTGAGGAAGTCCATATGGCAAAACCAATATATTTTTTATTGAGATGTCTGTCATTGTGATGCAAAGCATCTCTTTTTAGGAAGCTTATTTGTACTCAAATTCCTAAAGAATATTAAATCCACATAATTTAAATGGTGGCAACAGCAACAAATGCTACATCCCTTTCAAAAGACACTATGAGATTTTTTTAAATTAAAAATGTCCTTTTATGCCAAACATTAATTTTCTTCATCAGTCATTTGGAGCTTTCTGCAGGGCAATAGTTGCCAGACAGAAAATTATTCTATTAGTTTTTTTCAAAGGTTAATGCCATCTCATGCAAACCAGGTAATTTTTTTAGTCTGATTCCTTGCAAGTCCAGTTCTTTTATGAAATCTCCTTAACTCAATATTTACAGAGGGATGTCATGTAAAAGACAGAGCAAACAAAACTCAAGTAAAAATACTTTTTCAATTTTATATCAACGACAGTGTCTGCACTGCTACCAATCTCTTTACTGGGAAAATACTCTATGGAAAATTTAAAAACCAGTGACTAACAAAATCAGTTTTCAAAGCACTTGCTGATCTTGCTGACAGTCTTTCCACTCTTAGTTTCTATCTACAATTATTTGGTCCAAATGAAGTTAAACATGAAGTCAGTTTCTTTGCTTTAGGCACTTTAAAATGACATGTTTTCCAAAGAAACTATAAGGTCTATTTACAGAACAAATACGAACTTAACCAAAAATTGCAGAAGTACACTGAAATGTACACTAAAATTGAAATACAAGCCAACAGGAAACACACGATCTCAGAACACTATAAATTCTTTGTGAGGACACCTCAAAACTGAATAAAACATCAGGGGCAAAAAGAATATTTTTTTAAATATAAAGATCAAATCACACTAATGCAAATCAGTTGAACTCCCTCAATTTCATGCATCATAAGAAAACATACCAAGGCAAGTCTTTCAAAGGCAACGACATTGCCAACTTAAAATCAGGGAAATCAAACACAGTAAAATAAAACAAACAAATTTTCAGTTGTATTTCAAGGTAATAATATAATGTACCAATTGCCATTTCATAACAGGACACTCTGGTAAAGAAGTCAAGAAGAAAAATAGAAGTCAAATACTTATTCCTTATTTCCACATTACCTACTGTTCTGGGAGGCATATCTTTTACAGTCTTTCATGTACACTCTGTATTAAGTTTTCCACAGGAAGCAAGAGCTGTCTGGCACTTAGGGCCCTGATACCTAACTACTCAGTGCTGTGAGGAAATCTATTCACAAAATAAATTCACATACTTCCCACATCTTCTAAGGGAACAGGTTTACAGGAACAGGCTTCCTAGTATGAGATGAAAGACATTTGTATGTACTCATTATATTACAGAATTGCATGTTTAAATCCTGCTTATCAAAAGTGCATTATTTTCCTTGCCATGACATGCTTACGTATCTAGAAACTCATATTACTTCTATGCAAAATGCACATAGTAACTATACATATAAATGTAGATCAGTTTTTTAAAACCTCTTGGAATTCAAAAGTCATGTCTCATGTTCAAAGGCATACATCATCTAGGTATATAATTGAAAAGGCCAGACTTCAAAAAATATTTAAGATATATTCAATTGACTTTCCAACACAGGTCTGTATTGAGATTACAAATGATGCCAAAGGATTTTGAAAATACTGGTTAACTGTGTGTTTGCCCATTTTACTGACACAGAAGCACAGAGGAGTTACATAAACTACGAGACATCATCACAGCCAAGAAAAAATCCCCAAACTCACGACTCCCAAGCATTAAGAAATGTTTTCCATGCCATGCTCAAACACAAAGGACAGCAGTCTGCTATTCAATATTGCTGCAAATGCAAGCAATATTGAACTGAAGACGTTGTCTACAATATTTTTGTATTTTCTAAATTATTTTTTACAGTCATCAGGTTCTACATAATGCAATCTGTGATTTTTTTTTTTTTTCTAATAAGAAAATTTAACACTTTAACTTTTAAATTATTTTAAAGGTAAACGGTGCTTTTAGTTTTCAGACACTGGAAACTGTTGCAAGCATAAACTTTAATTAAATTAATTTAATAGGAATTCTGAGTGTTCTGCATGCATAGTTCCCAATTGGTACAATTTTATAACAAGAGTGATCAAATTACTTGACTTTAATAGTTAACATCACATTGAGTAGATTTCTAATTATACCACGGGTTCTAGATAGAAAATGACAAATTAATGAATATTTGGCCCAGTCTTTCAAACCTACTGAACTGTGGGAAGTTTGATACATAACATGACAAATGTTGGCGGGACACTGAATGAAAAGAGGGAAGCATAGAGTCTTGCACATTCATGTTGGATTTTATTTAAACTGTTAATTTAGCCTCATTATAGGTCAATAGTGAGAAAACAAAGTGACTACACCTGCCATATTTTCTGCTTTTCTGTTCTGTTCTCTTTACATTCTGCTAAATGTTTAAATATGACGGTTTACATACTCCCTATCTAGTATCTGTTTTAGCCTGAATTGTTCTGAAGTTGTGTGCTCTAGATGCTCTTCGACAACACTTCGTAAGTTGGACTGCAATTGCATATTACTCTTTTTTAAGTACCCAGTTTAAATCCTGGCATCTGATTTGTGGAGAGGGCAGCTCAGGGAGAAAAAAGAAACACAGAAACTGAAGGCAACAGAAGCTGTTCTCTGAATGCACGTGGTAGTTAGATGAGGGCCTGCTTTTCAGACCACTTTGATATATCATTTAATTATCTATAACCAGAAAATGCTGAAGTACATTTTTTAAATAGTAGAATAAAATCCAGACAAAATGGCATGTTCAAAGTGCAGAGCAATATAAAAGAGGATGTTCTCTTAATTGTTCTCTGAAACTATTATTCTTGGAGAAGAATCCTGAGCCATGAGAGCATGACTCGGTACCTTCAAAGTTAAGAAGTTTCCCAGAGGAGTTCTAATGGAGACTGCAAATTAGTTTTTTTTTCATTTACCTTTCTCTAAACACAGATCATGACAACTGAAAATGACACAATTGCCTTGAATTTGAAACACAAACCCAAATACTGGGAAAGCAGAAGGGTTTCCAACATTTTCCTCAACTAAGAAGAAATTTCATACTGCACTGACACCTTTCTGTCTTTAAACATCCCAATCAACTTTTTCTAATCTTTCTCATTGCTTAGATCTTAATCTTATAAATACACAGCTGCTTTTCATCATAGGAATACTTTCATTCAAGTGTCTCTTGGACTAAATCAGGTCTTAATTTTTTACAATAATAATATTCTTCCTTCTTGTTTGCTTTTATTGCTTTTATTTAATTTTGATCATTTCAGTTTTCAAATATTCCTGTGTTGGCTTTCCTAGGTAACCATTGCAAATACCCATTTCACCTGTATGTGCAGAAGAACATAACACTCAGGAAAAAAAATAATACTGCAGACCAAATGCTGATTGTTTGATTAATTTTTTTAAGAACTGGGTAGCATACCATACCACTAAAACCAGGAGACAAGGTAAATAGACTGACTTTTCCTTTTATAATCTGTAAGTATTTTTCCTTAGGTTTGTATTTTCTGCTTGAAAAGAGCCTGGGGCATTATTTCTTTCTTCTTGGGGAGAAAAGAACTTTTTTATCTTCAGTGTCATGATATTACAAAACACATTCAATGCCAAAAGAAAAACTTACATGTCTTTGATCTCAGAATCAAAGTAGACATATTGACTATAATACTAATACATGCTGGCTTTTGATTTTATGTTCAGAGTAGACTTGTCAGGCTATAGAGTTTTCTTTAGCTGGACAGTCTATAGAGAAAGGTAGGCACAGCAGACCCATGCCATATAAAGTTCCCTAAGATAAAAAACTCCAAAATTCTGTTGGTGGCACAAGCCTTCAAGCCACTTTTTTCATCATGTCCAATTTCCTGGAGCTAAAGTACAACTGTGGAAACAATGATTTCTTCTCCAGAGTAACTTGAAGCATGTTCAGGGTCAATTCTATGAGCTAAAATAAAATCCTTTCTTTTGAGACTATTCCATGATGGTAACACAGACCAATCATAAAAAGTTATTCTGGAACATTAATGATAGGACTGTTGAAGACGCATTAAACTTCATTAAAAATTCACATATAAGTTAGAGGAAAATTGCAGTTTCCACCTACTGTGTCCTACTTTGAATAAACTGTTCTAAGATTTATTTTCAGTTAAAATAGAGGGAATATTATTAAGAGCAAGAATAAGAGCAGCATCAAACACAGTCTTTTATACTAGATTTTATATTATAGAACACGAGAAAGCAATGCCTAAGTTGTACAATATGTTGTAGGCCTTGCAAAAATGTGTTTAGTAGGTCTAAATGAAAATGTACTTGCACCTTCTGATAGCTGCAGTCCTAAGACCTGAACAGTTCTACCAGTTACAGGGAACATTTTATTTTCATACAGAAATATCCAAGATTATTTACTCTGTTGCAATAAAACAGTAAGCCATACAAAGTGTAAAGTCAGTCTTGGCATATTCATAAGGTGTGAATCCTGTCCAGGAGGCCAACTGCCAATATAGGAAAATCAATTATATTTGCAAGTAACATCATGTGCACACTGGGTTTTTTGCTACTCTTTTACAGAATATATTGCTAGGGTACCAAGACCAAAGAGAGCTGGGAATCTGGGTGTAATTAAAACCATGAAGCCAGAGTTTTCACTTAACTTGCATAAATCCAAACGAGTCTAGAAGCTTATGAATATCTACTCACTCTACACATTAAAATTCTTTCGTGCTTACCATATTTTTGGTAATACTGCCAAATGTTATGCTACTGTCCTGGCAACCTCTAAGTTGGTTTACCTTGATGGTCAGGGGAGCTGGGTCTTAAGTGCTGCAGTTCCCCAGTAGTGACAGTCCCTGTAGTGTCCCTGTAGTGTCCCTGTAGTGACAGTACTCACATGTTGTGATACAGCAGCAGATACAAACTCTGATCCAGCAATACGCAAAAAGAACTGGTCAGCTATTTCTGAATTTCTTAAGCAAGTATTTTATACCTCCTGCAGTCCAAAGGCAGCAAGCAATATGTAAGCACTCCGTGAGATTATATGTAAGCACTCTGTGAGATTATATGTAAGCACTCTGTGAGATTATTCCAAGTCTGCTGGACTCTGCTGACATCAGAAAATGAAGTAGTATACTCAATAAATTATTTTCCTCCTGTCCTGTGCTCATGCCTTTTTATCCAGATGAGTTATAATTTAAAGAAGCAAGACTGTGATAATCACAATTGTTACCACACTCACATGATAACTATACATCTGCTAAAACAACCATAGCAACGTGCTGTGCAAGCTCAATTTATTTAATTATAGAATAAATAAGATTGGAGGAGAGCCCTGGATGTCATCCAGTCTGGTCTCATGTCTCTCCATATATATATATATATATACACACACACACACAGAGAGAGTCTTATCAGGATGTATCTTTATTTTCCTCAGCCACTTGGGTGGCTTGTTTGACACAGAGAAAGGGAATATAAATCTTCCTCCCATAAAAGCTGAAAGACCTGATCTGCTTGAAGCCACTGCTCGCAGAATCGCTTATGTTGCAGTGTTGCATGGCAGAGGAAAGGTCACACAGACATTGTTTTTTTGCCTAGGCAGAGTCACAATTTATTCTAGAATATAAATAAACTTAATTAATACAAATACAGTTTGAATTGTATAAGTTTCTAGAGTTTAAAGCTCTATTTAAAAAGTGATGGGTTCTTTAATGGCTAATATTGGTTGGTGCTTTCCATTTTGCTTCTCTTGTTAAAGGCAATTGTGCCAAACCTTCACTTTTCTACTAGAAAGCTATCAAAGGAGTGATTCCACAGTTAACTAAGAAGAAATAATTTTATCAGCAGATTAGGTCAGCCTCATCATTTATATTTATAATATTGCTGCAGAGAGGCTTCACTCAAGAGTAGAGTCATGTAATTCTGGCTGCTGTACAATATGGTTCTGCCCAGGACTCACAGCAAAATGATTTTTAAAGAATGAGAGTTAAAATGTGACTACCCCAAATGTATTAATTTCTGCAGCTGAAAGAACTGTCTTAGAAATCTTCCATTCAAAGACCAAACCTGAAGATGAACACTTAAAATTTCAATAGCTGCAAAGACGGCTTTGTCAATTTCCTATTTTAAAACACCTCTAAAATAACAGTACACCTGTGAAGCAGAAAATAATACAGTTCCATTTTAATTGCATTACCATTATTCCTATTATCTTGCAGATATAATGAGCAAGTATGCAAGTACTGTATAAAGCATGTGAACTCTGCTTAGCTAATCTGTCTTCAATATGCTTTATTAAAATCTTATGGTAGAGTACTGGAGAGTCTGCTCATGCTAATCTTGCTAAGTAAATGAGCACAATGAAGAAACTTGTGAATAATGGAAGAATTAGTTGCACCCTCTTTAATGTAAATTGTCCCTCTTAAAGTCTTCCAGGGGCACTGTGAATTACACATACAGGTGATCTGGAATAGTTTTTTAGGTGAGCAATGTTGCAGCATTCATTGTACGTTATTGTACTTTAAATCAGTATTCCAGTTTTATGCTATTATGTCTTTATTAAATACTCATGTCTAAACTTTATTTTAATTCCACCTCCATTTTTCACTGTCACTCACTGAGATCCTTGTGAAGCAACTGCAAAGATTCAGATGAATAAACAAGGCAACATTAATGTCTGTGAAAATATATTAAGTAACAAGTACTTTTCATTGCACTTCCAATCTTGCAAGGCATATTTTTTTATCTCACTTCCAATTATTATTTCCTCACTTAGGTTTTTATTCCACTATACCACATCTTTTATTCCTCTCTTTGAATCAATAACAAAATGAAGACACAAATGTAAAGAAGAAATTTTTTTTTTTACCTGAAATAGCAGGGTATTACTAGTAGTAATAGTAGTAGTAGTAGTAGTAGTAGTAGTAGTAGTAGTAGTAGTAGTAGTAGTAGTAGTAGTAGTAGTATTCTCAGGCAGTTTCCTTCACAGAAGGGTTTTACTGAATAATTACATAATTTTCTTCCCAGAATCAAAGAAAAGTTTATCAAAATCTTAAAAAGAACAAGTTATTTTCTTTATATAAGCCCTAAAGTTCAAGTGTTAGCAAAAGCCCTACCAGAACTGATAGTCACGCTTCAAAGCACTAATATAATCTGCCTTGATTCGGTCAATAAAGAACATTAATGGAATCAGAGAGTCACATGACTAATTAAATCAATAAACCCAGCAATGTTAATACAGACTTGCATCAGTATCTAAAAGCCCGCATCACCCAAACCTAGACAGAAGTTAAGCAAGCTGATGTCTTGGGGTTTTTTTGCCAGGACTCCTCCTAGATGATTTGATCTACAATTATCTTTGCTTTTCTTTTCTGTGTTTTTTTTTTCACTATTATAGAAAATCAAAAGCACAACAGTTTCCCATCAATTTATATTTGTAACAATAAAATTGTTTTCAGTATACTTCGCCTTGAAGTATACTAATACAGTAAGATTATTTATTTATGCCAATAGACATTCTGATTTAGTGATGTGTGTATAGAGGACCAGAAAAATTTGGCACTTAATGAACTATTTCACTCACCAACGAAAAGCAGCACCTTCAAATTAATTTTGTGATGGACAAACTCAGATGTCTGCATGACATATGAAACATTATCACTTTTCATACTCCTGGAGAAACTAGCTGCTCATGGCTTGGATGGTTGGATGCTTCACTGCCTAGGAAACTGGCTCAAAAGAGCAGTATGGAATGCAGTTAAATCCAGTTGGCAGTCGGTAGCTAGTGGTGTTCCCCAGGGCTCAGTACTGGGGCCAGTTCTCTTTCCTATCTTTTATCAGTGATTTGGATGAGGGGATTTGCAGATGATACTAAGTTGGGTGCGAATGCTGATATGCTTGAGGGTAGAGAGACTCTGCAGAGGGACCTGGACAGGCTTGATCAATGGGCCAAGGCCAGCTCTATGAGATTCAACTAGGCCAAGTGCTGGGTCCTGCACTTGGGTCACGACAACCCTGTGCAATGCTACAGGTTGAGGGAATGGTGGCTGGAAAGCTACCCAGCAGGAAATGATCTGGGGGTGTTGGTCGACACCCATCTGAATATGAGCTGACAGCGTGCTCAAGCAGCCAAGATGGCCAACACCATCCTGGCTTGTACTAGAAAACTGTGTGACAAGCAGGACTAGGGAAGTGAATGTGACACTGTACTCAGCATTAGTATGGCATCACCTTGAGTACCACGTTCAGTTTCACTCCCCTCACTATAAGCAAGACATCAAGATGCTGGAGTGGGTCCAGAGAAGGGCAATGAAGTTGGTGAATCACAGAATCACCAAGGTTGGAAAAGACCTCAAAGATCATCAAGTCTCAGGAAAACAAGTCTTATGATGAGCAGCTGCTTAGTCTGGAGAAAAGGAGGATAAAGGAAGACCTCATTGCTCCCCACAGCTACCTGAAAGGAAGTTGTAATAAGGTGAGGGTTGGTCTCTTCTCCCAATTAACTAGCAATAGTACTGAGGGAACAGCCTGAAGCTGTGTCAGGGGAGGTTTAGCAGAGTAATTTCTGGAAAGATTCCTTCACTGAAAAGCTTGTTAGGCATCAGAACAAGTTGCCCATGTAAATGGCTGAGTCACCATCTCTGCAGGTATTTAAGACTTACATATTTGGCACTTCAGGACATGGTTTAGTGATGACTTGGCAGTGTTATGTTTTTGGTTGGCCTCAATGATCTTAATTTTTTTTTCCAGCATAAATGATTCTATGATTTTCAGAAAGAAGGTAGCACACTATATAACAAATATATACATACTCTCACAAATTATTGATCTTGATTGGATAAATTCCAATGGTATTTGCAGAAATAAATTAAATATTTTTGGATTTCCAAATCTTGGCATGTGTTAGTTAAGAGGAGTGAGGAGTGACACCATAGTTACGAGTCAGCTGTCCCTGAATTCTCATGTCAACTAACTAGTTCAAGATGTGACATTAAGTTCAAACAAGTTCTGAGGGCTGCAGTATGGGCATGGTCTGCACCACAGGGAAACATTTTCTCAGCTTGTTGAAGTGTAATAATTCACTTGAGTCTCACTCAAAAACACCCTTGTGTTTCAATGAAGTATGATAATGTGACAATGCAATGAAGGCACTAAAGGCTTAGATACAGCTCAGTACCTTAACGCTGCTTAGCTGTGGTCTCTGGGATAGAATGAGCTTTTCATCTTTTGAGAGGACAGTAAAATCTTTTCTTTATTTCCTCTGGTATATTTTAGCTGGAAAGGCAAAACTGTTTGTTTCTGATTGCCAGAAATTCTTAGGGACTGAGTTAAATACATTCCTATTCCAAACACTAACATGTATTCTCTCAGGTACCTCTTGCAGTCCTCATTTGTTGTGGAGCATTTCTAGAATAAAAGCCTTCAAGTTGAACAGCTAAGTCTACATCTATAGCTTTTTCTTCCCCTCCCCATGCCCTACATGACCAAGCTAGCATGAAGTACAGAATATCGATTAGAAGTGTGCTATGGATTCCTTGGGTTGCAAGTTAAATTACCGTGTACTGTATATTTTTAATTTCCCACATATAACAATAAACATGATTGATTCTTCAATTTCAGAGCATAGTTTTGGCAATTAAGAAAATAAATACTCTTTCCGTGTACAGCTTTCTTTTTTTCCTAAGCAAATGTCTGTAGCATATTAGCTCATGTGTGACAGACAAATAACACCCCTCTCCCTGCAGGCCCTATTCCATTTTCTATTTCTTTCTCTTTTTTTATTTATTTAGAACCTGCCATTCATTTTCACACCTGACAGTAAAAACCTCAGGACGTGGTTGTTGTGAAGAGGATTATCTTTCAGATCGATGCTGAAATTGATTCCAAACCACACTATTTATCAGCCTGCAGCTAAAGCACTAGGAGTCAGGAAATATTTCCTCTACTTCAAATCCATTCTTATTCTGCTTCTGGAAAATCACAATACTACAGTCTCCATTAATACACACTTCTATTCCTTGTGCAGGGGGAATATTAAAGTCAAGCAGACAATGCATCTGTATTATCACATTCACTTCTTAAAGAAACAGATTAAGAAATCAACAGCAATTAATTTTTGCACTACTGCTGAATAGTTGCTGATGCTAACTAGGACCATAGTCTTACTGTAACATGTGACATTTCTGAACATCTTGTGCATTTCACATAAAACACACTTTCTATTTTTATCAGTATCATTTTTTTTTTTTTAAAAAAGCATAGTAAATATTTTTTTTTTTTTTTCCCAAAGCCACACTTACAGACTTGGATTTTGTTGCTTGTAGACTGAAAGAAAAACAACAAAAAAAGGAAAGGAAAAGGTCCACTGCATTGGTATAACTACATATGCAAACTACAGAAAATGTTAGCAAAGAGATTAACCAAACTATCTAGGTACGATACAACAGTCATTCAGGTAGACAAAGTCAAATTGCTTAAACTCTATCCTGCTGTGATTAACAAATAATGACTAATTAGGGACAATACAATGAATGGTGAAAGATAATGTGAGTGAGTTTTTCTACTTATTTCAGGAACTGTATCAAGCTTTTATTTATTTGAGACTATGGTGACAATCTTAGCACACTATAATATGACTTAAATTGTAGTTTAATGCCAGCTGAAAGTATAGAACAAAGCCTGTGGTGAAGCTTAATCTCATGTAGTACATAAGCCCCAAATAAAGAAAAATTACAGTGTAATTTACCACAGGTAAAGACACACAAAGGGTAAGGAAGTTTAAAGTAATGTCAGATTATGCTACTACATGGTGAATATAAAGATGATAATAAATAGTTAGATCAAGTAATGCTGGTTTCTACTCACTTTGGACCTTTTAAAAGAGAAAGCCTGCAATTTCATTGGCTTTGACAAGCCTTTAGTGGCAGAATGGAGTTGTTTTAAATTCCACTAAAGCTACAAGCTGAATACTGATAAAATAATATTTAATTAATATTAATCAGTCCATGTTTAAATTGAGTATTAAATTTATATGTCTCAAATTCAGATAGCAAATTAAATATCCATTGCCAAGACCTAGGAGAAGGCTGGTGTCTATGTTTTTTGGTGGGGAACAAATACCTGCAGTAACATAAATGTACTATGTGCTTAAACTATTTACAATCTATCTAGATCGATACTGAGATTGGTAAAACAGCAAACACTGCATAAGACAAAAAAAATTAACTATCTAGCAATCAACAGTAAAAGAATATGAAATCTCTTACTACTAGCTAATTCAGTATGTTTTTCAGCATAACCAGGTTTTTCTTTTATTAGCATTATTTGTATTTTTAATTTGAATAACTCAAAACTTCCAAAGAAAATGTGCATAAGATTAGACCTGGCAAAATAAGCTCTTCAGGTTTGGGCTCTCCACTTTACATTTAAGTTTCTCATATGCACTATTAATCCTGAAACAGAAGGAAAAAGGAAGTATACTGTTCATAAAATTCTACTCTTCACAGGATTAGGGTCACAGGATGTTAGGGGTGGAAAGGGACCTCTGGAGATCACTGAGTCCAACCCCCTTGCCAGAGCAGGACCATAGAATCTAGTGCAGGTTTCACAGGAAAACATCCAGACAGGTCTTGAATGTCATCAGAGAGGGAGACTCCACAACCTCCCTGGGCAGCCTGCTCTAGTGCCCTGTAACCCTTACATTAAACTTCTTCCTCATGTTGAGGTGGAACTTCCCGTGCTGCAGTTTACATCCGTTGTCCCTTGTCCTGTCACAGGGCACAAGTGAGAAGAGGCTGTCCCTTCCTTCTTGACACCCAGCCCTCATATATTTATAAACATTTATTGAATCCCGTCTCAGTCTTCTCTTCTGCAGACCAAAAAGCCCCAGGGCTCTCAGCCTTTCCTCCTAAGATATGTGTTCCAGTCCCTTAATAATCCTTGTAGCCCTCCATTGGACTATCTCAAGTAGATCCTTGGCCCTCTTGAACTGGGGAGCCCCAAACTGGATCCAATATTCAAGTTAAGGTCTCACTAGGGCAGAGCAGAGAGGGAGGAGAACCTCCCTCGATCTGCTGGACACACTCTTCGTAATGCATCCCAGGATCCAATTGATGCAATTGGCCACAAAGGCCTATTGCTGACCCATGGATAACTTGTTGTCCACTAGAACTCCCAGGTCTTTCTCCACGGGGCTGCTCTCCAGCAGGTCACCTCCCAACTTGTAATGGTGCGATTTATTATTCCCTCCCAGATGCAGGACTCTGCACTTATCTTGTTGAACTTCATTAGGTTCCTCTCTGCCCAGCTCTCCAGTCTGTCCAAGTCTCACTGAATGGCTGCACAGCCTTCAGCCAAGCCTCCCAGTTTTGTACTATTAGCAAACTTGCTGAACAGACACTCTGTCAATGTGTCACATCATCAATGTCATTGATAAAGATCTTGAACAGGACTGGAGCCAGCACTGACCCCTGGGGGACTTCACTATACAATACAATACAATACAATACAATACAATACAATACAATACAATACAATACAATACACCAGGTTGGAAGAGACCTTCAAGACCATCGCATCCAACCCATCAACCAATCCAACCCACCCAACAACTAAACCATGCAGCCAAGCACCCCATCAAGTCTCCTCCTGAACACCTCCAATGAAGGTGACTCCACCACCTCCACAGGTAGCCGATTCCAATGGGCAATCACTCTCTCTTTATAGAACTTCTTCCTAAAACCCAGCCTAAACCTGTCCTGGTGCAGCCTGAGACTGTGTCCTCTTGTTCTGGTACTGGCTGCCTGGGAGAAGAGACCAACCTCTGCCTGGCTACAACCTCCCTTCAGGTAGTTGTAGAGAGCAATAAGGTCACCCCTCAGTCTCCTCTTCTCCAGGCTAAGCAACCCCAGCTCCCTCAGCCTTTCCTCATAGGGCTTGTGTTCCAAACCCCTCACCAGCTTTGTTGCCCTTCTCTGGACATGTTCCAGCAAGACAACATCCTTCCTAAACTGAGGGGCCCAGAACTGGACACAGTACTCAAGGTGTGGCCTAACCAGTGCAGTGTACAGGGGCAGAATGACCTCCCTGTTCCTGCTGGCCACACTGTTCCTGATGCAGGCCAGGATGCCATTGGCCTTCTTGGCTCTCCAGCTGGACTTGATACCCTTGATCACCACTCTGTACTCTATTTTGTAACTAGTTCCTAATCCATCTCACTGTCTGTTCTTCTATTCCACACTTCCTGAGCTTGCTCACAAGGATGTTGCAGGAGACAGCATCAAAAGCCTTGCTAATGTCCAGGTAAACTACATCCACTGGTCTCCCTGCATCTACCCATTCTGTTATGGCATCATAGAATGCTGACTACCCCTGATAACTTTCTTCTCTTCCATATGCCTAGAGATGGCCTCCAGAATGAGCCACTCCATCATTTTTTCAGGGATGGAGGTGAGGCTCCCTGGTCTATAGTTTCCTGGAAGACAGACATATATACAGAGAGAGAGAGTTTCTCTTCCAGAAAGATATACAGCACATGCAGCCTGGAGCACTTACTCATATTTAGAACAGCAGAGCACTCAGCAAGACAGAAGACTGCAGGTTTTTTATGATGTGTTGAATGCACAAGTACTTACTTTAAATACAATCAATACAAACCAAAAATCCTAATAATATTACGTTATTTATTAATTGTTTTACTTTTTCATAGAGAATTAAAAAGAACCATGTTTTCAGAGTTCAGGGAAATTAAATTATATCAATAATAAAGGAATAATAAATAATAATAAAAAGGAAACCATATTTATAGGGGGTTTATTTCTAGTAGCAATGAAAAATCATACACCAGACCTCAAAATCAAGAAACAAAAAACCAAAATCTAATGTCTTATTACACATTCTTATTGAGCATTGTAGCATTGAATTTCTAAGATAATACTCTGAAACCATTAAAAGCACACTATTACTTATGTTGAAAGTAAAAAACAAATAGGTGTTTTTCACATCTGGGTTTGATTTTGAAGCTGTATTTTAACTTGAGCATATCACTAAAAAGCTACCACTGAAACACTCTGATTTGTGAGAAAATATTGGATTAAATGGTATTATTACTATATAGTAGATTCTTAAGTTAACAAAGCCTCTTAACAAATTAGTCTATTGATTTACACAGCTACAACTAGTGTGCTAGCCTTTTATTTTGAGCATAACAGGCTACTGTTGGTTACTTACATTAGGCAATTATTTTCCACTATAATTCTTGACTCATTAGTCAGTCTACTTACTTCTAATACAGATATGAAGAAACATTACCCAGATAAATGTGATCTTACAGCTACATATCACATTTAATAAAATCCCATCAGCCAAGGAAAATGTGTCAGTTAACAAATTATCAGACATCCATAATGTCTCTGCAACTTTATATCTTAATTTGACTTGAGTTGAATCCCTTCCTCAGGTTTTCAAGGAGTAGCTGAAAACTGCCTGCTTTTACTTTAATGTTAAGCAAAAAATTGTCTTCATTGTTCACAGACACATGCTAGACCTGTGTCTCCAGGCAGATACTATTTTCAAATTATGATTTAGAGTATCTGGATTCTACACTTTGCCACAGTCCTGCTTTGTGATCACTTCTTTCCTATTTATTTTTTCTCATTTTTTTATTTGTACTGCAAGTCCTGATCCCACTAGATGTGGTGATAGAGAATATCATCAATCTAAATTTAAGGCACCTGATCCCAGCGTGGGATCTATAACCTAGGGTAGGAATTAAAATGACCTATATAAGGAAAGCTTAGCACCTGAAAGCAGCAGTCACAACAAGGACACAAAGCAGAAATCCACTTGACCTAGACATAGGGAATATGTTGTCCTGTTGTAATGCAATGTCATGTAGACACAGATCCAATGAATGAAAGGTTTCCAGCCCTGAACCAAAAGCAGCTGTGTCAGCATATCAGTTCAGCAGCACTGAATAGCTCTGCAAAGTGCAGAGATAACTGGCCTAAGCACTAAGCTGAGCTACTGAAGGTATGTAATTTCCAGAATATGAGCTGGAATACCTGTGCACAGTGCTGCACTGGAGCAGCTGGAATATCTACATGCACTGCATGACACAGGGAGATCTAGTGACAAGGGGAGAGGACATTCTTCAGAGTCTAGGTTTCTACAATAGACCTGCAGGCAAATCTTTGATTCATAGAGTGGTTTGGGTTAGAAGGGACATCAAATGATTAAAAGAGATTTGGCTTGTTACCCTCTGAAGAAATATCCCTAGTCTGCTTTGACTGAATATGGAAAACTTACACAGTATCTTGGAACACTCATCAAAGACCTAGAATACTATGATTAGGTCTCCATCCACATGCATTAATTTAAATGTGTGATTCCCCTAGTTCCTTAATCACTTCATGCTCGGTTCATTAATCACCAAGCAAAAAGACTCACACCATTCTTAGTTTACTTCAGGTATACCCCTGTGAGTAAGGAGATCAAAGCTGCAGAAATGAGGAAATAGACATTATGACTTAGTACCTGAATGAATGCAGATACTCATCTGAGAACACAGATGAACAGATGCCAGCCTTACCATACAACTTAGCTTTTTACATTTAGTGGTCTTTACATTAAATAAATAAATAGCACTGAGAAGAGGGAACAGAAGTCAGGATTATCACTTCATGAAGAACAATAAATCTAGGTCTCTCATAAAGCTAAAGCTGATATAATACTGCTTCCACCTCACACACCTGCTCTTTTATGTTGCACTGTGTCGTTTCATCAAGAGAAGGGAAGGAAAATGAGTCTCTGCAACAACAGTCTTTATTCCACTGGCCAAGAAGGGGCCAGTTCTCCAAAAGGTCAGAATGTCCACTACTGCAGTCTAACGCACATTTACAACCATGGTTACTGATCAAAATCCGTAACCTCCATGTAACAATATAAATTATGGAGATAATGGGTACTGTGACTGAGGCACTGAAATGTGTTTTGTTACTACACACATCAGGCACGGTCCATATACTTCTGTTGCTCTGGAGTGGGATATCTGGTTTATGAACTCCAATAGGTTTATGCAGGTAGTAGAGGCATATAATGATGCCCCTATTGCATACCTAGTAGTGAATATTTTGAGTAGGTTCAGCTGCAGATGTGTAAGCATGGAAGCAATTTTTGTCAGAAAATAAGATACTAGTACCCATTTGACGGATCATGTACTTAGATTTTACATATGAATTTCTCCTTTGTTCCAGAACATGATCTAATGCTGGGTCCTGGCTACTCACAGGTGGTATTATTTGAATATTTTATGATGCTAATTAGATGGATACATAACATCTATTTAACAGATGGATAGAGACCTTGACAGCACAGTACTATTAACAGCAGGTAATTCTCAGCCTGGCTCCTCTCTCACTTCCCTGTAGTATACTCTTCACAGCAAAAATTCCTCTTCTGGCTATGTTTAGGGCCACTAGCTCTACTCCCATTCTCCGTAAACAAAAGCCCTTCCTTGGCTATCGACCTCTCTCTTATATTGGCATATTTGTGCAATTTATTTATTTTTTTTAAGAACCTGAACACACATGTATCCTTTGTAATTCAGAAAAACAAGGAACTTGTAAACACCTTTCTGCTTAACTAATGAATATATATTCTGTTCTCCCTATGACTAAAAATTCTTGATTTTTGACACATATAATTTCATACTTACTTTCTCTTTTCTCTTTTATGCTCAGTCTCCTCTTTTCTTTCTTTTTCTTTATCTTTTTTTCCCTTTTTTCTTCAATCCACTCTTCTTCTTTCATTAGTTTTCTTTAGAGAATTTTTTTTTTGGGTCTAAAATGACTGCCACCTTTTTATGTACTTCTTCCTGATATATTTCCATACCTGTCCTCTGAGATCTATCAGATTACTGTTATGATTTTGACTCATCCAGCAGCTGAGTTCATGTACAGTCACCCTCATTAAACTCCCCTCCACACAAGCCTCCTGGTGGGACAATAAGGAGGATCAGGAACAAAACAATAAACAAAAGCCCTATGGGTTGAGATAAGGAGAGTTTAATGGAATAAACCAAAGAAATGCTAGATTTTTTCAGAGAAAGAAGCAAGGTGAAGAAGCAAGGAGGCAGGAGAGAGCACAAAATCTGGAAGAGGAAGAGAGTGAACCCTGGAAAGTGTCACAGGTCACAATACAAAATCCAAGCCACATCATCCTTTTCCCTACCCAGCCCTTTCGTTGTAAGTGATCATGATGTCAGTGTGATATTGAATACCCATTATCTGGTTTAGCTGGCTGTCTAGGGTGGTGTTCCTTCCAGCTGAAACCTGGACTTATTAAAAATGGTTATCCATACATCTACAATGATTAAGCCTCCATGCAGTGTATGATAGGGAATTCAATCGTAAGAGTGAAACTTAGGCCAAATGCTGGAGAAGTTGTATTAAGATTGTTCATTTTTCCAATGAAATATCTCTGGTACAGTGCTGATAACACAGAAAATTTTCAGTGTATAATTCACTGCATTAAAACCCTGCTCATAGTGCAAGTGCTTCTTTTTTTCAATAACCAAAACACAGTTAAAAGATCCATTTCACCACTGCATTACTGTACCTGTCTATCTGAGTCTTTCAATTCCTTTCAGTGGAGTTACTCTACAATAGAACTGAAGCAAAGCAATGCTTAATCAACCCTAAAATATGCCCCTGATAGCATTATGTTTTATTCCAGCCCATTAACAGGCTATCTGGTATGACAGTACAAGAAGATCGTTACGTCTTAATGAGGCGATTAAAACCAAAAAATGTGCAGTTATTGCAAAATATTCGAATAGAGTCAAGGAAACACCAGCAATATTTAAGATACTATTCTACTACTTTGCTTGTTGCGAACTACAAAGTCTTCAAACTCCAATTATGTAGTTCTAAATTATCTAAGATAAACATGTTCCTCATGTTAAAGCACCCCCTGATACTTTAAAATGCCAGACTAATTTTAAAATTATTCATAGGTGTTGTTCTGGTGTTACTTTTATGGTGTATTGCTACATCCTATTAATCTGTGCTTCCCAATGTCTAGCATTTAAATGCAGCACTATAAATAATGTTATACTTGAATATGAACTTTGCACAATTAACGGACATGCAAGAGGTTTCAAGAATGATTAAAAAACAGCCCTTACACTAATACAACTTCTGAAAATATTAAGCCTGAAGGACCACATACCCAAAGTCACTCAGGTACCTAGCTGAGATGGGCAGAGGCTTAATGGTGCTTCCAGGACTACCTGTTTCCTTCCTTGCAAGAATTTGACAGATTTGGGTTAATTCTGCTTAGTTCAATTTTGTCAACCCAAGGACTTCTGTAGTGTTAATTGCTCTGTCCCTAAAGTCTTCCTAAAGAAAACCAATTGATTTTATAAGTGGGTGCCACTTATACTGTGGAAAAATGTAACAAACTTAATATAACCTCCAAAGGCAATTAAGAACAATTTAGAAAAGTAAATAGGGGGAGAATAGAATAGAATAGAATAGAATAGAATAGAATAGAGAATAGAATAGAATAGAATAGAATAGAATTAACCAGGTTGGAAGAGACCTTTGAGATCATCGAGTCCAACCTATCATCTAACACTATCTAATCAACTAAACCATGGCACCAAGCACCCCATCCAGTCTCTTCCTAAACACCTCCAGTCATAGTGACTCCACCACCTCCCTGGGCAGCCCATTCCAATGACCAATCACACTTTCTTCCTAATGTCCAGCCTAAACCTCCCCTGGCACACTTTGAGAATGTGTCCTCTTGCTCTGTCACAGGTTGCCTGGGAGAAGAGACCAATCTCCACCTGGCTACAACCTCCCTTCAGGTAGTTGTAGACAGCAATAAGGTCGCCCCTGAGTCTCCTCTTCTCCAGGCTAAGCAACCCCAGCTCCCCCAGCCTCTCCTCATGGGGCTTGTGCTCCAAACCCCTCACCAACTTTGTTGTCCTTCTCTGGACATGTTCCAGCAACTCAACATCTTTCCTAAACTGAGGGGACCAGAACTGGACACAGAACTCAAGGTGTGGCCTAACCAGTGCTGAGTACAGGAGCACAATGACTTCCCTGTTCCTGCTGGCCACACTATTCCTGATAGAGGCCAGGATGCCTCAAGGCCCTCATCTGCTAATCATGTATCTACAAATAGAAAAGTTGTGTTAGAACTAATACTACCTAAATACGCAGCAGAAATGACAAAATTACTGCATTTGAGCACATTTGTAAATTAATACAAGCTCCATTTGCCCTTTAATAAAGTACTTTACAAATTATCTGCCAGTCATATAAATCTGAGACAAAATGTTTAGTATCCACTGTTCACATCTCTAACTCTGCTACTTTTAATTATTTTTTTAAATATCAGCAATAATCTCAGTGGCATGAGCCTATAACGGAGTTATTCAGAACAGCTGTTTACACAAAGGAGAAGAGTATTGAGGCACAGAGGTGTTACAGAGTACTTGACCATCATTTTTGTTGCTACCATGGTGTGGTGGGTTAACACCCTTTTCTGAAAACAAAAGAACAAAGCAGGGTGGAGGGCTTGCAGGTACTTTTCACTCTCTGCAGAGCATTTTTCGCCTGGGAAGCTCAGTCTGTTCCACTCCCCCTCCCTGCCCAGCTAGGGTATAAAAAGCAGGACATTGTAGCTGCTGGCACAGCTTTTTGGCTCCTGCCTCTGCTGGATGAGAGCTACTGCAGCTGCCCTCCTGCTCCTCTGCCACGTGGTTGGACCTGATCCTTCTCTCCACTGCCTCCACGCTTCCTCAGAAAGGCTGGTTTTGTATTACTCTCTTGTTTTTGTCCCCCTCCCATCCATCATTGTTCCTTGCCCTTGTGCCCTGTTATTGTTATATATATATATATATTGCTTAAAGACAACTCTTTACCTCTCTACTTCCAAGCCGACTCCAAATTACTGTTTGGTAGATTTGCTCCTTCCTTTTTTCCCCTCTCTGTTGGAAGGAAGGGGGGGGGGGGGGAAGTGGGGGAAGAGATTCTCAGCCTTGCCCCCATCTGAGCTCTTAAATTCCAGTTAAGGCTCAAACCACCACACATGGTCTTAGATCAGCTTAGATCAAATATGGCTTTCAGTATAAAAGGGTTGGCTCCAAAGAAAAGAGCTGAACAGATTGAAAATATGCCTGTTTTTGGATTGTGTTACCCATTTTAAATTTGCACCCACTTCAATTGCATCCACTTATTACATTTTCTGTTTACTGTTCCTGTTCACTCATTCACACTCAATAAAGATATCTAGTTAAATCTTCATTTCACTGTGATGCTTGACAAAGTCTGGATAAATGATCTTCATTTACCAGCCTCTATTCTCAGTCACAACAGAGAGCAAGATAGGATCACTTAAACTTGCTTTTACTAAAGTACAGCTTTTGGTATATTTTTACTTATCTATAGTAAAATTGCAGCCTGGTCTTACAGAACGAGACACCTCTTGAAATCAAGCAACAATCAGGTACTCTTGTTCCGCATGAGCAGAAATACTGCTGCAAACAGAAATATTGGCTATGGATTCTATTCGTAGGAAAACCGATGGAGGTTTTCTGGAAAATTTGCAGAAAGAATTACAGTGTTTCTCCTTTTAAGAAAAGGGGAAGCAGCACAGGGTTGTCATTCAGGCTTTATTCTACACTCAACCTGCTAGCATCTGAAATTTTTAAAATTTCGTCTTGGGATTGACAAAAATTCCCATTTTCATTTTTCAATTAGAAAAACAAACAAACAAAACAAAGTATTTTTGCTTGCACTCCCTTTGAAGCCACATGTTGTACTATTGCACAATCTCACTGTTGGTATCACATTTGCAGAAGAGCTGACATGAACCAGGTACTTGGCATGTAAAAGAATGTGTCTTCAAATATCTGGTAAGAAAGGAAGGAGAGTGAGAAGTCACTCCTTTACTGGAAGCAGTATTCTGTCAAATAAAGAAGTTTGGAAATTGCTATCTGAAAAATCAATCGGCCACAATGAATTGTGATGATTACTATTCAATATTAAACATCAGCAGATTATATAAGAAATGGTTTTCAGCATGCAGTCATTAAGAATATTAAAAATATTAAGAATATTAAAAAGCTTATTTTGAAAAGCACATACTTTCTCAGGTGAAATACTGAATGTTTGTTTTCATGATTCTTCAATGTCAAGTAACCTTTCAAACTGCAAACAGCATTGTAATGATGATATCTGCCTAGTATCAAGTATTTGAGAAAGATATATTTCCAAAAAATGGAAAAACTTTGAATGCCAAGTAACAACTTGACAAAGCAGCCTAAGAAAATAAGCACTGCAGACTAGGGCTGTAATGGTCTATTTCCTATGCAACTCTCTTTTAGTTCTTCAGTCACAAAATGTATCATCTAAACCAAATGTAAATCTACATAAATTCAGCTAAGCCAGTCAAGCAACAGTAATATAACCCAACCTAGAATCTCACTTAATAAACACTTGCCAGGACAGCTCTGCATCATTTACAAGACCAAATCTGTTTTTAAGTCCAGCACATAACAGCTGAATCTCCATGTTTTAAGAATCTTCTCCTTTTATCCATCCAATCAATAAGGCATAACTCTCTATCAAATTTCCTCATGTTCATTTTCAGAAGCATAACTGCTTCTGTTGTAAGCCATCAATCTAAATGAGAAGAAGCCACAAAGTTTGTTGCACTTGGAAGACAACTAAGAGTGGCCAGAGTCCTCAAAGAATACAAAGGACAAAGACCTAGCCCAAAGGTCTGCCAAATCTAGGTAGAGATGAAACCAGATAGAAGACAGAGATAAAGCAGGGAAAATTTTAGAGCAGAAAATAAAACACAAGACAAGTACATGGCACTTAGGTGTAGTCTGCTAGCCTCATGGACTTACATGTATTCACCACATTTTTTTAAAGAGTTAGTCAAACATGACTCATAATTGCAGCACCTAGTACTGATGCCTATTGAATCCTAACACTAAGGATGGCGGGGGAGGAAAGGTCTAAAATACCTCTGAACACATCTGTTGTAGCACTACTTACCACTTTGGGTTCAGGCCTATACTAACATTATGATGTGATTTTTGATCTATAGTTTATTCATCTCCCACAGCTGGAGTTAGTCTAAAGCAACTTCCAATCTGTCTTCCAATAGTCTGTATAAATTCTTCTAAAATCTTCCTCAAAAAGCATCTGCTACCTCATGAAAAGGTGATTTTGTCTCACGATTCTTTCACTATAATATTGGCCTTGTCAGTAAACGACAGCTATGTATTTTCACATTTATCTCTTTAATAAAGGAAGCCATTTATTAAAGATATTCACCACTTATAGATGCTTTGCTGTAAGTGTCATTGTGCAGAATGAAACCAGAAATTCTTTTAGTGAATTGCAACTCCTAAGCTACAACAGAAATAGTGGACCAGAAGCAAAACTACTGCCTGTCTTGCACCTTGCCAAATTTTAGTATTAAAAAGAATACTGTAATGAAGTGGGAGGACCAATGGCACAGTGGCATTTCCATTTTAACACATTTCAATTATCTGCTCATCCAATTAGAAAACCTTTCTCTGGCCACAATTCAGTGTACTTGATTTCATAACCTCAGCATGCACAATTCAGACAAAGACAAAGCAGTATGCATTCTTCCATTTTCAATGTTTTTTGCATTGGGAGAATATACGTCAACTTTTACTTCCTTTCAAAGCAATTCAAACAATTTATTAGATTTCAAGGAGAAATGGGTATTATAAAAAACAGGGTTTTAAAAATAATTAAGTACATCACTTCTGAGATATTTCAATACTTTAAAAACATAAAGAGCATCAATTCACTGTTTTGGCAGTTCCAACAGATTGGCTGTCATATTTCGATCAATGTCCTTTGTATTTGACAATGCTATAGTGAAAATTTGTATTAGCCTTTCCTATTAAGGATGGAATACACCAAAAGCAGGAAAATATTTTGGAAAATACAAGTAGTAGTATTAATATATAACTTAGGGAACTTTTATTTACCAGAATTTATTCTGTTAAGTTGGTAAATTAATAGACTGTTTTTATCCTAAATTCCATATAATTCAGACATAGGTCTGTGTCAAAGACGGAAAGCAAGAAGTGAAGAATTTCAGATATGACATTCTGGTTAACATTCTTCTCTGTGATGCCTTTAAGTTTGACCAATTCAACTACACTGTCTATTAGGGGGATGTAGAGCTATATAGTATCATCCATAAAAATTACTTTCCAACAGACATTTAATAAAATTGTATAAACAAATTCATTTGATTTAGACTGTTGAACTGTTATGATTGTCTACTGTACTTAAATATTTTTAATAGAAAGCCTCATCTACCTTAAAGAATGAAATTAAATACGAAGAGTTTTTTTCAGGCCAGAACCTTACAGTACTTGCCATAAATAGGATGCCACAATATATTTTAAAAGAAAGATTTCTAATTATAAAGAACATATTTTTATAAGATTAAATTCTTTGTGAATTCATTTCTCATACCTAAAGTAACACCACATTCAGGTAATTGTGCTATTACCTTAAATACATGAACTGTGGCCATAAAAATACATTTTAATGTATGCACTTTCAAGAGACTTAAGACCTGCCTATCTCTCTTTCATGTACACACATTTTTACAGTTGATATCACTTTATAGACAGCTAAGTCTCAGTTTCTAGGTACTTGCTATTTCTTTCCTACTATCTGTTATTTTTCATAGAGTACAATCTCATTACCAAAAAATCATCCTATCAGCATTCATCGTCACAGCAGTGGAAGGAGATTTGCTTTGTGAGCTATTACTATTCACCTTTTCTCATTTGTAAGTGTAAACGCCCCAAAGATTGCATTAATAATGTTGTCATAGTGTATCAGTTGCATTGTGATGGTATCAAGTTTTTTGAAATTATGTAATATAAGCAAAGAGGGTAATTAAGTATTAGCCTTTCTTGTGATCTCTGATTAATAAAGAGCAACAGATGGTGCCTCCAGAGACCCAGAAGTAGTTTTTGCAATTGTGGTCATAACTTACTCTACATAAAGTTTATTTATAATTTTTCTGTTAGTTGGGTCCTCACATTTCCTTATAATCCTCACAATCATTAAAATCAACTTGTAACTGCTGACAAAAATCAGTTTACCTCCTTTTATTATGCTTGGTATATCCTGTACATCTCTTAAATACTGTTTTTTTTTTTTATTTTTTTTTTTTTAAGATTTGAAGCATTTTCCTTCTCTGAGGTTAGAGCAATGATTAGCAAATGTATCTGTAGTGATTTTTTAGTATATATCACTCTAGGACAGCATTCTAGGATGTACTGTGTCCAGTTCTGAGCCCCTCAGTTTAGGAAGGATGTTGACTTGCTGGAATGTCTCCAGAGAACGGCAACAAAGTTGATGAGGGGTTTGGAGCACAAGTCCTGTGAGGAGAGACTGAGGGAGCTGGGGTTGCTTAGCCTGGAGAAGAGGAGACTGAGGGGTGACATTCTTGCTCTCTACAACTACCTTAAGGGAGGTTGTAGTCAGGCAGAGGTTGGTCTCTTCTCCCAGGCAACCAGCACCAGAACAAGAGGACACAGTCTCAAGCTGCACCAGGGGAGGTTTAGGCTGGAGGTTAGGAAGAAGTTCTACACAGAGAGAGTGATTGCCCATTGGAATGGGCTGCCTGGGGAGGTAGTGGAGTCACCATCATTGGAGGTGTTCAGGAGGAGACTTGATAGGGTGCTTGGTTGCATGGTTTAGTTGATTAGGTGGGTTGGATGATAGGTTGGACACGATGATCTTGAACATCTCTTCCAACCTGGTCTGGTCTGGTCTATTCTATTCTATTCTATTCTATTCTATTCTATTCTATTCTATTCTATTCTATTCTATTCTATTCTATTCTATTCTATTCTATTCTATTCTATTCTATTCTATTCTATTCTATTCTATTCCAGAATGTTACCTCATGTACTATATAAAATATGTTAATTTAAACCAATGTGATTTGAACTCTGTTCAAACTAGAAAGCTCACACTACTCTTTCAGAAGAACTGAATATTCACTTCTGTAAGTATTGTTTGTAGCACAGAGTACTAATCTGTAAATCACATTCAGTGTAGGCTGGTTATTATGCAGAATTCTGTCTTCAAAATTCAAAAATTTTAGATAACGTTAGGATAATTTTCTATAGTCTTATTTGAACAGAAGGATATTAAAACTGTGTTGACATCTATATCTGTATCCAATAGCTCAAAATATTTTTACTTCTCTCACTATGTGTAATTTGCAATAAGAGTTGATATATATAAATGCATGCTATAAAGAGTTTTAAAGAAAACAGATAAAATGTGATTCTTGTTTCTTCATTCAGAATGATGAGGTTTAACTGAAAAAGTACACAATATAATCTTTTAAATCAGGTGACATGCATGGTTCAAGCCAGTATGAAGTGCCCCTATACTAACCTGTTAGAAATTTTATCAGATTGTAGGTACTATTTCAGTGTGTTGGAATTCCACATGTTTTGGAGATATTTTCTTGCACAGTAATCAGTGGATTAATTGTACATGTTTGTATCTACACAACAACTGTCATCAAGTGCAAACTTTTTCTGTTGTCTAAGAAATGCAGCTTTATACAAGTTGTTGGTTTTTTTTTACAGTAATCTGTCACAGAATCATAGAATGGTTTGGGTTGGAAGGGACCTTAAAGATTATCTGGTTCCAATCCCCCTGCCATAGGCAGGGACACCTTCCAGTAGACCCTGTTCAATCAAGGAAGAATGATCCCATTATTTCACAGATTTTATTACCTGAGACCTGATACATTAGTTATCTCCTGTCAAGAAAGAAGATAACAGTCAGAAGTGTTTCAATGCAATGGCAATATTCAGAGAAGCCGTGAAAAAGGAAACCTTTCTTATAATAAATGATAATGTGGTATATAACTAGAACATGCTGGTTCAAAACACAATTGTTTAGTAGATCAATTTAGAAACATGGAATATTTAATTTCATGCATATAGGCTTCTATTTTATTACATTTTTCAACCACAGAGAAGTAGCAAATCCATCAGACTTCCATCAGAATCTGATCACCATCACTGGGTGACTGAACTTCAAAACCCGCTCAGGACCCACCTTTCTTCAACCAACTACAAAGATTTTTCTCAACAAGTCATAAAAAATGTTTTAAATTAATTTTCAGTCAATTAGTGCTTCTGCAAGCGTAAGATTGTCAAAGCAGGAAAGCAGCTTTCATAAAGTATTAAACTAACTTTTTAAAGATAATAGAATCACAGACTGGTCCAGGCCAGAAGGGACCTCCAAAGGCTATCTAGCCCAACCTCCCCGCAATCAGCAGGGGCATGCCTAACCAGACCAGGCTGCCCAGGGCCTTGTGCAGTCTTACTTTGAATATCTCCAGGGAAGAGGTCTCAACCACCTCTCTGGAAAACCTGTTCCGATGTTCCACCACCCTCATAGTAAAGAACTTCTTCCTGATTTCCAGTCTGCCCTTCTCTAGTTTGAAGCCATTGCCCCTCATCCGTTCACCTCAGGCCCTTGTAAACAGTCTCTTCCCATCCTTCCTGTAGACCCCCTTCAGGTACCAGAAGGCTGCTATCCAGTCTCCCTGGAGCCTCCTCTTCTCCAGGCTGAACAACCCCAGCTCCCTCAGCCTATCCTCATAGCAGAGGTGGTCCAACCCACTGATCATTTTCATGGCCGTCCTCTGGACCCTCTCCATCAGGTCTATGTCCTTCTTATATTGAGAGCTCCAGACCTAGACACAGTACTTCAGATGAGGTCTCACTAGAGCAAAGTGGCAGAAAATGCTAAGTGAACTCTCTTAGACCAAGCTGCAGTTCAGCTGGTGACTCTTACATGCTTAAAGTACTCACATGTACACATATAAAATAGAACTCTTGGAACTTTAATCATATTAAGATCTCAATTGGGCATCTGCTGATAGTGAAGATCTAGAGGTCTTGCTAGTTTGGTCTAGATAAATGAAAGAGGCAACAGGATGGAAGCCTATACATATATATATATATATATATATATATATATATATATTCAGAATGTATTCTGAAAACTGATAATAAAAAATACTGCACTGCACAACAAGTATAAGAAAGTTAGTTTAGCAGAAAATTTCTTTATTTTCTATGAACAGTGTGTTCAAACATGTATTTTCTCTTTAATTTCATTTTTTTCTTCTTTAGCTCTCCCTCATCCTCCAATCTACACTTCATTTCTTCATTCCTCTCTTTGCTGCTTCACTTAGATATCTTTCACTAACTTCCATCCTTTTATTAGTCCCTCATGCTATTCATTCTTCCTCTCCATAAAGAGTTTCAGTGTTCAAACAGCACTTGAATGTCATTTAAATCTGATCACAGACAGCATGTGCCACTGCAAGTGACTAGTTCTAGAAATGCCCTTTTCGACAAAGATGAGCATTGCCTGTTGCCTTCAAGTCCCTAATTCTAACTTTTTAAGAACATACCTCCCTGTGCTCACCACAAATGCTGCCAAACAACTGCTCCTGATCTAGGAAAGATGAAGATAAGCTAAAGTTCACAGGATCACAGGATGTGAGGGGCTGGAAGGAACCTCTGAAGATCACCGAGTCCAATCACCCTGCCAGAGCACAATCATAGAATCTAGCACAGGTTGCACAGGAATGCATCCAGACTGGTCTTTGAAACTTCACAACCTCCCTGGGCAGATTATTCAGTGTTGGAGAAGACTTCAGAATGTTACCAACTAGCAGGTCCCTGGGCAACCTCCCTGGGCAGATTATTCCAGTGTTGTGTTACATATTTATTTACCACTGTAGCAGAATGTTACCAACTAGCAGGTCAACTGCTGCAGTGTGCTTGGACTCATAATATCTCCACTACACATCACAAAAGGAGAAATGGGAAGATCAAACTAGCTCCAAAACATGGAATGGTACAGTTCTGTCAGCATCCAACTTATTTAGCCTTACTGAGGACACTGTGCAATGCAGCTTACCAGCCCACTGTGACTCTGGGGCTCACACCATTCTGTGACGGAGACAAGCCTAGAAAAAGTGTTTCCATAACCAGCTATGTGACAAGGTGTCTTGAAATCTAATATAAAGCAGCAAGGAGGAATTTCTTAAGCTGTGATGACTGGACAAGAACAAATGTCAACATTCAGTGACCTGAGTGAGACCTGATCTCCTGCTGGTATTCTTGCTCAGCTGAGCTTTGGCTTCTCACATAACTAGCCTGCAACAGCAAAGCTGATAGAGAAACACCTGAATTTCCTTAGAGACAACATAAATAGAAAGCTCCATGAAATGTATGTAACAAGTGAATCTTTGAGAAGCACTTCTTTCTTAACTGCCACTAATGAAACATACTTATCTGCCAGTGTATCTTGTATGCTTATCTCTATTGAAATCATGCATTTTTTTAATGTCACACTTCTCACTCCCCTTTAGTCACAATCAGCAGTTATACTACAATTACCTAAAATTATAAAATTCAATTGTTAAATTGTGAATAAACATATAATTCAAATTTTGAAATTATCAGGTTAATATGTAGATCTGTATCTCTAGTCAATAACAACATACTAGAAACTAACCTAAAATTGTAGGTCTGCTATGTAAAATCAGACCAAAGAATGAAATTTCACCAGCTTTTACATCTGAAAGCATTGACAGAATTACCAAAGCATGTTAACATATTTATATCAATTTATAAATTACATTTTACTTCAGCATCAATTATACTTCATAAATAAAATAATACTACTAATTTACTTAGATGAAAGGCCTAGTTTAACAGAAAAGTAAGTAATGCATAATGACTGACCACATGGGCCTTTTGTTCTGTCAGGTAAGTACCTACCCACCTGTACCAATTTTAGTCTGCTGGTTATTATTAACTAGAGCATGTTTCCTCTTGAGTATTATTCCTCTCTTTCACATCTCTTCAACCTCACCAGAGAATATGGCTTTACTATTCATGCTGCTTAATGGGCTGAACTGCAAAGGATACCTGCTACAACTGAATTCCGTAAATAAGAGATATTCAAACAAAAAGCCAACCGAACAAAAGCTACAGCCTTACATATTGTATTGCTTTAAAACTGGAGGTTAAAAACATTGAAAACAGTGGTATTTGCATCAGAATTTTCTTTGGCTGTGTAAAAACACTGTAGCCCTCGGCATATAATCTGACAAGCATTAAAATTATGTGATAATGATTTTTGATATAGAAAGTAATTAGCATTTTTTAATGATTCATTCTGTAGAAGCCATGTTTAATTTAGGGCATCTGCTTCTAACAATACTTCACCATTCATGTATTAGAGTTTAAATCTCAATTATTGCTTGTGCAATACAGGAGTTCTAACACAACTATCAATTATGGAAACTACAATCAGAACACGGCTAAAGCATTCTTGCCAGCTAGACAAACCTAAAAGAATAAGTAATTTCCTTTTTTTTAACCACCCTATATCCCAGAACAGCCTTGAAGTTCCACTCTTTGATTAACAACTAATTATGCAAATTCAGATTCACAATTCCAAGAGCTAAGATTAAATGTCTTTACCTATCTTATTTATATTATGCATACTTTTTTTTTCTCCTTCATATGTTTATATTGTTCAAGAAAAACATCAGTTTTTCCAAGGTAATCATTCAGATATTCCTGAAGCAGTCCTGTAAATACCATCACAGAAAAGAAAAAGAGGAAAAAAAGGGGGAAAAAAAGGCAAAGAATAAACCCCAGCTATGATGTACTATTAAAAAAATACTCACCAGATGGATTGGTTTAGCTTGCCAAAAATGCTACCTTGAAAACAAATTTAAAAGTGTGCTTTAAGTTATTCCCAAACAGAACCATCTCCATATTTTATAGAAAATTGTGCATTTACTTCACATTTAACAGTAAAACTAATACATCTCTATTATAAAAAATCCTTGGCTTCCATACAAGTGTAGGGGGAAGAATAATTTAAATTTTCTTCACTTTTATAAATTGTACTAATTGGCAGGTTTCACAAAAAGGAAAAGCTAGTAATAGCTCCTTTTACACTATTTTTCTATTGTTTAGCCATTTCAAGTTCTCAGTGCACTCATACATCAGATGTTTGATACCAACTTCTAGATCTGCAAATCTTTGCCATTTTTTATTTCTAGTAAGAAACTCCTAAGTACTAGAGTTATGTGTGGGATGCAAATTACCATGACAAGGCTGTAGATGATAATTCTACCTATTCATCACAGTAGCTGGTGGACTTCAAGGTTTCTTTCCCTACTATCTCTTCAATATGAAGTATCTTACTTGACTTCACTAAGGCTTTCAACATTGCCTTCCATAAAGCTCTTCATAAACAAGCTGATGAACTGCGGGGCTAGATCAGCTGGCAGCAAGGTGGACTGAAAACTGGATGAAGGGCCTGGGGGTGGAGAGAATAACCAAGCATAGTATGCTCAACGAAGCTGTGGAGTTTCTGTCCTTGGAGGTTTTCAAAAACCATCTGGGTATGGTCCTGGGCAACCTGTTCTAGATGGCACTGCTTGAGCAGGGGAGTTGGACAATATAACTTTAAGAGTTCTCTTCCAGCCTCAACTAGTCTGTGATTCTGTGAAATCTAAGCCATTGCAGCTGAAATTGCATCTCCTAATATCATCTCTGCACACTTTAATATTTACTCTAGCATTACATAGAATCATAGACAGGTTTGGGCTGGAAAGGACCTGTAAGATCATCTGGTTCCAATTCTCTGCCATGGGCAGGAGAACCTTCCACTAGACCAGGATGCTCATGGCCTCATCCAACCTGGCCTTGAACACCTCCATGGAGGGAACACTGATGACATCCCTGGGCAACCTGTTCCAGTGTCTCACTACCCCATTGTAAAACATTTCTTCCTAATATCCACTCTAAATCTAGCTTCCTCAAGCTTAAAGCAATCCCCCCTCATCCTATTACTGTAAGACCATGAAAAAGTCCCTTCCCAGCTTTCTTGTAGGCCCCCTTAAGGTACTAGAAGGCCACTAGAAGGTCTCCCCGGAGTCTTCTTTTCTCCAAGGTCCTTTTCTCCAAGTCCCTGTCCCCATCAGGGAGTTGCTCCAGCCATCTGATCATCTTTGAGGCCCTTCCCTGGACCTTCTTCCACAAAGCTCAATCTTACCTTCAGTTTTGCTATTCTTTTTTATCCCCTACACTATGTTTCTAATATCTGCTGTTTGACAGAGATGATCAAGAGACAGATTTTGCATTTCATAGAACTCAGATTCCATAAATGTTCTGCTCAACATTTTCAGACAAGACAAAGGGAGAAAGAAACACAAATAGCAATGTGAGTGTTAACACATGCATTTTATGTGGGAAATGGCAACATTTAAATTTGCAGTCTGCAAGAGGCAAAGAAGGGAACATTACACTCAAGAGTTTTTTTTTTCTGGGATTGGGTTACTATTTACTTTTATATTTTGACCATAAATTCCAACAGTCTGGGAAATTTTTGTGATGAAAGTGCTATTCAAATTCAAGCTGCAAATGATTTCTGACAAAAAGACATCTGCTTACAAGTTTCCCAACCAACTGTTCTCTAATCTTTTCTTCTCCCATATTACAGCCTTCTAAGTCAGTGTTCTGCTTCTAAACAGATTCCATTTTCCCCACAATCCTTTTTTTTCAATGAAGAATTTGTTATGGATGGTTGTTCACAACAATCTGCTTATAAACTTAGAACACCTTCCTGACAGCTATCTCATTTCAATATGGGGTACTGAAGTGCTAGGTACCTTTTCCAAACCACTTTCAGTACCAGTTTTTGAAATACTTCTAAACAAGAACATATTTATAGGGTAAAAACTCCCAACAAATCTGATCCAAAGGCACATATCTGTCCTTAAGCAGACTAAAGAATGCAGATGACATATATATACTGCTAGCACCCTAGTCCCAAGGGCAGTTTCAGCTTTCTTCTTTTAACTCACTGTTTCAGCTGACACTTTCAGTGTCTTAGAAGGTTCAGCACTGCCAGTCCCAAAGTCAAGTCTGACGTGATTGCAACAAGGTCTTCTGTGTCATGAGCCAATTAATGAGGAAGCATTATCTTTTTCCTATCTGCTTTACTTCTTTCCCAAAGCATGACGAAAATTAGGTTAATTAGCAGTGTGCTGGGGGAAACACAATGTCTTTATTTAGAGTAGCAGTTTTGTGCCAGCCTCATTAGGGAGTGTGGGACTATTAATAAAAAGTTTAAAAAACTGAATCACAACCCCGATTTTTAAAATAAATTCTCTATCAAACACCTAGCAAACTTGAATTAGTTTGCATCTTTTTCCATTAAAAACTGTTAATGTCAATAAAATACACTTGCATATTTTTATTTTCATTTTTTTGGGATGAGACACGTTCACACAACATAGCTGCATTTTCTTACAATTCAAATACACAATAAAAACTGTTTAGAAGAAAAGGAAGATCAACCACCTATGTGGGAAGCATGAGTAGATTAAACAAAACAATGTGTGTGGTTTCACTACGACTAGAGTCATCACTTGCTGAGCTAAGGTAGAACAGGAGAAAGCAGTCATGCTGAAATAACACATAGCACAGATAGCATTAGCAACCCTAAGCAGCCATTGTGTTCCGATCTCTAGCAACACTACTCAAACTCAAATTCAACTATCACTAATCCTGCATTCTACATTTTATGATTGGAATAAAATCAGATGAATGCAATTGCTGAACTACACCTTAAGTTAGCAACACAGTGAAGATCAGCCCTAGAAATAAAATCTCTTTTTTTCTTTTTTCTTTTTTCTTTTTTTTTCCAAGTGCAGTCAAACAGCAGAAGTCCCATCCTGTCAGCTGGTCTATGTCATTTTACAGTATTTGAGGATCTGCCTTAACATATAAAGAGAACAAGCAGACTTACTGACCTGATGAGAAGGGCTTGAAATTAGACATGCTGGAAAAAGCCCACCATCATCTAAAGCAATAGCGCAGGAGCAGTGAGAGGGAGACTAGGGGATAACACGCTGAGGGAGGCTATCACACTTAAACTTTTTAAAGCAACGTGACCGAAGGTTCATCTTAAGCAACACTACACAAATATATACAGCATGCAGTAAAATAGAAAGAATGAAAACAAACATGCATAGCTATGATCTCACTGGGATTAGAGCAATGTGGAGGAATGACTGGAGTACTGCAGCACACAGATACAAGCTCTTCAGGAACAGCCTGGGAAGGTGAGGATGTGGTGTTCTAACCTATGCAAAGGATTTGCTCACAAGCAGAGAGCTCTGCCTTGGAACAAGTGATTAAAACCTCACATTAACCTGCAGAGACCAGGCAGTATGCTGCTGGGTCAGCCTGAAGAATCTGGAGAACTGGTCTGACATAAACCTCACAAGCTCAGCAAAGGTAAACACACCTTGCATCTGGAATGCAATAACCCAGTAACTGTCAGTGAGCAAGCCAGATAGAAGGGCCTGGGGTTCCTGGCGCACAGTAAATTGAACATGAGTCAGCAGTGTGCTCTTGCAGCCCAATAGCCCAGTGCATTAGCAACAGTCCAGAAAGAAGATGGAAAAGTCATGGAATGATATAACTACAGAATCATTTTGCTTGGAAAAGACCTTTAAGATCAAGTCCTACCATTACCTAACTCTATCAAGACTGGTGCTAAACCATGTCCCTTGGCAACACATCTATGTGTCTTTTAAACACCTCCAGGGACTTTAAGCACCTCCCTGGAGAGCATATTCAAGTGTTTGGTAATTCTTTCTCTGAAGAAGTTTGTTCTAACATCCAATCTAAGCCTCTCCTAGTGCAACTTGAGGCTATTTCCTCCCATGCTATCATTTGTTCCTAGCGAGAAGAGACTGACCCCCACCTCACTACAACCTCCTTCCAGGTAGTTGTAGAGAACATCTCCCTCAGCCTCCTCTTCTCCAGACCCTTCACCAGCCTCATTGCCCTTCTTTGGACATTCTCAACCACCTCAATGTCCTTCTTGTAGTGAGGGCCCCAAAACTGAACATAGTACTCAAGAGGTAGCCTCACCAGTGCCAAGTACAGGGATATGATCACTTCCATGGTCCTGCTTGTCACACTGTTCCTGATACAGGCCAGGATACTGTTGGCCTTGGCCACTGGGGGACACTGCTGGATCATATTCAGCCAGCTGTCAATCAACACCCCTAGGTCTTTCTCTACTGGGCAGCTTTCCAGCCATTCTGCACCAAGCCTGTAGTGGTGCCTCAGGTTGTTGTAATCAAAGTGCAAGATTCAGCACTTGACATTATTGAATCACATACAATTGGCCTTGGCACATCAACCAAGCTTGTCCAGGTTCAAGTGATTATTCTCTTCTCTTCAGCATTTGTGAGAATGTATCTGGAATCCTGTAACTAGCTTTGGAGTCTCCAGTCTTGGACAAGACTTGATGTACAGAAGCAAGCCCAGGAGACCACACTATGAAAACATGAAGCTGAAAGCACTACATCTGTTCAGCTTTATAAAAAGCCCGGGACAGATCTTCCTGTATCATCTTGATGGGAGGGTGCAGACAGAATGCAGCCTCACTCTTCTCATTGGTATCCAGGGACAGGGCCAGAGGTAACAAGTTGGAAGACAGAAAGCCCTAATTGGATAAAAGGGAAAAATTTACACCATGAGGGTGATCAAACACTGGAATATGGTTTCTAAAATGGATCCTGAAGTTTCTACCTTTAGAACAATTAAAAAGTCTGAGCAATGTTACTGACTGCTTTAAGCACTGAGTTGGAATAAATGATCTCCAAATATTTAAACTTCAAAGAGGCGCAACTATTTGTTTCATTGAGTAACCAATACATTTACAACAGAAAAAAGGCTTTGTTAAATGGCTGGTTTGTTGGTTTTCCCCTCCTCCTGTCCTTTTTTCCAATTTTCTTACTCTGTGAGGAGGAAAATTAGACTTTATAAGGCTCAAAACAAGTGTAGCACTATTGACCCTCAAGGGATAAACCCATCAATACAATTACAAATGCACATGAAAGAAGTATACATGTGGCAACAGGACTAAAACTGTGATTTTTATGGACCATTCTTGTCCAGCAGCAATGCCATTTTTATGGTGTATCTCACATGCATCCTGACAATACAGCTTTCTATCATGCTGTTATTTTGTTATTAATGTTTCTCTATTTTACTTAACAAAATACTATTTGTTTTCATTACTTTTCTGTGGACTAAGTGCATTCTGCTGTCTTTGTGATTTATGAGTTTGCTGATTCTCAGATGAACTATGAAAAAAAAAATCCTCTACAAGAAAAAATAATTTTAAATTGCTTTATATACCCAGATGAATGTGCTAATTATTTCAGAGAAGCAGATTTGCTGCCACTTTTCATTGTTGAAAGCAACATACTGATGGCAGGCTTCAGTGTTATAGAAACACATACCGTAACTGTTTATTATATGAAAATGTTAGTGGCCATGTGCAATGAGTCCTTTAATTTGTTCACCATCCAATAAATTTACACAAGTGTGTTCCATGATTTATAGTGCAGATTGACTCATGGCTTATAATTAGTCATACTCTAAAGGGTCTTGGGATGTAATTTTATGAAAAGTAATATATTACAGTCAGTCTTTATTGTAAAATGCTAAGAAACACATCCTGATCACATCATCCTATGGCCCTGGAGCCCTATAAAGTGAATAATAGTGGTTCTTGAACACAAAAGGGAAAACTTTGGGGAAATGCAGAGTCTAAACTAAAAATAGTAAAAACTCATTTTATTTTTATTCTGAGGTACTGCACAAAAGCATTTGGAAGTTAGCTTTAAAATATTCTATTTTTTATTAATTCAAATGTTGGGTCATGTTACCTTTACATTATGATTGTAAATATGTTATTTCAGAGGACAGAGCACAAATCACAATAATTTAGCTGTTGATAATGTGTCCATATCTTGGAAAGCATAATATATTCTGGCCACCAGCTTTGTCTGTCATCCAGACCTCTAACTCAAATAAGTCTGTTTTCTGAATATTTTCAAAGTAAAGTTTAGTTAACCAATAATCATATGTTAACATTAATTGTATTTACTAACAATGATCATACACATACCTCATACTGATAGGCAAGTGTCTAAAATATGCTTTTCATCACTTGTTTGCTTCATTTGTTTTAGATGATTAAAATATAAAGCCTTTTCCTTGCTAAAATGAAATCACTTATTGAAAGGGTCGTTTCAGTAGTCTTAATTTATGCCTGTAGACTTCTATATAATGTTTGCAGATTAAACTCTAATTGCACATGCTCACCCAAAATCAAAGGTGGTTGTAGTGAAAAAGAGTTACTTGTTCTACTGCACTACAGAAGTAGTGGTTATGCATCTGTTAATTGCACCTCTATATGGATGCTAGCTTTTAAGGTTTACACTGGTTGTGTTTTCTGTACTCATTTGATGAAGTTTTAGGAACATAATGCTGTAATTCCCCATATTTGGATGGATGTTAAATGTTCATTTCAGCTGAATTTTTAATATACTGTATATCTACTGTACTCAAAAATACAGTGCCTCTAGCTCCAGTCAGGCATTTCACAAACGTCTATCCTGAATTACATTGCCTGAACATTTTGTTTCTTAATAACATGTCTGCACATGATAAGATGTAAATATGCACTTAAATACTCTCCTGATATTCTGTAGCTGTTTACAACTTGAGAAGTAATACTAGTAACTCAGGTGAAAAGAAGAAGGCCAAGTTAAGTACGAAATTCTTATCCATATATCCATGATTTGAGATCAATATTTGCTCTAGATATATTAGACAAGGCTTTAGGCTGCTGCATTTAGTCTGTGTGATGCTTTCAGAATGAGCTTTCAAGAGTTCCTTGGATCTGTACTTTGAAGGAATTGAAACTCCTCACTGTAAATATCTTAAGTACTTAAGGGCTCCCTCAAATACAGTTTCTGCCCGTCTCACTAGGAAAGCAGAAGTGTTGAGGTCTGCACCACTTCCTTAAGGAGATTATTCCAGTGGATAATTTTCCTTGTGAAAAACTGTCTTCTTGCATCTAATTGGAATCTTCCCAGCAGCAACTTGTACCCATTACTCCTTGTCTTTTCCATGTGACTCCCTGTAAAAGGGAACATATCAATCTTCTTTACAGGCACCCTTTAAATACTGGAACATGAAAATAAAGCCTCCTCTATGCCTAATCTCTCAGGGCTGAACAAATCCAGTTCTCTCAGCTTCTCCTCATACAGCAGGCTTCCCAGTCCTTTGATCATCTTTGTGGTCCTTCTCTGGACCCTCTCCACCCTGTCCACATCTCTTTTGTATAGTGAAGACCAAAACTGCATGCAGTACTCCAGGTGCAGCCTTTCAAGTGCTGAGTAGAGTGGAATAATGACTTCTTTATCTCTGCTGGCGATGTCCTTGTTGATGCAACCTAGCATTCTGCTGGCTTTCTTTGCTGCTGCAGCACAGTGCTCATTCTTACTGAGCATGTTGTCCACCAGACCCCTGAAGTCACAGTATCACAGTATCACCAAGGTTGGAAGAGACCTTGAAGATCATCGAGTCCAACCTGTCACCACAGACCCCATGACTAGACCACGGCACCAAGTGCCACATCCAATCCCCTCTTGAACACCTCCAGGGACGGCGACTCAACCACCTCCCGGGCAGCCCATTCCAATGGCGAATCACTCTCTCGGTGAAGAACTTTCTCCTCACCTCCAGCCTAAACTTCCCCTGTTGCAGCTTGAGACTGTGTCCCCTTGTTCTGGTGCTGGTTGCTAGGGAGAAGAGGCCAACCCCTTCCTGGCTACAACCACCTTTCAGGTAGTTGTAGAGAGCAATGAGGTCGCCCCTGAGCCTCCTCCTCTCCAGGCTAAACAACCCCAGCTCCCTCAGCCTCTCCTCATAGGGCTTGTGCTCAAGGCCTCTCACCAGCCTTGTTGCCCTTCTCTGGACACATTCAAGTGTCTCAATGTCCTTCTTAAACTGAGGCGCCCAGAACTGGACACAGTACTCAAGGTGTGGCCTAACCAAAGCAGAGTACAGGGGTACAATGACCTCCCTGCTCCTGCTGGCCACACCATTCCTAATGCAGGCCAGGATGCGGTTGGCCTTCTTGGCCACCTGGGCACACTGCTGGCTCATGTTCAGGCAGCTGTCGATCAGCACCCCCAGGTCCCTCTCTGTTTGGCCGCTCTCCAGCCACTCCGACCCCAGCCTGTAGCTCTGCATGGGGTTCTTGTGGCCAAAGTGCAGCACCCAGCACTTGGACTTGTTGAATTCCATCCCATTGGACTCCGCCCATCTGTCGAGCCGATCGAGGTCCCTCTGCAGGGCCCTTCCACCCTCTAACTGACCAACATCTGCTCCCAACTTGGTGTCATCTGCAAATTTGCTGATGACTGTCTCAATCCCCTCATCCAGATTGTCAATGAAGACATTGAAGAGGATGGGGCCCAGCACTGATCCCTGGGGATGCCACTAGTGACTGGCTGCCAGCTGCATGTGGCACCATTCACCACCACTCTCTGGGCCCGGCCCTCCAGCCAGTTCCTAACCCAGCGCAGAGTGTTGCTGTCCAAGCCACGAGCTGACAGCTTAGCCAGCAGTTTGCTGTGGGGGACGGTGTCAAAGGCCTTGCTGAAGTCCAGGTAGACTACATGCACAGGCCTCCCCACATCCACCAGCTGGGTCACCTGATCATAGAAGGAGATCAGGTTGGAGAGGCAGGACCTGCCCTTCCTAAATCCATGTTGGCTGGACCTGAGCCCTTGGCCATCCTGCAGGTGTGTAGTTATTGCCACCAGGATAATCTGCTCCATCATCTTCCCTGGCACTGAGGTCAGGCTGAGTGGCCTATAGTTTCCAGGTTCCTCCATCTGACCCTTCTTGTGGATGGGGACCACACTGGCCAGTTTCCAGTCATCTGGGACCTCACTGGTGAGCCAGGACCGGAGGAAAATGATGGAGAGTGGCTTGGCCAGCTCATCCGCCAGCTCTCTCAGGACCCTAGGGTGGATCCCATCTGGCCCCATGGACTTGTGAGTGTCCAAGTGGCTCAGCAGGTCCCAAACTAATTCCTCATGGATATCCAGGGCATTACACTGCTCCCTTACCCCATCACCCAGCTCAGGAGGCCACTCATCCTGAACTCCTCCTGCCTTGCTGTTAAAAATTGAGGCAAAGAAGGTGTTCAGGACCTCAGCCTTTAGAAAAAATAGGTCACTTTCCACAAACCTGCTCTCCAGCCAGATAGATATCAACCTGTGGTGCACTCTTGGATTATGTCTTCCAAGGTGGAAGACTTTACCCCTGTTATCGTTGAACTTCATAAGGCTCTTGTTAGCTCACTCTTCCAGCCCATCCAGGTTTCCCTGCAGGGAGGCTCTCCCTTCCTAAGCTTCCACTTCCCCACTGTTTGGTATCATCATCAAACTTTATCAGGATCCCATGATACAAATCACTTATGAAGATATTAAAGATTGTTGGGTTCAATACCAATCCCTGTCCCTTGTAAGAGGGTTTTATGTTTACTCTCATTCATGACATAAATCCTGTACAGGTTCATAAATATTAATTCTATTTATTTTAAAAGTTAAAAACAAATTTGTTTTCAAGGTTTCTTTGAATCTTGTTACTTGAATCCTTTTGTATTGTTGTAGTTGATTGGTCCCCATGTATACAGCAGTCACATACACACTGAAATGGCAGATACATTTTTTCTTGGCAACATTTCACCAAATGCATGGAAACAAAAATCTCATGGTAGAGTGACTGACCATGTAGCCTGCAAGCCAGCTTTATCATCAAGATTTGCAGCAGCCAAGAAAGAAGTTATTCCAAATTAATAACCAAGGAATAACTGAAATGAAGTTATTTTGTTTTATACAGGACCACTGCAAAGTCTGGATTGAGTAACCAAAGAAGAGAGCATTTGTTTGCCAATTGCCTCCCTTAAAACATTACAGTCAACAGTTAGAAAAAAGATTAGTACATCATTTTATTACTTACCAGTAGTCATAATTCTTAGCAAATAAGATGATCTACCAGCTTAACAGTATTTACATGTGTGAGCCAAATTCTCTTCAGGGATGGAAGCAGAGAAACAATATTTGAACAGTTGCTTCCAGGAGGTCATAAGCAGTCTCTGTTCTGACTTTGCTCCTCACACAGCACACACACGACTGCTACTGTTCAAAGTCACTGCCCTTCTGGGAGAATGCTTTCATACTTACATTATGCAACCTGTATTTGTGAAGGCTATATTCATAAAATCCCAATCTTGCAAACATTTTCTACAGGGTGTATCACTCAAGAGCATGAGTAGCCTTCTGACTTTAAAGGAAATTCATGCAACAAAGCACTTCAAGCCAAGTGCTTTGATGAGTATTTGAAAACCATATTTATAAATATTTGATCCCAATGGCTTTTGAGAATGTGATTAGGGCCTCTCTGCTGTTTCTTCGCTTTATACTTACCCATTCCCCAATCTTTTTACACACACAAGACGTACTTTCTCACTTTAGTTTATTTATAAACCAACACAAGGTAGTTACACTGAGTTAAAACTAAACTTACTTATATTGATGCAGTGTAACTAGACATTGTCTTACAGACTTGTTACTGACAGAATTTGTCAGACGATCGCATTTTAGTTTTCATGAAGGCAACAAAGAGGAGGGTCCTGAAGCACGTTACATTTGCCTTCAGAGTGTATTGGCTCTGATACAGGGCTGCCTCCTCTCACAACTAAACAGCATGCAGCCTAATGCAGAGCTTGAAAGTGCTTCTGCTGTATACTGTTGGCTAAGTCCACACCCGTGTGAGCTGGTAGGCTGAGCCCAGTACAAGTACCATGTGTTGAAATGAATCCACACTGGCAGAACTGAGACCCAGCTCCCACAAACCATGCAGCTTCTTAAGCTGAGCATGCTGAACTAGGGAATTAGCTTCAGTGTTGCCTATAGACTCAGAATGGTTTGGGTTGGAAGGGACCTTAAAGATCATCCAGTTCTAACCCTCCTGCTATAGGCAGAGACACCTCCCTCTAGACCAGGTTGCTCAGCACCTCATCCAACCTGGCCCCAAACACCTCCAGGGAGTGGGCATCCATGACCTCCCTGGCGCAACTTGTTCCAGGGTCTCACTATCCTCACTGTAAATAATTTCTTCCTAATATCCAGTCTAAATCTGCCATCCTCAAGCTTCAATCCATTCCATAAAGGAGCTCATATTTACTTAAAATCTTATGAGGAGATACAATACCTGGGAGAAGCTGAAAAATGAAAGCTTTCATCTTAAAGAACGCTGCCCAAGTAGACACCTTGACAACAACAGCTGTCCTCTAATTGTACAAAGTGGGACAACTTGTAAGAGATACCTTTAATTTTGCTTTTTTCCATAGTTGCATTGCTGCTCCTGCTCCTGATAAAACACACTTGGTACATTTAGACATCTGGCTGACAAAGTTGTTGCCCAGAACTTGCTATACTAAGACACAGACATAAACGTTATCAACAGACCAAATAGTGTACTTTATGCCTGGTCTTAAGAAACAAGATTTATTCATTGATAAGAAGATTGAACTACCACATAGACAGCCTTACTTCCATTAAATTTCCTGCTCCTTTCCATTTGCATTTCAGGTATGAACTGATGGATTAGTATGATTCAGGGGACACATTTTCAATTCAGAACTGGATTGCTTTTGAGGAAAACCAACCAACCAAAATCACTTGTCTTGAAGGGCAAGCAATTTGGAAATTTTGGGGACCTTTAAAGGAAATCTCTTTTCAAGAAATATCAGTATACAGAGTAGTCTCAACAATGCCTCCTGTAGCTTGATCTAGAGCAATTCTGGCTTTTTTTCGGTATTTTTAGTGGCAAGCCCACACATTCTTTTTTTCCCTTGCCTACAGTTTTATCAGATCCAATTAGTAAAGTAAAGCTAAATATATTTTCTTCCAATATATTTTCTTCTTTTCTTTCTAATGTAGAGGTCCTGGGATTAAAAAAAAATAATTAATTTTATGGATATAATAGAAAACAGGGGAATTGAAGAGGTCCCTTTGGAGTTTAATCACAAAAAAAAGGGAAAGATTCAATTACTCTGAAAATCTTTAGAACCACGAGACAGAAATATTGGAAATGATGAGCCAGACTGGGGGCCTATCATCAACTGTAATCCCAAATGGCATTTATTCCTTGGCTTGCATTATCACTCATTTAGAAACAAAATGAACTGCAAACCACTAAAATCAGGAGGAGATAACTGCTCTAAAAGAAAGTAAGCTCTCTCATAATTTTTTCATTAATGAAACAAAACCAAATGCTAACCACAGTAATACTTTTATAGCCTGCCTCATGTTCAGAAAATAACAAAGTTACAGAAAATTAATTTCTGATAATGTCTATTTATGTAAGATCACTAATGGCAATATACAAATAGGAGTGCATACAGTACAGTTTAACACCATAAATTTTAATAGAAGTGTAGCAGACTATTTTGATGATAATATATTAATTGGGCCCACTCAATTGGGTGGGACTGTTCTCCAGGCCCTTCACAAGCTTTGATGCCCTTCTCTGGACACGCCCCAGCAAGTCAACGTCCTTCTTGTAATAAGAAGCCCAAAACTGAACACTGTATTGGAGCTATGGCCTCACCAGTGCTGAGTACAGGGGCAAGATCACTCATCTGCTCCTACTGGCCACACTATTCCTGAACCAGGTCAGGACGCCATTAGCCTTTTTAGTCACCCAAGCACATTGCTGCCTCACGGTGAAATGGCTATCTACCAGCACCCCCAGGTCCTTTCCTGCTGGGCAGCTTTCCAGCCAGTATGTCCCAAGCCTGTAGCAATGCATGGGGTTGGTGTGACAGGAGCACAGGACCCAACATTTGGCCTTGTTAAACCTCATACAACTGACCTCAGCCCATTGATCCAGCCGATCCAGATGCATCTGCAGAGCTTTCCCAGTCTTGAGTAGACCACGACTCCCACCCAGCTGGGTGTTTTCTGCAAACTTACTGAGAATGCACTCAATCCCCTCACTTAGATTATTAATAAAGATATTAAAACTGGCTGCACAACTGAGCCCTGGGGAGCACCCCTTGTGATCACCCACCAGCTAGATTTAATTCCTTTCACTATCATTATTTGGGCCCAATTTTTTACCAAATAAACTGTCCACCCATCCAAGCCATAAGCAGCAAGTTTCTTCGGGAGAATGTTCTGGAACACAGTGTCAAATGTTTTACTAAATTCCAGCTAAATAACATCCATAGTTTCTCTCTCATCCACTAAGCAGGTCACCTTGTCATAGACAATCAGGTCCATCATTGTATTTGGTTTGGCCGAGCTGGCGTTAATTCTCCTCAGAGCATTTTTCTTGTGCTGTGTTTTGCAGTGCTGTAGCTGGGTGTTGATAGCACACCAGTGTTTTGGCTACTGCTGAACAAGCACCCAGACCGTGCTTTTCCAACACTTCCCCACCCCAAGAGTATGCTGAGGGGGTGGGCAAGATCTTGGGAGGGGACACAGCCAGGTCAGCTGGCCCAAACTGGACACAAGGGTATTCCATGCCATATGACACCAGCTCAGATATAAGAACTAAGTGAAAGAAGGAAGTGTGAGGATATTTGTCCATGGTGTTTCTCCTCCAGAGAAACCACTGTGTAGAACCTTGCTTCCCAGGAGTGACCAGCTGCTGATGGGAAGTAGAGAATAACATCTCCCTTTGCTTTTGCTTCCACGTGCAGTCTTTTCTTGTGCTTACTATTATTAAATTGCTTCTACCTTATTGCCAGCCTTTTGTTATATTTTCCCCACTCCATCTGAGAGTGATAGAGCAGCTTTAGTGGGCGTTTGCCTCCAGCCAGGGCCAAACCACCAGAGTCAAGCAGGATCTGCCCTCCATGAACCCATGCTTACTGGGTATGACACATTACCCTGCATGTGCTGCATAATTGCTCTCAAGATGACCTGCTCCATGACATTTCCTGGCACTGAGGTCAGATTGACAGACCTATAGGTCCATTGATGCTCCTTATGGCCCTTCTTTCAGAGGAGCATCACACTTGCCAATTGCAAGTCAGACAGGACCTTCCCAGTTAGTCTAGACTGCTGGTAAATGATAGGAAATGGTTTGCTGAGCACTTCTGCCAGCTCTCTCAACCCCTCTATGCCACCTGGCCCTATAGCTTTGTGTATGTCTAAGGGATGCAGCAGGTCACTAACCATCTCCTCTTGGACTAAGGGGGCTTCATTCTGCTCCCCATCCCTATCTTCCAGATCAGGGGGCTGGGTATCCAGCAAACAACTGGTTCTACTACAAAAGACTGAGGCAACAAATGTATCAAGTACCTCAACCTTTTCCTCATCCTTTACGACTATGTTTCCCCCTGCATCCAACAAAGGGCAAAGGATTCTCCTTAGGCATCCTTGTGTTGCTAATATATTTGTAGAACCATTTCTTGTTGCCTGTAACAGCTGAAGACAAATTAATTTCCAATTGGCCTTGGCTCCATCTAATTTCCTCCCTGCACAGCCTCAAAACAACTTTGTAGTCCTCCTGAGTGGCCTGCCCCTTCTTCAAAAACCATAAACTCTCCTTTTCTCCCTAAGTTGCAACCAAATCTCACTATTCAGCCAGGCCACCTCTATTCCCCACCAATGTGTATTTTGGCACATGGGCACAGCCTGCTCCTGTACTTTTAAGTCTTCCTTCTTGAAGAGCACCCAGCCTTCCTGCACTTCCAGGCCCTTCAGGGCTACTTCTCAAGAGACTTTGATGACCAGTCTCCAGAACAGGCCAAAGTCCACTCAGTGGAAGTCCAAGGTGACAGTTCTGTTGACACCCTCCCCTTTACTTCTCCAACAACTGAGAACTCTATTGTTTTGTGATTGCAACACTCAATACACCCCTCAACTGTCACATCACTCCCAAGTGCTTCTCTGCTTACAAATAGCAGGTCCAGCAAAGCACATCTCTGGCTCCTTCATCAGCTGTGTCAGGAAGTTATCCTTCAAACATTCCAGAAACCTGTGGTACTACTCCCTCTTTGCTGTGTTGCATTTCCAGTGGACTTCCAGGAAGTTAAGTTCCCCACAAGAACAAGGGCTAGCAACAGTGAGACTTCTCTCAGATGTGTAATAAATATTTTATCTGTCTCTTCATCCTGACTGGGTGGTCTGCAACAGATGCCCATGAGGATATGTCTTGTTGGCCTTCCCTCTGACTTATTAGTTATAGACAAATTAATATTATTTTTATTGTACTTATTCGGATCTTAAAGTATGTATGTGTGCAAACTGTGACACACAGCACAAGTCACCTGAGGCCATAATTATATCTGACCACTATAATACTGCAAAGAAAGTCCACAGATTTTTAGTTAACAAGCAATATATTTAAATATTAAGATAACAGATATTTAACTACATCTGCAGTCATGTCTATGATTTGTAAAAAGTGATGTCTTCAATTGGAAAAGGAGAGGAGGCAAAATTCGTATGTGGACTCCAAACAGGGTGTGAATTACCTGGAGTCTGCCCCTACGTGCCCTCGGGCAGAATTGACAACAGCTAAGGAAGCTGCTGTGCATGTCAGACCTCTCATTAAAACCGAAATTTTTTATGAGGATGGGGAAACTACCCCCACGATCACAACTAAAGATGCACCTTTCTCCTACACTGTGCTGGCCAAAATTCGTAAAGAATTCACACGTGCTGCTGGGGAATCTGAGGTGGAATATGTATGGCGAGTTTCAAAAACGGGAGGTGATCAGATTATGCTAACAGAAGCTGAAGCCATGGGCTGTTGGGGTGATAATGTGTTTCTAACCACGAAAAACAGAAGTGGACCCTGGAGCCTTACTCAGCGAGCTGCCTACTGGGCAGGGGGGTTTGATCCAAAGGAGAGAGGGGAACCTGTAGTTCTGCGGGGAGGGATGAATCAGATAATGGAGAATGTGCAAAAGGCTGCATGCCTGCAAATGATATATGAAAGAGAACTAAAACATCATTTTGAATGCCCCCTTTCTCTCCTGGTGGATGCAAACAGAATGACTCCTTTGATCAGGGGTCTCCCTGACTTGCTTAAAATAAGAGGTATCCAGCTCCAAAAAGAAATAGCTGATACCCCACTTTCTTTCAGGATACAAGCTGCTCTAAGGGAATGTATAACACCCGGAGGGAGCCAGCCTGACTTGAAGCCATGGACATGGGAAGAAGTGGGAAGGAGTTACTAGACTATGCCAGGCAGTATAGTATACCTGAGGAAATTAAAAACTCTCAAACTAGAGGCTTGAGACATGTGAAAATGATTCACCCACCAAGCCCCCAGGGCCAGTTGCGCCGTATTCCTAGTAGGCACCTGGCTAGGGGCAGGGAACACTTGAATACCCGGCAATATTGGTGGGGGGTGGGTCAGAAGAAAGGTATTCCAAAAGAAGTTGTTGATGGGGTATCCACGAGGCAATTAGAAATCATTGTGAAATGCTGGCCCGAGCCTAAAAAGAGGGCTGAGGCCACTGCTCCTCTCTTGGTGGGACCATTTGGTGAGGGGAGGGGTATGCCCCCCAGGGCAACTAAGGGCTTCACTTCTCAGTGGTGAGTGGGGGTGAAGCATGATTCAGGAGATCACCAAAAAATTTGTACATGGTTTGGGAAAAAGCTTTTGTTTGTGTTTAGCTTGGCTTTGAGAGAACCTGAAACAATCAACGGTACTTACAGGCCCATTCAAAGTCATTAAGCCAACTCTTTCAGAGACATCACCTGAGAGGGTGGCTCAGAGAACCTCTGTGTGGGGAACCTGGAAATACCAGTTTTGTATGTTTTGAGGTTGTGTATCTTATTTAAGTTCTAATGCTGAAGATTGCCTGATGTGTTGTCAGAAGGACTTGTCTTGTTACAATATAGAAGACGTCTCAAGTTTTGCATCACAGAAGACATCTCTTCAAGGACTGTACTTTCCATAGCCCCGCAGATGGATTCAGATCTGGAAGGAAGCTCTCACTTCAATTCCAAACTGAAGGACTGACGGGGTGGGGGGGTATGGGTTTGTTCTCCTGGCTTCCAGGAGGAACAAGGATGCTTTCAACTTGTGTAATTATCTGTTTTAATTTTGTCCTATTTTGTTAGTATTGTTACTCTTTCACCTTGTGTAAGTCCCTGTCATATACAGTGATTCAACATGTAGTGTCTAATATGCAATTTGTGTCTAATGATGGTGTACAACAGATTTGTGCCATTAGACAATCAAAACTTATGTCTATTGTAAAAATGGTTTAAAACTTCTTTCCTTTCCTTTCTTTTTTTTTCTTTCTTGCTTTTATCTTTGATTGACGGGGTGGTGTGAGAGACTAAAGCTTGTCTCTCCTGGTGACTCAACAAAGATAAAATCACTTGCTGTTTGTCCAGACAATAGCTGATGTGCGTTGGGCAGAGCCACTGGAAGGACTCTTGGAAGGTGCAAAGATAACATTGCTCACGGGACTGCAGCTGGCCTACAACAATGGCCCAAGGGCCCAGCATTCACACCTTCAGGACAAGATCATTTCCAGCCATCAGATACCCCAAGAAAGGACAATGGTTCCTGATGTGAAAAGAGTGTGTGGGTAGCTAGATGGAGCAGGAGGAGGCGGAGGCCTTCCCCCTCTATCCAGTGTTTTCCCAGACTCTCCTGAGCACACAGAAAGATTTCCTGGGGAATGATACCTGGACCTAAGGATGATTTCCCAGAACGATATCCTGGGGAACAACACCTGGACACTTGCCTAAGGGCTAAAAAACTGTATAAAAGACTGGAGCAACTGCTGGCTTGTAGGAGGAGAAAATTGGAGAAGCAAGATGCAGAAGAAAGCAGATGGCAGCACACGCTGGAAACATCCCGGGGCCAACACAATGGATCTTGGACTCTGAAAACCCTCTCTCCGTGCTCTAAGTCCCGCCTGCTGCAACTCATGGAGCTGAAGAAGCTGCTCAGAGGACCTCATCCCTTCTACAGCCAAAGCCTCAGCACCCTTCCTCTACAGACCCAACATCTCCTGCAGCACCGTTTCTCTACAGACCCAACATCTCCTGCAGCACCTATCCTCCACAGACTCAAACTGTCTTGGGGGGTGAGGGGTGTGGTAATATAATTCTTTCTCTCTTCTCCCTCTCTTCTCTCTCTCCCTATTCTCTCTCTCTCTCCTTCTGATCCCTCCACTTTATTTATGTCCATCCACTGTAGTTATGTAACAAATAGTCTGGCTGTTGATAAAAAAAAAAAAAAAAAAAAAAAAAAAGAAAGGTCTTCCAGACAGCTGGCCTGCAGAGCTGGCACAAGGAGCCAGAGAGCTGCATAGTTTCCCGCTGCTCCAAGAGGAAGTTAGAGATCTACTGAGACGCTTGGACCCCCACAAGTCCACGGGACCGGATGGGATCCATCCTAGGGTGCTGAGATTGCTGACAGATGAGCTGTCCAAGCCACTTTCCATCATTTTTCAGCAGTCCTGGCTCACTGGAGAGGTCCCAGAAGACTGGAAGCTGGCTAACGTGGTGCCCATCCATAAGAAGGGCCGGTTGGAAGAGCCAGGGAATTATAGGCCTGTCAGCCTGACCTCAGTGCCAGGCAAGATTATGGAACGGGTCATCTCGAGTGCGATCACACAGCACTTACAGGATGGCCAGGGGCTCAGGCCTAGCCAGCATGGATTTAGGAGGGGCAGGTCCTGCCTGACCAACCTGATCTCCTTCTATGATCAGGTGACCCGCCTGGTGGATGTGGGGAGGCCTGTGGATGTGGTCTACCTGGACCTCAGCAAGGCCTTCGACACCGTCCCCCACAGCAAACTCCTGGCCAAGCTGGCAGCCCATGGCTTGGACAGGAGCACACTGCGTTGGGTTAGGAACTGGCTGGAGGGCCGAGCCCAGAGAGTGGTGGTGAATGGTGCCACATCCAGCTGGCGGCCTGTCACTAGTGGTGTGCCCCAGGGATCAGTACTGGGCCCCATGCTCTTCAACATCTTTATTGATGATCTGGATGAGGGCATTGAGTCCATCATCAGTAAATTTGCAGATGACACCAAGCTGGGGGCAGCAGTTGATTTGCTGGAGGGCAGAGAGGCTTTGCAGAGAGACCTCGACAGGCTGGACAGATGGGCAGAATCCAATGGCATGAGATTTAACACATCCAACTGCCGGGTTCTGCACATTGGCCACAACAACCCCAGGCAGTGCTACAGGCTGAGGTCAGAGTGGCTGGAGAGTGGCCAGGCAGAGAGGGACCTGGGGGTACTGGTTGATTGTAGGCTGAACATGAGCCTGCAGTGTGCCCAGGCAGCCAAGAAGGCCAATGGCATCCTGGCTTGCATCAGGAACAGTGTGGCCAGCAGGAGCAGGGAGGTCATTCTGCCCCTGTACACTGCACTGGTTAGGCCACACCTTGAGTACTGTGTCCAGTTCTGGGCCCCTCAGTTTAGGAAGGATGTTGACTTGCTGGAACGTGTCCAGAGAAGGGCAACAAAGCTGGTGAGGGGTTTGGAACACAAGCCCTATGAGGAAAGGCTGAGGGAGCTGGGGTTGCTTAGCCTGGAGAAGAGGAGACTGAGGGGTGACCTTCTTGCTCTCTACAACTACCTGAAGGGAGGTTGTAGCCAGGCAGAGGTTGGCCTCTTCTCCAAGGCAGCCAGCACCAGAACAAGGGGACACAGTCTCAGGCTGCGCCAGGGCAGGTTTAGGCTGGATGTTAGGAAGAAGTTCTACACGGAGAGAGTGATTGCCCATTGGAATCGGCTACCCGTGGAGGTGGTGGAGTCACCTTCACTGGAGGTGTTCAGGAGAAGACTTGATGGGGTGCTTGGCTGTATGGTCTAGTTGTTGGGTGGGTTGGATTGGTTGATGGGTTGGACGCGATGATCTTGAAGGTCTCTTCCAACCTGGTGTATTGTATTGTATTGTATTGTATTGTATTGTATTGTATTGTATTGTCTGAAACCCAAAAATTTATCAAATAATGCTGGCATTTTATTTCTATGATCTACTGCTTAATGCCTGTAATCAACATATCTTGAACTTCATTGATCAATAAGCTATCAATAAAATTTAATTCTCCTTATGTATGAGCAGTTTTCTATTTCAAATACATAGGAAAAAAGAACAAGAATTTAGCATCACAGTACTGTCCATGTACAGTACTCTAGAAATCATTTAAAGGATTACTCTCAGCTATTTAATTCATCCATTAACAAGTAGTGAGTTATTTGTTATAAATGGATTTCTCTCCTATACACTTAAATGATCTTGATATTGATCTGTCATTCTGACCCCCAAATGATTTCACAGTAAGTTTCTCACTGCACACTACTACACAGGACTCCTAGTACAGAATTTCAAAACCCCTAACCTAACAGAAGTGTCATCAAGATTCACAAGACCTCTGGATGAAGGATGCTAATAAACTAAGAAAATAATATATGAGACAAAATATTTGATCCCATATCATACTCTCTTCCTCTGCTGAGTGTTTCCACAATTTTTTATAAAATAACAGGCTCTGTAACTACTGAGAGGTTTAAAATTCTGTGCTGTGTTAATTGAGGTGGCTGCAATTCCTTGCTCTACCTACAACAGCTCAGTAGTAAGAACATGTTGGGAGGCAAATACTGCATCCTTTCTCATGTTCTGCTGTAAGGACTGGGTAAAACAATCAATCTTTATAGAATATCACGTTTGGTTGGTCTTTTTAATTGATGTCAAGTATGAACTATCAGGACAAGCAAAATAGGATTTCAGTTCTGTAATGTGCTGAACAGTACCCCAGAGTTGCAGGGCACTCTAAGAAGCTATGTGTTCAAGGAGAACAGATGATGTGGTGTACTTTATATGACATAGACTGGATGGGGTTTTAGTCTACATTAATTTTCAGACAAAATGCATCTACCTATGCTAGCTAAAAAGCTAAGAAATCTTCTTAGGTTTTGCAAGTTGAGTTTAATTTAAACTGGAATTCATAAGACATTACTTCACTTTTCCTTTATTCACTAGGTTAAAGAGGATTATTTTAATAGGTTTAATTTTATTGTTATTTTTCTATGCTTCATCTGTCTCCATTAGTTTCCCTTAATCAATTTACGAAATAGCTGTCACCTTTGCCTTTGTAATTAAATAATTAGTCTGAAATTCCATATTACATTACCTTCATTGTTAGGTATTAAATCAGTCACTCCCACTCTTTCCAATATTACACACTCCTGCTTCACAGAAAAAAGTGTTACCAAGATCTACATTCAAATAGCATGCTGGTTATGCTGCTGATCAGAAATTAATTAAAATCTGAATATTATACTAGCTATGCATTAACCATGATTGATATAATACGACTCCGTTTCCCAAGGTTTCGGCGTGGAGCTCAGAAGCATCAACTATGGGATGCTATATCCTTCTCCTTAATCATTTGTTCCAAGCATTAATTTCCCTCAGAATAAACTGTTAGTTTGGAACACAATATTAGTTTCTGACTTTAACATTTTCATATGAATTTTCTGTACCTCTCCATAACTTGTGTTATTTTTTCTCCCGGGCATCAAGCTTTCCTTAACTGTGCCTTATTGACACTAGCTACACAGAACAATCTTCCTCTCGTGTTTCAAATGATCATCACCTCCCCCAATAAATCAATTATCTATATATGGGTTCACAATTAGATAAGTATAAGAAAAAAGCCTCTATCAATGCCTTGTAAATAAAGGAGAAACTTCAATCTCTATCTCAGAAAAATTCTAAACAGCAGGGAACAACTGAGGAATAATGTCTGCCTTATTCTCATGGCCTTTCAAAAATGATGCCAGTTGTACTCGATCCTCAAAACAAAAAAATCCCTAGGAAAGAGGCAAAGGGCAGAACGGACAACTATAGTGGATTTGGAGACTTAAAAGAGGAGACTAAAATGGGTAACTGGGAAAAATACCAAAGAATTGCAGAATGGTATGGGGTGGAAAGGAGTGCCAGAGATTTTCTAATCCAACCCCACTGCTAATGCAGGCATGGCTAGATCAAGCTAAGCAGGTAAATTTTGAAAGCCTTCAGAGAAGACAATTCCACAGCTTCTCTGGGCACCTCATCCACAGTTCCAGTGCCTTTAAAGTAAAGAAGCTTCTCCTTAAGTTAAAGGGAAACTTTCCTGTGCTCTAGTTTGTATCCATTATCCCTTGTCCCATCACAGTCTAAAGATTCCCAAGTTTCTCAGACTCTCCTCTTAAGAGAGACGCTCCAGTCCCATAATCATCCTCATGGCTATCTGTTAGAGTCTCTCCAGTAGTTCCTAGTTCCTCTTGAACTGGGGAGGCCCAGAACCAGACACAATATTCTGGGTGTGGCTTCACCAGTGTAGAGCAGAGGTGAAGGCAAACATGTTGCCCGCCAGCACCAGAATTTATGTAAAAGAAGTCAGAAATGAAAGATCATCTATCAATGTACAGTGAATACAATTCAGAAGATGCAGTGGTATTTACAATAACCACATAACTAAATTACTATTTTACATATGGAGTTCTAACTGTTCAGAATAATTCAGAACCCTTAAACTCTCCTTTACCTTTTACTAAACCTCTAAATCTATGCTACTTCACTTGCTATACATATATTGAGAAATAATATCCCAGCATTAAATATTGTGGTATACATTCTTATTAGTACCACAGTATCACAGTATTGCCAAGGTTGGAAGAGACCTCGAAGATCATCAAGTCCAACCCGTCACCACAGACCCCATGACTAGACACCAAGTGCCACGTCCAGTCCCCTCTTGAACACCTCCAGGGACGGTGACTCCACCACCTCCACGGGCAGCCCATTCCAATGGTGAATCACACTCTCAGTGAAGAACTTTCTCCTCACCTCCAGCCTAAACTTCCCCTGTTGCAGCTGGAGACTGTGTCCCCTTGTTCTGGTGCTGGTTGCTAGAGAGAAGAGGCCAACTAAACTAGTCACAAAAGATAGGCAAATGTGCTATAAATTGAAGATTTTTGTATCTGAAACAATCTGAAAAACTTTCAATTCAATGCCCAATAAAATAAGCTACAGACCTGGCTCAAATAGTACACTTGGAACTGTAGTTGTCTAAACAGAGCTCTGCAGGTGCAACTCAAGGTATACAAATAGCACTAGCTAAGACAGCTACAGAAGCACAGAAGTAAATCGCCACAGAAGGAGCAAGAAAATATTATCCTAAGATGAAAGACTAGGGATCCAGGGAGAAAAGCAGGAGTTGTCAAATATGGTGGAAATTAATATGTAGAAACTGAAAATGTGTGTGAGAGGAAGACTGGAAAGTCTTATGTCAATTGAAACTACTGAGACAGGGAAGAAGCAAAAAGATACTAGAAAACATTCAAGAAATGGGGAGGGAAGAAGCAAGCAAGCAGACATTAAAACAAACCAAATAAAAGCAAAAGGGACAACAAAAAGACAATTTCTTAAGAAAGGCCACAGGGAATATGCTAACACCTAAAGCAGAGCAAGAAACATAGTATCTACTGATGTCTAGGGTCATTAAGAGCCGCAGTTAAAACGCTTTAAACATTTCTCTGCTTACTCTGAATATATGTAGAAGACTGTCCCAAAAGAAGTTCCCATTTACTGCAATGGGAATGTTTTTGTCTTACAGCACAATCAATGAAAATCAATTGGCTGATAATTGCTTTGCACCAAATTAAATGATGGAGCACTACAGGGCTCAGAACCTTGGAAATGAGATGTGGAGCCTTTCACCTCTAGAGTCACTGCTACACACACAATGCAAGTCAATAATGACTCTTGCTACTCTCGTGTTAGTGAAAAACATGATTTTAAGCTCTACTAAAACACACCTTTACTCCTATATAACCTCAGAACTTACTTTGGCTGATCCCTGAACAAAACTGGATGAAGTTCCCAGCACTTCTCATTGTGGCTTCTGTGCTGCCTGTGATTACAGAATCTATATAATGGCTTTTCAAGAATACTGAGTTTATCTTTTCAACAGATTAGTCAGGTTATTTTTAAAACTGGTTTCAAATATAAAAAGTATATCAAGACACCAAAATTATGTGTAATATTGCTTCTTTTAGCCAGAATCATAAAAACTCAAAATACAGGATTTTCAAGCATTTTACTTTATTCTTACAAACTAACAAAACAACCAACCAACAACAAAAAAACCCAAACAGTTACAGAAAGGGTTACAGAATCATAGGATGGCTTAGAGGGACCTTAGAGATCTACTTCAACCTCTCCCCTCCTAGACAGCAGTATAGTGATCAGCACACTTATGTGAAAGCAGGAGTGATGATTTTCAGGCCATGGTCGCCCTTACGCCACAACTTCTTCCTAGGAAAAAAGCGCTAAGCTGTAGAGGACCAGGAAGAGGATTCTTCCACTTAGACCACAGCATCTGGGTCATTGTGTCCACAAATCACACCAGCCTTAGCACTTACAGAAACCATCTCTACTGCCTCATGAATCTTGTAGTGCTACAAAAGTTCCCAGCTTCAGCTGTCAGGATGGCCAGTTTCCCTGTCCTAGCTTTGATAAGAGCTTGGAACCTGCATTTATGGAAGCAGATAACTGTACAGTTTCTCTATCTATGTCTTTCTGTTGGTGCTCTCTAAATACCCCACTACCTGTATAAAAGGCTGGTGTCACAAGGTGTACTTTGACTTGAAATCAATGCTTTCCGAGTCGATTAAATGCGCTCAGACCCTGCCCAAGAAGTCTCATTATTCTGGGAACTTAGATGGAGGTAAGGTACTTTCCAAAACTTATCCACTTTACAATCCACCTCCCCCATGCAGAAAAATGAAGACTTCCCACCTATAGTAATGCGCTCTGCATCTTGGATAATATGACTACTGTTGAGTAGTTTCTGGTTTTAAGATGTTTTCACTGACACAAATAACAATGGTTTCAGTCTATAATACAGATTCATCATAGGTATCTTCAAATTAATGGAGGAAATAAATATTGCTTCAGGAATCATGACCTGAAAACTTGAAAGAAAGATGTTGCACATTGCAGTACTTAAAAAATACTGGCCTAATTCATCACTATACTTGAAAGCTAAATCTTTTGCACTTATTTACTACACTTTTTTTGCTCTAGCAGAGTAACTACTGATTTCCCAGGAAGCTTTGAGCCAGTTTCTCATGATTTTTTAAACATAAACCAGTTTTATTTCAGCTTGATTTATAATGTAGGTTTCATTGCATATAATTTTTCTAGAGCTGCTCTTCAAAAGCTGATTCCATTCCCAGGTACGTTGCAAAGAACAGAAAACTTACACATAGAAAGTAATGTGCCCTTATGATTTGAAAATATTAATCTCATTCACATTTCCCCTCCTTTGAAAGACTTACAATACATCTAAAATAGGAATTGATGGATTAATCAGTTTCTGGGATGTTTTTATCATAATCAATAATACAACTTTATGCTTGCAATGGAATTTCAATTAAACGATGAAGTAAATTAATTTTATCATAAAATACCTTCTGTGCAAATCAACAGCATTAATTCATTGGATACCAGGTGGTACATTATCAGGGATGGTAAGCCAAGCAATGAAAATACTATACAAATGGAAGATACATACAAATCATTAGGCTCAGGTTGTATAGGTTAAAAAGTAAAACATCTCTTGGTTAAATAATAACAAGCATAAAGGTCAAGCATCATCACACAAGTTTAGCCATCTATTATCCAACAACAAAGAATCTAAGGGCCACAACAGCATGTCAATATAAGGAACAGGCTGGCTAGACATCTACAAATTCAATTTGAGCTTTCTCTTAGCTCTCAAGAAAACATGGGACAAGACACTCCAGTAGCTCCCACAGAAAATTAATGTAAAAGATTTCTTGGATGGAAGAGTATGCCAGGAGCAGCAGAGAAAGGGAGCACAGACCAGCACCAGTCTCTCATCAGATGATATTGAACAACAATGTCAAAACTCAATGTTTATCTCTTTGAAAGCTGGTCCTCACTAGGCCGGGAGTTGCTGTGATGAGGTAAAGTAGGGAATGTTTTAAAGAAAAAGTTATTTTTCATACCATACAACATAGAATTTTAGATATAAGAAACAGCAACAAAATGTAATTAATGAACAAATATATACAAAGCTATACTAAACCTGAGAGTTCTGCAGTCCATTGAACAAATACTCCCACTGAAGGAAGTAAATTAAATCAAGTGGTGTGATCTGATTATCTTCAAGGAATATTTGTCATGGACAAACTACTGGTTCAGGTAGGAACAGACTGTTAGCCTTCAATTAAGTGGCAGTTATTGATCTTTGCTGGCATAGCCTCATTGTTACATGGTTTCACTTTTATGGAGAGGCTGCTAGCTTACTGTCAGTCTGGGAAATAAAAGTAGCCCTTACTTAGGAAAGATAAAGGGAGGCAATTTCAGGGTCTTTCATCTTTTCCAGAGTTGTCCTACTCAGAAGCCAGAAAACGTATTTTCTTTTTCTGCGGGAATTAACTAAATACTGAACACCACACGGCTTTTATGGATGGGTAACGTGTATACCTAGATAACGGGGGTGGAATTCTGACACTGCTGGTATTGATGGAAATACGACTTCATGCAGAGTCATCATCTTGCAGCAGGACACAGCCCTCAGAGCAAGGAAACTGGGGTAGAAGGGAAGACTATGAGTAACTCTCTGAAGACTTGTGAGTTTTTGCAGCACTTCTGAGAACTTTAATTGGAGAAACAACTGCAGACAATTTAAAGACACACAAAAAAGGTGTTTGTAGCTTTAAAAACAGACCAAAGCCTTGTGTTCTTGATCAGGGAACTACTTGTGGCAGTTTAGGCTGGCACTTCCTGGACTGCCACATAAGTTACACCTCTGGTGTCCAGTGTCCCCCTCCTAGGAGGTGGGCACAGGAAGCAGTGTATTTCTACCCAAAAGTCCTGCACCCTATAAATTTGCCTGCAAAGTCATTCTCTTTCTCTTTCTTCCCTCTCTGCTCCTGTGGCAGATGCTCCATATCAGGTAATGGTGAGGGAATATTTCAGGCCTCTTAGGCCTGTCTAGGCCTAATGACAGGAGAAGAAGGGGAAGGCAGTCTCACACCTGGCCAGCCTGAGACTAGCGTAGCAGAGGGGGGAGGGAAGAAAGAGTCCCTCAAGTGGGGAGAAGAGAAGTGTTGGGGGGCCTCTGGGTCTGGTGCAAGGAATTCTGCATGCTTTGGGATATCTTTGCCACTATGCTTTGTAGTTTCTGTAAAACACTAATTGCTTTTCCATTTAAACTTTCCATCAGTATCCAAACCATTTGTGTGAGCATCATTCTTTTGCCCCTTCAGGGCAACAGAGGATCTGTCCGGCCTTAAACCAGGACACTACCTTACATAAATCTTCACAAACTCTGAAAGGCAGCATCCAGGACAATTTCTCAAGCTCAAGCATCCAGCTATTTTTAAAGGTTATCTCAGGACAAATAAAACTACAAAACAGAGAAAAACAGGACTAGAGAAGGCCAGGAACAAGCACATGACGACATTGTTTGTCACATTTGTCAAAGGTATTTGTGAGTTTCACCATTCCCCACATAATTTGAAAACTGAAAGTTAAAACTTTCAAGTAGCCTTGGAAATGTCATTCCATTCAGCCTGGGGGTAGGAGAAAGCTGTAGCTCCTCTTACACTACTTCAGCTGAAGAATCAGTTTGTTTATACCTGCAACTTGGCCCAAGAAATTTCATTGTACAGGAAAGTCCCCTTTGTATGTATACAGCCAAACAGGTATGAATACAATAAACGGTCACTGCATAATGGTAAATAGATCAATTAAAACAGAGAGAAATCTTGTTTTGATATATGCCTCCCATAGCAGAGATCAATTCCTGGGATGCATCATTTGGAATAGCTTCCATCATTACTTGACATCCACCTACGCTCTTGAAGTCCCATCTGGGAGATCCAAATGTATAATGACATTCATGTGAGTTCCTGAGGCTCAGTCAATCTGGCAGGGGAGTCAGGCTCCTTGGAAAAGAATGACAGCAGATGCCCTCCAGAGGAGCTGCAAGATATGAGTGATCTCTGACTGCTACCCTGGGCACTCATAGTTGGCTCAAGGGAAAGAAGTGACAGACAGCAGCCACAGCTTCAAATGCTGCTTATACATCTCTCCCAGCAGGTGTCACTGCAAGGTAGCATCACTAGCAAAAGGAAGAAATAAAATAAAAGCAGTAGGGGTGCTTTTAACCCCAAATAACAAAACTCTCCTATAGACTAATTATGTCAAACCTGAATCTGCAGAAATCAGCGTTGTAAAGAGAGGGAGAAGGAAACTGTTAGTTGTGTATAATTTCTGCTTTCATATAGGTAATTTTCTTCTTCAAACTGTTACACCTTTGTAAGAGATGTCTCTAATGAAGTGCCTAATTTAATGCAAAGACTCAGCATTCCCTTCTTAACCGGGAATGTACATAATGTATACATGACTGTATACCAAACTCTATCCATCTATTTAAAACTGTTAAAAAATGGCTGTTGAATTATATTCTTTGCAGAGATAAAATACATTCATAATATGGCAACCACTACAAAGTTTTCTAGCAACTGGTTCTGAAAATAGGAAAAAACCACACACATGAAAACAAAGGACAAAAAACCCACAAGAACAAAACAACACAAAAGAACAAGAAAATGAATTTTCCTTGCAAAAGCAGTCTCCACGCAGACTCTGACTACCTACCACCCAGCTATTCTGTAGGCATTCAGACACTTCACTGTAATGTCTCAAAAATCAATAGCAATTTATTCTCTCTTTGGACCTCAAGCAACAGAAGTAAGTAATACTGTCACCTCCAGTCTGCCTCCAGAACATGGCCACAAAACAGTCTTGCTACCATACTACAATCCTCCAGAGCTCTTTATCTTTGCTGCCTTTGCAGATCCTATTTGCTTTAACAAGGAAAAAACATGCTAAACAGCAACACAAAGGGGTCAAGTTTCTGTACTGCAACCTGATGAGTTAGAATTACATGAAAGGTTTGGAATCTGGGGAAAAAGAAGTCTAAAAAGCAGGGGAGGGAATTTTTTTGGTTTTCCATGCATCAAAATGATAATCCAAAAGAAAAAAAAAAAAATTGAAAGACAGCTTGAAATTTACTTAAAGGTTTCTTTAAAATAAGAGTCTTTAAAACTCATTCATGACAAAGCTATTGAACATATGTCAGAATATGTAAAGTAGTCCAGAATACTCCCATGTTTTCTTTAAATTATCATAATCTGAAACCAATATTAAGAAATGAATTACCCTCTCATTATATGCCAGCCAGTCTCTTTCAACTATTCACAGTATAAGTTATAACATCATCACAGGGACTTTTACCAAGTTTCAAAAGCATTCAAGTTGTTAGCTACAAAAACATGCTTGGTTAACAGCTGGTGACCCTGTGTATGTATGTAAAATGGACTCTTTTCAGGAACAGTGTTTATTTAGTGCTTATTTAGTTGCCTTCATTAGTTGATGTTGTGTGAGCCCGTACAGCAGAGAAATTCTCACTACTACCACATCCCCAACACCAATTCTATTTTGTTTTAGAAACACTGATTTCCATGGATTCGTATATAACAAGTCCAGGATGCATCCTATCTCATACAGGCTCGTGAAGTCCCAATTTGAAGGAATCCAACTTTTTTTTTCACAGTAATTTGTATTAATGAACGCAAAGACAGAGCACAAGCAGAGACTTCACAGTTAAGAGAAGAAAATTCACCTTCTGTTTTTCCAGCTGTAAACGTGGACAGTAATTCCATAAAGTGTTCTCCCACTCTAAGATGAGAAATTGCTGACGCTTAAATGCACAATTAAAACCTCTACATTTAATGTATTTCATAAGAATCTCACTAGTCAGCTCAGAATTGTGATTTCTGCCCCCACACACTAGGGACAACTAGTAAAGAAAAGGAAAATTCTGAAATATTTTAGGTTAATATCTTAGGGGGAAAAAATCTGAATGGATGTTATGAAAAGCAACAAACCAAACTGAACTTTATATCAAGTAATTAACTGAGTAAAAAGGTAAAACAGTGTTAAGGTGTGCTCCAAACCCTCCTTCTCCCATCTCCATCACTGGAGGTTTGTATGGGGAAAGACAAAGGCATGAAATTGCCTTCCCCTGGGGACAGGTAAACAGCACCCATTCTTCCCGCTGGGCGGAGGTCCCTCACTGGTATGTACTGGTGGAGGAAGTCTGCTGGGTTTGGAAACCATGATTAAGCATAGTGTGGATTTGGATTTGCTTTTCAGGAAGTCCTGAAAATCTATAGGGCTTTTAAATAAACATTTAATAAGCAGACATGCATGTGAAATCATATTTTTGTCATCTGTCTCATCAGGACCTACACTGGACATTTATTCAATCCTGTGCAGTCTCTTACTAGACCCTTAGACAAAAATGTCTCAAGATAAAAAAAAAAAATTTAAAAGATGTATAAATGTCACAACCATGAACAGTTATATACTGTTCCATTTGTATCCTCCAAGAAGTCCATTTCATTTAGCTTGGTACTTACTCATTTTACATCTGCTATTGTCTGTAGATGTCAGCAAACCCAGTGCTCACTACACCTAGCACTGGGAACACAAAGAAGAAATTTTTGAAGAAGGCTTAAACCATTCCAGAAATTCTTTTGTGGCTCTGAAGTATCTCCCAGTAAAGTTCTGACAAGAGATAAGTTTTAACATTTCCAATAATAGTACTATTGTGCTAAAAGGAATGACTCTATGGAAATGATCTGGAGCTCTAGGATTCAAGGATTCAATAGGTCTTTATGTAATAGAGGGCACAGAGTAGCGAACGTTAGATCGATATGTACTACAGTGTCTGGCTAATACTGCTAGTACTGTACCAGCAAAATGCTGAGAACTTAGCCAATACCTCGTAAAACCCTATGCTCAAAGTTTTTTCAGGACCAAGTTTACAAAATATTTTAAATCCCTATCTGTTGTTACATTAATTATACACATATGCAGGAGTGGTAACTCCATGTCATGACTAAGGAATTTATTTAGATTGTACCTTTGACATTGGCTTAAATAAGCATCATCAGACCACAAAACAGACAAGTTAATTCACATACAAGCACCCTAATATTGCTTAAGACTGCTGTGATAGCATATTAGGCTTTCACAAGTTGCTAAGCAAGCTTCAAAGTACTTACACAAGTGAAGATCTAAATATCTAAAACAGATTCTCAAAAACCCACTCCCACCACACCCTACAGTGACCAGATTTGTCTTCAGGTACCATTCTGTAAGAAGTAAAATTTGGTTGCATATTGTGTCCTACTGGTAAACTTTACTGGCTCACACACAAGCGAGGCTTTTAACAGTTGCTATCTGGAGATCCCTCCTTTTCAAGGATCTTCTTACTTTGCTTGCACCTACCTCAGACTTGCCTGGTCTCACTAGATGCCTGCTCAAGAAACTACACTGGCCAAAAAGAGCACAAAGGACAAAGCACTTTCTGTTAGCTCTTTAAATCAGCTCAACATTGAAGAGGCAAGCAAAAAGGCTTGGAAGAAATAATTTTGCCTTTTGGGGGATCGACTACCTATTTGAACAGATTAGCTACAATGTGAAACTGCAACCTCCTCTAGACTAGAAAAACTAATACGAATGCTCAGTCATCCTAACATATCAGCTACTAATACTGCCAAACAAAAATAGATGTTTTTTCTTTATCATGAAAAGCTAAGTTTACATATGCAGACTAACTTACAATTAAATGTTGGAGATATTTAAACCAGTTGGAGATACTTAAACCAGTATAATGGTAAAAGCAACACAATAGCCATCACGTCCTAAACTGTTACCCAATTCCTATTTTTCACACCAAAAATAAGAATAGATACATGTATGCTCATTTTAAGGGATCTTTGCATTGATAAAGTAGCTTTGAATAAATATGAATTAGGAACATTGTTTTGGTGTTTGCTTATTTTTTTATGTATATACTGCAAAAAACAGTACAAGCCCAATTCCAAGTGTCAATCCCTACACTTACAGAAGGAGCACCCAATATATGAATGTTACTACCTTACTAGAGTTTTTCCTTATAAAAACATCTTTAATTAAATAATTGCCAAGTACATTTCATGTCACTTATCTGTCCAGTAACAAATCTGTTATCGTAAATAATGTACTCAGTCATTTCCTGATGAAATCATGAATTTGAAATATGGAAAGAAATTAGCACCTGATGTTTGGAATAAGTGTGCCAATATTTCTCTCATATTTTGCCATGTTTCTATTACCTGCTGGCCATTTCTTCTCCATGCTGTAGTTTCACAGAAATTGAAAGGATGGGTGAGAAAGAGATCAAAAGAAAACAAGAGAGAAGAAATAAAAGGTTGCCTGAATTTTGTTTGTTTGTTTGTGTTTTTTGTTTGTGGGTGTTGTTTTTTTTGTTTTGGCATGCTAATTCTACTTTAAAACCATATCTTCTCTTCAGGAACAAAAGAAAAGACTGAGGATCCAAGTAATCTGCTTCAACCCAATGCTGTCACTGTAAATTAGTGCCCTAATTGGTTTATCTTCTAAAATATTGCATTGCATTTTCATCTCTCTGCTAATAGAGAAGCTTTTTACAAAGACTTATCTACCCCAGTATATGTGTGTAATTTCTAATAATTAACTATTACCACCTCCAAAACTCTTTGAAAAAGAGTAATTTAGGGCCTTGGCTGACATAGACATTCTCATTCTATATATGCTTAGGCAGGAATTGCAGTCATCATAAGGCTGGGTGAGCCCTAGCCTAGAACCTACTGTTCATAAGGAACTAATGAGAGTTCATCTTTACTGCACTTGTAATGAATCAAAGCCTTCTCTTCTAACCAAATCTCTAATTGCTTCAACTACTAATAGCTACACTGAACAAACTAAGATGATTCATTCAAATCACCACTTTGCCAATGCTGTCAATAAGGTTACTGGTAGGATGCTATGTGGCCACTTTTCTTTAGGATGTAAACAGAAATTGTTATCTTACTCTTAGATAACTGGGTTTGATTACTGATTAATTTAGGCCAAATTAATACTTGCAACCTAACCCCCCAAAAAAATTTAGATGATGTTAATCTGCACTATAATGAATTTTAAAAGTATCTACTTTTCCTTTTTGTAAAAATTAAGGCATTATGTTATTTTTTACTCTTCCTTAGAGAATTAGAATGTCGAAATGTGAGTGCAACACTTTTGAGAAATGGCAAGTAGTGTTGATTTGTTTCCTTCTCAGTCCTTTAAGTGTCCTTTAATATATCACGTGGGGCGGTGTTGTTTAGTTTGCTTTTGTTTTGTTAGGTTGGTTTGTTTGTTTTTTCTATTCTTATCTAATGGTGCGGATAGGATAGAGAGTATTGACTGTTCTGTGTACCTTCAAAGACCAGGAGGTAAGATTTGTACCATAAGAAGAACAGCAACAACAGTCTCAATGACAAGTGTTTGTATTGAACTGTCTTCCCCTGCAAACCCCAAAAGTATGAACACACATAATGTGGATTGTTGTAAAGCTCAGTATACATGGATAGACATTACTTTTCATGCTTTGGATTAGGTATTTGTCCTAGTCAGTTGGATCCATGAATATCTTTTTCCAAAACCTATGTAAAAGATGGCATAAAGACTAACATTGCTCCTATTAATTAAATCCAGTGTTACTGTAGTAGCAGATTAAAAAATGTGTTTGGAGGGGGAAAAGGCAGTTAGAACACTAATAGTGTTTTCTTAAGAATCAAAGATGGATTTCTAATTTTTATATGACTACAAGTTTCTAGTGCATAAGTCAGACTAAGATTTTTGAAGCAAACTTGCTTTCTTTTTATACCAAAACTAATTCTGTCAGTATAAATGTTTTTTTTTTTCCCCATGGTGTTTTAAGATATTAGGTAAGTTTTGCTTCATCAACTAAAATACAAAAAAGTAGTTTGGGTGTCTAATCCCTTCTTTAATGTGCTTACACTGCCATTTTTTTCTGATTCTGTCTATCTGCTTAGTGTCATGTAGACTGTACTCAGGTATGTTAGTAATACATGACATAATCCCATAGGAGCCACCTATTCCGTGACCATTAGGTCTTGTGTTCTTTATTTCTGTTCTTTCTGTATAGTAATTGGTGATGGTTATAACTGCTTTAGCAGTAGGTATTTTTTTACTACAGTAAAAATTATTCCAATTCCAAATAATATTTTTTGCATTTTTGCATATTTTTAATGGGATATACTTGATTCTTAATTGAAGTAAAATATTCCCATTGAAGGGGTCTACTTCAGAGTAATTTGAGAATATCTTTGCAGTTGTGGTAGCTAAATACGTGGAAATTGATGTTTTAAATGTACAGACAAGCCAAATGTCAGTAGATAAAATTAATTTTGTTGGTTTTACTGATCTATCACACTTATATCAGCTTTTAGAATGGGGTGTAGAATGCTGGATTTAGCCTGAAAATCACAAGAATTGAAATTCTTTAGAGCGTTAAGTGTCCCCAGATTCATGGTAGGCTGCTTCTCATTTTGATGGTAACACTGTTTATCTGACTTTCCCTGTTAAGTTGTTTCACTAAGAATGCTGCCCTAAGAGTGATGTCCCTGTAGTGAACTGAGGAAGTTGCCATGAATTATTAATAACAAGACAAGTTTAATGTGGTTTTATAGGCCCTGAAGGAGTTGGAATGGAGTATTCTGTAAAACCATTCACCTGATCTTGACAAATTGGAAGTATCAAAAACATATACCTACTTGTTAACACTAAAGGGGTGAAAAGGTGACTTGGGAATGCATCAATATTTAGACTTCTCATAGAATTTGAAAAAGAACAGTGTTCCATAAATGTCTCCTATCTCTGTGGTTTAGTGCAGTTGGCTAATACATTTCTGTGAAGTTAACCTTTATGGCTTCATTTCTGTTTCACTGAAAAAGAAAATTGCAGGTTTGTGATATTGCATCTATTGTTTCTGCTGATAATATGTTACAAGTTAAAAATGTCTGTAGCAATGTAGTAGACACCAGAAAAAGCCCCAATTATTTTTAAAAACAGCATTGTCTTAGCAACAGATCAGCCAAGCTAAAACTATTTTGCAAGTGCATAAAGAATTCCAGAGCTTGTGAAATACGCTTCATTTGTTGCTTGTATTGCCTTTGAAATGACTGTTCAAAATGAGATTTGTCATACCTTTATTAATACTTGGTAATAGGTCTTTCTGTCTCAACAATGCTTGTTTTTATTCACCAGTCACTTAACTACTTAATTTAAAATAATAATTTAATAATTTAAAATACTGAATTTCATAAGCATACAATACTGGAATACTTAATGAGACATTTTTACCTAGGACAGTATGTGAAACAAAAACCTCAAGTACGTGTCATCAACTACAATGGTCCTTCATACAGCACAAGCAACTGCACCATCTTGGTCACCTGTTTGATTTCCAGAAATACTACACAATACCTATTTCTCATTCACTCCCTGTTCAGTAATGCATGAGCCTGGACAGGCTGTGCTTCCTGTCATAAACCCCAATGTCAAAGAGAATTTAATTTCTGCCTTGTGGTCAAAACAGCTGACAAGCCTTCTCAAAAAGTAATTTGTTTCTCCTAAGACAGCTGATATCTAAATCCAGCTAGGAACCAATAAAAGTCCCTCAAACTTTCCTTCTAAAGAAATCGGCACTGTCTTATTTGACTATGGTGTTAATGAATTCTCTAGTAATGATATGCAGAAAGTAGATATGCACAATGGTTTCATGTTGATAAAATGAACATAGAAAACAAATGTTTCTTTGTTTTGTATCTTAACCCTCTCATTTGCACAAATGGCAAAGTAAATCAAAATTCTTCTTGTGGATACAGTCCTTTGTCCTCACAGGGCTGTCTGATCATATTCACGTCTAGAAACTAAATAAGATTTCAGGAGCTGTATGCACATGAAACTGACTTTGTGTGTGTGTGTGGCAAGTGCATTCTAAATTGGTTTACAGCTGTCTGTTTGTATTCTCTTATTTCATGAAACTTATTAAATGAACAGTTCTAAAATAACACATTTGAAATTAAATAGAAATTGATACTGAATACTCATTCACATAGTGATACACAAGGTCGTCTTAGCTATTACCCATGGATAACATTAAATATTTTCCATTTTAGTTAAGGAGAAATGCTGATTCCTTAATATTGACAAAATCAGGAATGGAAAACATATGTTGGAACTATAGGCACTGTCAGATAAAAGTAGGAAAATGCCAAGCTTTCAGAAGTAGAGTGCATCATGAGTAGCATTTTAAATCTCACTGAACACAAGCAATATTATAAACAAGAGTTATTTGTTGGCATTTATTACTTGCCACTTTGAATGTAAAACCCTATACAACTGATTAAAAAAAACCAACACACAAAAAAGATCAAATAACCAAACAAACCACACACATACAAATTCTAAATTATTTTACAAAGCTAATGTTACAAAAGAGCCTGTTCTCTTTAAGTCAAATTACATGTCCTTCAGTCAGGACACAACCTGGCTAAGAACCCAAAAATCTCTGCAAAAGGGTACGTGAACATACAGCAGGTGTCCACCCTTTTGATATAATGTTAAATTAATTGTAAGTTGTTAGATTTTGAAGAAACTGAAGTTTACTTTTTAAATGTGCAATTACTTTTATCTTCATCTTAACAACAACAACAACAACAAAAGTAAAATTAACCCAGATGTGAAATCAAAGATAAAGTTTCATAACACCTAAGCAGAGGCACACACATACCAGAATAAAAATCAACTGGTGTTCAGCATATATAAATTTCAATAATTCTCAGGTACAAGTGAGAGAATAAAGCTACAGATTGAAGTAGTTAAGTTGGATTCAGACAGTATAACTAACCTTGCAGTGCCATGCTGTCAGCTGTGTGACTTCCACTGATTTTAGTACAGGTTACCCAAGTCTTGTACTTATTTGCACATGTAAGGCAACAGAAATGGCTCCTGAAGTACCCCCACTAAGCTTCAGATGTTGAAGGAAACTGATGTGGCCAAAGCACTACACTATATAAATATGAGTCTTAATGTTATTTCAGAGCAGCACTTGGTACTTTTATGTGACTGTAATACATTTTCATTTTACCTGTACTGAAAAGAATGGAGAACAGCAGGAAAGCAGCTATTCTAAGAAAGGAAGGCATAAAATGTAAACATAATGAAACAAAGAAGCAAATGAAAACACTCTTCCTTTATTAGAAATATGGGAAACAGATTGTACTCATCTTGCTTAGGGCCAAGAGCCTCATTGTGTGGAATTCAGCCAGGCTCTGCCGTGTACTCACTAAGGAGTTTTGCTGTGTTAAAGTAAACCAGATGGAATACTTGCTTCCAACAAGATAATTCTAATGGCAATTGTTAAAACTACTGTAAAAGAAACTTCACAGCTTTATCTGCTATTTTATTGAGTAAAATGATGGCAAGAAGAATGAAAAGTAGACTATGAAAATAAAACAGAAAAAAAAAGAATAAATTAAAATATTAATCATTATGCAATTTTAGAAATTATCTGCCTCAGAAGTACATCTGCTTCCATAAAGCACACATCAGGCTAAAGTTAGCTCTCATGCAGAAGTAGAGCTGGTGGCACTCAAGTGCCTTATAATTATCTAAGGTAGGTCAAAATGATCCACTTGAAAGTCAGCCTCTAACTTCATACAGCTTGAAGAAAAATACGTAGCACATTCACAGACTGCTACATCCAGGGCCTGGTAAGAATGCAACATACACAGCCTATTTGTTCAACACCATTAAAACACCCACATTCTTAAAAGACAACTAGATTTTCCAGATGAGCTGGAAACAGAGTAACAGGGAGATTACATGTAGTTCCTGGTCTTGACATCTCATCTCTTGACAATCTGACTAAGAAATTTTGATGTCTTGTGCTCTAACTGTCCTAGAGCAAAATGAAAGGTTTTGTTTTGGAGGCTTTTTTGTTTGGTTGTGGGTTTTTTGGTTGTTTGGTTTTGTCCATTTGTTGTTTTGTTTTGGTTTTTTTTTTGTGTGTTTGGATGGTTTTGTTTTTTGGGGGGGGGGGGGGAGGGCAAGTGGGATGGGAAAAGTTAACTACTATCTTAGATGGTACACCCTGAAAACTGTTCCTGGCGATAAATATTTTTTTCAACTTAGGCTACAACCATTTGGTCACAACAACAAATTTATTCTTACAGGAAAAAAAACGTATTAAAGGCAGTATTTTGTAAACAAAGAACCTTAGATACACGCTGAGCCTATTACTTCTGAGAAATAGGTTCAGCTAAGCATATGGACAGAAGTTTGTGCTTCAGTTATCCCCATCCAGCTTGCCAAGTAGAGGTATCCACAAACTGAATTTTAGAAATGGCCAACTTTTTTTTTTTTTTTTTTTAATCTTTCCCTCTGAGATTAAAAATTGCCCTAAGCTCCCTTTTCTTCTTCACAAACCAGACTATATTGGGCTTAGATATTGTAAACAGCCTTTGACTTTGTCCTCCCACGTTTCTTCAAGCAGTCAGAGAGCAACCTGGATTAAAATTGATATGATTGGATAAAGAAAAATCAATTTTTTTCAACATTTAGTTTCTGTAATCTGATTATGAACCTTTTAGTAATAGTGTAATTACTTTGAAGTTCTGAACATATGTTTCCACTGAGAGTATTCCACAGAGGATACCATATCAAAATAGGGAAGAAATGCAAACATGAACATTTCAGCTCATCAAAGAAAATTAAGACTGAAAGGAGAACCATATGCCAGAGTCGTAATATGATGTCAAATATGAACCACTTTCATTTCCATCATCCACAACCCCTTCATTTAAGCACCAACAAAGAAAATGGAAAATAATTTTTCTGTGACCTCAAAGCGTGTTACCAGAAAGTTACAGGATTGGCATATTTAAAAATGGAAGAAAGCCACAGAAAATGACTAAGGCAGAAAGCAACTGAACATTTTTCCTTGAATTTTCAAGGCAAAAATTCACAAGCTGATAATGTTTCTACCGATGGAAATGGTGTCTTAGAGAAACAGTTCACACAGTAGTCTGGAAAAAAACAGATATTTGTTTCTAATGATTCGTACTCATTTGAAGTTAACTAAATATTCTTAGCTCTATACAGTCAAAGTTATTAAATATGATAGATTAGATGCAACACAAGACAGTTCTATTGTCTAAACAGGAAAAACCCCACTAAACAAATCAATGAACTAAGAGTTGAAGTTCATCACTAAGCAAAACATTTAGAAACTCTAAATAGACATAGAAAACAGAAGCAGAAACAACACTGATGAATAAAACCAAGTGTACCTCGTTACTGGAAAGACAGCTTTGGGTTTTTGTTGGCTTGGGAGTTTCTGTTGCTTCTGTTGTTCAATAAAAAGTTTACAAAAATAAACTGCGACAGTGCTCACCTCTGTCATCATAACCAAGCTTAGCATGTAAACCTACTGTTTTATGTAGTACACACACACAAAAAATCAGGTATTTGTAATCACATGAATTTTCACAGATAAACTAGTCTAACAATGATGTCTGACTCTTGGGACAACAAAAGTACTGTTCATACCACCTTCACAAAAACCACAGCATGGGCAATACCTTTTGATGACAACTGCTCTCTAAAAAGCAGTGCTTTAATTTTAGGCACATTAATGTGTTATAATCTTCCTGTCCTTTAAACTGACATGGAACGACAAGCTCTTTCCTTAATTAGTACCTTCATTAATCTTTACTAGCTTCTGAAGCTCTTACACAATAAATCAAATCAACTTCTAAATGCTCTTCTTTCATATACTCAGGTCAGGGTAGCATGCACTCTGCTGAGAGGTTTAGGCTTAGATCTTGGAGGCAAAAAAGAACTGCAACCTCAAATCATAACAGACTGTCAAAATAATTTCCTAAAACATAGAATTAAACAAAGCATATAGAAATATTTTTGTTGTTTTCTTGCCAAATGATCTATGCTATAGGGACAAATAATATATAACAAAAGAACTTTTGACACATGCAGAAAATAAATACAGAAAATGAATGCTTACTAGCACAAATACCATCTACCACTGTGCAAATTGTTCAAGGGCATGAAATAAAAACCAGTCTCACAATTAACTGTTCATTAATTTCTATCCTTACAACATCTTTATTGATGATCTGGATGAGGGCATTGAGTCCATCATCAGTAAATTTGCAGATGACACCAAGCTGGGGGCAGCAGTTGATTTGCTGGAGGGCAGAGAGGCTTTGCAGAGGGACCTCGACAGGCTGGACAGATGGGCAGAGTCCAATGGCATGAGATTTAACACATCCAAGTGCCGGATTCTGCACATTGGCCACAACAACCCCAGGCAGTGCTACAGGCTGGGGTCAGAGTGGCTGGAGAGTGGCCAGGCAGAGAGGGACCTGGGGGTACTGGTTGATTGTAGGCTGAACATGAGCCTGCAGTGTGCCCAGGCAGCCAAGAAGGCCAATGGCATCCTGGCTTGCATCAGGAACAGTGTGGCCAGCAGGAGCAGGGAGGTCATTGTGCCCCTGTACACTGCACTGGTTAGGCCGCACCTTGAGTCCTGTGTCCAGTTCTGGGCCCCTCAGTTTAGGAAGGATGTTGACTTGCTGGAACGTGTCCAGAGAAGGGCAACAAAGCTGGTGAGGGGTTTGGAACACAAGCCCTATGAGGAAAGGCTGAGGGAGCTGGGGTTGCTTAGCCTGGAGAAGAGGAGACTGAGGGGTGACCTTATTGCTCTCTACAACTACCTGAAGGGAGGTTGTAGCCAGGCAGAGGTTGGCCTCTTCTCCCAGGCATCCAGCACCAGAACAAGAGGACACAGTCTCAGGCTGCGCCAGGGCAGGTTTAGGCTGGATGTTAGGAAGAAGTTCTACACGGAGAGAGTGATTGCCCATTGGAATCGGCTACCCGTGGAGGTGGTGGAGTCACCTTCACAGGAGGTGTTCAGGAGAAGACTTGATGGGGTGCTTGGCTGTATGGTCTAGTTGTTGGGTGGGTTGGATTGTTTGATGGGTTGGACGCGATGATCTTGAAGGTCTCTTCCAACCTGGTGTATTGTATTGTATTGTATTGTATTGTATTGTATTGTATTGTATTGAACTGCTGAACTCAATATTTGACTAATGGCTGAAAAAGTTAAATGATTCCTCTCGCCTTTTTGACAAGGATTTTGCAGTAACATGGCAAATATGTGAGGGTTTTTATACACCTCATAGAACAGCTTTGGTGCTACTGTTTTTCTTGGTGAAACTACCAATACTAATGATGCAGGAACATGCCTACTGAGAAAAGTGTTGCAACTAAGAGTTACTGTTTCAAAGATAGTTTAGTAAAATCAGGAAGGCTTCAGTCTGCCTCAAAAGGTGCACAGTAATGAACTAACTCTTTCAAAAAAACAGACAAGGGGGCACTGGTGGATGTTTGTACATCAGATAAACCTTATTTTGTGAGGTCACCTTTCCATTCCTTTTGCACTGACCACAATACAAAGGGACTGGGTGCACCCAAAGGTACTTCAGGAAACTTAAGAATTGTTAAAATACAGATTTTTAAAGAACATAATTTACCATACTACAATTTAATTACTTCATGCCTATGAAATCCTCACAAAATGCAAATATTTGCAAGGTGCCACTGACTGTAGTTCAGAAGGGAATTGTGAATTATTGTGAAATACTTCACAATTATAATTAAAACTTGTCTGCTAATTATCTCAAAACCACTGGCTACATTTTGTGATAGAAAGCTGATTTTTCAGTCCAACAATACTTAAATGCAGTGCATCACAATACAAAAAGGGTAACTTTTAAAAGGATGAATTGTATCTTTTTGCATACATCTCTTTTTCAAAGCAACAAATTCCCACTAATGATTTTACTCTCCCTTGGGCTTCTATTAAATATAGTAATTTGAAAACCCTGCACCATTCCCATCATCTTGAGTCAACTTTGGTGTTCACTAGGCTCTTCTTTGAGGATGATTTTACCAATAAAAATGGAAAGTCTTTTTCTACAATAGTAAGCTGAATCAGTTAACAGGCAAATTTGTATTATGATCAGTGAATCATAGAATGGTAAGAGTTGGAAAGGATCCCTGAAGGTCATTTACTCCACCCCCGCTAACGCAGGTACACCTAGATCAAGTTGCACAGGAATGTGTGCAAGAGGGTTTTGAAAGTCACCATAGAAAAAGACTCCACAACCTCTCTGGGCAGCCTCATCCAGTGCTCCAGCACCCTCAAAGAAAAGAAGCTTCTCCTTAAGCTCAAGGAAAACCTCCTGTGTTTTTAGTTTCTACCCATTACTTCTTGTCCTGTTACTGCCCACCACAGATAAGAGTCCACCCCATCCTCATGACCTCCACCCTTTAGATATTTATATGCATTGATGAGATCCACTCTCAGTCTTCTCTTTTCCAGGCTAAAGAGTCCCAAGTTTCTCAGACTCTCCTCTTAAGAGAGATGCTCCAGTCCCATAGCCATCCTCATGGCCACCTGCTGGGACTCTCTCTAGTAGGTCCCAGGCTCTCTGGATCTGGGAAGCCCAGAACTGAATATAATACTCTGGGTGTGGCAACACCAATGCACAGCAGAGTAGGAGGAGAACCTCCCTCACCCTGCTGGATACACTCTCTTCTGGTGGCTTTTTAGGCCACAAGGGTACACTGCTGGCCTATGGCAAACTTGCTGTCCACCAGCACTCCCAGGTCCTTTCTTGCACAGCTGCTTTCCAGGAGGTCAACCCCTAACTTGTATTTTATTCATGAGGTTATTCCTTCCCAAGTACAGGACTTTACACCTGCCCTTGCTGAACTTCAGAAGATGCACCTGTGCCCTACCATCCAGCCTGTCCAGGTCTTGCTGAATTGCAGCACAGCCCTGTAGTGTGCCAGCCATTCCTCTCAGTTTTGTATCATCAACAGACTTGCTGAGAGTGTACTCTGTTGCCTCATCCATGTCACTGACGAGTACACTGAAGAAGACTGGACCCAGTACTGACCCTAAGGGAAAACCACTAACCACAGGCCTCCAACTAGACCCTGCACCATTTCACAACCCTCTGTGCTCTGTTATTCAGCCAGTTCTGAATCCACCTCACTGTCCACTCCTCTAACCCACACTTCCTAAGCTTACCAATTAAGACATTATGGGAGACTGTGTCAAAAGCCTTGCTGAAGTGGAGGCAGACAACATTCACTGCTCTCATTTACCCAGCTGGTTACACCATCATAGAAGGCTATCAGACTGGTCCAACATGATCTCCCCTTCCTGAAGCTATGCCAACTATTCCTGATAAGTCTTTTCCTCCACATGCTTAGAGACGAAGGAGGATGCACAGATGGCATCAGAAAATGGGACTAAAAATAAAATGGTAGCAAAACCTTTTTATGACTGATTCAGCTATATCAGGAGTCACTTACACAGCACCGTAACAATGATAAAAAGTCCAACTTTAAATTAACATACATACATATCCACTCACCATTCTCATTAATGTTATATTACTAGGGAGAGAGTATATTACTACAATCAGAGAAAATGACGGGAATATTGGCAATGGCCAACAACTTTTAGAAACTGCCAGATCAATATTCTATCTGTAGGGGCCTATCACAAAAGACTCAGAAAACCGCATCAGAACATCCTTAACTACTGCTTCATTAGAATAGTGTTTCTGGTCATTTAAACCACCACCACACACAAAAAAACAAACCAACAAACAAAAAACTAAACATGGGGGGAGGAATCCCAAACAAACAAAACCCACAAAAATCAGTTTCCTGCCTGCCTGCTGCTTCTCTTTTTAAAAGAATTCCAAGCAATAAGCTTTCCCATCCATCTTCAAGGAAACTGAGAAATCCAGAATGCTCACATGTATCTAACCAAAATCAGATTATTTTTTAAGATAACCTATTTTGTATGACATTTACTTTCTAAAACCTTAAAGCCATAACAAAGCATTCTGTAGTAAAATAAGTTAATGAAATATAAATACACGCAATGCTTCGTGACGCCATATTGAATATACAATACAATGCTGTTACCTTACTGCTACGGGTAGTTTTTGATATTCTGAAATTCAGAGTTTTTATGACCAAATTAACTATCAGAAAAATAATTCTGTGTGCTTGTGAATATAACAGCGACCTATAACTGAAGGTATTATTCCATAGAAAAGTAAGTATTGCAGTGGAACTATCCATAGCATTACATAGACTAAAACAGATCAAGGTAACGAGAAAAGAAATAAACCAAAAATTGCAGCATGAGATCATAACAATATCTAAGGAGACAATTCAGAAAACATTTCTCCTTTGGTTGCTAAGCTGGCACCATTACATTGTAGTCTGAATTCATTCAGAGAAATCTGAAACAAGTTTATTCTTGTTTTGCTTCAAGGTTATTTTAACAATAAGAAATAAAAAATACTTATGTAGAAAGTAAAGACTATCAAATACTGAACAAGAGTGCAACACAGAGGAGTGATCCGTCATTCAGATAGCTAAAATTTTTACCCAGGCTTCCATTCTCCCTTAACTTGATTACTGCTGTGCAAATCATATTTCACTGTCAAAGCCCTTCACAACTGGTCTCTGCTACCACCTTCGTCTTTCATTCACTACAGAAATGCTGACCTGCCAACGTTAACAATCTAGAGCCCATCTTCTACATTTTAAAAAACCGTTTGAGGACCAACCCCATGAGTTTTGTTCACTGAGCTATTTCCTAGAAAAGTCCATGAAGCTGCCCCACTATCTTCCTTAAAATTCAGTTTTAATCTGTCCTTTTTTTTTTTTTTTCCTGAAATAACTACTGAAAACTTACAAACACGTCTGTACATTATTTCCAATATTGTGGAGTAAGAAATGCCTTAGTCCAGTTGTGGTTTGTTAATTCCCTTGCACCAATACTGGCTCTCAGCTGATCCAGTGGTAAGCAGACATAGAGTATTACATGAAAACAAAACAAAAACCCGACAACTCAGGTGACTTAACTACCTCTAGAGTCGAACAAATACCAATGTCAGCTCAAGAAACGTGTTTGGGCAGTAAAGGGGAAGAGAGAGCACCAAGCTGGGGGCAGATGTTGATCTGCTGGAGGGTAAAGGGGCTTTGCAGAGGGACCTCGACTGGCTGGACAGATGGGCAGAATCCAACGGTATGAGATTTAACACATCCAAGTGCCGGATTCTGCACATTGGCCACTACAACCCCATGCAGTGCTACAGGCTGGGGTCAGAGTGGCTGGAGAGCGGCCAGGCAGAGAGGGACCTGGGGGTGCTGGTTGATGGGAAGCTGAATATGAGCCTGCAGTGTGCCCAGGCAGCCAAGAGAGCCAATGGCATCCTGGCCCTTATCAGGAATAGTGTGGCCAGCAGGAGCAGGGAGGTCATTGTGCCCCTGTACACTGCACTGGTTAGGCCACACCTTGAGTACTGTGTCCAGTTCTGGGCCCCTCAGTTTAGCAAGGATGTTGATTTGCTGGAATGTCTCCAGAGAAGGGCAACAAAGTTGGTGAGGTGTTTGGAACACAAGCCCTATGAGGTGAGGCTGAGGGAGCTGAGGCTGCTTAGCCTGGAGAAAAGGAGGCTCAGGGGAGATCTTATTGCTCTCTACAACTACCTGAAGGGAGGTTGTAGACAGGCCGGGCTAGTCTCTTCTCCAAGGCAACCAGCACCAGAACAAGAGGACACAGTCTCAGGTTGCACCAGGGGAGGTTAAGGCTGGAGGTTAGGAAGAAATTCTACACAGAGAGAGTGATTGCCCATTGGAATCAGCTGCCCGTGGAGGTGGTGGAGTCACCTCCATTGGAGGTGTTCAGGAGGAGACTTGATGGGGTGCTTGGTTGCATGGTTTAGTTGTTTAGGTGGGTTGGATTGGTTGGTGGGTTGGATTGGTTGGACACGATGATCTTGAAGGTCTCTTTCAACCTGGTGTACTGTATTGTATTGTTTAGTTGATTAGGTGGTGTTGGATGATAGGTTGGATGTGATGATCTTGAAGGTCTCTTCCAATGTGGTTTGTTCTATTCTAAAATGTTCTTCAGGTGACAACCAGCTGCACTGCACACCACTACTATTTCCATGTCACCATTATTTAAATTGTCAAGCAAAGAAAGAGGACTAAAGGATGTCCACTTAGTTACACCCACAAAAGTTTCATGTCAGCACCCTGCAAACACAAAAAGGAACTGATCCAGCTTAAAAATAAACTCATTGTTCTCTATTATTTTTGGCTTCATAGTGTGCCTAGACAGATGGTGCTGTGCTGCAAGTTGTTTGAAAAGAAAAATCTCCATAATCTAATTTTACAAATGTTGAGGTTTTGTGGGAGAAGTTGTTGAGGAGCCAGCTATACACTGAATTTCCACTGGATTTGTCTTTCAATTAAACCTGTGAGAAGCCTATTTAATCCTGCTGTCTAAAAAGGGGAAAACAAAGAATCAAAACAAGCAACAATAACAACAAAACAAAAAAAAAACACCCCGAAACCAATGAAATGGAATACTATTAAAGTTACAGAACTGACAGCTTCCCATGGTATGAATAATACATCACATAACATTAGATCATGCTAGCCTTGTCTGGTCTTCCAGATTTTAACACAAGTATTTACTGATTTCAGTAGTACTTGTTTGAGATAAACTGTGAAACAGTAGATCTTAGTATTTTTTTATTTATAAAAGTGTTACATCATTAATATATTACATCACAGTGGATGAAAACCTGGACTGGCGGATAAAAAGCCAGACATAAACCATCAATGTGTACTTGCAGCCCAGAAGGCTCTGGTGAGACCTCAGTTGGAGTACTGTGTCCAGCTCTGAAGCCCTCAGCACAAGGATGATGTTAACCTGTTTCAGGGTGTCCAGAGGAGGGCCACAAAAATAATCAGGGGTACCTCCTGCAAGGACAGGCTGAGAGAGCTGTTCAGACAGGAGAAGGCTCGAGGTAGACCTTACTGTGGCCTTTATTATTAGGAGGCTTTAAGATGGGGACAATTTTTTTAGCAAGGCCTAGCAACAGGACAAGCGGTGATGGTTCTAAACTACAAGATTGTAGATTTAGACTGGATGTGAGGAAGAATTTCTTTCCAATGAGGGTTTTTTTACAGCAGAATAGGTTTCCCAGAGAGGTGGTAGAAGCCCCATACCCGGAAACATTCCACGTCAGATTGGACAGGGCTCTGGACAACCTGATCTAGCTAAAGACGTCTCTTCTCGTTGCAGGAGAGGCTGGATTACCTTTAAAGTTCCCTTCCAACATAAAGCATTCTATGATTCTCTGATTATTATAACAAGGTGCCAACATAAAAACTATATACTGATGAACGACTGCAACAATTGTTACTTGCTCTTTATGATAGTCTTTGACTAGCACTTGAAGACACATTCTCTGCAAAAAATCATAACCTTCATTACCACAGGACATGAACGATCAATGCTGCATCAAATTAGACAGCTGCTAATTTTTGCTGCTGAAAAGCCTCTGAGACGTTTTTGTTTATCCACAAAGACTATGCTGCATCATCTTCAAAATAACACTGACCAATCTGTCCTACTGATGTTGATACCAATATAGGAGTGCAAACAAGAAACTGGAAATGCTAGGTCAACTGCTGTCTGTCAATGATTACTTAAAAATAATAAGGCTACAGCTTGATTAAATCCTTGTATTTAGATGGCCATCTTTATTTTACCCTTTAAGGAAAATCAATAATAAAATCTTCAAGCATACCAAACAGACTGTGAGCACTGGTGTTATTGTCTACATTTTTCCCTTCTGAAGTAAATTACTACTAATAATTTTCTGTAATCACTAATTATAAAACTTTAGTGAAAATTAATCAATAAGCAGCTGAGTGTTTAAGTAAACAAAAAGGTATTTTAAACGCAAAATGTTCATCACAAAGTATGTTATCAATTCCATTCGTTCCTGGCTTACAAGAACAACTATGCCATTTCTAAACTAATATTTAAATATAATCCTCTCACCACTCCTCCAAGTCTTTAACTCCATGAATACATCACTAGTTAACACTGCTTTTTATCTACTGTTTTAGTGGAATACCACAGTTATCATACAATTATCACTGATAATCATTCTAAAATAACAGGCAGTTGTAAAACTAAATGGAAGATCATTGAGGAATCCATTTCATAAACACGTCAGACCCTGCTCTATATTCCTTATGTGTCTTCACAAAAGCTCTTCAACGCTTTGACAAAGCACCACCAATAGCTCCTTGCCAGGCAGCAGAACCATGACACTAGCAATGACAGGCAAGCACCCTGCAATGCATCCACATGGCTTCACACTAGTTTCTAGCGTCAAACTAGTAAACTTAGTTTTCACACTAAGTTTATTTATCAGACCTTACAGCATTCAGCCAGCTTAAAAAAAACAAAATAAAAAAAACCTAAAATTGTATAACATTGTCACACAGACATGCCTGTACGTAAAACAAACCACCACCACTCTCCCCTACCCGCCCCCAAAAAAAAAAAAAAAAAAAAAAAAAAAGAGTAGTTGTGGCCAAAGTGCAGCACCCAGCACTTGGACTTGTTGAATGCCATCCTGTTGGACTCTGCCCATCTGTCCAGTCAGTCGAGGTCCCTCTGCAGAGCTCTTCTGCCCTCTAACGGATCAACACCTGCTCCCAACTTGGTGTCATTTGCAAATTTGCTGATGACTGACTCAATGCCCTCAATCCAGGTCATCAATGAAGACATTGAAGAGGATGGGGCCCAGCACTGATCCCTGGGGGACACCACTAGTGACTGGCTGCCAGCTGCATGTGGCACCATTCACCACCACTCTCGGGGCTCAGCCCTCCAGCCAGTTCCTAACCCAGCACAGAGTGCTGCTGTCCAAGCCACGAGCTGACAGCTTAGCCAGCAGTTTGCTGTGGGGGACGGTGTCAAAGGCCTTGCTGAAGTCCAGGCAGACCACATCCACAGCCTTCCCCACATCCACCAGGCGGGTCACCTGATCACAGAAGGAGATCAGGTTGGAGAGGCAGGACCTGCCCTTCCTAAATCCATGTTGGCTGGACCTGAGCCCTTGGCCATCCTTCATGTGCACAGTTATTGCCGCCAAGATAACCTGCTCCGTAATTTTCCCTGGCACTGAGGTCAGGCTGACTGACCTATAGTTTTCAGGTTCCTCCATCTGACCCTTCTTGTGGATGGGGATCACATTGGCCAGTTTCCAGTCATCTGGGACCTCACCAGGGAGTCAGGACTGGAGGAAAATGATGGAGAGTGGCTCGGCCAGCTCATCTGCCAGCTCTCTCAGCATCCTAGGATGGATCGCATCCAGTCCCATGGACTTGTGGGTATCCAAGTGGCTCAGCAGGTCCCGAACTAATTCCTCATCGATTTCTGAGGAAATATATACATATAGTATTCAAATATATACATATAGTATTCTCTAGTCAAAATTAAAACCCCTAAGTTAAACGCTCCTTCACTTATTAATTTTTTCTTTGTTGAAACAACATTAAACAAATTTCCATAGAGAAGTTTCCCTAAGTCCTTAACTGAACAGCTCACCAGCAGCTAGTATAAATGAACTGTGACTTTACAAAGGCAATGTATGTATGTATAAGTGAAAGGACCAGCAAGGAATCATTCTAGCAGCTTCAGTTAAAAAAGGTGAAGCACATTACAGAACAATCTTCTATAAGCATTTATAAAAGCAAGAGCTGCCTTTACCATTCACTTTGATAAATATTTTTATAGATATACCCAAGAATTAAAATTCCAGAAGCAATCACTAACTTAGTGCAATACCATGCATGTGTCAGCTGACATGGACTTTCCAGATAAGCTCATGCATGGAATTTCTACACAAATGGACTGTTACACAATTAACTTGTTATGAGATTTTAAATGCAGATGCGTCACACAGATGAAAATAAAATTACATATTTGAAAGGCCTCCCTTAAGGAATATAATCTCTTACTGAAAATAAGCATAGGCTTTTCTCATTCTTTTTTTTTCTTTTTTCCCCTCTAGCAATATGCCAGCACTCAAATTCATTTATAAATTTATAAGCAGATCTTTCACCACAAATCTCTATTCAGTCAACAAAAAGCAACAAAGCTGGAGAATGTAATAGCAAGCAGGATGGGAAATTATATGAAGGCTACTAAAAGCCAGTGATACAAGTCAATTGTCTAACTAGTCTAAGGAAAACAAACCAAACAAACATATTAATAAGGTTTACCCTATTTCACAGTACAAGAACGTAAAGAGGAAATTAAAAGTCAGTTGAAGAAATTAACTGTCATGTGTTGCACAATTATAGAATTCCTTACCACAAGAACTCACAATGACATAAATCAGTTCCACACATATGAAACTGTAAAACAGTTTGAAAAATATACCATGTTCTTCACAGGATAATTCTTTAAACATGAAGACCAAAAAATTAGACACATTACGTCCTTCCTCTCTCTCCGCCTCTAATTTTGCAATGGTATTCCTAGCTCACAAGTGTCTAGAGGAGACTTTCCAGAAAGCAGGAAATTGTGCTGTGCCTGTGCATCATATATTCTGAAGATAATTTTGCATTTTCACAGTGGGGTTAAGGTTTTGTTTTTTCCATCTTCCCCCCACACACACACACACACTAAAACAACAGGTTGCTTCTTAAACCTTTTGAGGTTTCAACTCATGTAAAACTGAGTTTATAAATTTGCAACTAATTGGGATGTACATTTCATAATCAATATTCACAAACATGTGTCTGCCACAGGGAAAACACAATTGTAATTCCTCAGTCATATAAACGTTATGTTCATGAGCATTAAGTAAATATTTAGATTCCAGTATGAGGGCTAGAGGCATCAGCTCTGTAACCACAAGAGTAGTCCCTTATGTACACTTAAAATATGTTTCTAAAGCATTAAAAAACAAACACACTGCAGTTTTGTAAACATATATATTTTATATACTATAGCAAGACATCTAATCAGCAGAGGAGATAACACTGCAAGACAAAAGATGGAATACCAGACCCTTTGTGCTTGGCTTTTGCTTAAGCCAAGCCTTTAATTAAAACAGTCTCTGCTTACACAGTCCAAATGATAAGCCAACCCAAGTAAAGTGTCACAACTGGGCAGACTATTTAAATAGACATTTACATAGCCTGAAAACATCACGTAAGTGACTAGTATCACAGTACACTAGAAGTTGGAAGGGACCTCTAGAGATCACCGGGTCCAAGCCCCCTGCCAAAGCAGGATCACTTACGGCAATGGAATGCATCCAGGTGGGTTTTGAAAGTCTCCAGAGAAGGAGACTCCACAACCTCTCCGGGCAGCCTGTTCCAGTGCTCTGTCACCCTCACTGTAAAGAAGTTTCTCCTCACGTTGAAGTGAAATCTTCTATGCTTGAATCCATTGTTTCTTGTCTTATTACTGTGCACCACTGAATGGAGCTTGTCCCCCTCCGCTTAATACCCACCCTTCAGATACTTATACACATTGATGAGATGCCCTCTCAATCTTCTCAACACTAAGCAGCCCCAGGGATCTCAGTCTCTCTTCATAGGGGACATGCTCAAGGCCCCTAATCATCCTCGTGGCTCTGATTTTAAACTTTAACTTTTGTAAACCTGAAAGTAAAAGAACGTTACCCAAATACTCATGTGCATGTATTGCTACCAAAAAACCCTATGGGTAGTTGAAATACTCTCAGGATTCCTGGACACTTTTGAGATGTTTAAGAACAATAAATATTCTGACAATTAACTGTATGCTTTTCAATTTCATCATGTCTTACATAGGCTCTATCACACCTACATTGAGGGGTTTGGAACACATGCCCTATGAGGAAAGGCTGAGGGAGCTGGGGTTGCTTAGCCTGGAGGAGACTGAGGGGTGACCTTATTGCTCTCTACAACTACCTGAAGGGAGGTTGTAGCCAGGCAGAGGTTGGCCTCTTCTCCCAGGCAGCCAGCACCAGAACAAGAGGACACAGTCTCAGGCTGCGCCAGGGCAGGTTTAGGCTGGATGTTAGGAAGAAGTTCTACACGGAGAGAGTGATTGCCCATTGGAATCGGCTGCCCATGGAGGTGGTGGAGTCACCTTCACTGGAGGTGTTCAGGAGAAGACTTGATGGGGTGCTTGGCTGTATGGTCTAGTTGTTGGGTGGGTTGGATTGGTTGATGGGTTGGACGCGATGATCTTGAAGGTCTCTTCCAACCTGGTGTATTTTATTATTATTATTATTATTATTATTATTATTATTTATTATTATTATTATCAGCAAACCTGAGAAAGACATGGTGCAGTTAAAAACCAAGTTCATCTACATTTTATAGTTTTTAACTGATTTATAAAATGATAGTGAATGCAAGATGAAACATGAGGCCAGGGCTACAAAACACATGCTGTAATTTGTGTACTCTCATAATATGGATTCAAGACAACCCAGTACTGCAACAAGCAGTTCATGCCACACCAGCATTAGATAGCTGCAGAAGCCCATTCAAGGACAAAACGGCAAAACTCCCAACATGATCAGGCCTAAGCTGCCTTTCTTGTTCTTTAAACACATCACTACTATTAAATACCGTGACAGACCATTAGCACGAATATATACTAGCAAGGCAAAAAAAGTTCACAAATCACACAAACGTTGCCCAGTGGTATTGACAATTTATATTCTGAAAGAAAATAATTTATAATGACGGCAATCGCAAGTCCTGCGCAAACCGCTGTTGGGTCATCCCCTCGCAGAGGGACAAAGGTCACCGACCCTGAAGCACTTAGACGCTCGTAATCCTCCGCACGGCCCCGACAAATGCACGAAGTGCTTTATACCACAGACGCAGTAACGAAGGCAAGGAGAAGGCATAGCCCAGCCCTCTGCTCCAGCCCTGCCTCCCTAGAACCACAGCCACCAGGGGCTGCGCTGTGTCAGCTCGTCGCTGCGGGCACCCGCCACCTCCCGTAGCGGCGTCCGAGGCACCCCACTAGAGCCTCGCCGAAGCACTAGAGAAAACAAACATGCCCACCGGGACCGAGGGGAAAAGACCAAACCATCCCACACCGCCCCCCAGGACTAATGAGCCAGTAGCAGCAGAAACTAAGCACCCGGCAGGAAAGGGCGGATCTGCATCCGGGCTCGCTCCCTCCTAGACGTGCGCACTCACCTATCATGGCGGCTTCGGGTAAGGAGATGTGAAGGGGAAAGGGGGCGTATGCGGCGGCAGAATACGCATGCTTCTGAGGAGACGCGGTATACTCTGGGTAACGTAGTTCTCGGCCTGGCGCAACAACCATCTCTGCTCACGTGACCGCCCTCCCATGTTAATTACTTTCTGTTACTTTCTGCCGACCGGTGCGGTGCCTGCCCGGTTTTCGCTGCTCCTGCCTGCGAGCTGCGCGTGGCGGACCGTTGCTGCTGGGGTTTCTTTGGTTGACGTCGCGCTTCCCCCGCGCTCGCCACCACCGCCGGCAAGGCAGCAGGCTGTTGACGCGTTGCCTAGTAACGGCTGCGAGGCTGGGGACGCGTGCTAGCGCCGGCAGCGGCTACCACCCGCCGCGTCCCCAACGGACCCAGCTGAGTGGGCACCGGGGGTGAGGCAGGGAAAGAGCCATCACGGGGGGACGGCAAGCAACCCGGGGTGGGAAAGAATCCAAGGAGGTAATGAAGGGCGGGGAACGGAGGAGCGGGAGCGTTAGAGAGGAGGGAGACGAGCTGAGGTGGAACGAGGGACGACGGGGGATGAGAAAGTCTGTCAGGCACAGGGGTAGCTACGAGAAAGGTGTATGTGAGGGTGTCGTTAGTAGAGAAGGAAACACAGGTAGACCTACTCAGTTTTCTAACTTGCTGGGGGCAGGGCGTTGACGTTTTGTTTCGTGTTTTTTCCAGGGTGTATTTTACTTCTTGTCCGTTGCGGACCCTGGTGGGGAAATGGTAGTGGAGAAACCGGGCGCAAGCTCCTCAAAGCCCCTAGGTGACAGGTGTCCCCAGAAGCAGGAGCCACTGGGGCACTTGAAGAAAAACAAGCAGCAGGTCTCCGACGGATTCACTGTTAAAGCCATGATGAAAAACACTGTGGTATGTTTGCTGCTAGTGTAGAGGTGATAATTTACTCTCGACTGTCTAGGAAGCATAGCAACTTAGAACTGGTGATAAAGCATGTCAAGAGGGTGGGTGAGTTGCTAAAACTTTCATGAAGTAATAGTGCCTGTAGAGATTATGATTCTTTGCCTCTAGGTGCTTAGGTGACGCCATTATTCTGTCTTGTTTTGTATTTGTTCTATTAAATTGTTAGCCTATAGAATTGTGTGCAAGGCTAACTACCTTCCATTTAGCAAAATGCTGTCGAATGACACTGACACTGCAATGTTATTTGGAAGTATTTTTATATCCTGACACTGTGGTATAAATTTGATGTGAATAGCATATGGGATTGTGAAGATTTGGAAAATAAACTATTTTTTAAAATAAGCTTGAAAAACTAATAGAGGTTCAACTCCATTCAAAGACAAGGAGTTGATCCAGGAAGCTTCACTCTGTAGTAACAGTCCCAATTTCTAATTTAGAGACACATGAGTGAAAATACTAGAATAAAAACACTTCAAATTGTTTGGTATGGTTTTATTTATATACTTTTGAAAACTTGAGGAATAAGATGCTTCAGCTATTGCAGAATCAGGGAATGTTAGGAGTTGGAAGGGACTGCTAGAGATTGAGTCCAACACCCCCATCCCCCCCCCAAAGTAGGATCACCTAGGGCAGGCCACAAAGGAATGCATCCAGTCAGGTTTGGAAAGTCTCCAGAAAAGGCGGCACCACAACTACTTCTTCTATTCCAATGTATCCAATGACTGGTTAAATGGAACCTCAGGTATATTAAGTATTCACATGTCAGAGGCTGACATCATTAAGGAAGTTATTGTGGAAGGCTTAGGAGTTGACTGCAGGGTTGAAAGCACGGCAGGCAAGTGTAGTTAAGACATGGTAATTCTTTTGGTTAACAGCATGACAAGGCATGGAGTTGTCAGCAACAAGTTCAGCATCTTCAGGTCAAATAATTAGAACTGCATTTGATGAAAACATTCAATGAGTCTTAAACTCTCAGCAAAGAGTCTAACATTACTGTTGTTGCGTATGTGGTGTAAATATTATAGTAAACATTCCAGGTTGTGCAAAGTGTTTTACTAAGTTATTTTTTGCAAAAGTTGCTGGAAAGTTCTCTTCCCAAGTCTGCTGTCAAAGCTAGTAGTAAGTACAGAGTTACAGCTACATGCAGAAGTCCTGAAAAATGTGTAAGGGCTTATAACCAGAAAAAGAGTTTATTTAGATTGTAGTTCTGGATTTTCACCCCTCCTGTCACAGTCTGCATTGGAATAAGTTCTCAGTCTTTATGTTTAAACTTCTCTTTTATGCCATTGTGATGTGGTGTGAAGGACTTTATTATCCTTTAATAATAATGCATAGCAAGGCTTTCATTTTGACCCCTGAGAGATGATTCATTTAATGAAATTTGTGATTTGACATTCACGCTGTGTAACTAAATTACTTTTGTTATTTACCCTGTAGTAGTAACAGTTTCTGATTTTGAGGCTATAGGAAAGCATTGTTTACAAGAAAAAAGTTTACCTTTTTATTTTAAGAGCTAATTTATTGGAGATATCAGTACATTTGAGGGCAAGTAGGTGTTAACTTAAAGGAATTACTTGATAAATGTTTATTTGGCAGTAGTGCATCCATCTTGGAGGAACCCCTCCAGTTTAACAGTAGCAGTTCTGTACGACTTACAAGCACACTATGAGTCAATTTAAACCATTGGTCCTATACTCCAGCCTGTTTAAACTAAGTGTCAAACTACAGTCTCTAAAATGGAGGCAAGCTGTCCTCCCTGGCCTGACTGCATGCTTCTTTCTACCCCTTTGCATTTGCATTGGTGTTTCTTGCAACTACAGAGAACATTAGATCAGCTCTAACATCTGTTTAGGATGTTTAGGAAACAGTGTCTTGTAATGTGGGTGGAAACACCTCTCTTGGCAACATTGTGATGAAATTGAGTTTTGAAAGAGTATTCCATAAACATCTAAATCAGTGTAAACTTGCACCACAGCCAAAAGGTGTGTTTTTTTACTCTGTTTATCGTTTGTGCAATATAAACTGTTGCAAGGCAGTGCAGCAGGCAAGATTGGGATCCTGGTTAATCCTACACTATAAGCAACTCTTCGCCCCCACAAGCAGTGAACCCTTGACATGCAGTGAAAAAAGTTGTGGCTGCTGTAGCCATACCTGCTTCTGCTGTCCTGGCTCACTGGAGAGGTCCCAGAAGACTGGAAGCTGGCTAACGTGGTGCCCATCCATAAGAAGGGCCGGTTGGATGAGCCAGGGAATTATAGGCCTGTCAGCCTGACCTCAGTGCCAGGCAAGATTATGGAACGGCTCATCTCGAGTGCGATCACACAGCACTTACAGGATGACCAGGGGCTCAGGCCTAGCCAGCATGGATTTAGGAGGGGCAGGTCCTGCCTGACCAACCTGATCTCCTTCTATGATCAGGTGACCCGCCTGGTGGATGTGGGGAGGCCTGTGGATGTGGTCTACCTGGACCTCAGCAAGGCCTTTGACACCGTTCCCCACAGCAAACTCCTGGCCAAGCTGGCAGCCCGTGGCTTGGACAGCAGCACACTGCGTTGGGTTAGGAACTGGCTGGAGGGCCGAGCCCAGAGAGTAATGGTGAATGGCACCACATCCAGCTGGCGGCCTGTCACTAGTGGTGTGCCCCAGGGATCAGTGCTGGGCCCCATGCTCTTCAACATCTTTATTGATGATCTGGATGAGGGCATTGAGTCCATCATCAGTAAATTTGCAGATGACACCAAGCTGGGGGCAGGAGTTGATCTGCTGGAGGGCAGAGAGGCTTTGCAGAGGGACCTCGACAGGCTGGACAGATGGGCAGAGTCCAATGGCATGAGATTGAACACATCCAAGTGCCGGGTTCTGCACATTGGCCACAACAACCCCAGGCAGTGCTACAGGCTGGGGTCAGAGTGGCTGGAGAGTGGCCAGGCAGAGAGGGACCTGGGGGTACTGGTTGATTGTAGGCTGAACATGAGCCTGCAGTGTGCCCAGGCAGCCAAGAAGGCCAATGGCATCCTGGCTTGCATCAGGAACAGTGTGGCCAGCAGGAGCAGGGAGGTCATTGTACCCCTGTACACTGCACTGGTTAGGCCGCACCTTGAGTACTGTGTCCAGTTCTGGGCCCCTCAGTTTAGGAAGGATGTTGACTTGCTGGAACGTGTCCAGAGAAGGGCAACAAAGCTGGTGAGGGGTTTGGAACACAAGCCCTATGAGGAAAGGCTGAGGGAGCTGGGGTTGCTTAGCCTGGAGAAGAGGAGACTGAGGGGTGACCTTCTTGCTCTCTACAACTACCTGAAGGGAGGTTGTAGCCAGGCAGAGGTTGGCCTCTTCTCCCAGGCAGCCAGCACCAGAACAAGAGGACACAGTCTCAGGCTGCGCCAGGGCAGGTTTAGGCTGGATGTTAGGAAGAAGTTCTACACGGAGAGAGTGATTGCCCATTGGAATCGGCTACCCGTGGAGGTGGTGGAGTCACCTTCACAGGAGGTGTTCAGGAGAAGACTTGATGGGGTGCTTGGCTGTATGGTCTAGTTGTTGGGTGGGTTGGATTGTTTGATGGGTTGGACGCGATGATCTTGAAGGTCTCTTCCAACCTGGTGTATTGTATTGTATTGTATTGTATTGCTGCATATTTGTACCTCCCCTTCAGTTCATTAAATTAGACACTTCCTCTGTGTTAGACCCAAACATGAAAAGCTTCAGTACAAGGAGGTTTTTATTTCCCCTCATGAAGTTATCTTCTTTTCCAATTCCATACTTGTTTTTACTATAATGACCACATGGACTGCATAATGTAAATACAGAATACACAGGAAAACTACTAATGCTTAAAGATCTACTGTTGTCACTGTATAACTCAAATGAAACTGGAAGCTCTAAGCGGGTAAAAGAGACAGGAAAGGTAGCATAGTGGCCTTTGTACTAGAGAAAATAGTGGGAGAACTCCTCAAAGTGGAAACCTGGATGATCTGTAACCCAATATGATTTTTGCTGTGAGTGTTTTCCTCAGACTTACATGCTGAACCCAGTTTTTGCCTTGTTGCAGGGAGGGAGGGCTGGAGTCTATACTAGGGAAATTGAAGTTTTCTTCCTTTTCCTATCTGATACTTCTAGTTAGTCTATATGCCTGATCTATGTTTAACTGAAATGACCTGATAAGGCTTTGAAGGGATCAAGGAGGTTTTGGTTTTTTGTGAAGTTTCTTTAACCATTTTGAAACTACGATTACTGCAAAGACACAAAATAGTAGTGAACAGTAGTGTTGGCCCAGTGTGTGGTCACAATGAGCTGGAGGTTGCATTACAGAAGTCTTGTTTTTAATAGTTACACTCCGACTCTCTGGATACATTACAAATATTATGCTTATTATAATTCTGTAATTTGATCTTGAGTGGGTGTAACTAGAAGGCGACCTGTGTTATTCAGTGATTGTAAGTAGAGGGGATCTGTGTAAGTAAAGGAATCACTCCTGAGAGCAATCTAATTCTAGGGTCAGAGCTTCAACTGAACTTCTTACTCAATAAACCAGGATTCCTGTGTGATAATAAAACCTGCCTGAATTATCATAAGACAATAAACATGTATTTTAGCTTTAGCTGAGAAAGATGGCTGCCATGCCCACTCCCTCCCCACCCCACCCCTTGCTGGACAGGAAGGGGGAGCGGAACAGACCAACTTAGACCCAGGGGACCCCTCCTCCTGGGAGGGAGAAACCACATCCACCTGGATCAGGTTTCTTTTGTCCTGAGGGAAGCAGGGCTCTCGCAACCTTCCCCCTCAAGGATTGATGTAACCCAGCACAGCATATTATAAAATACACCATAGAAATAAGTGTGCAATGAAAACTCTTGAATGCCATGAAGCAAGCATGGCATACAGTAGTTCCTGTGTAACAACCATCTGGAGAAAGAACAGATCTTTAAACTACTTAATTAGGCATAAGCATATTACTGAGGTTTGTGTGTGTGTGGCTGATAGTCAAATCACAAAAAACTATGTATACCCAGTCACAGTACAGTATTTTCTTGCCTGTCTTGTGTCCTTAAGACATCCATTGGTTTTACCGTTATGACATGATTTTTTTTATAATTTTATGTCTTCCTGTGCATTTCATTATAATATGAAAGAACAAACTACTTCTGCATAAGCTACTTGGACTTACCCATGTGTTCATGAAAAGAATCTTTAAGTATTAAGTCTTCCAAAGTTTGGCAGATCTTGCATTCTATCAATAGTAGCTGTAACAGAAGTAGTGTTTGTCTTAATGACAGCTGTATTATTCAGACTATGGTTTATGGATTAAAATGTTTTAGGGAAGGTGAAACGAGCAGGGGCCAGACTCTTCTCCTTGCTGTCAAGTCACAGGACTAGAGGAAATAGTTTCAAGCTGTGCCAGGGAAGATTCAGGTGGGATGTTAGGAATTGTTTCTTCACAGGAAGTTTTTATCAAATATTGGAATGGTCACTTAGAGACATGGTTACTTGTTTACCCTTCAGTGCTGGGTCGAGGGTTGGACTGGATGGTCTTTGAGGTCTCTTCCAACTGGATGTATACTGTGAAATATTATTTCCTATTTTTTTTTTTTTTTTTTGGGGGGAGGGTGTGGTTTATTTGGTTTTTTAACTTTAGAGGGTGTTAACGAGCAAGGCCACATGCAAGGGAATAAGTGTACAAGGGCTTGTTCAAGGAGTATCCCTATAAGTGAGTAAAGGTGCAAGGAGTTGTGCAAGGCTGCAAATATGAGACTGGTGCATGTCCCCAGACACACTCCTACCAGCTGTGTGCCTCCAATTGTAGCCAGTGCCGCTTAATTTTTTATGATAATATTTTAAAGATGTTCTAAAAAAACCCAAAGCTTTGAATTCTTTTCCTTTCATTGTGAGTATCATAGAATAAAACCAGGAAAGATTACTTTGTGAACTGAGTTTGCTACTTCAAGACTTATTATTGTATACTTATTTAGAAAAGACCAATGGTCTACATTTCAATCTGTAGGTAAAATAAATTATGCCCTGGCTTTTCTGTTCTGTCCTATTGCTAATTATTTAATGTGACATTAGTGTTTTATGTTGAATACCTTCTCGGCTAAAACTACTTAGGCAAAAGTGCATGCATACTTTACTGACACTGGCAGCCAGAATTTGATAAACCATTTTGTTGCTTTTGTTTTCTTTTGATTTGTTTTTTCCATAGAAACTTAAAACCTGCATTCTTACTTCTCAGAGCAGGTCTATTGATCTCTCTATTTTTGCACTCTTATTTACTGCTTGATGCTCACTTTTTCTCTGACTTTATTCACTTATCCTCCAGATGTGTCACTTTTTCTTATTGGAATATCCTATATAATATTTTTTACTGTAAAAAAATCTCACAGGAATGAGTTCATTGCACTTTTAAATTTCAGCTTTCTGAAATGTGAATGAAAAAATATTTTTCACATGAAGTTTAGGTGTAGTAGCTGATTTTTTTTTTTAACATATTTTATATATATTTTTAATAATTTATCTCATGCCCTTCTAACTTATCTGTCCCCCTTTTATTTTGTGAGGTTTTAAATTAATAGTTTAAGGTCAGGGGCACAATTAATATAACTTTATTTGATCTCCTGTGTTGTGTAGTCCATCAAATTCAGAAAGCTATTTCTGCGTGAAGTATGTAACTCCTAGTTGAGCCAGAAGTTATGCTTTTTAGAAAGCAATACAACCTGAAAGTCAGATGATGTCAGAGAGTCCATTATAACTGTAATTACTCTGATGCTTAGCCAGTGCAATTCCCCTAGAAATTGTCAGTCCAGACCTGTACATAATTATTGCAAAATGATGAAATATGTAAATGAGTTAGACAACAACTTACGGACAGATACTGCCTTTAAGAATCCCCAAAAGTAAAGTTTCAACTTTTACATCAAACTTGTTTAAATCATTATTATTTTATGAGCTTCTGGTATGCCTCTGGACATATTTAACATGTACTCCAATATTATTATTCAGGAGAATAGTAGAGTTTTAATATTTTATTTGATAATGTCTAAAGGCTTTTAGCCATCCAATTGTTCATCCAATATGAAGAATTCAGACAGTGCACTAAAATTGTGTAAAATCTGTCACTTTAATTTTAAAAAGCAAAATAAATTAGAGGGGAATCAGTGAGTTACATATTTAATCTTGCGTGAGATTTTACAAACTCTGTCTACTGTTGTCTGACAAAGAATAGAATAGAATAAACCAGGTTGGAAGAGACCTTCGAGATCATCGTGTCCAACCTATCATCCAACACTGTCTAATAATCAACTGAACCATGGCACCAAGCACCCCATCCAGTCTCAAGTACCCCATCCAGTCTCTTCTTAAACACCTCCAGTAATGGCGATACCACCACCTCGCCGGGCAGCCCATTCCAATGGGCACTCTCTCTATGAAGAATTTTTTCCTAACATCCAGCCTAAACCGACCCTGGTGCACCTTGAGACTGTGTCCTCTTGTTATGGTGCTGGTGCCTGGGTGAAGAGATCAGTCCCCACTTGTCTACAACCTCCCTTCAGGTAGCTGTAGAAAGCAAGAATGTCTCCCCTGAGCCTCCTCTTCTCCAGGCTAAAAAGGAATCTTTGTAACTGAAATATTAGCTGTGTCAACCATTGACAATTTTGTGCCTACCAAAAGTATACAGCACTCAGACCTTTGGATATACATTTTGTTGAGAAAAATCTAACAGAGTTGCTCTTACTTGGATTGGTGCTTTTCCTTTTCCTGTCACTGACAGAACTGAATTTTTTTTCAGATTAAGTGAGAAGACAAATGGCCCTTTCGTAGCAACAGAACAATTCTTCCTCTATTGTACAATATTCCTTTAGACAATAATAACAAAATATGTATTGGGGAGATATAATACATTTTCAGAGATGGTAATTTTGTAGTTGGATTATCAGAATATACTGTTGAGAAATGAAACTTTCAGACTTTAAAGTTTGTGAGTGAAATTAAGAAAGCCACTACCTCCTGAGCCTGTACTTAAACTGCTATGTAACTATGTGAAAGATAGAAATATTATTTAAGGGGACCTTACTGAAGGCAGGTTTTACTCTTCAGAAAAGAATTTAATGGTCTGTTTTTTCAGTAGACAGGTCTGCTGAGAACAGAAATTAACATACATCCCTGTATCCAGCATCCTGTAGGCATTCAATGTCTCCCAAACACTTCATCTTTTTCTAATTGCTGAAATGTCTCATTCTCTTCACCGACACTTAAAGTTTAATTCAGACTCTTTGAATTGCCCTGATGTTGGAGGGTAGTGTTCAACTGGTAGACCATGTTTTTAACTTTGAATTTGTGCCATGCATAACTCAATGAGATGACAGTCTTTAATTAGGTATCTAGCAAATACTGTAATACAAATACTGGTTATTAACTAGTGGAAGATTAATATGTAATATATTCATTATGGGAGTGCATTCTGTCTGTATTTTCAGGTTTCTTTATTCTTTCTTTCTTCATTCTGTTTCTTGATTTATTTCATCCCTATCTAATTGACTTTACTTCAGGGTCTCATAGACCCACTCTCAGAGATAAAGTAGTTTACAAGGAATCCATTGAAGGAGTTGTTATCCCATCTTTTCTTCCAAGTTCCAAACTATCTGATTAAAATGCTCATTCTGGATCATGTTTTTGCAAAGGAAGGAAAATGTGATTCCCAGGGAAACTTTCATAAATATTGTCACGGTCTTTGTGTTTTCAGAAGAGCTCTCCAAAGTGCTGTAACATTTGCAGCCTAATCACTGAAAGGTTACTTGGGGAAAAAAAGACAAAGTCAAAATAAACCACTGCATTAGGTAGTTCAATACACACTCAAAATGACAAAGCCTGATATGCAGCACGTTATTCTGTTTTCTGGTTGGTAAGTATCAAAAGTAAGCTTTTCCTGCTGGTACTTAATGAGATATTTGATGTGTCATAACTTGAGAGACAGGTCTCTTGGTTAGAGCACACTTCTTCAATATTTCCATAAAACATAAAGGCAATTGTTTATGCTTGAAATCTGTCTTTTTCTCAAATTCAGCTGAAAATGACCATGGATACATATTCTTTAGGAATGATGGCAAACAAATGTACACACAGTATGGATGTGTAAACCTCATTTCCTTATGAAGCTGTTTTAGAAAGGGTACCCATATGAATTTATTTAATTTTACAGAAAAAGAAAGATGGAGAGAAAAAAGGAACTAAATGAACAATTGCAGCATCATAAGTGAATCATACAAGCACGAAAAAGAGCAAGTTCTTTTCAATCAGAAGCCATTGCTTGAAGATAAACCAAAGTGTCTGAATTCTTAAGAGAGTTACATAATTTCATAGTGAAAATAAATTATCTCTCTCAGGGCCTAGATTTCAATTCTGGAACACTAGTAACTTCAGTATTTTTACAATGCAATGACTGGTACTATCACCAAAGTTGACAGCACAAAACAGAACTTCTAAAATCAAAATCCCTGAAGCAGATCCTGTTTGCCATTTAATTAGAAAGTAAAAGTCCTTTTCATATAGAGACAGAAGAAAAACCTCTGACTACTTTTCTGGCTTCCAGATTTAGCTTGTAGATGTTACCAAGTTTGTAATTAACTATCAAATTCAGTGTCTAAGTACATTGTTCTTTATTTGATGCTATTGTCCAACCCCTGAATTTAATAGACTGGAAAGAGGAATTTAATGAAAAGGTATGACTTATTTATGAAACATTTCTAAAACCCAAGTCAGTGTATTTTGATATACATTTATAAGCACAGAAAGCTGAGAATCATAGCGATGTTTTGAGTTTGCAAAAACACAGTCAAGACCTTCAATTCCAAGGCAAGGTTAAGCACTCTAATGTAGACTGAAGAGTTTATTACAGAAAACATTTGTTTATTATTAAAGAAACCCAGCCTTGCAACAATAAGTTCTTCAAATAGATTGAAATGGTAGATAAAAATAAATCATGGAGGAAACAACTGCTTTGTCTCTAAAGCAAATGTGTGTGTTCACAAGTGACTGAAAATAAGACAAAATTTTGTAAATGTTCATTAATGTAAAAGATGGGTTTGTAATTTATGTAATCTATATGAGCAAACCTTGACATTAAAGTATATTTTCTACTTACAGCTCTTCTGTACAATGCTGTAGTTTAGGAAAAGTAATAAAAGGAATTCTTCCAAGAGCAGGCATTTATTGAAAGCTACTCTAAGAAAATGTATTTTGTTTCAGAGATAAAATGGAATGATAGAGGCAAGATTGTATTATGAGCTAATAAATCCTTACCACAATAATGAAAATCCATTTTTGATTTTTAAAGAGAGCATTTATTCAGTGATTTGTGAGTTCACTTTATAGACCTATGAAACATAAATAATTACTAAGAATTTAAATTATGCTAAGGTGCTAGATAAAATGTCTTGGTTAAAGCTATGGCAAATTGCATGGTTTTAAAGAAACCAGAATTTAAGTCCTGGCATTGAAATTTGTATTGGATAATTAATTACTTTCTTAGAGTGTTATTCAGTGTTATAAATAGATTCACATGCTACATTAAAATCCTACGTATAAGTAACTAGCTATGCTTTCTGTGGGCCACTAAAATGGAAAAGAAACTGAAAGCTGAGGACTTTTACTATGAAGAGTATAGAGTATGGAACAAGTAGCAGTAAGCAATTTTTTTTTCTTTTGATATGAGTCTTGTTCTTATCCTGTTTATTTTCTCTAGACAGTATGATTTACTGTTTCTGTACTGCAATCAAAATTGATCTATCAAAATATAGCTCCTTAAACTCAAAAATAAAATCATTGTTAAAAAGATGCTTTGGCTAAAGACTAGAGTAGGAGGAATTTTTATATTTTTGGAATTTTCTATAAACACCTTAATGAAATACTAAAAAATATAAAATCTTCCCACCTTCACTTAGGAGCAGGTTTTTTTACGATGAAATGAACTTTGGTTGTCTAAAACTAAAATATACATGCTTATCTGTTAAACTCCTATTTTATTTTTTAAATACAATAGGAGGAAGTTGAGGATAATAGAGCAAACTGATTTTTTTTGAGTGATTCATGTCACTCTCAGCTACAGTGTTTGCAATAGTCCAGACTGAAAGTGAGCACCTAGATAATAACATCAGTCTACAGCTGGAAAATATGAATGCAAAGATGGTGAGGGTGTGTATGGGTAGTGACTGTAGATTGCTGCTTGGTGAAGAATGAGGAGGACCTAAGTAAGTTAGTTTTAGCCACCTCATCAATCTTGCTTATGGCATTCAGAGTGTACTGATGTTCTTGATAAGCCATCACCTTTTCAGCACAGCCACAAGAAAGATGTGCATATACATCAAAACTCTCAGCAATGTTTGGCCTTGAGTAACTTCTAATTGTCTTTTTTTCCCAGTACCCTAACATTCTTTCCCTTATTCCACACATTTTGTAATAATGCATCATATTACCTTATTTTTAGCTTTTCACAATAACCTTAGGTATGCAGTCCTTCTGTGTTTGTGGGAAATGAAATAAAACAAGGAATCTGCTAATTTTTGTTGCCACTGAAGTGGGTTGCTCAAGATGTCTCAAAGTTTTGTGTTAAAACAAGAGATAGTGTCAATCCTTGTAGCATCACACAAATAAAGGCTTTCAGAACTAGAAAGAACCACCTCTCAGAATTGTCTTGAAGCTGATTAGAAATTGACCTATCCACTTCAGGGTGACTGATTCATTTCTGCCAGTACTCCCAGGCAAGTCAGCAGCACATGCTGATCTTCAGTGTCAAACACTGCTGATAGGTTTAATGAAGTAAACATGAATATCTTCCTCTTAGCTGTGCCAGGGAGGAAATATTTCACAAGCAAAACTAATGCACTTTGAAAGCTGTTACCAAATCTGAAAGCCTGACTACCCAGATTTAGGTCAATGGCAGAAAAATCAAATTCTTTGGAAAGGTATGTTGGCTTGTTTTGGGTATTTTTAATTATTTTTTTATTGATATTTTTTGCCAAGAATAAAAAGCTATGTTATATAGTAGCTGGTCAGAACATTTAGACTAAAAGGAGTTTTTGGCCTAAGCAGTAACACTTAATTTTTCATGTTGGTTTAAAACATGTGATTTAAATTGATATTACATTCAAATTACATTAGTCTGCTCAGAATTTTGTCCAGCTGCACTTCGACTGTCTTCATGCATGAAGATTCTGCCTCATCTTTGGATAACCTTTTTCAATGACTGCTTTGTTTGTGAAAAGAAGATTTTCCTACTGTCTAGTCAGAATTTCTTTTATTGCAATTTGTGACAGCTCCCTTTTTTTTTTTCTTTTTTTTTTCCCCCTCCCCTTTGGGTTGTGGTGGGGATTTTTTCGGTGGTGTATCTCTGGGAAGATCCTGACATCTCTACTGTCCATGAAGCTGGGTAACTGAAGGCAGCGATGAGATTCCCATTCTTCCTTGTCTTAAAGCTGAACAAACTGTTCCTCTCAGCCTCTTCTCATGTGTCATGTATTCCATTCCTCATATTGGTGACCTTCCACCAGCCTTGTTCCAATATATCAATGTCTTGCTTGTACTGGGGAGTCAGAAATGTGACTTTATGCTCTATATACAGTCTCACAAGTATAAAATAAAAGATGCTGAGTTCCCTCGGCACTTTTGATGTAGCCCACAATGCAGTTGCCTCATCTCTGCCACAAGGGCATGCTTGTTTAACTTTTTCACTGGAATGCCCAAGATCTTTCCAACCTTTTAGCCAATCAGTGTCTGGCCTGAACTGTTGCACTGCTGAACTTTGTATTTGCCATTGCTGAACTTCATGAAATTCCTGTCAACCCATTTTGCCAGCCTGTCAAGGTGTTTCTGAACTCCCCCTCTCCAAATTTGATGTCCTTCACAAAATCTTGCAGAGTAATGAGATTTTAAATAACTCAGTATTGAGCCCTGAAGAATGCTTCATGTAACCCACCAACAGGTGGTGAGCTAACTGCTGTCCTTTGGGCCCCACAGCATACCATTTTCCACCAAGCTTGTGGTCAGTTCCTTATAGGACTCTCTTGATGTGAATGGGTTGTAGACTGATACATATTGATAATATTAGATTTATTAATGTCTCCATCTCATTAAGATCATTATACTTTTTAATTTTAAAAAGTCATTCTCCACCATTTCTTGAAGAAATCAATTGCATGTCTTAGTCTGATGAGTGAATTATTTTTATATCACTATTATTGGTCTATAATCACTGTACCTTATATCTGAAAATGTGCTAGTCTTTCTATATTTCTTATACAACATTTCAATTACATTATATAATTACATTTCCATTATATGAGCAGAAGCAGCAATGTAATTAGTGTTAGCAGAGCCACCCAACTCTTACTGTACATTTCTAGATTATGTAGATTTCTGGTAATGTAGTAGAAGTTTTAAGTTTAGCAAATTAACAGCACTGAAAAAAATATAACAATGAAGTGTTTGGAATGCTGAGTTTTGCACCATTTGAATACTAGCCATTTTCCACTGTGAAGTCCAGAATTTAAGTTGGAAGAAGTTTGTTAATGACTGTTTTTCTGTGGGGAGAAAAACAAACAGATGGCTAGCTGCTACTTAGCCATATTATTGTAATTATATTTGATGGTGATTGGAATAAATGTGTGCTGAATATATTGTTGTATTGGTAGATTAGAACAAAGATAGATTAACAAATTAACCAGCATAATTGGGATATTCACTTTCCAGACATCAGGTAAACCCAACTGTCCTGGCTTAACACAGTCTACTCTCACGAGCCCCAACTCTCTCCCCAGGCAGACAGGAGGAAAAGTAACACAAAAAAACCTCTGGGTTGAGATAAAGAGAGTTTAATGAGATTATAAGATTCACAGTGCCTTTAGTCCACATGCAGAAAAGCTCAGCAAAAAGCACAAGCAGCAGCAGAAGCCAGCAATCTATCCCTACTGCCCACCAACCTGCAGCCAGCCTAGCAGAAAAGGCCAACACCTGAAACCCAGAAACCAAAAGCAGCAACCAGAACACGATGCCTCTCATGCTACAATTTGAACTTCAAGCCCCATGATACTTTGCTCCAGGCAGCCATTTCATTTGGAATCTGCTGTGACAGCAGCATGGTATTTAATAACTGCAGTAGATTCAACTCAACTCATGACAGCATCTGATTTTATTAAACTCTATGAAAGTAAGTTAACTCTAGAAAGTGGCTCTGTATCCCACTCATTCTCAATAATGAAAGCCTTTCAAGCTTCATGTACTATTGTGTATCTTCTGTTGATTTTATTCTTATGGTAGTTGGTGGGTTGAATTTTGTTGTCTTTCTGAATGTGATTCCATTAGTATTTTAAAAACTCTCAGACAGAGAAATATAAGTAGACAACACACTGAAAAGGTCAGTAAGCAGTATTTATTCTATAACTAGCCTAAGAGAAGGCTTATTTACTCTCTTTACTTTTTTATTATTACAGTCTGACTTTTTTGTTATAGTCTTACTGTCTTTGCAACCCCTTATTTCCAGTAACTGTGCTCAAGTGATGGATTGGTGCCTCTGGTCAAAGTGGGTTCAGAGGACACAGAAACACAAAAGACAAGGGCTAATTTGAGCAATCTGCCCACCTAACCACAGTGTTGGTCCATGTCTGACTCAAGACAAATTTGGAGGAAAGTGACATCTGTAGTCAGTATGCAAATACAATCAGGAGCCAATTATCTTCATAAAGAGTGGACAACTCCGGGCCCACTGAGCTCTCCTGCATGGTAGCTGGCTGCACACCGGGATCTCCTTGTGAGTTAAGGATGCCTTCTCAGGTACTCCTTGAGGTTGAGAGAATCCTTATCATGTCAGATACTCGATAAGTGAATTGAGAATAAGCACACTGAAACTTTGAACTCTTAGCTAAGTGATATAAAGGAATGGTTGTGCGCATACATCATTTAGATATAAACTGTTGATCACATCTAGGATTAGGACTGGATTCAGCTGCGTCTGGACTCCTCTCAGAGAAAGAGTTTAAGAAGCAAGGAGGTCCTTTTTAAACAACATGAATCAATGGGAGGATCTGCCTGACAGTTGTGTCTGATCTTTAAGAACCCTTCCAACTCAAACCATTCTATGTACCTCTGCCATCAGTCTTGTTAAACCAATCACTTTTATTTTGTCACTTGAATTTTGTTAGCTCTCTTACAGCAATAAACATGTTAGTACTCCTGTCTTTTGAGTGAAGTCCTTTACTCTCTCTCTGACAGATAGTCTCACCTGATGAGATCTAAAGTGTATCAGTCTTCTTCCATATAGCACTTTGACACTGTATAATCATATTAGCTATCTTTCATTACTATTTTAGCAGTTACAGTAAGGTAGTTACAATGCATAAGTGACAAAACTACCTTCTCTCTTCCGTAGCTTAAGTTTGCAGTCAGCCTAAATTATCAGTACGTATTTGGCTTGCTTTTGGTCAAAACCACCAGAGTTACAACTGAGCAGGGGTATAATTCATGCAAAACATTGCAGTAAATACGAATTCAGCAAAGCATCCCTAGAACTACATGGCAGAAGTCAAGTGTTACTAATTCTCTGAGTTATTACCTCATAATAATTAGCATCCTGAAGATGTTCTTCTGTTATTAAATTCCTGCAGAGTGTGTGTTCTAGAAATACAGAAAAACATTTTTCACAGTGTGTGAGTCACACAGTACTTTGATAATCAGATCACGATGCATAAAGGAAATGTGATGTGGTTAAATCAGGCAGAATTTAGAGGAAAATCATAATTTAATTTTAAATATTATTTAGAAGAAAAAATTGAATCCTGAACTTCTATGTATGTCTTTACTGGACCATATCTGGAGTTACATGATTGTCAAATAGATATTTTAGTAGAGGGAAAGGCCAATGATGAATCATTTTCAGTTTTATCATCTCTCCACATATTCAATTTTTTATTTTAGAATGTATCATTAAACTCAAATTTCTAATGTAATTTGAAACTTAGCTCCAAATCAGTCAAATAATACTGATTAAAAATGACGTAGTTTGGAGTTTCTATTAGAAATAATTTCATTTAACCAGATGTGTAGGTAGTGACCCATCACACTGTATTGTAGGTCAGTTTATAAGAATTGGCTCTAAAAACCTGAAAATATTCAAGGGAAATGAAAAAAATTTAAGTGTTGTACATTGACTGAAGTATTTCAGTTGTCTTCAAAATCCATTGTACTTTACCAGCATACTTATCCAGGCAACTGAGAAGAATCCCATTTAGGGTTAAAATGGAAGTTAATTTTTCTAGCTTGTTCAACTTATAGCTTGTCTGTTAATAATCAGTACATACTGAATTATAATGCTGCCTTGTATGGTAACTCAGAAATAAATAGAGCCATCAACATAACTCAGCAAATGGTAATCACATATCTTTGTCTCACTGTTGTACATGAGGTAAAATGTAACTAAGAGCAAATAATCTTAGTATTCTATTACAAAATGTTAGGATGCCACAGCTTCTGCCGGTATTTTCTCCAAATCTAGCCAAGGAATTAGCTTTATTCTGCAAATCACTAAATAAAAATATCTCTTCTTCATTGGAATGTACATTTCAATTATACTTGATGTAGCCTGTGAATTAATAATATATGTATTACCATGACCTTATAGTAAAATTTGGCTGCTCAGTTACTATGCATTTACAGGATTTAAATGGCAGGTATATAGTTTTTTTCAAAGCTTGTGTTTGTAAGGCTTTTGCATAAGTATTTTACATAAAAAGAAAGTAAGAAGGTACATGGAACCAGGTAGTTTCTTGGGCCTCATTATTTTATTTTTAAATTTTCTTCCAAAAGGTTCTAGATAAAGAAAACCACCCCTCATCAACTTTGCAGTTATGTTTTTGTGCTTACACAAAGCTATCTATATCACAAAAAAAAAACTTTTATATTTTAATGTCTAAGATCACTTCTTATATTGAGTTACATATGTGTAGGCTCCTGAGGCCGTGTGCATTTTGATTTCTTTTGTAGAAGTCAGATGAGCTGTACACAAGCATAGGTGTCTGCTTGAACTGAGATCATAAAAGATCTTGGTATAAATCAAAATTTGCTTGGGATATTCAGGATTTGTCTGTAATCCTGACATATGTCTGATTTCAGCATGAGCAAGAGCATAAAACTTTATGGAGCTGTAGCATGAATTTCAGTATCAGGAGTTGGCTCAGGTTAGTACTGAGAAATCTGGATGAACACTTCTGTACCGGAAACTGCAGGCCTAATAAGAGTTCTACTACCTTGTCAGCTCAGTGAAAGCTGCTACTGAGTGTGCTTCTATGTGCTGTGGTAATCCTACTCACAGTGGAGCACCTTCACAACACAGTTCTGTCAGATTTTTTTATGTGTCATGTTTAATATGATGTATATTAATATATAAAATATTTTGCTGAACTGTAAATGCATGTAGTTACACAAATACTTGATACTGATACAGAGTTCATAATGGCTCCCTCCCCTTACAGCTTTCATAGCATAGCTTGGTAGCTAATAGGGGTGTTACTAGCAACCCTAATACTTAAATGGCTCAACCTTTTCCATTTTAATAGACCCTTACATTCTTTTCTTTGAGAACCTGTCACATTTACAGTGTTTGCAGCAGATATTTAATTTGGTGTAAATAAACCCTTTAGGCTATGATGTATTTCTTGTAACATGAAGGTCTCTTCAGCTTTTGCTGATATATAAACTTGAATGCTAAGATTTCCTTTTTTACTTGCAGAAGAACTGTGGGAAATGACCAGAATAATATTGCATTATAAATGGGAGAGAAACAGACCTTTCTGCAGAAGTGAATACTTGAGAGCTCTCTGAGTGGCTCTGTACGGGAAGGGGTGGGACAGTAGACAGGCTCTCTCCATTTCCGAACTTTATCCTGCCCTTGAGAAGACATGAGGCTTGGTTCCCACTCCCAGTGTTTCCCCATGTCTAGGGCTTTTTGTTCCTGCATGTAGTTTCCCTTCTCTTTGTCTCTGACGCAAGCACCATATTATCATGAAAGTGTCTTCATACTAAAAAAAAAAGATAAGTGGAGAAGAAAAGAGAGTGGATGGAGTTGTTTAATTTGCCAAAGGTGGAACTGTTTACTGCTTCCTTTAAAAGGGCACATAGAAGGCATTACATGGGAAAAAATATTATATTTGTTGTAAAGCACACCAAAACTAAGAAATGCCAGATCCTAGATTGCCTGTGAGACCTTAATTGCTGCCTTATTGTGTGTTTGTAGTATGCATCCCAAAGGCTGACTAAACAGGAAATCTAGGATACTGATGCTTCTTCTGGAGCCCAGGGATTAAAATACAGAGTTGGATGATTTCTTACCCAGTTTAAAGCCAAAGTACATTTAATTGTAAGATATACACATAAATAATTCACACAGGATGCTCTTTGGATATGGACTGGGTTTTTTAGCTGTCAAGAGGCAATGAAGTAATTATTACTGTCAACAGTTCTTCTGTTGCTTCTCTGTAATGGAGAACTATTTTAAAAGTGTTGGGTTTTTTTTTCTAAACTATATCACATCTTTTTAATTTGTGCCCTAATTTCTTAATTCTATATTATTTTTTGATTAAAAATTAAAATATTGCCACATAAATCGGTGTCTGAAAGGAATATAACTCCACTGAATATATATTTATACTTCTGTCCTTTTCAAATACTAGTTGATAATTCTATAGTAAGACTACCAATTAAGTATCTGTACTGATTCTCCCAGGAGTAGGAAAGCATGCACAGCTCTTTCTTGGAAGACATTATTGCTGTAATTTATAAGCATTACAAAAGTTAACGACCTATCCAACAACTGTGTACCCAAGGACTGAGAGTTTGAATTTTGAATCACTAGCTTGTTTATATTGCTACTTTAAGAGGAATAATTATTTTTAAAAGCTGAAATGTTTTTCTGCCATTCTGCTGTCTCTAAACCATTCAGAATAAATCTGCATGCATACATTGTTGAATTAAGATTTTTCACATGTATGAACACTTGATCTTCTCAGGGTGCTGAGCTGGAATAGCTTTTTTCCCTTTGATTTGGCATTCTTAGGTGGCCAGTCAGAATAAAAAGGATTATTCCATTCATTTTGAGTTCTGCTGCTTCTAGTATCTTGATGTAGTGAACATTATTAAGCTGTTCACTTAATTCTCTATGAGAAAGAATGGACTTTGGTTTGTAAATCTAATTTCAACCACTGTTCTATAGCATTTCTTCAAATAGTAGTCATCCAGCCAAATCTATTCTTGAAAGTTTCCTGAAGGCTAATTAAATATCCTATACTGAGATGCATCTTACATTGATGGGGGAAAAAAAATTGTAAATCAGGGCATAATTATGAAGTTCAGTAGAGCTAGAAAAGCAAGAAAAAGATTTTTTCCCCTACTGCAGTTCAGTGATTTACATAACTGGAATAACCCTGGTAGAGATACATGCAGACCTATAAAAGATTAATGCTGGTTCATATAGATTTTTGTATTTGGAAAGCTGCCATAAAACATACTGTTCACTAGAACATTTCCTATTAATTTGGTGTGGCATAACATGACTTATTCTGAAGTATAAAATTTCATTGTAATCATATGTTACTAGAATTTATTTTTCCTCCTCCAGTCATAGGAGAATCGTAACTGAGTGGCACTTTTCCAACAATGAAGTCCTCATCTTGAGTTTCATTTACCCTGAGAGTATGGCTGTATGACATTTCTCTTTTAAAAAACATGTGGTTTTGCATTGCCTCTTGAACCATGTACCAGACATTTGATTAGCTATTGCATCATGAGGAGGCTTTGCAAATCCCAACAATAAGTGTAGAATGCACTCCTAAATTGTAGAGTCTTAATCCTCAAGGAGAAATACGGAATCTGCAGCTTAGTCACTGAGCTTCCTATACAGCATCTTGAGGAGAAGTACTGTAAAGATAATGTCCACAAAACATTTGTTCTGATGAGGTGCCTCAGTAGGAAATGTGAAATATGTCATGCCATACTTACCAGATCAACTTAATCACCGTTTCTTGCTTAGCAGTTCAGGGAAGTCCCCTTGTTTTCTTGAAGTCAAAATATTGACCTTTTTTTGAGAAAATAAACAGTTACCAATATTCCTTGAATAAACAAAGTCAGGACTTGCTCCTGTGCCACTGTTGCAGTTACTAATCTCTGCATGATGAGTGTTTTGGCCAAGAAGTGGTGCATCCATCCATACATATATATCCTTAACCTTTCCTGTTGCTTTCTGATATTCATGTTGAACAGGAAAGTGGACAGAATGAGAGTTTTTCAGCAGAGCTGTTATTGCATGCTAAATTGACAGAAAAGGATCTTCTCTTTTCCCTGAAAGTGAATATAGATTTCTGGTTATTCAGAGCATGGAAACAGCCTAGCACAGCCAGATACAAGGCTAAAGATGAAAAGGAAGCGTTGCACCAAGGATAAGTCTGTTGCGACAATGCAGCTTTGAACATATTAAAGGACATTTTAGTTAGAAGAGAAGGTACCTTTATCTTTATCTTTGCACTATTCCCTATCTCTTTAGAACAGTATTGGTATCTAAATCTTTGGAAATAACTGACACCTGTTTAAGTAAAATATCTTTATAAATTACTGTGATTACTCTTGAAAAAAAGAACTGGTGAAAATATTGGACATAATTAAAGAATTATTCCAGACATTAATAGCTTAAGAACATTAATAGAAAAAGTAACTGGTAAAGTAAATTGCTGCTGTATAAATGTTTAATTCCTAATGTCTGCACACTTTACTCCTTTTTAATTTTAGAGACATCCTGGAGTGGATGCTAGCAAATTTATGTAGTATGTTACTTAAGCTAATTTCAAAGTTTCTTTCATCTAATCTCAAAGCAGTGTTAGCATCCATTTGCCATTTCGTGAAATGCAAACTTAATAATACCTTGTAAGGCGGCTAAATCCATGTAGTAGGTTTACTGTGGTGTGTTCAGGGCCAAAGAACACTATTTTATCATGCTCACTTTGTTAGATACTTATCAGTGAAAGAAAAAATGTCAAATTTTAATTTAAGTACAGTATCCATTTTTCTTGGTTTTAACTTGAAAATGTACTGGTAAATATTTTTCACAGCACAATTACTTGTGGACACTTACATTACCAGTTGTTGAAATAAAATATGATAATGTTTTCTAGTGATCATCAACTGAGATGTAATTTAGAATATATGTGCTTCCAGAGCTTTATTGTAGGAGTCATGCTGTATTAGAAGTCAGCAGACTTCTGTATTGCATTTCCCATCTTGTTTATTTTTATGAATTTTGAGTACAAATCAGAAACTACTTTTATGAAGTTAGTACAGAAGAAAAATGCAGATGTGATTCTAAAAGAACCCTTCTCTTTTGAAAAAAAAGTGATATGATTTACAGTGAACACTATGTCATCTGTGCTTTGTGGTCAGGTTCCTGTGTTCTGAATGTTGAATTCTAGTGTATTTAATTTTCATTCCTGTAAATAGAAATGTGTCAAATATAGGACTATGAAATGGTCATACAATCATAACTAAGAGCTTTTCCAGTGCACACATTAGAATTAGTGAAAAAATACAGTAAGTTCTCTAAAGTTGATTTTTAGATGCTTGTATCTGTTCTTACTAGAAATTTACAAAGAAAGCTTTTATGGAAAATTTCCATAACATCCCAAAACAACACTTCATTTCAAGTATTACCACAGCTACAGAAGCCAAACAAAGAAGTCTGCAAAACAGAATTGAAAGCAAGTTCTGTTATAGTAAGGTCTTAATTTTCTGAGTATATTTTTCCTTTTATCCGTGATGTGTTATAGCCTTCAAGGATATAATCAATCATATTACATATAACAATACCTACAGAACAGTCCTTCTACAATGAGACTAGACTTAAAAAACTTAAACAAACAAACAAAAAACCCCAACATTATGATTAGACTTGGAGCAATCAGGATAGCAAATACATCAGTGGATGTGTACAGTGAGGTACAGTAGCAGATCAACATTTTGTTGAACAAAGAGAGGAGTTCAGGGCATTCCAGTACTTTGTGGCAATCATTTAACCTCTGTGCTTTGAATGTCTTTATTTTCTTTAATTTTCACATCTAAAATGAAAAGTCTTAAATGTAGTGTTTATGCCAAGATACTGTCTTCATACACTTGTTGAAAAATGGGTGAAATCAAAGATGTCATTCTCTTTAAAAAAGTATGGTTTAATTTTATGTTACAGTTATCCGTAACACTAAAAGACAAGCTATTTCTCCTGAATTTTGATGTTTGTTCTAGAGAGAGTATAAAAATCAAATGTATCTTAATTGAAATTACCTATGGGGAAAAAAAAAAAAAGTTACAGAAAAAAATATCTCTGCTTTTAATCTATTATGAATGTCATAAACCCAGTGAATTTTATGACTCTAAGATGTTCCATAGAATCATAGACTAGTAGGTTTTGGAAGGGACCTCTGGAGGTCATCTAGTCAAACATCCCAGCTAACACAAGTATGCACAGGAACACATCCAGGAGGGGTTTGAAAGTCTCCAGAGAAGTAAACTGCAAACCCTCTCCAGGCAGCCTGTTCCAGTGCTCCATCAACCTCAAAATAAAGAAGTTTCTCCTTAGCTTCAAATGAAACCTCCTGTGTTCTAGTTTGTGCCTGTTACATCTTGTACTGACACTGGCCACCACCCCATCCTCGTGACCTTCACCCTTTCTTTAGATACTTGTATGCATTGATAAGATCTACTCTCAGTCTTCTCTCTTCCAGGCTAAAGAGCCCCAGGTCTCTCAGACTCTCCTCTTAAGAGAAGTGCTCTGGTCCCATAGTCATCCTTGTAGCCATCTGTTGGGACTCTGTCCAGAAATTCCCAGTCCCTCTTGAACTGGGGAGCGTAGAACTGAACATGATTCTCTAGGTGTGGCCTCACCAGGATAGCGTAGAGTAGGAGGGGAAACTTTCTCAACCTGCTGGATACACTCTCTTCTTTATGCACCCTAGAATGCTTTTGCCCTTGTCTACAAGGGCAGACTGCTGGCTTATGGTGAACTTTCTGTCCACCAGCACTTCCAGGTCTTACGCAACAACTGCTTTTCATGAGGTCAACCCCTAACTTATATTGATCCATGAGGTTATTCCTTCCAAGTACAGGACTTTACACCTGCCCTTGCTGACTTTCACAAGGTGCACCTGTGCCCAGCTGTCCAGCCTGTCCAGGTCTTGCTGAATTGCAGCACAGCCCTATAGTGTGCCAGCCATTCCTCTCAATTTTGTATCATCAGCAAATTTGCTGAGAGTGTACTCTGTTGCTTCATCCATGTCATTGATGAGTATGCTGAAGAAAACTGGACCCAGTACTGACTCCTGGGTGTGGTGGGGCAGGAAGGTTCCCCACGCACACACAAAAGAATCCACAGCCAACTCAGCCGGAGAAGCAGATGAAAGCTATATTCACAAGCAGAAATGGAATGCAATGAATATGTACAAAAATATACAATATATACAGAAATATACAGCAATGTATGTAATACAGTAATACAGGAGACCTTTTCCCAACCCCCTGCGGCCAGGGGGGTTCGGCCTGTCCCCCCCCTTCTCCCTCCCTCCCTCCCTCCATCCCTCCCCTTTTTCCCAAAAGGGTTAGAGAGAGAGAAAGGTAAGGTAGTTAAAAGGATAAAATTCTGTTAAGCTCAAAAGCAAATGCAAGAGTTAGTTTTCTTATCTGGTTAGCTCTGTTAATCCAAGGTCATTCCTGCGTAGCAAGCTGTTGCTTCAGAGAGAGAAACAGGCCAGCTCACAGGACAGAGAGAAGACCAGACTGACTGCCCAGACTGACAGACTAAGCTAAAAACTTACAGTTGGATTCTACCAATGAAATCAGTTTAGCATATGTTTGTTTTCATTCAAATATCAAAAACATTCAGCCAGAGTGCTCAGAAAGTGTCCATTTCTTAAAGGCACAGCCTAAACCGGTCACACTGGGGAAAACCATTAACCACAAGCCTCCAGCTAGACCCTGCACCATTCCACAACCCTCTGTGCTCTGTCATTCAGCCAGTTCTCAATCCACTTCACTCTCCCCTCCTCTAGCCTGCACTTCCTAAGTTTACCGATGAGGACCGGTGTCAAAAGCCTTGCTGAAGTGGAGGCAGACAACATCCACTGCTCTCAGCTATGCAGTTGGTCACACCATCATAGAAGGCCAAGCATGATTTCCCTTTTGTGAATCCATGCTGACTATTCCTGATAATCTTCTCTTCCACATACTTAGACATGACCTGCAGAATGAGCCGTTCCATAACTCTTCCAGGGATAGAGGTGAGGCTGACTAGTATGTTGTTTCCTGGATCCTCCTTCTTGCTCTTTTAGAAGATTGAAGTGGCGTTGGCTTTCCTTCAATCTTCAGACACCTCCCCTGTTCTCCATGACCTTTCAAAAACAATGGAGAGGGGCTTACAGTAACAGAAGCCGGCTTCTTCAGCACTTGCAGATGCATCCCATCAGGGCCCATGGATTTGTGGGTGTTAAGCTTGTCCAGGTGATCTATAACTCAATTTTCCTTGACTACTGGAAAGCCTTCCTTCATCCAGACTTTTTCTCTTACCTCCAGGGATTGAAGGCTGGCCTTAGAAGTAAAAAATAGCTATTGTGCTTCACAATGGTTTCCAGCTCCTCCTGTTTGTTGCCTATACTGTGTGTATTGGTTTCCTGAAGGATTAAGGAATACTCACATTTCTTAAGAATGATCTATCACCTTGAAATGCAGTCATGAAGGAGAGCTGCAAATGCAAGACCACTGTCAGGTCAACATGTCGTGGCGCTGACAGGTCTCTGATATAAAACCCAATTTACTGTTTAAGAAGCACATCCATTATCCTTCTGATTTTAAAATAGAACATACATCAGCAAAATTATAAAAGGAAGTGCTTAAGAGTTAGGAAAGTCAAGGACTATTTCATATCAGAAAGTCACAACCTTTTTTGCATAGTACTGATTAAAATTACAGTGAATGTTAATATTCATCTCTGTCTTTTTTTTTTTTTTCTTCCAGAAAGTTAAGAATTTGTATCACTTGAACTTTTGTCATTGTAATTCTACTTGTATTATATTGTTATTTGGGTTAGTCAGACGTTATATTAAATCACTCTGTAGGAGTTGAAGAAGTTTTTTGGAAGTGTGGATAATTTAGGCAAACTCATGGCATTTGGGGGGGGAAAGATCTGGGGTTTTTTTTGTTTGGTTGGTTGGTTTCTTTTTCATTAGGATCAAAACCAAACAGCAATCCGTGTTTTCTTATTAGGTTTACAATTAATCTCCATTTCTAATTAGGAATGTAGTAAAATTCTTAAGTTTCCTGTGTAAGAGGATGTGTAAACTCTTCTCTTTTTAATAGTTTCAGGTCTTGAAAATGGAAAGTTTAAGGCATTAATGAATGGACACTAAAAAGGAAATGCATATTGGTTTTTTTACTTGATGACCTTATGGATTTAAATGTTAAGTTGGATATCCTAAAATAGTAGGAACAAAACACTGTTAATATTAGTGAAACATCCACCAAGACTGATGAAGTAAAATTCTGTTTGTCTTGTATTGAAGCAGCTTTCACTCTTTATGCCTTTTTCCACTGTCATCTTATGTATAAATTTTAAAAATAACTGTTTTAACTTGTGCCTGTAGTTAGGGGCTTACTACATATCTTTTAATTCTGGGCATAAGATTTTCTAATTAAAATTTTTAACCTTAAATATTCTTTGCTTTTCTTTGCTTGTACAAGGTTAGCACTTCTTTAAACTAGTAGGCCTGTAAATTGCCTTGCCTGTATGGCATCTAAATCTTTGATAAATACCTACTACTACTATTAATGGCAGTATTGCAGATTCGTATCACATTATTACTAGGTGTCATAGTAAAGGACAGGATCTGCTGATGGTGCTGTACACCACAATACAAAATTAAGACCTCAAGGTTATTGTTTGCATCTATTCCTTTAGAAATTTTAGATGTTTATGTGTGTGATAGTGAAATAGTTACCTTCAAATATTTCTGAAACAGGACTGGAGAGTATAGAGGAACATTCTGGGAGAATATTCTCTAAAACAACATAAAAGCTATGGAAATATATGGATCAGTTAATAATTGGAAACATATTTCCATTTTGATTAAGTGTTTTAAATTTTTGAGAAAAGATAATGAATAAGAAAGGATAAAATAAGAAATATGCAGCAGTACTTCAAATAATTTTGAAAACTAGATTCTATTATCAGCCAAAATAAGATCATGCATGGAAACATTATCTAGTTCATCAGCTAGTATGATGAGACTCATGCATACAGTGAAATGTAAATTACATCAGTGAAAATGGCATTTAGTTAGTCTTTGTCCTTATAGCAAATTATTACTCTCATTCCGTTTGTCTGCATTTTGCTATGATGTTACAGTTTGAAGGGGGAACTTTGGCCTAGATCCTGACTGCAAAGGCTGAAAGTAAAAATATTACCATTGGATGTAAAAGAAAAATAATGATACGGTCTATATAATTCATTGGATTGCTAATGGACTATAGAGTAGAGGCATAAACAGTTCTTTCTCTCTTTTCTTCGTCTTTTGCTTCTGCTTGCAGCATTCTTCTCTCTCTCTCTTCTGTGTCCTTGCAGGGGTATCTTTGTTTTGACTACTGCGTGAGGTAATAGGAAGGAGGGAGGGAGGAGGGACTGAGGTGAACTGGTCCCCTGAATCCATCCAGGAGGTCTGGAGAGTTTCTGTGTTGTTTATAAATTGTAAATATATATATATAGTGTACATGTATTGTATATTTTGTACATACGCATTGCATTTCATATTTCTAGATTTTAGTTTGCTTGTAAATATAGCTTCATTTGCTTCCATCCCAAACTGAACTGGTCTAGCAATTTATTTTGGGGGTTTAGTTTCTCCAAATTAGTTGGAGGATAATTTCAACTCATCACATATATATAATCCAGTTTATAGATTAACATGTTGGATAATAATCTTTCTTTTCCAAGGTTAAAATAAGAGACAAATGGGGTGAAAATAGTATTAAAGTTATTGACAAATGATTTCTTTGTGCATCACTTTCAAGCAAACTGAATCTTTGTTTGACCAAAACTTCATCTATTTTGTCACTGAGCTGTAGTTAGTGATTGTTAAATTTTTAGTTCTCAACAGTTTTGGTAGTCCTGAACACAAGTTTTACCTACCAGCTACCTCTGTCGTTGGTCTAATTATGGATTTTCAAAATTCACTATGCAGTTACTCAATATGGTTTTGATGTCCACAAAATTTATAGTTTTACAAACGCACCTATTCTTTTTCATCTTACCTTCAATCTGCTGAAACTGGCAAAAATCACTGAAAAAATGTGCATAGAACTGTATTCTTTTATAATCCTATCGGCTATTCAGTCTCTGGAGAGAGCAGGAAGAAGGTGTACTTTCTTTCTGGATCTCAGTAAAAGATCTGACAACAAAAGACCTAATAAAATAGCCATTTTAATAAGACAGAATAAAAAGATTAATAGAGATAGCAGATAGCAGTAAATTTTATGTTCTTTCAGATGCTTGGAGCCCTCCTTTTGTTCAGTATTTTTCCCACAGAATGCTACACATATGATTTCTTTGGAGAGTTTCCTGTTCCCTCCCATACCATGGCACCTTTATTTTGTGTAGCAAACAAAGTCATATCTCTTCTCCTGTCATGCTGGAATGTTATCACTATCATGAGATTTACCAGCATGCAGCACAGACAGGCATAAGCCACTGCAGCCAGTTCTCTTACAGTGGCATAACTCATACTAACATAGAGGCTTCTCAGTCTGTAAGTACAAGGCCAAATACAGCAGACATGGCTTTGCTCAGGGTCCTTGAATAAAATGTCTTCTACAAGGCTCTTTATGCATTCATCTGGATATATGTAGATGCATACCGAACAATGAGGTATCCGTAGAACTTAGAACACACATTGAGTTAGAAAAAATAGCAACTCTGCATTCCTACAGAGTGATGCTGCTCATGTTACAGAAGACTTAAATTTTTAGCAATAGTTTGTCAACATTTACCAGCACTTGATGAAATAACGTTTATTTGAATCCATATGATTTGGTGCCAGATTATTTTGTATCTACTGTGTGACTCTACTCTTGTCTGTACATAGCCTGTATCTGGGACTAAACTATAGCAGTTGAAGGGAGATTGGGAAAAGGAGAGGAGATCCACAGGTTGAAATGAAAATGGACGTGAAACAAACTTCCCCCTTCATACTGAAAGTGATGCCCATGGTATGGGATACACCTCCATGGTATAGGAGCCAACTCCAGTCAGCTGGCCTGGCTGATTCAGAACTGCTAATGGCCTGCAGTCCATAACCGTCCTTTGATTATGTCCCAGCAAAAGCAGGACAACTCTGAATGCGGGGAATTTACCAGGAATCAGCCCTACATATTTGCAATTCTATCTGCTCTTTGTAAATTGTTCAATTATTGCAAGATTTATATTGTCCTTTATGAGGAATTAACTTAATCATATATTTGAGAAGATATGTTAAGTTTAGAAATCCATAAAATCTTGCTTGCTTTCTCAAAGTCATCGTAAGTCATCATATGGTCTCTGTATTTATTTTGTGTAAGTACAGAGCTGGATTTATTCAGGGACAGTGAAATGTTTTTGTCTTTAAATTTCACAGCTGTCTTTTTTCCTTCAAGTCCAAGAGTTTTTTTCTTTTATCCCTGAAATAATACATGAAAATCAGCTAGGTCTCAGCAGAAGTGTCTGAATCTTCTTTCCTGCTACTGGAAATTACAAAAGTAGCATTGTTACATAGAAAGACAACATTTTTTTTTTTTCCCTAATTATAACATAAAATTATCAATAATCATCTTTGGAAAAAGTCCATAATTCATAGTCATATATTCTTAACGCATTTCCATTCATTTTTCTAATTATTTGTTTTCATGTCTTTTTCTTTTCTACATTTGATAGTACCTGAGTTGTTTGGATTTATGCATTGTTTTTTGTGAATAAGAAAATTAATACAGTTACTAGCCTCTGATTTATTTAAAGCCTAATCTTGTAAGGAATCATCAAATTTAGCCAAAACATGTTTAAATTAATCTGTTACTAGTCTTGTATACGAGGAATCAATGCTGCTCCCGAAAGCATCCACCAAAACTTTTGAAGAATGTTTTATAAACCTTATAATTTTATAACTAGCTAAGTTTTAGTTACCAAATTGTCAAGACTCATTCTTAATTTTGGAATCCGGATTCTACATCTACATTTCAACTTGTATTTAACTTCACTGTAGTTAATGTAAGACTATATAATTTGTTCCTCTTTGTCAGAGATCTGTAGTGTTACAGATTTCAGCCTGTTACTTCATAAAGATATAGGTATTTTCTGACTTTAAAGCTTGTTATGTCCTATATCCTAGCATGGGCAAACTGCTTTTGTTTAATTATATTCTGCTTTTTAATGATACTTTTTCTTGTAGTGACATCCTTACAAGTTTGTGTTCTTGTTTCCTTGTAAGCAGATTCTTCCTTAAAATGGAATCTGCTAATTGTCAGAAATACCCAAACTGCTATTCAAACAAATAGAATCCTTATGAGAAGGGTTTTTCCTTCCATTAATTGATTTATATATACCTTGACAATCTCTGTTCTGGTTTGGTGATGGAAGGTGATAATTTTTTTTTCTTTAAGGTGTTGGGTTTTAGTTTTGGGTTGTTTTTTTTTCCCATTTTGACATTACTTGAGAGATTTTTGAGATAATTAGAATTTTTACATAATAGAGTGTTATATTACGTATTGCTAAACACTAGTGGAGAGTAAGTTCAGTATTCCATGGAAGCTATCTTCTAGAAATTTCATCACTTTGTCAAGCTCAGTTCCTGTACTCTTGTCTTGACCATGTTACAAAAAAAAGGTCTTTTAAGTTTAATCTTCAGAAAACAGTGAAGAATTTACTCTAGTGCATATAACATGCTAAAAATAAACTTTCCTGTTTTGAATGATCTTTGTGTTCCTATGGAAATACTGAACATTAATTTCTATATATGAAAGCTGAACATAAATATTTGGAGACGTACTGTATATATGTTCACATGTTGCCCAAAGGAGTAATTATTGGAATTACTAGGCTTTCAAAAAACAGATCCTTACTATGAATATAGATAATTTTTTTTGTTTATTTTTTGAGATACTAGGGCTTGGTATTTCTAGAGAAGACACATCAAAGGAATATAAATATGACCTCTGATACCTGATTTGTGCCAATATCAGTTGTGATTAGTCTGATAATCTCTTATATCCTCTTTAATCCCCTCTAAGTCCCTTTATTATTGCAAACTCCAGCATCTAACATCAATGTTTTTCTTATGCCAGTTACAATCTGAATTAATTTAGGAAATTAGTTTTTCTGACTGCATGCTCTGCTTATGCATCTTTACAGTTTATTTTTGTGGCAACACTGTATAATCTTTTGGTAACATTTTTTAAAGTTGTGTATGATTAGTTTTTTCCTTCTGTTATTACTAGATGGAAATATGTATATTTTTACATATTTTATAATTAATATTACCTGGCAATGGTATCTTCAAACACCACTGTAACTTATTTACAAAATGTATTCACAGGTTCAGTTATTCAGTTGTAGTTTTTACACTGCAGATATAAAGACAGTTAAATGATTTAAGCACAGATCTAACATTTCCAAAACAGCAATTAAAATTGGAAATACAGGTGCTGTGATCCACGATTTTCCCACAAATGTGATTCCGTGTCAGATTGGCTGAGTACTCATGACTTGCTCCTTTGTCTGATATCTTCCCAGATGCTGTGACTATAACTCAAGCAGTCCTTGGCTTGGAGAGGGCTAGGGGCCTTTCTCTTCTGTGCTCCGTCACTGGGCTGCAGCCTCTTCTGGGATTCAGTTCCCTTGGAGCTCTTCCCCTTTCTGTCTTGGTCCAGGTTCAAGGCCTGGGTGAAGTTCTTGGTCTGCTAGAGCAGGTTCTTCAGCTGCTACTCTGGCAGCATTTGGCTCTTGTTGCTGTCTGGGTGAGAATCATAGAATCATAGAATCATAGAATCAGTCAGGGTTGGAAGGGACCACAAGGATCATCTAGTTCCAACCCCCCTGCCATGGGCAGGGACACCCTACACTAGATCACGCTGGCCAGAGCCTCGTCCAGCCTGGTCTTAAACACCTCCAGGGACTGGGCCTCAACCACCTCCCTGGACAACCCATTCCAGGGCTTCACCACTCTCATGGTAAAGAACTTCTTCCTCACATCCAGCCTGAATCTCCCCATTTCCAGCTTCATTCCATTCCCCCTAGTCCTATCACTACCTGAGATCCTGAGAAGTCCCTCCCCAGCCTTCCTGTAGGCCCCCTTCAGATACTGGAAAGCCACAATGAGGTCACCTCGGAGCCTTCTCTTCTCCAGACTGAACAGCCCCAACTCCTTCAGTCTGTCCTCATAGGAGAGGTGCTCCAGCCCTCTGATCATCCTCGTGGCCCTTCTCTGGACACGCTCCAGCACGTCCACATCTCTCCTGTAATATGGGCTCCAGAACTGGACGCAGTACTCCAGGTGGGGTCTCACCAGAGCTGAGTAGAGGGGGAGAAGCACCTCCCTTGACCTGCTGGTCACACTTCTCCTGATGCAGCCCAGGATCTGATTGGCTTTCCGGGCTGCAAGCGCACATTGAGAGCTCATGTCGAGCTTCTCGTCCACCAGCACCCCCAAGTCTCTCTCCTCAGGGCTGCTCTCCAGCCAGTCACTGCCCAGCCTGTATTTGTGCCTGGGATTGCCTCGACCCAGATGCAGGACCCTGCACTTGGTCTTGTTGAAGCTCATGAGGTTGGCTTGTGCCCACCTCTCCAGCCTGTCCAGGTCCCTCTGGATGGCATCCCTTCCCTCCAGCGTGTCCACTGCACCACACAGCTTGGTGTCATCAGCAAACTTGCTGAGGGTGCACTCGATGCCACCGTCCATGTCACCCACAAAGATGTTGAACAAGACAGGTCCCAGGACTGATCCCTGAGGGACTCCGCTTGTCACTGGCCTCCACTGGGACATGGACCCGTTGACAGCCACTCTTTGGGTGCGGCCATCAAGCCAATTCTTTATCCATCTAGTGGTCCATCCATCAAACCCATGTGTCGCCAGCTTGGAGACCAGGAGGTGGTGTGGGACAGTGTCGAAGGCTTTGCTCAAGTCCAGGTAAACAACATCAGTTGCTCGCCCCTCATCTATTAATGCTGTCACCTGATCATAGAAGGCCACCAGGTTTGTCAGGCAGGATTTGCCCTTGGCAAAGCCATGCTGACTATTCCCAATCACCTCTTCACTATTCTTCTGAGTCATTAGTGCCCCCAGGAGGATCTGCTCCATGATCTTTCCGGGCACAGAGGTGAGACTGACTGGCCTGTAGTTCCCCGGTTCCTCCTTCTTGCCCTTTTTGAAAATGGGAGTAATGTTTCCCCTTTTCCAGTCTGTGGGGACTTCCCCAGTCTGCCATGACTTCTGGAATATAATAGAGAGGGGCTTGGCAACCTCATCTGCCAGTTCTCTCAGCACCCGTGGGTGTATCCCGTCGGGTCCCATGGACTTGAACACTTTCAGGTTCTTCAGGTGATCACGAACCTGAGCTTCACTTATGATGGGCAGTTCTTCCTCCCCGTCCCTGGCATCGTCTGCCATGACACCAGGAGTGTGGCTGGAGGCCCTTGCAGTGAAGACTGAGGTAAAGAAGTGATTGAGTACCTCAGCCTTTTCCACATCACTTGTGACCAGTTCACCACTTTCCTTTCTGAGGGGGCCCACACCTTCCCTAGTCTTCTTCTTGCCATTAATATACCTATAGAAATTCTTAGTGTTCCCTTTAACCCCCTGGCTAGATTCAGTTCAAACTCTGCTTTGGCTTTCCTAACCAGGCCTCTTGCTGCTCGGGCAGCTTCTTTATATACCCCCTGTTCTATCTGTCCTTCCTTCCACTTCCTGTAGAGTTTCTTTTTACGTGATAGTGTGTCCAGCAGCTCCTTGTTCATCCAGGCAGGCCTCCTAGCATTCCTTCCTGCTTTTCTCCTTATAGGTATACATAGCTCCTGGACACAGAGGAGGTGGTCCTTGAATACTGACCAGCTGTCCTGGGTCCCTCTTCCCTCCAGGGCTTCATCCCACGACACTTTGGCCAGCAGATCCCTGCAGCGATCGAAGTCTGCACGCCTAAAGTCTAGGGATATATATATATATATATATATATATATATATATATATATATATATATAAAATAAGGCAAGTTGCCTGACTTCTTGGCTGGTTTAAATACTGTCCCAAGACAATTCATGCCCTTTGGTAACACAGAACCCTGATAACTGAACCTGTGGGATGGGCTTATCCAAACATGGCCAGGGGCACACACAATTCACAGCTGTGTTACAAAGTTAATTACATGTGGTTCATATTTTTCTGGACTCCAGGAAATGTCCAGGTTTGCGCATTCACAGGTGCTTACAAGGTTAATCACACATGCTATACATTTGCCTTGGCCATCTGGACCCCAGGAACTGTCCAGTTTAGCACATTTGCATTGTCTGGGCTAGGGGTTTGACCCTTCAGGACAAAGTACTGTTGATTGATAAATATAAAGCAATTGGCAACTGATTACATGAATGTGAGATTAGGGTGCCTCAACTGGTGAGGAAAACTTTCATTTAGTAGCACCCATTTTAGTTGATCCTGAATAGATTTTTTTTCTTTTTAAGTAAAATCACTATTTGTTTTGGACATATGTTTCAGCTGCGCAGACATACATTTTTCCCATAAAAACGCTGTGTATTCTGAAGAAAAATAAATGTATGATCTGCCTGTAGCTTTTACCTGATAGCAAAAGAAATTATTTATACGAGATTAATAATTTATGTATAGCTCATCTGAGTTTTCTTATCTTGTCAGTCTTAAAAGAGCTATGAATTTTAGAGAGGCTGGTGATGATCTTGTATCTTTATTACCTGTTTGAGTAAATACAAAGTATTGACGCTTGTCATAGCAAATGCTTTGTATTTTCGTATGTCAGCAAATTTCCTAGATTAATACATTCTGTTTGATTGTTACAATGCTTCTGCACTACTTACGTGGTTCTAAGACACTAATCTATCAATAGAATAGAATAGAATAGAATAGAATAGAATAGAATAGAATAGAATAGAATAGAATAGAATAGAATAGAACCAAGGTTGGAAGAGACCTTGAAGATCATCGAGTCCAACCTGTAACCACAACCTCACAACTAGACCATGGCACCAAGTGCCACATCCAGTCCCCTCCTGAACGCCTCCAGGGACGGAGACTCAACCACCTCCCGGGCAGCCCATTCCAATGACGAATCACTCTCTCGGTGAAGAACTTTCTCCTCACCTCCAGCCTAAACCTCCCTGGTGCAGCTTGAGACTGTGTCCCCTTGTTCTGGTGCTGGTTGCTAGGGAGAAGAGGCCAACCCTTCCTGGCTACAACCACCCTTCAGGTAGTTGTAGAGAGCAATGAGGTCGCCCCTGAGCCTCCTCTTCTCCAGGCTAAACAGCCCCAGCTCCCTCAGCCTCTCCTCATAGGGCTTGTGCTCAAGGCCTCTCACCAGCCTTGTTGCCCTTCTCTGGACACGTTCAAGTGTCTCAATATTCTTCTTAAACTGAGGAGCCCAGAACTGGACACAGTACTCAAGGTGCGGCCTAACCAAAGCAGAGTACAGGGGCACAATGACCTCCCTGCTCCTGCTGGCCACACCATTCCTAATGCAGGCCAGGATGCGGTTGGCCCTCTTGGCCACCTGGGCACACTGCTGGCTCGTGTTCAGCTTCCCATCAACCAGTACCCCCAGGTCCCTCTCTGCCTGGCCACTCTCCAGCCACTCTGACCCCAGCCTGTAGCGCTGCCTGGGGTTGTTGTGGCCAATGTGCAGAACCCGGCACTTGGATGTGTTCAATCTCATGCCATTGGACTCTGCCCATCTGTCCAGCCTGTCGAGGTCCCTCTGCAAAGCCTCTCTGCCCTCCAGCAGATCAACTCCTGCCCCCAGCTTGGTGTCATCTGCAAATTTACTGATGATGGACTCAATGCCCTCATCCAGATCATCAATAAAGATGTTGAAGAGCATGGGGCCCAGCACTGATCCCTGGGGCACACCACTAGTGACAGGCCGCCAGCTGGATGTGGCACCATTCACCACCACTCTCTGGGCTCGGCCCTCCAGCCAGTTCCTAACCCAACGCAGTGTGCTCCTGTCCAAGCCATGGGCTGCCAGCTTGGCCAGGAGTTTGCTGTGGGGGACGGTGTCAAAGGCCTTGCTGAGGTCCAGGTAGACCACATCCACAGGCCTCCCCACATCCACCAGGCGGGTCACCTGATCATAGAAGGAGATCAGGTTGGTCAGGCAGGACCTGCCCCTCCTAAATCCATGCTGGCTAGGCCTGAGCCCCTGGCCATCCTGTAAGTGCTGTGTGATCGCACTCGAGATGAGCCGTTCCATAATCTTGCCTGGCACTGAGGTCAGGCTGACAGGCCTATAATTCCCTGGCTCTTCCAACTGGCCCTTCTTATGGATGGGCACCACGTTGGCCAGCTTCCAGTCTTCTGGGACCTCTCCAGTGAGCCAGGACTGCTGAAAAATGATGAAGAGCGGCCTGGACAGCTCATCCGCCAGCTCCCTCAGCACCCTAGGATGGATCCCATCCGGTCCCATGGACTTGTGGGTTCCAAGTGGCTGAGAAGATCTCTAACTCTCCCATCCTGGAACAGGGGAAAACTATGCTGCTCCCTGGCTCCTTCTGCCAGCTCTGCAGGCCAGCTGTCTGGAAGCCGTTCTGTCCTGCTAGTAAAAATTGAGGTAAAGAAGGTGTTAAGCACCTCTGCCTTTTCCTCATCCTTTGTTACAATATTCCCCTCCATGCCCACCAAGGAGTGGAGCTTCTCCTTGCCCTTCCTCTTGCTATTAATATATTTATAGAAGGACTTTTTGTTGTCCTTCACAAGACATCAAGACTTTGAAATAAACTAGTAAAGGCATTATAAATATATTTTGTGGGTTTAGTCACATGACTTTCATTGGTGCTATGATTAGCTACAGTACCATTTTCATTCTGACTTTCATCGGTGTTACAAGTTGCTCGCAGTTCACAGCTGAACTGTCAAATGACTGTATTACTGAAAATGAATTCCTTCTTAAAATGTTAGTAGTTCTGCTAACCAAATTATAGTTACTGCTCACCTGTCTTCCACATTGTTACTTCACAGTTACCCAACTATCTGCCTTAGATCATGCAACAGATATGTATCAAACTAAATTGTCAGCAATTGTTCTCAATTTCTATTTACCTTTGAAACTGGAGTTTCTATTAAAGACCTGAAGGGAAGATTCTGTTTTGATTTTGCCATATTGTATTTAAATTTGCCAGATTATACCAATTCATATAATAAAAGATGTTCACTCTGTATGTAGTCTTCACTGCTAGATTCCCTCTACACCTCCAGTCCTTGTATACATTGTTTATATGTGAGAAGGAAAACTCAGCTGGTAAATATTTAATAATTGTAATAGGTTAGTAACAAAGTGATGTGCTGCAATTCTAAGTATGAGCCTTAGTTTGATTTTTTTTTTTTTTAAATCTGCATCATAATGAGTCATTAGATTTTTGGCAATTCTCAAGAATGAAGGGATGGGAAGGTTTTATGTTGCTGAGTAGTTTATCTTTGGCAACAATATTTTTTTTGTGGTTGATTAAGTGAAGAATTCTTGTGCTCAACTGGTGGTAAGCTGGGTGAGTTCAAGAAGAAAAGATGGACGAAACCTAATGTTTTACTACTAGCTTCTGGTTGTCACTCTGTTGTGGTTTCAGCTGTGCTTTTCACTCTTCACTGGGCTTATCTTTTCTTTATGAGTAAGAGAAACTAGATGAAATCTTTTTCTAAGATTAAAGAGGTTGCAGCATCAAGTTGATGTAACTAGTGCTTTCTCTTGAGGATTCTGAGCTGCTAGGTGTGAAGTTGGGCCAACTGGCCCAGTAGCTGGCAGCAAGAAACTTCACCCTCAGTTTTTATGGGACCTTGTGGAGGTGTTATGATGGGTACTATGAAATAATTGCATCACTATGAAAATGGAGGCTTCAATGGTATCACTATGGAATTTGCTCACAAATTCATCATCAGCTTGCATCTAGAGCTATGATCACTTGTATCATGACCAAGATAGCATGAACCTCAGAAAGTGAAAAGAACAGCTGTTGAATAGACCTGGCTGATAGAACAGCCTGATGAAGATAGTAGAGCTACTCATGTTAAAACCTATCCAGCTATTCTGATCATAGTAAATTCTGTGCAGTTTCTACTTAAATTTATATTTTATTAGAAACAGGTTCTACAGGAATGGAAGTCTGTGAAAGTGAGAAGTGGGAGTTGCCCTTCATATGAGAGAGCAGGTGGATTGCATGAAGCTCTGTCATGTGACAAATGACGAATCAGCAAAGTTTATGTGTTAGGATTAAAGAGAGGATAAACAGAGTAACATTGTTGTGGGTATCTACTACATACAAGCTAACCAGGTAGGATATGATGAGGCCTTCTTCAGACAACTGGAAGAATGCCTCACTTTGCAGGCCCTGATACTCATGGGTGACCTGGTTGATGTCCTTGAGACCTGAAGAAAGCAAGTGTCACTCCTATCTTAAAGAAGGGCAAGAAAAAGGATCCAGAGAACTGCAGACCATTCATTGATCCATACGAAGGGTATTCAGCAACTCCTCCTGGAAACTATTTCCAAATCTATGGAAGACAAGATGATGATTTGGAGCAGTCAGCATGAATGTACAAAGTGGAACTCATGCTTAACCAACTTGAAGTTGGAAGGAAAATGAAACTGCTTTGGCTGTTTAGATACAGAATATTTGTTTTTAAAGATTTTGTTGTTTTTAAGCTCAGGTTACGTCTTTGTGTTTAATAAATAATAAAAGGAGTAAAATACACAGTCCCTTTTAAGCAGTTTCTTAATCTATTTCAGGGGCTTCTAATTTCATTTTTTTTTTTTAAACTGGTATTAAAGAACCATTTGGTTCTTCAGATTTAAAATGCTGAGGGTGGACAAACATATACAGGACTATAGGACATTTGAGGTCTGGCCATAGAATGTGCTGTTTACTCATGATGAGACAAATGAGGATAGGTGGTGGGAATAATGATGAATACACCATTCCTTTCCATTCTTGTTCGCTGTTACTAGTGTTCTATTCCATCTCTTCAGATGCAGTTAAGGAATTTGCTAAAGATAACCATAAAGATAGCCTTTGGGATGGGATTTTGTGCATTTTTTTTAACTGTGGGAGAGTGATGAGGGTCCTCTAGTAGCTTTCTAGCTCAAGCCTCTAGCCATAAGAAGTTTCCAGGAGCATTCTATAGTGAGCTGAAACATGATTTTATGAAAGATGATAGTTATCACAACATCATTTGACTTTCTGGATTTTTGTAACCTTGGTGAAGTTAAGGTTATAAGGTTCTAAAATGGGAAATTAGTGTCAAACTCTTGTTTCACCAAAACCATGGATGGAATCTGTCACAAGCAGAATTAGAATACAGTGATTTTACCTTATCATTCAAATGTTTAATTATTTAAACAATGTTATGTCACGACCCAGGCAAATTTCTTGCTGGTTCACAGGTCACTCCAGCCTGTCAAACTCTCTTTCTTCAGATAAGCAATTCAATTTGATTGTCTTTGGGCTAATAAACCAGTGATTCAGAAGCTGACTGACCCAATAGGACCCTGTTCTAAATTAATGTTTATGTAATTTAAATAATTTCAAAGAATTTTTAATGTAGTTTTAAGCTTTCCAATGGAACACGGTAGACTTTCACAAGATGTCAGCATTAGAGAACATCCTTACCAAAAGATATATTGAGACTTATTTACCAGCTCTGAGGTGCAGGATAACTACCACGGCAAAAGACTCAATCTCTTCTCAGATTTAGTTCTATGACAGCACTTTCAGCAACTGTGGTGTCATTCCAACTCTGAACCATTTCAGTACATTCTTCAGCAAAATAAAGTTCGGACAAATTACTGTGAATAGTCCTGGCAGATCAGAGTATTGAAATGGCTCAAAGCAATATTAAGTAAACATCACAGTGCAAGAGAAGAGATGTTATAGAAGCAAGTGGAAGAGAGGGAAGGACTTTGGCAATTTAGAATAAAAAGATGCAAGATCACTATACTATGGCCTTGTTTTTATTCTGTTCCCTGATTATCCTCTATCAGGGTCACAACACTAAGTTAGGGTGTTGGGTATATTCCAGCATGGACCATCATTTGATGGAAATACAAAATAGGCTGAGAATCTCTCTCAATATTTTACTGGTGTATCAATTGTTCTTTACTTTGAAATATGCATAGATCTGCTATAATAATGTATAGGAGCATTATAAAGGACAAAAAAAAATTACATAAATCAGAAAACTATGTAATTGAATTACATGTACTACCAAAAGAAATAAAAGCCACACATTTAATTTTCTTTCCTTGTCAACAACATTCTTATAACTTGCAGCATGCAGATTTGGCATCCAAAAAGTGCATATACACAGCCATAAAGAATGTTGTGGTTATTTCTGTATAAGGCGGTAGTGCTGACTGATGCGAGGAATAGAGCTGATGCTGAGGACATAATGTTTCTTCGTTCAAACTAACTGTTGCCTGAAAGGACTCTTCTAGTTCATTCACTTAGAAACTGCTTCATCATAATGTGAATCATAACTGGGTGTCACTTCAGAAGCACACTTGTGATCCCAGGTGAAAAATGAATGCAAATGTACTCTCAGTGATTTTATATTTTTCTAAACATTAGACTGCAGATGGAAGAATTTCTGTGATTGGGAAAAATTTAGAAGCCTCCCAGGTTTAATGGAATTGATGCACCAGAAGGCCTTCTGAAACTAATAAAGTAGAAAAAAAAAAATATTATTCATCTGTGGACTGGAAGAAGGAGAGCAATGTATTAGCAGTTGTTACTCTCCTCCCTTTGCATTAAAGGAAATTGCTTGGCAAGTATCAGGAGAGAAATCTAAATTATATTAAGTAATTGTGCTGTGTTCCAGCAGAGAATAAGAGATGGAGGACCTTCTGAGAACAAAGTGATATAGAGCAGTTTGTAACATAGACACATCTGGCTTATCAAAACAACTTATCTTTTCCCAAATCATAAATGTTTCTGAGGTGATGAAATAGAGTTATTCTGCATGCAATTTATGACTTACTTTCAGTAGTGTCTCAAGGCGATAATGAGATACAATATCTTTGTAAAAAATCATCTCTGATTTTCTTTAAAGTTTTGGTGCTTTAGAAACATTTATAACATTTGCTAACCTTCTACCAGTAGTTTGGGGGTCTTAAAATTGATTTCTCTTATTTTGACTTTTGAAGCTGTAATATGAGCTTTGATCAGTTGTCCAGATTTGTGCAGGAGGGCCAGAAGTAGCTTTTATGCAGTAGATCTAACACCATTTAAATGTATATCAAGAGTGGCACATATGAAGAAAGAGCTTCCTGTTTCTTTTTTGATTGAAAAAGCTTTTGTCTGATACATGCTGATGGATCATGCTCTTTTGATATTGAATACTTGTGATACTGATAATAAATAAAAGGAATTAATGTGTAACTTGAGTACCTATTGGGACATCTTACTGTGACTCTTCTGTCATTTGAAGTTTCTCATTCACTTTTCATTATATCTGCATAGCAAAATCAAAACATGATTGTAGACTGTACTAAGCACTTATGTTACTTTAATCAAATTAGTATCAGTAAATGAACACAAAGCAGTAGAGGCTTTTTCACTTATTGCCAGTCAGAGTATACACTGTACAGGATGCCTGGTGCAGTTACAAAGATTTGTATTTCCAAATTTTTATTACTAATATTACTTACTTTAATTATCAAATCTGTGGATCTTTCACCAAATCCAGTTATCATGCTACTGTTCTGTTATGTCAGTAGGTAACTGCCGACATCTTGATGTTTTCTTATACATGATTGCTAGGCTTGTCTTGATGGGTTTATCTTTGTTACAGGTATAGAAACACATAAGGCACCCGTGTGCATGCTAACCCCAGAAGCACAAACCAGAGGACATAGCTTTTGTACCTAGGCTTGCTTTCAGACCACAGATTATATCTGGACAGTGTTGTGCCAAAGTCTTGTTGGTCAAGAGCTCTCTATCATGCTGTATCGGTGAGAACTGTGATGTTGATGCTCTAGTAAATCTTTGTATGTCAACATGCCACTGCATAGTTCTCAGCACATTATTTGGCCTTTATTCCTGCTGGTGTGAGTATTTCTTCATTGTATGGTGTAATTTATTTGACTTATTTGACATACTTTGCATCTTACTTGAGGTTTTCATTAGGAATTGGCAGCAGCTTCTAGCTCCAGTACACAAGAAAATGAATTATGATCTTTCTGATGGAGAAGTGGGTTGACAGCTGGACCATGCTGCATTAGCCAAGTAATGTAATAGTTTAACACCAGTGAAGATGAGGATGTAGCAGTGGTTACAGAAACATTTCCTTCCATTACCTTTACATCTACATGTGACAGTAGTACACATTAGTGGACTCCATTATGTGGATAGTGACATTGCATACAAATACATTATTCAGTCTGTACACAAAGAAATAGGATTTATAGTTCTATTTCTGAAAATGTCACTTTTTAAATGATAGCATGGTATTCTATTTTCAAGAAGGACTGCACTTCTTAGACAAGCAGTTCTGTGGTCATATAAGTTTTGATCCCTATAGCTTCATAAATAAATTTATTTTTTGTGATGAGAAAGCATAAAAGGGATATGGTTAAATTCCAGTCTTCCTGTTGAGTTGTCATCTAAATGCATAAACCTGGGTCAATCAAATAAAGACGTGTCCTCAACCATATCAATTTGATTACAAAGTTGTTGGTGTTTTCTCTACATATATATAAAAATTTGTACAATGATAGCACAATCTCAGTCCATTCTACATTTAGGAAGTGAAATTGATCTCTTAACATCCTGACCTCTACAATTTAGTATATGATTACATCTTCTGTTTTCCACATAGAACTTGAAAAATTATTGGTTTCTGATTTGAATAAATCAACTTATATTTGCATAGGCAAATGAGAAAGTGTATGTCCAATTATTTCTCGGTGTTCAGTATAAATTCAGCAGTACTCCTTGGAGAATCAGTCTTCTATTTTTTCCTGTCCTACTCCGTGCTGCTTCCTCACTTGTGACAGCTGAAGTGTTCGCTCATCTTTGCAGTAAACCACTTAAGAATCTAATATGTTGCAAATCAACCTAACAAAAAAAAACCAAAACCCTGGCCAACAGCAGTAAAACCAAACTAAAACAAAACCATCCCTCTGATCTTAATCTGGTCCTCTGAATACCTACATGAAATCTTGTCTCATTAATGGAGTGCAGCGTATTGTGGTAGTGTGCAAGTGCATGAGGTGGGAAAGATAACTTCTCTCCATCTCAGTGTCAATTTTTGTCTGACTTAAACTGCTCGTGAAACTAATGTTAGTTGTCACAAAAGTCACCAGCTGTCCTCTGCATCTATACATTTAGCTCCCTGTATGCATACACTTTGATGCTTATTTAGGAAATTTCAAATAATGAATCACTGTTTAAACCTGACTTCAAAGAAAATATCTTAGTCCTGTTCCTAATGTGTCATCACTGAGAAGTCTAAGAATGCAACCAGATAAAATGGTTTTAAATGACCATGAATCAATGAAAGAAATACAATCTTCTTGTTTTTGTTTTTTTCCCCTCCATGGCTTGTGTCTTTTGTTTGTTGCATAGTTCAATTATAATAAATTAGTTTTGCAATTATCAAGCTCTTCAACTTCTCTTTGGCATTTAACGAATCTCAGAAGTTGTTCATTGCTTCATATACTTTACCATCATGAATATTAGCCTTTAATTAACTGGAACTCTAATCTCATTCATTCTAGCTATGCTGCAATTAATTTTTCAGTTTTTTTAGATTGAAGAAGATAGTACTTGTTACTGTTTTTCCAATAAACTGAATACTTTCAGAATGCCTTTTTTAGTTAGTGATTATAACAATATAAAGAATAAGAAGACAAAACTCATTATCACGAGGAAGAATAGTGTGTGATTTATTTTTGTATGTTTTACTTAGCAACATAAAATCACAGAGAAGCATCATATGCAAGAGGCTTTTGAAGATAATCTGGTCCAACCTTTTGTTTTGTTGGGTTTTTTTCCCCTCAAGTACTGGCAGGACCACAGCTAGACAGTACAATACAATACAATACAATACAATACAATACAATACAATACAATACAATACACCAGGTTGGAAGAGACCTTCAAGATCATCACGTCCAACCCATCAACCAGTCCAACCCACCCAAACAACTAAACCATGCAACCAAGCACCCCATCAAGCCTCTTCCTGAACACCTCCAATGAAGGTGACTCCACCACCTCCACGGGCAGCCGATTCCTATGAGCAATCACTCTCTCTTTATCAGCCTAAACCTCCCCTGGCACAGCATGAGACTGTGTCCTCTTGTTCTGGTACTGGCTGCCTGGGAGAAGAGACCAACCTCTGCCTGGCTAGGTTGGTCTCTTCTCCCAGGCAGACAGTACCACAATATTCTAGATGTGTCCTAAGAAATGTCAATAGACTGAAGCTCCTGGATCTACTGATCATCTTACTGATGCAACTAGGGCTCATTCTATCTTTATTTCTGCAAAGGCACTGCTCAATCAAGTTTAGTACTGTCCACGAGAATCCACAGGTCCTTTTCAGCAAAGCAGCACACCAACTGGTTAGATCCCACGCAGCTTGTAGTGCTGTTTGAGATTATTCTGTGTCATGTGCAAGACATTACCTTTATGCAATTCTTGTTGGCCCAGTCTTCTAGTCTGCCTTTCTGCATGGTGTCTGTTCCTTCTGGCATATATTACCTCTCCTTCCAGTTTGGTATGATCCAGAGTCTTGGTAAGCAAGCATTTAGTTTTGTCATCCACATCCTTTATAAAGATATTGAACAATGTCAGACCTAATATCAAACTCTAAGAACTCCCTTTGTGATCACCTCCCCATGATTCATTTGGAGCGTTTTAATCTTACTCTAAAAGTTCATGCCATAACATTTTAGTAAGATTTTGGAAAGCATAGCTATATAAGCAGCTTGGTAAATGGGATTATTTCAACTGTCACTAGGATCAGTAGGTATTATCCCACTGGTTTCTACATTGTGAAATTATGGACCTGATATTTCTTCAGAAACTGTCACATTATACCTAGGAAGGTCCTAATTAATTGCACATGGAGAAATGCTAAATCTGCATGAGGAAATGAGCTGGTAAGAATGGTCATTCAGCTTTTAGAAACAACTGCTCAACAGTTTTCTCTTGTGAGAAATGTTCTGCATGGAAAGCGAAAAAGAAATAAAGTTGACTTTGTTTCCTGGAGTACATGGCTGACCTAAAGGGAGATGACTTCTCACTGTGGATACTCTGTTCCAGAATTTAATTGTTGCTCTTTTTTTCTTTTTTTGCTTTTTTTTTCAATAATGTTGCAATTGATTTGATCTGTGACTGGCAGTCCTGCATTGTGATAGTCTGCAAAGAGAAAACAAAAAAGTGTGATTTTCACCACAGGCTGCAGGGAAATTTTTGCTCTGGTGCCCTCTCTCACTTCTTCACTGACCTTGGTGTCTGTGGAGTTATTTCTCTCACATCCCCCCAAAAAGTTGTTTCACCACCCCACACCACACCCCCCACCCAAATAAAAAAAAACCAAAAACCAAACACCAAAAACACCAAAAACCAGTGCCCAGTATATTTTTCTTCTCTTAAATATGTTACTGCTGAGATGCTGATTGTCTCAGCCTTGGACAGAGGCAGGTCTGACTTGGAACCAGGAGAGCCTCTAGACATGTCTTACAGGAGCCATCTCTGCGCCCCCTTCATTGCTACTAAAACTGTCAGACACAAACCCAACACAGTAAGAAACTCTATATTGAAGTGTACTGTTGAAGTGAGAAATACAGTAATAGATGAAAGTTGTTACTGAACTTCTTAAGAGGTGGGTTTAGGGCTAACCTGTTTTAATATTTTCATTAGTGACCTTGACAAATAAAATTAGGATTGTATAATGAAATTTATAGTAGACATAATGTTTGAAGTTGCTATTAAAATAGATGAAGATCATGGTGTCACAGTGATGGAAGTGGAAGCCTTTGAGAACTGGTGTAATAGAAATGGAATTAAGAGCAATAGTACAAAGTACGAAGTGATGCACTTAAAACTAATGACGTGAAATTCTGATATTACTGTAAAGCTCATCAACTAAAATAGATACTGTGGCAGTGAATCAAAGGATAACTATGAGACAACAGCATGATGTGGCCATGAGAGACTAAATGTAGTGCTAAGGGATCTACCAGACAGACTGTATCACAAGAAAAAGGATCCTACTCATTGCCATTCAGATTTGTCTGAAATGCAAAAACAACTGAAGATGAGTGAAAATAGTTATACTTGTGGTTCTCTGCAGTACAAGAAGCACATCTTTATTTACTTTTGTAAGAAATGCTTTTCTTGTAATGTTACTCTCAACTGCTGCAGATGTGTTTACTAAGCAAAGTTACAGCTATGCATATCACATCTATTTTCATTACACATGGTCAATCAGTGACAGCAATGACAACAGATCACAGTTTAGTAGTCCAAATAAAGCACAGTCTGCAGTATCACTAGGAGACCCCTCTCCCCTGGTCAATGGAAAATAATGTTAAAACACTTTAGAGGGAAAAAAATCAGATTTAGATCCCTAGTTACCACACTTAAATTCCTCAGTATCACAAATGAAACAAAAGATGTTAGACGTTTGCATTCTGTTCACTGGGATGCTGAACAGCTGTACTGCTAGATACTAGCATAAGGGTCACTGAAGACAGAGAGACAAATAGAACAATACAAGATGCTGGCTATGATTTATGATCCTTGAAGCTCTCACCTTTTTTTGGAAACTAATACTTTCTATGTTGCAAAATGTAGCAAGTCATGAAGGCTGTTTTGACAAAAGAATCACAGAATTATTGAAACTAGAATAACCTCTGAGATCATCGAATCCAGCCTATGACCTAACACCTCCACATCGACTAGACCATGTCACTAAGTGCCACATTCAATCTTTCCTTAAACACCTCCATAGATGGCAACTCTACCACTTCCCTGGGCAGTCCATTCTGGTTTCTAATTACCCTTTCCTTGAGGAAATGCTTCCCTAACATCCAACCTAAGCCTCCCCCAGTGCAGCTTCAGGCCATGCCCTCTCATCTTGTCATGAGTTGCCTGGGAGAAGAGCCTGATCCCCACCTTACTACAATGTCCCTTCAGGTAGTTGCAGAGTTGCCCAGAGAAGGGCAACAAGGCTGGTGAGAGGCCTCAAGCACAAGCCCTGTGAGGAGAAGCCAAGGGAGGCGGGATTGCTTAGCCTGCAGAAGAGGAGGCTCAGGGAGACCTTATTGCTCTCTACAACTACCTGAAGGGAGATTCTAGACAGGTGGGGGTTGGTCTCTTCTCCCAGGCAACCAGCACCAGAACAAGAGGACACAGTTTCAAGCTGTGCCAGAGGAAGTTTAGGCTCAAGGTGAGGAGAAAGTTCTTCACAGAAAGAGTTGTTTGCCATTGAAATGGGCTGCCCAGGGAGGTGGTGGAGTCACTGTCCCTGAAGGTGTTCAGAAAGGGATTGGATGTGGTACTTGGTGCCATGGTTTAGTAGTCATGAGGTCTTGGGTGACAGGTTAGACTTGATGATCTCTGAGGTCTTCTCCAACCTTATTGATTCTATGATTCTAAGATCCTCTCTGAGTCTCCTTTTCTCTAGGCTAAACAACTCCAGCTCCCTCAGCTTCTCCTCATAAGACTCCCTCCAGTCCCTTCACCAGTCTCATCACTGTCCTCTGCACCTGCTCCAGCACTTCAATATCCTTCATGAAGTAAGGGCCCAGAACTTCACATAGTACTCGAGGTGAGGCCTCTCACCAGTGCCATGTACAGGGGCAGCATTACATCCCTAGTCCTGCTGGCCATGCTAGTCCTGATACAGGCCAGGATGCCATTGGCCTTCCATGCCACCTGGGCACACTGCTGTCTCATGTTCAGCTGGCTGTCAATCAGCATTCCCAAGTCTCTCTCAGCCAGGCTGCTCTCCAGCCACTCTTTCCCCAGTCTATAGTCTGCATGGGGTTACTGTGGCCAAAGCATAGGACCCTGCAGTTGGCCTTCTTAAACCTCATACTGTTGGCCTCAGCCCATCAACCCAGCCTGTCCAGGTCTCTCAGAAGTGTTTTCCTACCTTCCAGCAGATTGACAGTACTCCCCAACTTGGTGTCATCTGTGAATTTGCTAACAGTAGACTTATCTCCTCATCCAAAAGATACAGAGGGAATTGTAGGAAGTTCTTATCTCAGTGGTATGGCTATTAAAAAAAAAAGGCAAGTTTCTCAGGGAGGAATCTGTGATGGATATTTGAGATTAGTTTAGCTCTCTTAGTCTCCTTAACATTTGAGATTATTTTGTTAATGAGCTTTTAAACCATTTTTTTAATAAGGACTTGAAATTCTATTTTCATGGTACCAGTTAGTTGTTGTTACTACTGTGTTTGGCTGAGAAAGAAGTTCCAGCGTGAGCATTTTTCAATTGGTCTGTCAATTCAGGCACTTAGGCTAAGCAATATGCTAACCAGCAATAACTCAGATAAGGGACTAAGTGTTGGTAAATAAAATTTCTTGAGGAGCAGAGAGGAATGGTCTGAGAGAAGACTTTCCATTGTTTCTTCCAGTGCTTCAACCATCAGGTGCTGGACATGCTGTAAATCATATGAAAGCCAGACCCATAGCATTTGAGAAAAGAAATATGGTGACAATTAGATAATCAGGAGGGAAAGACAATGGAGGGTGTGGACAGTTGTATTAGATGTAAATCAAGTCAAATGGCTTCTAGAAAGAAATAAATGCTTAATTTTCCAACAACTTCTACTACATGATGTTAATATAGTCTTGGTGTTTATTCTTGCTTAAAAATGCTGTGGTAATGTAAAGCTTTTAAGGGATGATCTGAAAGTGATAATACAAAAACAACAAACAAAGAAACCAACCAAAAACCCCACACCCCAAAAAACCCAGTTAACCAAACCTGTAGATCATTCCCAAAAGTGAAGAAAGAAGTGAAGTAAAACATGTAGAGAAGAAAGCAAGCTATGTTTGGGATATCAATATTATTCTTATTTCTCATCTGTTTCTATTTTGAGCCATATAAATTAGACTTTTTCTAAAAATCCATTATTATGGGTTTCATATGTTTTGTTTGGTTTTGGTTTTTTAAGGTACGAGGCCCCCCACTTGCAGGAGCATTTAAAGAAAGGCCGACAAAGCCCACAGCATTTCGCAAGTTTTATGATCGAGGAGACTTCCCAATTGCCCTTGAGCATGACACTAAAGGAAACAAAATCGCCTGGAAGGTAAGCCGTGACACAGCCGTGACAGCTAGCTGAGCTTATTGAATCGACATCTCTCATTGTCAAACAAAGTTAACTTGTAAGTAAATAAGCTGAAATAATTTCTTAGCAAATGGAAGATGGTGGGGAAGCCATTAGAGAAAGGCCCCTGAGTCAGCTGTCTGCCTTGGCTAACAATTCAATTATATGCTGCAAAAGGAAGATGACAGAGTTGCTTTGCCTTAGAGAATTGTCTCCTGCCCGATTCATCTCTATTTTTATGAGGACCTGGCAATGCAGGCTGTTTCAGACAGTCCATCAAATGATGGAAGTGGCTGGATACAATGAGCAGCAGCAATTTATCTCTCCCAAATTTCACCTTCCTGCAGGACATTTCCAAATAGAAGCTTTAATTACCTAAATGGATAGGTCAAGATTGCCTGCTCCCTGAAAATGCAGAGCAGAATACAAACGAAGGCAGATTTTCATTCCACAGCTGTACTCTCAGTCTACAGCATATGTCAGACAGCGTAATCACTGTCATACGTGCCTCTGTTACAGGCTGACCTCCACTGCTGAAACCATTACAGCTCCGACATTTCTCTGACAAAAGGTTAATTGGCTTCAAAATAAATGTATTGCCTAATGACTCCATTCTAATGCGGCTGTGTTTCTCTCTAAAAGCCTTGGTGATGTTATTTGTAAAATTTAACCAATCTTCTAAGTCACTACCACAGACTTTTAAATTTGATGTGAAAAATGAATGCTGATCTTTAACCTGCTCCAACTCTTTAATTATTTTGGTTATCATGAATTACCTTTGTGTGTGTGTGTGTTACTTATTGGACTAGAATAAGATTCTGTTGGATGCAGTGATAGTTACAGAAAGTGAACATGATCTACATAAGCAAAATATATCAGTTTTGTTGAAGGTTTTAAATTGTTCTTTCAAATGCACAGCTATGTTAATTCAAAACAAATAGGAGGGCTTTTGCAATCTTACATCTGATTCTGTTCCTAATGAAGCCAATGGTACTAGACCTGTAGCATGGTAAGTGGTACTATATAATTAGTTTATATGGTAGATTAGTTTAGTAACTAGATTTTAAAGTAGCTTTTTTGGTTATTAGAATATAAAAAGAGATATGTTGCTACTGCCATTTCATTGTCTTTAGCTGTGTTGAATCAGCACAAGGAACAATTAATAGTTCTGGCAGCAAAGAGAATCTCTATCTAACATGACATTACCAATGATCAGAATGAGATTCCAGTGCAACTAGTCTTTCAGCAGCCCTAGAAATGCCTGTTCAGGACTAAAAGACAGGTTTACAACATAAATCAGCACTTTAATCTGTTATCATCAGATAAAACCCAAAGGTGATTTGTTAGCATCTGCAAAAAAACCTGCAGAATGTAGGTTTTATCTTGAGGTATTATAGCTTCTGTTTTCTAAAAATGAGACTGAGAAGTACAGACAATTTACTTGCCCTTTAATTGCATACACTTCCAGTGTAATGACTAGCATTCCACTAGATGATGCTAGTGACTGCTTAGCTGACATGAGGAGATGGAATGAAACTGCATCGGGGAAGTTCAGATGGAACATTAGGAAAAGGTTCTTCACTGAGACAGTGGTTGTGACTGCAACAAGCTTCAGAGGAAGGCAGTTAGAGTTTAAGGAGCATCTTGACAACACTTGTAGTCATATGATTTAGTTTTAGGTAGTCCTGTGGGGAGCAAGGAGTTGGACTTCATAGTCCTTATGGGTCCCTTCCAACACGAGATATTCTGTGATTCTCTGTCATCTTGCAAATTTGCTATTTACAAGCCTTCAAACCACTGCTGAACTGTGTGATCTAAAGTACTGACTCTATTTATCTGACAGTTTGAATTGTTTGAGAACATACTACCTTAAGATAGTCACAATAGGAGAGTCTCAAGTCAAAGATTCAGCATGTATTTGGACGTTGTGGAGAGGCTGGTGCTAGTCTCTTCTCCCAGGAAATTAGTGATAGAAAAAGAGGGAATGGCCTAAAGCTACAAATGGGTAGGTTTAGACTGGACATTAGGAAAAAAATTTTGCAGAAAGAGTAGTCAGGCATTGGAATGTGTTGTCCAGGGAGGTGTTTGAGTCACCAACCCTGGTTGTGTTTAAAGGTCATTTGGATGTGGTACTTGGGAATATGGTTAAGGGGTGAACATTGTAGAGTAGGGTTATTGGTTGGACTTGGAGATCCTGAGGGTCTTTTCCAACCTGAATGTTTCTGTGATCTGTGAAAAGAAACCCACCATCTTTGTAACTCACTACACCAGGTTTCTGGGTTTGATTACATTTGAGTTTAAAACTTTTCATCCCCATTCAGGGAAATTCTGTGCTAAATGACATACACTTAATGTACTACTTTAATATCTGATTTAAATCCTTTATTTGTTTTCATGCTTCCTCAGTGGTCATTGAATAGAATTTTATAGATATTAGTGCCTTAAAATTTCTGCAAATATTGTAATATTTTTGTTATAAATCAAGATCTCTGGAGATCTAGAAATAAACAACTTATTTGTTTGGCTTTCTCAACAAATGTTCAAGAGCCTTTCCAAACTTGAAGCAATTGTTTTTGTGCATAAACAGAGAATGAATAACAATGGTGTGGCCTGAAAATGTGTTTCTGATGTGTATCAACTATAAGAATTTGGAATATAAATTGTTGTTGATTTAGAGTTAGAAAACAGGAGAAAGTAATCTCTTTAGAAAAAGAATGTGTTAAAATATAAGACCATTGACCACTTATGTGGGATCCTGCAGTTCTATTTTAGGATGTGTATATCACCATTTTATTTCAAAAGTAGTAATATGTTCTTTTGCACAATCTCATATCAAGCTACAAATAATAAAAGCTCATAGGGCTTCCAATTTTAAATATATGTTACTGAATTTAAAAAGGTCAGAATGCAATTAAACCTTTAACCAAGGAAGTTGATAAAACTGAGAAAGTATTTCTGAATTATTAAGAATGTGTTTGAAATTCAGTCTCTCTGTATATTACACAAAGTCAGCAGAATGTTTGAAAACTAAGTTTTTAGAGAATGGGGTCAGTTATGAAAGTCATTGTTGAAGGGGGAGGAAAAGCTTCAATTCTTCAAAAGGATTTTAACAATTCCAGGAAAATGAAAATCAAATTCCAAAGCTCAAACTTCTCAAGCAAAATATCAAAGTGAACATGATTTATATGATTTCAATTTCTCTTTATCTTCTCTTTCCTGCAAAGCATGGGTGTTTTTTTCAGGGACTACTATGTATATGGTACCAAAATTACTTCTTGGTGACTGAAACTAAATGAAGTGGTTAAAGAAAATGTTTTGCCCTTAGTATCTTGAATTTGGATTGTGTGTACACATATTTTACTTTTGGTAATAGGAAGTACAAATATTTTGAACATGCCACAGAAATGCAATTTTTATTAGCATCTTTCAACCTTCATTTGGTTTTATTGGCACATTATATATTAATTTATAAAATATTTGGAGCTGTTATAATTAAGCCGGTACCTATACTCCGCACTAAAACAAACAAACAAAACCAGGCAAGCAACCAAACAAGCAAACAAACAAAAAGCCCACAATATTTTTTTTTCCAGTTGTTTTTTGGGTTTTGCTGCTGAGCTTTGTTTTGGAGTTTTCTCCATAAGATGGCTGGAGTTTAAATTTTTTATTCTTTTTCTTTTCTTTTTCGCTTGTTTGAGAAATAAGTCTTAGGTGAGATAAAATACTTTTTTAAAAATATCAACCAGCAGAGATAGATGGGAGGCAAATTTTCAGTTGCAGAGCTCTCAAGTAGTGTCTCAATGTGTCTCATTTTTTGGCATTGTTTTGCCATTAAACCTCATGAATAAACACCACATGTTTTTCTGTATTAAGTAAATTTATGTAACACTTCCCAAAGTTCATATCCCGAAACAAACTAAAAATGGTTGGAGTGAGCTCATTTATCCTACAGAATGACCCCCATTACTATACTAATGTCTTCCAATTTAAAGGTGTAAGTCTAGAAATCAAGGGGATTTGATAGCTTATTGTTGTCACAAGAGAAAACTCCTATTTTTCTTCACCTCTCTGCTTTCTGTTTCTAAGGCATGCTTGGCACTGGCACTGGTTCTTATCAGAGCCCTCTGTGAGTAAATGAATCTCATGAACTGAGTGAAAAAGGTATATATGGTTTATCTGGATTAGCAGCTGATTCACAGTCCCGGGAATTTTGATTACAAAGGCATCTATGAGTGCTACAGGTGCGTGTTGGTGAAGGAAAAAGAAACAGTAATGAAATACAGTGAGGAACATGGGAGAGTTGGAGGATCTTGAAACTTGCTTTCAACAATTAAATTCTAGATTAGTGTAGCTGCTCATGGAATTGCAGCCTTAGATAAGTGAAACCAATGAGAACAAACTGCCTATAAAAATGATACTTTTATTTTGGATTTATTTTCAGATATAGATTTTCTTTTTTCTGCTTCTATTCTTTGTTGAACTGTGTTTAATATCTGATTAATGAAAGATTTTGTGAGGACACTGACATCTTAAAGAAAACTTCTAGATCCCCCACAAGAGTTCTCATGCAGAACGAAAGCTTTTTGCAAGATTATATACAAAGAGCAGCTGTGTATCATGCTTAGGCACAGTGGGTACAGCACATAGCAGTGTTTGTTTCTCTTTATTTAATGTTTCCATTAATGTTTTAACAAACAGTTCAGAGTTTTCTTCTATGTATCTTCCCCAGAGGGCTCTTTTTTCCAATCATCTCAGTGATCGTTTTTAAGCCTGTCTCAAATACAATTGTGTTGGTGTAACAGAAAAGTACATTGTGGATTCTAAGGAAGACAATGGAAAGCAAGAATTTCTTAAGCCTGAAAAAGTACATAGTCATTTAGCGAGACTAGAAAGATGAGTTGAGGTACAGAAATAAAGTCTTGGAGAATAATTTGTTGCTTTGGGGAAAAAAAAGCCGTAAGCCTATAGTTGTATGAAAAGATGAAGTATAAAGGAAAAGTTTGGAAAATAATAATTTTATTATTTAAAGGACAGCTAAAACCTCTGTTTTCTGCGGTTAGCAATAGAGCAAACTTGAAATGTCGCATGGTAGCATGAAAGAATTGTTGAGTTTTAAGTGAAATGTGTAGCAATAGCTCTGTAACCTCATCCTAAATCAGAATGTATTAGTGATCTGTATACTATGGCTTACTAAAGCAAGCACAGTCAAATACTACTCTTAAACAGTTGTGTATAGACGTATGCCACTCATACTTCTTTGTGATGGTGATACTAGTGGTCAGCTAATGACTATGAAAAGTACTATCTTCACTGATGTGAATGTGACTTTTTCTTCATTGTCAGTAAAAGCTGCAATCACAGGTCTGTTCTGGCTTCCTTTTTTAAAAGCATAATACTAAAAAAAATAGCCACATCTTCATGTCTGTGACCTCATTTCCATCTAAATGAAAATTCCTCAAAAATCTCTTAAGCAATATTGTGTTTCACTTATGCCCACTCTATGACATGAAATCATACAGAACAGCTAAAGAACAAATGCAGTATCATATCTAGCAAATAAAACAACAAAATTCCTATTGACTGCATTAGAATGGGATCTTTATTGCTGTAGACAAATATTATTCATTTTCTCTCTATTATTTTATAACTATTCTCTGATAGATTCAGTATTCAGTCCTTGATAATGCTCCCAGGAATCAGTTTCTGATCAGACATAAATTATAATGTCCTAAGTTATCAAAGTTACAGAAGTTACGATCATCTATGGTCATCCCTTCCATAACAGCAAGTTTTAATCTCTCTCTCACATCTAAGCATTAGTTTGTGTCACTTTTATATTTAATAATGTGTTACTTTTGTATTTATATTGAGTAGTTATGTAGTGGGGTTTTTTATTCAAAAGTCACCATTTATATTGACTCTATGATTTTGAGTTATCTAGAATTAACTATCTTCTGTTTACAGAATAAAATAGAGTACCAAATTTATATCCTTCAATTAAGGCAGCATTTCTAAAGTTAAGTAACTCTAGATGTTTCCAGGTTTGATTCCATGATGCATACAGTCAGAGAAAGCATTGGAACAATAGATTTCTCAAGTTTGAAATTTCTGCATTAATTTGATCACACCCCTAAGTAATATGAATTATAAGTAAATTCAGTATGTTCAAATCTTGCTTTTCAAAATAACTATATTAGAATGAATTTTCAATTGAGAAACTTTTCTTAATAATAGTGCATCAATTAACTGCATGCTTAAACCAGTCATTAAAAATGTAGGTAGCAAATGCCTCTATAATACAAATTTTTTGGTTGAGTCACTGCTTCTTAATCCTAATCCACAGTTCATTCATGAATTTACTCTTTTCTGTTATTTTTCATGTCTGAAAAGGCAACATCCTTGCCAGTCTTAAATAAAATGTGTGATGTTAGAGGTTATAAAAAGAATCTTATCAAAACGCCATTGCAATACAGTGTAGCAAAACACTATGTTTTAATGATCTCCCATAAAATGCAAAGTGACTATTTCAATACTTATCAACATTCTCATCCATTGTTTTTAGTGTGTACATATAAACTATAATTTCTGGTGAAATGATGTATTATGCCACATTATGTATTAGAGGTTACTCAACATAGTCATCTCTTTTGCCACTCGTGGCTCACAAAAATATGATTCTTTCTAGAGCCTGAATTTCTCCATTTGTTTCTTAGTTATTATTTAAGAATCTAATGGAATTTCTCTGTTCTCCATGATTAGATAAAGTACCATATTTATTTAAATATGACAACATATATTTGCTTAACAGCTGAACATTATGTTTCCTTTAAAAGCAAAGAATATTTTCCTGGAAATTACTGAGATATCCTTCATTTTCACAACATTGGTGCTGAATCTGGGCACTAGCGTTCAAGTGGAGTCTAAAACAGGACTTGCAAAAAGTAGTGAGAGTTTACCTTATTCCTATAGTACAGAGCTACCATGTCAGTTATTAATTTCTCTGTGACTAATTAATAGTCACAACTTACCCCATGATTCTAGAAAACGGTAATATTGTGTCAGTTAATTTGCTGTTCCTTTTCCCCTGCATACACAGTTAAAGCCATTCCTTTATGTGACGTAAATTGCAAGCTCTTGAAAGCATATGGAATGAAAACCCAGCCATGTATCAGAAATAACTTTAATTTAAATTTGCTAAATGACCTCTGAAAGCTAGATGAAAGATTTTATGCTGAATGGGCTGGTGCTCCCTGCCGTTGTAATTTATGTGAGAAATTAGTATGAATGGTTCACTTTTATGGAGCAGTGCTGCTTGCAGCAAGCCTGCAGAAACAATTTTCCCCCAAGCCTCCATCTGTTCTTCAAACTAGGGCATATGCCATCTCATCGAGCTTGAAAGTCAACTGATTTATAACTCCTGAAAAGTGCATAGATTGAAAAGAAAGGTCGACTGCTGCTGTGTGATAGTGATTTGCTAGGCCCTTGGATAAAGACAATTCACATTACTATGGAGCCTAGAGGACACAAGTGATGTTGTAAGCTTCAGAAATTGGTAGATTGACATATGAGAAAAACCCAAATTGCTCCTCCTCCTTCAGTTAAATGGCTAGCTCTCTTCTTAAAGACAGGAGCCTTTCAGAAGTGGAAAAAAACATTTCCTAACTACATGTTACCACCTAGAAGGGCCAGGACTTGTTCTGCTTCAAGCTTTCACCTGCAAGCAGAAACATCTGTCTTTAAAAGTAATTCATGTTGTTTGCCAGAAAGGTTTTTCACTGCTTCAAATGCAGTGTTGATGAATTTTCTGTATCTACCCTGAAAATGACTTCTGAGCGCTATCCCAATTAATGGATGGCTTGTGCTCTGTCCATTAGTTGTCAGCTCTCCTCCTTTTACCCAAATATTGCAGAGTCCTCTGGCAAGTGACAAAACGGATGGAATTGACAGCATAAAAGTCAATGTGTGTTTGATGTTTTCATTTCTGGTACACACGTACTGTAACCATTCTACTTTGATGTTCAGAGATCTAATAATTTCCTCAGTTACTTTGTCATATTAAGTCAGATTTTTTTGGTTACAACTTCAGGTGAAAAGTGGCAAATAGTTAAGTGTATTTTTATTTGAAGAAAAAGCATTGTAGAAATTATGTAAATAGAGTCTTTTAATTTGAAAATTTGGGGGCAAATTTAGCCTTGACATACATAGAGGTGTAGTAAAAAATGCCATGTGTGAATAACAGGAAGACTGATCCTCTACAAGTATGAATTTGTTGCTTGTTGAGGTTATCTGTAGCATCTGGAACTAAAAAAATACTTTGGAGCTTTCTGTAATCATCTGACATAATGTAGCCATGGATATCCTGACTAATTCACATAAGTGAGTATACTTTCTCGACATCACATAGCTTGATAAACAGAGCAGTTCCGATCAACTACATCATGATTATGGGTTATTTCTGTTGTATAAATGGAATCTCAAACACTTAAGTCAGTACCCAGCATACACACTGGGTGTTGGTGTATTGTTTGTGCTGTTGACTGATGAAAATGCAGAGCTAACAAACTGTGACAATTGGCTGGAGGCCAGTCACCAGTGGCATCTCCCAGGGATCAGTGCTGGGCCCCATCCTCTTCAATGTCTTCATTGACGATCTGGATGAGGGGATTGAGACAGTCATCAGCAAATTTGCAGATGACACCAAGTTGGGAGCAGATGTTGGTCAGTTAGAGGGTGGAAGGGCTCTGCAGAGGGACCTCGACTGACTGGACAGATGGGCGGAGTCCAATGGGATGGAATTCAACAAGTCCAAGTGCCAGGTGCTGCACTTTGGCCACAAGAACCCCATGCAGAGCTACAGGCTGGGGTCAGAGTGGCTGGAGAGCGGCCAGACAGAGAGGGACCTGGGGGTGCTGATCGACAGCTGCCTGAACATGAGCCAGCAGTGTGCCCAGGTGGCCAAGAAGGCCAACCGCCTCCTGGCCTGCATTAGGAATAGTGTGGCCAGCAGGAGCAGGGAGGTCATTGTGCCCCTGTACTCTGCTTTGGTTAGGCCGCACCTTGAGTACTGTGTCCAGTTCTGGGCCCCTCAGTTTAAGAAGGACATGGAGACACTTGAACGTGTCCAGAGAAGGGCAACAAGGCTGGTGAGAGGCCTTGAGCACAAGCCCTGTGAGGAGAGGCTGAGGGAGCTGGGGTTGTTTAGTCTGGAGAAGAGGAGGCTCAGGGGCGACCTCATTGCTCTCTACAACTACCTGAAGGGTGGTTGTAGCCAGGAAGGGGTTGGCCTCTTCTCCCTAGCAACCAGCACCAGAACAAGGGGACACAGTCTCAAGCTGCATCAGGGGAAGTTTAGGCTCGAGGTGAGGAGAAAGTTCTTCACCGAGAGAGTGATTCGTCATTGGAATGGGCTGCCCGGGGAGGTGGTTGAGTCTCCGTCCCTGGAGGCGTTCAGGAGGGGACTGGATGTGGCACTTGGTGCCATGGTCTAGTGAGGTTTGTGGTTACAGGTTGGACTCGATGATCTTCGAGGTCTCTTCCAACCTTGGTAATACTGTGATACTGTGATACTGTAATTTGTAAACATCTTTTATTCTTCTGTGTTGAACATGTGTGTTGAACAGTTTTAATACAAGTGTAAATTATGTAAAGGAAAATGCGAGATGTTTAAGAAAAGTTCCTGCTATATTTCTCTAACAAATTAACAGAATATGTTCACTGTCACTGAAAACATGTAGTCTAAAAACATAATCAACAAATGTCTCTACTTTAGAAATTTATTCTATTAGAAATCTGTATTTATCAGTCTTGTGATAAACACTACGTATTTTGTAACTCTTTCATTGTTTCACTTTTGTTGTCTACTATACGTTAGGCTTGTACATGGGACAAATTTATTTCCTGAAGTTCTGGTTCATATTCCATACGGTTTCTGAAATATAAATTAATTCATATAATTTCAGTGTCCTTGTCACTAGCCTCTATGAACCTTCCCCATAAAATTCATGCTCACATCTATTATGCTGCAGAGTTCTGATCTGGGTTCAGCACTGCTCTCATTCCTCACATTATTACTCTGCTAATTAATATTATCTCTTTGCTTAATAACTGGGTTTATTGCCCTTTTACTTTCTTTCCTGTTGCTTCTGTCATCTGATTCTTCTCTTGCTTGTCTCTGAAGAGTGTGTCTTTGCATGAAGCTATTAATGAGGACAACAGGAACTAGTTTAAGTAAGGAATGTTTTTTACATGTTTTATTATGGTGCAAATGGATCTTTGAGTAGCAAACATTCAGATTAAGATTCATGAAATATTCCTGAAACAGCAAGACCTAAATTTTAACCTTTTTCCCCTCAAATCTCCCTCTTACATTGAAGCTTGCTGACAACTCAGGTAAAATAGCTATCAATGTGACATGAAAGAGCTCTCTTCCTGAAGAGATTTAAGCACATACTTAATACCTTGTGATCAAACCTACTGGACCAATATTTCTGTTTATACTGTGTAGCAGTGGCGTTAGTGAGGTGTACCTACCACTAAAGTGAGAAGTTATTTACCTATCTTTTCAATCATAATTATGCAACTTTCCTAGTAAGTGCTAGTTTCAAATTAGTGTTATTGCATTAATGGCTAAGACCTTCACAAATTTATATTATTTAAACGTGACTGATAAAAACTCTACTGAAGTGGTTGAATTATGATTTTTCATAAAACATTTGAAGGCTGGGTCTATATTCACATTTCAAATAGCAGTATGGATTTTTTTACAGTAACAGTAGCATCTGGTGGGTTATCAGGACAAAAATAAACTACCTTAGATGTTTTAATAGGAAAGTTCCTGTTGGCTTTCAGCTTTTGCACATTAATACTCAGGAAACAGGTACAATACTGCTTTTTTTTGCACTAAGTGACAGAATCTGTGGGTTGTTGTTTTCTCTCCTGTGGCTCCTTTCAATATCATGCAAAAAAAATTGTCTTAATTTTAAAGGAATACCAGCTAAACAGTTTCTGTATAAATGAGACAATCTAAGTGCTATAAGTGGAAGTCTATAATATCAGAACTAAAAGTAAAAAAAACAACAACAAAAAAATTCACCTAACTGGCACATTATACTTTAAAATAATTAATTTAAATCTTATATATTGGAACTGATTTTCTATGGTTTAAAATTACTGTTATTTTTCATATGTTCAGGTAAATCCATGACTTAATTCATGAACAGAAATACTTCATAATATCACAAATAATGATCTTTATAGAGATATGAATAGTCAGATGAAAAAGGAAGCTAAAAAAGGGTGTTTCTACAAGGGCATGACTGGATGGATAGATGCAGAGAGGATGGACATTGTCTACCTTTACCAGCAAGGCTTTTGATGCCATCCCCCACAGCATTCTCATAGGCAATCTTAGGAAGTGTGGATTAGATGAATGGACAGTGGGTTGGATTGAAACCTGCTTGAAAGACAGAGCTTGGAGGGTTATGGTTAGTTGCACAGAGGCTATAGTTAGAGGTCTGTAACAAGTGATGCTCCCCAGGGGTCAGTATTGGGTCCAGTACTGTTCAGTATCTTCATCAACAACCTGGATGAAGGGATTGAATGTGCCTTCAGCAAGTTTGATGATGATACAAAAGTGGGAGGAGTGACTGACACACCGGAAAGCTGTGCTGCCATCCAGCTTGACCTGGACAGGCTGGAGAGCTGGGTGGGGAATAACCTTATGAAATTCAATCAGGGTAAATGTAGGGTACTGCACCTGTGGAGGAATAATTCCATGCACCAGTTAGGGGGTGGAAAACAGTTCTGTGGAAAAGAACTATGGGTCCTATTGAGCAACAGGATGGCCATGAGTCAGCAAAGTAACTTTGTGACCAAGAAGGTCAATGGTATCCTGCATCAAGAAGACTGTGTCCAACAGGTCAAGCGAAGTTCTCCTTCCAGTCTATGCTGCCGTGGTGAGGCCTCATCTGTAATACTGTGCCCAGTTCAAGAAAGACAGGAAACTGCTTGAAAGGATACAGCAAAGGGTTTCAAAGATCATTAGGGAACAAGAACATCTCTCTTATGAAGAAAGACTGAGGGATTTGGGACTTATTTAGCCTGGTCAAAGATGGGCGGGGGGGTGGGATGGATCTTGCCCAGTGTTTATAAATACCTAAAGGGTGGATGTCAGGAGGTTGGGGCCAGACTCTTTTTTAGTGTCCTGCTGCAGTGGCAGGACAAGAGGTAACAGGCACAAACTTGAACATAGGAAGCTCCATTGAAACATGAGGAGGAACTTTACTTTGAGGGTGGTAGAGCAGTGGAACAGGCTATCCAGATGTGTGGAATCTCCATTTCTCAAGTCATTCAAAACCCTCCTGTACACCACACTGTGCAAACTGTTCTGCATGAACCTGCTCTGGCAGGAGGGTTTTACTTGATGATCTCCAGAGGTCCCTTCCAACCCCTACAATTCTATGATTCTGATTCCTCTCACTAATCATAATACAAATTTGACTGTTTAACTGGTTCTGCTGGCTGTTGTTGAAAAAAACTTTCCATTTTTGCTGGATGTCATCCTCAGCCTGGTGAACACCAAAGTCAACTCACAGTTCTGTGATTCCAGTGTAATCTACACTTCAGTCTAAATACATATCGCTTTAGGAACATGGTTTGTATTATAATGTAGTGAATAGTTTTCAATGAAGACTAAGTTCACTGAAGTACAGTTCTGCTCTGGAAAAGTAACACCATCAATATTGGTGTGTTCTTTTCATATACATATCTCTTTAGGAACATGGTTTGTATTATAATGTAGTGAATAATTTTCAGTGAAGATAAGTTCACTGAAGTACAGTTCTGCTCTGGAAAAGTAACACCATCAATATTGGTGTGTTCTTTTCATATTGAAAGAAATTCTAAAAAGGGTCACAAGCCAGTAGTTGTACACTTAAGGAATTATAAATACCTGTACATATGAACCTGTACAGTAAGAGATGTTCCTACTCTGCTCTTCTTACCTTATACTTTCAAACTCTTAAAAAGACCAGTTCAGACAGGACACACCTGCATTCTCTTGCTATGTAATAAGAGCACTGGAACCTTTCTTCTCTTATTATTCCTGGGTTGGTAAACTGGGGTCCCCACTTTGTATGTCAGATGCATTTGTTTTCACAAAGCCCAGCTGAAACATCAGTTCCACAGTTGGACTCAGGTGAATTTCAGTTTCCTTTGAGTTGTGGCTTGACCTTGTGCTTCCACAATGCTAAAGCCAATACGCATTATTAGCTAATATATTCACAGATGAGTTCATATGCTTGCTGACAAAAAATCCTCACATATTAACCAGGTGAAACAGTGAAAACTGCAGTCCTTTATATGTCTCTGCTGATGTCTAACCTGTGCAGCAGCTTGGGTGGAAACATGAGCAACTATTAGTTGATGCAAAAGAGTACAGTATATGTAAGTTTGAGAATTCAAGTGTTGCAGTGATGAAGATTACTTTATTTTTTTTCAAAGTTAAAGTAAGCTTGTATGTTTAAAATTCTTGCTGTCATACAGTTCTCAGAGGTTGATTTAGTCTGCACTCAAATAGTAGTTGACAATGTTGCCAGTTAGCTGGTAGTTTCTAGTTCAAGCTAACAAGGAAAGATACATTTACCTTTTAAAATTATTATTATTATTTATTGGATAATTAAAACTATTTTTTATTTCTTGTTTCTGCTGTACTATTTTTCCATTCCTCAAATGTTTAATGAGCTGCTGAAGTGGAGGGGGGAAAGGCTGCCTAAAGCTCTTCGGTAACATCATTGAATTTGACCTGTTCTTTATTTACAAACTATAAGCAGCATGTAGGCACAGTCATGATTCTAAATACCCTTCCCAGCATGAGAAAGCAATAGTTTTGGGTTTGTTTTTTTTATCATATAAAGATTATCTGGTTAACGAAAAACCTTGATCTTTATTGAACATATTCATGGATTTTTATTCCTTTTTTACACTTGAACTTACTCAGATTGTTCATTAATAAATTAAATTAGAAATGCATAGCAAAATATTTGCAATATGTTTATCATCAGCAGTGATACATCTGATATTTCTGTTCTATAATAAAAGAAGCCCATAAAATTAACTCCAACCACAAGTCATTTTGTTATGTATAGCAAATATGAAAAGAAGTTAATACGACTTGCTGTTCACATATCTCTTGCCATCAGTCTGTCAGAGATCTTATCTTCAGACTTTTGTGATTACAATGAGGGTATAGCTATGCTTTCTTGTGTACAGGGCTGCAGATAATTTGGACAATAAATTTGCTCTCAAGGGCATGGAAAGACAAACTTCCACAGATTTACCACCTCAGAAGGTGATCTGACTGACTTTGTATAAAGTTGGTGTGGCATGCTCATGTGAATAGACTTGAAGTAGAATGTGTTGGTGGAAGGGACCTACAATGATCATCTGGTCCAACTGCTTGAGTATCTTGTCATGTATTAATTAGACAGAGCTAGTAACCATCAGTAATAACAATCATGGAGAGCAGGGACTTCAGCCTCATACCTTTTTTTTCCAGGTAATTATTTTTTATGCATTTAGGATGCTAATCATTAATCTAAATTTTTTTAAGCATTGTAACCTGATGTGGTGATATCACCTAATACAGTGACTCTCAACGGTGAATAATCCTCCAAAAAGCAGCTTAATTTTCAGATATGCACCAGTTGTGGTGTAGAATTCTGCTTATTGCTTAGCATTGGGTTATTTGATGAAAATTTAAAGGTAGCAAATACATGCTGGGCTAGCTAGAATTGTCCTCTTAATCTTTTCTTTTATCAAAAGGACGATTAATCTCAGAATGTAAAAATGAGTTCTAAGTATGAAGCATGTTTTCTCTGCTTTAATAATTAATTCTGTACCCATGTATATTTCATTAGAAAGTGTCAGCCTTTTACACTACTGTTACTTCTGAAAGAAAGTAAAAAATAATCCCCTGACCTTACACAAAATAAGGGATAATAAGCACATGCACCTTGGAGTGTTTTTCTAACGTTTTATTTTTAAAACTACTGTTTTCATATCAGCTAAGAAATCTTTTCTCATACAAGTGTTCAACCTATTAGCCAGTAAATGCTACTTCTTTAATGAAAAGCCATAACAAAACTATTTTGATGATCTTCTAATTCAAATGCAGAATATATTATCAAATATATTCTTTATTGATCTTCCAAGAATTCTAACATGTTCAAAACATACATTTCACCTTAACTAAAACTGTTCTATCTATATACTATAAAATGTGTATCAGAGTATTTATTTTGCATTTGTTTTAAAGTTACAACATTTTAACCAATTAGGGATGTAATCACTATTCTGAAACTTCTGGAAGGCTACTACATTTTTGTCCCAGTTGTTGCTATTAATCATAGTGTGAATGTTTTCTAGCTGCACATTAACCACTCCCACCATCCGGTTTAGTTTGTGAGTTTATTTGAAAGTACCTCCTTCCTTCCCCTTCCCCTTCCCCTTCCCCTTCCCCTTCCCCTTCCCCTTCCCCTTCCCCTTCCCCTTCCCCTCCCCATTGCTTCATTTACTGCTTTTTGGTACTTAATTTTTGTAGTTATACATCAGAGTCTATGGATTTGTATCTTTGACATTGCATGTTATACTTTAATATTAAATCTTTTAAACTGTACATTAGTGTATTTTTTTTACATTATGTATTCAACATACTTTAGATATTCAAAACTACAACAAAGTTGACATTTACTTTCTCATCACCATCTTTGTCTTTGTAAATTATGATTGTTATTAGCTGGATTTTAGAGGCTTATTTTTGACATGTTTTACATTTTCCTTGACTCCAAGAGAGTTTCATTTTTGAAGTCCAAAATCTGATTAATTCATTTTTGCTCATATTAAATGAAATAAGATGTAGAAAATAATTGACTGGCTAGTAGCACTAGAAAGGATCTGTGGATCCTGGTGGACAGCAAGGTCATCATGACTCATCTGTGCACCCTTGCAGAATGAGGGCTAACCACATGTTAAATTACATTAGTAACATAAAGTCAGGGAGCTCAGGGAAATAATTATTCCATTTGATTACTAGTCATACAGCTGCATCTGGAGTTGTGTCTGGGTTTGAACCCACAAAAATAGAAGACAGATACCAACATATTCAAGGTGTCCGTCAGAGAGGCCACCCAGATGTCCAAGGTCCTGCAGCACATGACATGTAAATGACACTGAAGGAACTAGGTTGATTTCTCCTGGGTAAGAAAAGGCTAAGTGAAATCTAATTCATCTTACAATGCTTAAAGGGGCATTATGGAGGAGCAGAACCAGACACTTTTCAGTGGTGCACAACAAAAGGACAAGAGATGGCAGTCACAATTTACAATAAGAAATTCCATCTGAATAGTAGAAAAATAATTACCTGTATTTGAGGCAGAGGATTGAGCAAGATGACCTCTAGAGGTCTCTTCCAAAGTAATATGTTCTCTGATTCTATGAAATGAGATGGGAAAGTATTATTTTGTATTTCTGCATTACCTTTCTTTTGAAAATGTCAAAACAGTACTGTTTAATGAGTAAGACTTCCCAGTGCTTCTGAAACATAAATGTTACACAAGAAACTGAGGTACAGTAGTAATGATATTACTTTAAATGCTATTAATTGACTTAATTAATTCCATTCCATTGTTAACATTCCTGTAACTTAATACCGCATTTTTCCCATGTGCAGTATTCATACATACATATATATCTACCCAGGACATAATTGTTATCACCTTTCTTGCTGTAACAGGTAGATTTACAATTGTAATCAAAAGATGTCTGTGATTTGTGTTCATGCTCAGTTTACCATAACTAAATGCTAAATGCAAAACTGCCTCCATCTTTAAATCCTACAGTCAACACACTGTAGCAGCTCTGTAAACTTGTGTTAGTGTGTGAAATCAATGCAACTTACAATGAAATACCCATCTTGATACAGCAAAGCCTGAATCATTTAAAATGCCTGGGATTAGTCTGTTGACATTGTGCCTGCCATGTAGTATTAGGTTCTAAATATGACTCAAGTAAACAGGTGTATCTGTTTTCTTCCTAATTAAAAAAATAATAAATTACAAAATACATCATAAAACACCCTCAGACCTGTGGAATACTAGAACCTAGAGGCAATAATTATCTAGTAACCATCCTAAATGGAACCCTCTCTCTTTTTCCTCAACATCTTTCATAAGATGTGCAAGAAAACAGGATATGGTATTCTACACATAGCCTCGCCATTGCCTTTTAAAGAATGATTTCATTTCCCTCTACCTTCTGGCTGCATTCTTTTAAGGTATGATTTGCTTTCTTTGTGATAGGAGCACCACTGGCTATTATTCAATACAGCAATCATCATAACCCTCAAAGGAGCAGGCCTGTTACTCAGCCAGTTTTCCAACTGTACTGGTGTAGGCTGTTGCTCCATCCCAGCTCTAGTGATTTGCACTTCTCTTTGTTGAGTGTCACAATCTTTCTGTTTGCCTAGTCTTCAAGTTTCTAAAGGTCACTGTAATTACAAGATACTGCTATACAGTTACACATCTTTCTTAATATCAAGCTTTGACTATGTCTTGAGAAGATGTAAAATGAAAATAAAAAATCTGCATATTATAAGAAAGTTAATAGTCACATGTATATGTACAAATAAGTTATGCATCCTGCAGTTGCTTGCTGCTATGGCAGTAACAAGGATTCAATACTGCAGTTTAAAAACCTTTTTGGATAATACCACCAGAAGGTAAAAGATATGAAATATCTTTCTGTAGTGAAAGTTCACTTAATAGAATAATGCAGGAGAAAATTTCCAAGCAAGTATATAAACTACTGAGGTAGGGCTGCTACATTAAATGTTTTTAAATTGCTTAGAATAAAGGTATGCTGTTTCAGTAAAATGAAGCAAAAGTTTCTGTGAAAAATATAGATGTACTTCCAAACAGACCTGAAACAAACTTTTCCTTTCAAAACCAAACCAAGCCAAAACGAACCCTGTTGGAACTTCTGCAAATCTGATACAGAACTCTGAAGTGTGGTCCCTGGAAAACAATGAGTGGACATTTGAAAACTAAGTGGACATGTGAAAATTTTAAAGTAAAATACTTTATAACCATAGACATTAGCTTTTTGTCAGAGACAGAAAAAAGACAGCATCCAGGGCCCTCAAGTGTATCTTTAAATTGTTCAATTTTTTCCTCATTTTTCTCTTTCTTTTTCAGTAAGAACACAGCTTTCAGCTTCTTTAGCCAAAGAATCAAAGGTTTTGTAGACCATGAGAAAGCTACAGGAACATATTTTCACTTTCTGTTGGCTTCTGCAGCTTGTTGCTGTAGCACATGCAGGGTTTATCTACAAAGGCTTTATAGCTGAAAGCTTTGTAGAAAAGAGGTTGCTGCAAGGCAAGCAAGGCTTGTGACTTCTGTCAGAGCTTGGACGAGGCAAGGCACTGGCTCTTTGGGCTAGTATTTATAGATTTCCTGAGACAATGATGGCCAGTGACAACAAAGATTAAGAGATAAAAACCTGATACTTTAACCTATAGAATCAGTTTTCTCCAAACGTAGCCAAAGGCATACACACCTGGCCCACTTGGACCCCAGGGTATGTTCAGACAAGCCTGGACAACTTGGGCAATCTCCTGAAAAACCAGACCTGCTGTCTCCTACCCCATTGTCTGATTTAGAGCATTTTTGAGGCTTTTGTCCCTTCAGGACACACCTGATGTTTATTGTTACTCCTAGGGATTGCTATGCAGAAAGGCTCTTGCTTATTCTTGCTCCAGTGGAATCAATGTTGCTGCTAAATCTTGTGTACCACATTAGAGGCACAGTAAGTAAAATGTCGAAACTGTGGGGAGGTGGGACAGGACAGATGCCTCTAAATTGTGCCCAGCAATGCATCATGTTCGGTATGAAGCTGAGGGATCACAAGGGTTAAGTCCTCTTCTTCAGTGGCTGTCATCCAAGAAGGACTCTGTCATTCTTCTGCCTTTGATCCTCTGTTTGTGGATGCATTTCCAGAATCCAGCCCCTCCCTCTAGTACACTCTGGAACTTTCCTGGTGCCTGGCCATATCATCAATGGTGCTGATGACATAGCTGCCATCAGGGCGGTTGGGTTCAATACTGGGTTTGCAAATATTTGTATATATTTAATTTTAATTATATTATTTTTATTGAAGTAATTTTAATTTTATTTTCCAATCCATAAGTCTCTCTCCCTGTTATTTTTTCTCTTCTCCTTAGGGAAGGGAGAGGGGTTAATAAAGAGCATATGTCATTTGTCTAGTGGCCAACCCAGCCCTAACCATTGACACTTACATAAAAACATAGCTAGCTCAGCATATCATCTCTATTCCATTTTCCAGACAAGGCTACATACTTTCCGTTGGTTGGACTTATATATCAAATATCACAGAATAATAAAGAATAGTTATCTGAATTTCATTTTAATGTAGTCTGTTAAAAATTTCACAGAAAAGCTTATAATAGCAATTGAAACATTAAACGTCACAAATTTTCAGTAGCCATGAATTGGGGGGAAAACCAGTAGTAAAGTGAAAGCAAATCTATCATACATAAATGGAAAAATACTGAGACAGCAGAAGCTGTTTCTTAACAAGATGACATAGATTGCACTAGAATTTCAATATTTAGGGAAAATATGATGTGGAATATAATTTATTAATTATACTGTTATGACAAGTGTTTCATATTTCTGAGGAGCATTAAGCAGAGAGCATTGGAAGAATCATTTAACTTCTCCACAGGAAGAAGAAGAGAGTCTTTTCCAAAAAGGTCACAAACATGCCAAGATTTTTCTTTTAATGGTTAGTGTAATCTTATTTGAATGGAATATGTAAATCCCACCCTACACACTTTTAATTTAGATTGCATGGGGGCAGTGAACTTAATTCTTTATATTTTGATGACTTCTGATGCAGGAAAATGTTTAAATATTTTTGTGAAATGCTGTCATGATAAATGTACGTGGAACAGATTATAATGGAATGATGTTTCATTATTAGTTTGCATCTTATTCCATATTGCTATAATTTAACAAATTATTTTTTTATGTCATGAACTAAAATATTTGTATCCACTTATTACCTTTCAGCTTTAATGGACTATGTTCTTCCATATACTGCTATAAAGAATTTAAAGTGTTTTTTTCTCTAGTGATTACTCAAAACATAACTCCAATATAGTGGATGAGGTTGTGAAAATCTAAATTGAATAGGAATGGGTGACATACATCTCACTGAACTGAGAAGAAGCTCTTTTAGCTATATCTTTTACCAAAATTTAATGAAGAACCACACTGTAGAAGTGTCAGAAACTTTTGTTTGCTTCAGCTGACCATTCTCCAGTGTGGTTGTTTTCTGAAAGGCAGGATGTGATTTTATAATCTTGTCAGATTTCTGATGACTTCAGAATATGAATGCCCTTACAGAGTGTTTGCAGCAACAGGCAATATAATGAGAAGTACCCAGGGGATGAAACAGGAGAGCAACTGTAACAGCTACTGTCACAGAATGTTGTCTCTGTCCTGTTTGCTTCCTGATTTCTGTTTGTTCTAAGGTAATGGAAAAGACTGAGAGGACATAAACCTTTATCTTACTAGATGCCTTTATGTGGCAGCTTACTGAACATTGTACTTAAAGAGTATTTGCTATCCTACTTAAAACAGTACACTTTTTTCAACATCTGGGAAAGATTCTTCACCATGGACTCTAAGGGCTGACAGGGAAATGGTTGCTATGGAACTGTTTTCTGGGCTAGTACAGCAGAGCAACGTTTAGCAGGATTTAATTTGCATGTCTTCCATCCTGCAGTTCCTTCAGGATGGTCTGACCACAAATTTCACCAGTCTTCCAGAAGGCATAGATCAGCAATGAAAGTAATTGTTTCCTCAGAAACTGTACAAGTGTCAACCCTCCAACTCACACATTTAGCAAGAGTTCTACAAGTAGTCAAGATCAACCTACAAAATCATTTAATATGTAATGTAGTAGTTATCACATATATTAGTTGTGAGAAATCCTGAGCTTTATGGTTTTTTTTCATGAATGTGTTAGACTTCCTTTTATGAGGGGGAAAAAAGTGTTATGTTAATTACAACAATGAGCAAGCCAGCTTTCCATTTCCGCCATATGGGTAGAGAGACATGTACATAATAAATCTAATATATCTATATCTTCTACTGAAAATAAGTTTAACAGTGTGAATGTAGTTTCATGCTCATTTGAAGGCACTTTCCTCTTAAAGTTTTAGTTTAATCTATAGTTTCTATAATTATCTATTTATTAATAACACTGTAGTTGAATAAATTACTTTTTGTATGAATGAAATATCACTGCATGGCTATTCTGTTAAATTGGGTGATCTGGAAACAAGAATTTGTAGCAAGAAAATACATTCATTTAACATACTGCATTAAATAATAGTAATATGATTAAAAAATATAATGTATTAAACAGATCTGTAAGCATATATATGCTATAAGATGCCAGATTGTATTTACATAGAATTGTTTTGGTTGGAATGAAATTTTAAGATCATTGAGTCCAATCGTTATCTAACTCTAGAAAGTCTGCTACAGATTATTATTTCCTCAATAAGCAAAAATAATTCCTATTTATTATTCAAGAAAGGTTGTTTTGGGGATCATACAAGTCAAATTTCATTTGAGCCCAGAGATGAATGGGAACTTTATAGTTGACACTTAATGTGCCTCTGAGACTTCTTCTTACCAAAAAATTGCTAAAAGTGTTGAAAAATTAAATAGATCATCTTGCCAGAGCTGCAGTTCTCAAAATTCATGTTTCCCCACCTAATTCTCTGCTTTGGCAGAGAATGAATTTGGCCTTCACCCAGTTCCTATTTGCAAGGCTGTCTCCCATGGAACTTTTGACTGGCAATGAAATGGAGCAACCATTTTGTCACCATTAGGTGGCTTACTATGAATGCATTTGTGGTGGAACTAGCTGTGCCACCCTCCTCCACTTTGACTGGTTCTCTGTGACTGGGCCTGTGTCTGCTGTGGAAAGATTTTCGGCTATGTATGAGTCATTTACAGGAATGAGGAGAAAAAGACCCTGTCTTTCAGTTCCAGAATAGCCGAGACCTGTGTCTTGCTCTGAGGAAAGTGCTCACAAACTGCAGTGTAAGGAGAGGTCTATTTGCTTCGCTGCCTGCCCCTTTGTTCCTTGTGTCTTTGGCAGAGGCTGAAAGAGCTGGCCCTGTAATACTTGGGCCCTGCTGTGCCACTTCAAGAAATAATAAGCCATTGTCTTCATTAAGCAAGCCTTGTTTTAGCAAACAGAATTCAAATACTAAAAAGGGAACATTTTTAAAGGGGGAGAATTAGAGACAGGGATGCTTTACAAAATTCCCTAGAGAAACTGCTTTGTTTCCACTATTTTATTGCTACTTACTGAGAAGATTCATATTCAAATAGGTTGGGGTTGTGAATCGGTCGTTTGCACATTCTCATGCACCCAGGAAGGCTATGATTATGGCTAATTACAATGACGAATGAAATCCTAACAAGAGTGCTCAATCAGATTGCTGTTCATGCATGAAGCAACTAAAACTAGCCAATGGAGGTGTGATTTTGGTAATTACAAACAATGGAGTGAAGTTGAAAAAAGCTTAGTAAATCTGCTTGAGACAAAGTAAGGTCTAATTAATCACTTTAAGTTCTGAATTCTCCAGATGATCTGCATGCTCTGTTCTCTTTAGCATTCTTTTAATAGACTTAGTCTAAGGAGTTAGAAATGCTTCCTTTTGCTCATACTTTCACTGGATGAAATGCAACTGTTTCAAAATATTCTGACTTTCCCTTTGTGATGATTGTATTGCAACCTGTTTTTCAGGCAAGTGGAGGGAATGTTAGAAAAATAAACACACTGTTAATTGCCTTTCTAGCAGTGCCATTATCTACAGTGAGCAAAATTATTTCTTTAAGTTGTCGTAGTATTATTGACCTCATTTCCAAATCTTATTGTATTGAAGTAGATGGGAATTTTGGCATCACCTCCAAAGACTGCAGATTTTAAATCTGCTTTAAAAGACAGCTGTACTTGTAATTTTGAAAAAGAGTTATTAACTGACTTTTGCATAAATAAATATTAGAAGTTTAAATAAAAAGTCAATGAAGTCTAACATTTTGCAATGAAACTTTGAGGGCAGAGCAGTTTCTCTTTGTGTATGAATACTAATTCCTAATTCTATTTTAAACACTCTATCAAATGGGCCAAAGTTTTAATATCAAAATCCTTAGATTAGTTTGTCTGTAAATAGACACTATAATGAAGATAATAATCACAGAATCATAGTATCACAGAATGGTAGGGGTTGTAAGGGACCTCTGGAGATCACCCAGTACAACTGCCCTGTCAAAGCACAATCACCTAGGTCAGGCCATACAGGAATGCATCCAGGTGGATGTTGTAAGTCTCTAAAGAAGGAGACTCCACAACCTCTCTGGGCAGCCTGTTCCAGTGCTCCGTCACCCTCACAGTAAAGAAGTTTTTTCTCACATTGAGGTAGAACTTCCTGTGTTCCATTTTGCCCCTCATCCTATCACTGGGCACCAGAGAAAAGAGACTGCCTGTATCTTCTTGGCGTGCACCATTAAGGTATTTGTAAACATTTATCAGATATCCTCTGAGACTTCTTTTCTCCAGACTAACCAGCCCCAGGTCTCTCAGCCTTTCCTCATTAGAGAGATGTTCTATTCTCTTAATCACCATTTGAGTCTATCCATTCTCCCTGTCTTTCTTGAACTGAGAAGTCAAGAACTGGACACAGTACTCTAGGTGAAGCCTCATTATGGCAGAGGAGAGGGACAGGAGACCCTCCCTTGACCTGCTAGACACACTTCTTAATGCACCCCAGGATACAATTGGATCTTTGGCCACAAGGGCACATTGCTCTCTTTTGGTCAACTTACTGTCTACCGGGACTCTGAGGTCCTTCTCTATGGTTATGCAAGTAACACAAAGATGGCTTCAGCGTGTTACAGAACATTTGAGGAACAGTTTTTTTTTTCTTGTAGATTCAGTTGGTATGAAGGGATCACCTGTATATTTAACTTCAGTCAAACTCTGCTTTGACATAAACCTTGAGAGGAGCTATTTAGGTTTTGAATTTTTATGAGCACAAGTTGTTTGTGTTTGTTGTTAAATAGTAATAATTCTTCATATTAAGACTGACAGCATATTTCCATTCATCCTCAGAAAGCTGTCTGTGTCTCTATACACTTTTTAAAGTATGATGGTAATGTGTACTCAGAAACCTATAGACTAATTTGGTCTTTTTCTGTCATTTAGACAATTCGCCAGTTTGTCCAAAGGCTCTTTGCTCTTAGTCAGTTTTTGCCTAAGTAGTTTTTATCACTATTATTTTATGAGATGTTAGTGTTAGAAATTGCAATGCTTAGACATGAAGCACTATAATAACCTTAACAAATTAGTCTAAGGATTCTACTGATGCTTCTTTTACATGATCTGATGGATTTATTCATAAACTTTCCACTACAGAGTAAAACTTTTGTCCCAGATTCTTCTGAAATTATGTAATTATTTGCCCAATGCAATGATGGATTGCTTAAGTTGTTGTAGTTCTTCCATGATTATGGTGGTTTTGCCCTGGCCTAAGGGCCAGATGCCCACCAAAGCCCCTCTGTCACTCCTCTTCTTAAACAGACAGGGAGAGGGGAAAAATACAACAAAAGCTAGTAATAATAGAAGCAATTTAATAACAACAATAAGCAAAGGCAATAGACCATGTGGAAGTGAAAGCAGAGAGATATGTTAGTCTCTACGTCACATCAGCAGGACAATGGTCGGTCTTGGGAAACAGGACTCTCTAAGATTTGTGGTTCCTTAGGAGTATAGACATCATGGGCAAATCCCCTCACTTCCTTCTTTCACTTCATTCTTATATCTGAGCTGACCTCATATGGCATGGAATACCCCTTTGGCCAGTCTGGGTCAGCTAGCTCAGCTTTGTCCCCTCCCAAGATCTTGCCCACACCTCTGCATACTCTGAGGGCAGGGAAATGTTGAAAAGACACAGCCTGGATACTTATTCAACAGTAGCCAAAACACTGCTGTGTTATCAACTGCTGGTGCAAAACACAGCACTAGAAAGATGCTGTGAGGAGAATTAACTCCAGCTCCGCCAAACCAAATACAATAATTTTCATAGGGTGGTTTGACTGTGTGGAGGCCTTGGTGGCAATAAATAGGGACTTTCTGGTATGCCCCTTCAGTAATTTAATAGGGATTCTGGACAATTTGAGAGCAAACAGGACAGGAAGGTAGTGCATATTCAGATGTGGAGACAGAGAGAGAAGTGGCATGTGACTTCTACCATCTATATGAAGCAGTGATGTTCATTTAGTCATCTATTGAAACTCTATCCTATGTATGCCTTGGTTGTATTTAGTACATTTACTTTAGCTTTCTCCATTAATGAAATTGTTCAGGGACTGTCCTCCAAAAGCTTTTTTCCTTCTTTGATTTTGCATGGAAAGACTCAGTGCAGTTTCCCTTTTTTTGTTGTTGTTTGGTTGGTTGCTTGTTTGTTTTTCATGTTTGTTTGTTTTTTCAGTAGTCCAGTAATTTGCAGCTATCTAGGCCATATGCCAAACACTTAGATACCCTACAATGAATTAGATAACCCAGTTTATAGCTTGGTCACACACTACACAATCTAACAAAAAGCAGAAGAAATGATTTTGTCTATCTGCAAATTGTAATTCAATGTAATATAAATGAGAACCTTACTTGGATGTGGCCATATATTTAACTTAAGAATCTTATGAAAAATTCTGTATGTGGTACACATAAAGTGATCTTATCTGTGGATTTACCCAAAATAAGTCAACATAGCTCGTTGAGGCAGGTAGGAATAAGAGTTTTCTGGTTTTAGCTACCCATAGCTAGCTATCTGCTCTATTCAAATGGATTCATATATCTTTTAGCTTTGCTGGATTGGGAAAATGGTATCAAAAAATATATGAAAACATCTTTTAAATGTGTTTGGGTTTGAAGATATAAGTTGTCATTTTAGTCCTAAAGGAACTTTATAATTGGAAAGGCAATAAAATTAAAACTAGCATGTTTGCATTACTAGTCTCTAAAATGGAATTTATTTAAAATATGAAGCATTCATAAAATAGATACTAGTATGGTCAAATATAAAGTTTCAACTGGTATTCATTTCTGGATGACCTACATATTGCCTGTAAAAACTTTATTTTCTCAGCATGTTTCATAGTGACAATAGGTAGCTGTAGTAGGGCAATCTAAATAACTATCTTATCAAGAAATTGATTTATTAGATAGGCTTATGTAAGATGTTATTTCAAGTAAAAGAAAATCTAATTTTATTTCTGTTTACAGTGTATAACAAAATGTTGTAGATTTCAGCTTCTTGTCTCCCTGCTTTTGATTAAATATACCCTCCATGAAATTTAAGCATAGAGAAGCTATCTAATAGTTTTACAATAACATTTTGTATTCTTGAGTTACACCAACCTGAAGCATAAACTGCTATTTGATGTTACATCAGACTTAAACCAAATCTATACCCAGAAAAAAAAACCATCCTGCAGGTGCTATACCTAGGTACTCTGTATTAGTTAATTTATTCTACTTGTCGGAAACTTTTGGGATCAAGCAGGTTAGAAAAGACCTTCAAGATCATCAAGTCCAACCTATCACCCAACACCATCTACTCAACTAAACCATGGCGCTAATTGCCTCATCAAGTCTTATTTTAATACTTCCAGGACGGTGACTCCACCACCTCCCTGAGCAGCCCATTCCAATGGCCAAGCACTCTTTCTGTGAAGAATTTCTTTCTAACATCCAGCCTGAACGGCAAAATTACTTTAGAATCATGGAATTGTTTGGGTTGGAGAGGACTTCAAGATTATCCAGTTCTAACTGCTGTGCCATGGGGAGGGACCCCTCACACTAGATCAGGTCGCTCAGAGCCACATCCAGCCTGGCCTTAAAAGCTCCCAGGGATGAGGCTTCTACCAGCTCCCTGGGCAACCTGTTCCAGTGTCTCACCACCCTCATGGTGAAGAACTTCTTCCTAACATCCAATCTGAATCTACCCATTGCCCCCTACTCTTATCATTATTCGACACCCTAAAAGTCCCTCACCTGCCTCATTTTCCCCCTTTTTCCCCTCAAATCCCAGAGCACCTGGGCTCTGTTGGAGTCTCCTCCCACCCCAGGTGTGGCCACTTGGCCCTCCCCACCCACTGCCCTATTTAATCCCCCTCAGGAAAGGCAGAAGCCCCAAACTGAGCCCATGTGGGCTGAGGGATCCTCCTCTCATCACTGGTGAGTCCCCATGGTGCACACTGGGTGATGGTGGTGGTGACAACAAAGGCTGGGGGCCTGGTGGCCCCCCGGTTAGGTAGGAAGACAACTGATGACTACTACAATATCATCCATGGGTGCTGGCTGGGCCTTCTTACTGAGTCTGAGCTCCTCTGTGTGGTATCTTGGTTGGTGAGGGTCTTGATCCTGGCTCTGGGATGGGTGCAAAAATGGTGGAGCAGGAGCTGTTTAGTCATATGATATTATGCTAATTACACTTTTTTTTTTTTTTTTTTTTTTTTTTTGTAACCTGGAGGCCCCTTGAGTCTGCTCTGTATTTTCAGACTTAAGTGGTTTTGTCTTATGGACAAGTTTGTGTATGTCATGATTTAAAACAACTTATTTAGCCAAGAAAGATGAGATTTGAAGGCTTTTCCAAGTGCATTTTATATCCAAGGATGGGTGCACACTCAAATAATAAAGTATGCAGCCACAAATCAGAATCTTTCTCTCAGGTCTGCTTATTTTGTCTGTAGCTAAGATAGCCATGGGCAACTATTTATGTCTGAAAAGTGGGGGGAAATGGCTGTTGCTCTTGTAATTTACAGCTGGATGCATACTGGACCCTAGGCCATCACAGCTACGTCATTATGATAATAAAAACTGAATTAACATGTAAAAAATAAAAAAAATCCAACCTCCAAAAAAGTAACAAATACAAAAGGTTATATTTTTCACTGAAACTAACAGCTGGAAAATGCTGGTTTAGTTCCCAACTCTGACACAGCCTAAACAAGCCATTTACTCACTTACTGCCCCAGTTTCTCTGACTATGAAAATCTGGATAATCTTATATATGCACTCAAACAGTAACTTCAGGTCCCAAGCAGGAAAGGAATGTTAAACATGTATAAATTACATTTATTTTTGGAAGAACACAATCATTGCCCAGACAGAGTATAAATTTCCAGTCCATTATGATGGCTTTTAAGTGCTACAGTCATCACCCCCAACATCTGCTAATACCCCAGCATCCTGTTTCCACCAAATGACTAGTACTAGATGCTTTCCAAAAAAGATTAAAAAAACCCAATTTCAACCAAGATAAAGGAAAAATGTTCTAGAAATAAAGTTTCTTTCTAATCCATAGGCTGCTCTGTTGTTCCTCTAGAGAATTTGGATTTTGCTTTAAAATAAAAAGAAAGGGCGTTTGGGTTCTATCCTATTTAGATCTTTCAATATAATCTTGTGGTTGTTTTCATGTTAATACATGAGCATTTTGCAGCAAATAAACCAAATTATTTTAACACTATCTCTCTTCCTCATTTACCCTTCTCTAGAGGACCTTCTTCAGGTTTTTGATTCTTATTATCAAGAGAAAAAAAAAAAAAAAAAAGAAAAAAAAGTTTCACAACATTTTCAGACTATAAGTCTTTAAAATATCAATCCCCAAGAGCCCTCTACAAAGCCTGTTTTCCCATGGTGCAATAATTTCCAAATTGCATCTGCAAATCTGAGTTACAAAACATTCCTTTCCAGTCTTCTTAACATTATGTCCACATAATTACTGATGCCAGAATTTGGTGTACTCTTACCTCAATACAGACCCGTGTTTGTGGTAATCAATCATAACGGATGATGATGGTCTTTTTTCCAAGGCTTGATATCCTTAAAAGGGGTAAAAATTTCACAAGTCTCACCTTTTTCAAAGCTGTTTCTAATTACTCACAGTTTGAAGACTTAATGAAAAATCCTCGGAGATGAAAAAGCATAAACTCAAAAGAAAAATGAATCAAGCTTTCCTTTCAATTTCCAGGGTTGCTACTCATTATTTCACAGAATCGCCAAGGTTGGAAGAGACCTCAAAGATCATCAAGCCCAACCTGTCACCACAGACCCCATGACTAAACCATGGCATCACGTGCTACATCCAATCCCCTCTTGAACACCTCCAGGGATGGTGACTCCACCACCCCCTGGGCAGCCCATTCCAATGGTGAACGACTCTCTCAGTGAAGAGCTTTCTTCTCACCTCGAGCCTAAACTTCCCCTGGTGAAGCTTTTGTTATAGTTATGAGTTTATGATTATTAATAACATATTTGCTATATTAATTTAAAAACGCTAATAACTTTTATTAGCATAGAAAACTGCCAACAACTTATCAAGAGGGTGGGTGCATGGCTGGAATATATATTTACAGTGGGGATGTACAGTATTTAGGCAATTCAACAATTTTAAGCAAAGCAGAAAAATAAGTGGGAAAGAGAATGCCCGGTGCAATATGGTGCTCAACCGCTGAGGTAGACTCCAAATGAACTGTCAAACAAAGGAGCCAATAAACTACTCACTGAGTTCCACCCAAGTTGCGGGGGCGCTGCTGTTGTATGCTAGCTGGCAAGGCTTTTGGTCAATGGCTGGTCTGGCCTCAGCACGACAGCGGGCGGCTCTTAAGCTTCTTCCCAGGCTCTGCAGACTGTCCTGGGGTTTTGCAAAGTGGGTGCTTGTACTGGTGGCAGCTTATCACTGCAAGGGGATGGTTCTCAGGGTCTTGGCTCACTCAGGGTTTGTTCCCTTGCCCAGCAAGACACATCTGTCTGCTCCGGAGATTTTACAATGTATTACTGTGAGGGGTGCTTGCGTTTTCCTGGGTAAACTGAGGCACGGCATGGATTCCAAATTACAAGGCAAGCAAGGCTTGGCTTCTTGGGGTTGCAAAATATGGCTCATGGTTTCTCTCCCAAATCTTAGCCAAGGAAAGGCAAGTCAGATGCAATTCAGCCTGCATCTATCACTTGCCTGAGTTTCAATTTGGGCCAATAAGGCAGCTGAAGCCAGCAAAGAGAAAATGAAATGGAATTCTGCCAGGCCATGGCCATAAAAGGCAAAGACATAGGCCCAGTCTAGGAGAGGCATGGCCAGTGCACGTGCTCTTTTGCCATAAAGGGAGAACATATCCCTTTGTTTACCAGACTTTATGGTGCCTGTTCTTTTGTCCTTTTCCCACATTTCCCTGGCCTCCTGTGAGAGGGAGGAGGAGGGGGTCATGTCTTAATATACCAGGACCTGTCTGGTTTTGCGTTGGGCCTGTTTGGCCCTGCCTCCTCAGATAGAGGAAATTCTGTTGCTCTGATGTCATCTCTGACAACTTATTCTCACAGTCATCAGCTTGGGTATTTCATGCTTTGAACAGGAGGAACTTAATAGATGAAGTATTATGGAAAACAGACTGAGATTAGAACAGTGTCACAATTATGAATCAGGGAGATTTATCAGGAAATAGGAATTCTGTTATCTCTGTAGGTTAGTATGTATTACTCATATTACATAATGCAGCATATGAAAGGTATTTTACAGGTAATGAAAAAAAATTAATCATTTAATCTCTGATGTTGCCAACATAATTTTGTTTCCTAATTATTTTCTCACTATTTTTCATATTTTTTTCATTTCATAATTTTTCATAATTATTTTCTCACTATTTTCATTTCAGTCAAATCACAAACCAAATCAATACCAATGCCACTATTCTTGTGGCATTTGGAAGCCTTAGTGAGACTAACAGTCATAGAAAGTTCTGTGGTATTGCTAATGCAGAGGAACCATAAATAAGAAAACTTAGGGGTTTGGCAACTGAAGTGGTAGAAATGGGTTGAAAATGAATGCCAAAACAATTACATGTACAGTGAGTAATAGTAAAAGTTACTATTCCAATGACAGCTGTCTGGAAGACATCAAGAAGATACTGGTGTGATGGAACGCTAATGCAATTTTGCAATGCATTAGTGCATTTAGGAGAGACAGGAAATAAAGCATTGTTCTAGGCATTCATAAGACCTGGTATGGAATATTCTTCAGATCCAGTCACCTGTGTACAAGAAAGGTTAAATTAAACAGGTGCAGATAGCTCTGAGCATGACTAGGAGAATGAAATACCAGTACTACAGAGGGATCAACAAGACTTCAGAAGGAAATATGGCTACTCTGAATATAAGTATACAGTTATTTTGTTTATGGCTCCCCAATAATGGCTATCTCAAAGGGTTTTGAAGACAAAAGGATTACTTCTGATGTGCACTGTATTTTTTCAATTCTTCAGTTTTTTTGTTTGTTTGGTTTTTTTGCCAGTAGGAATGCAAACCAAAACCTTTTTACTATAAATATGCATTTCTTCACTTGATTTATTTATGTAATCATGTATTTTCTTCAAAGCACTCAGCATTTCTGCAATTCACAACCAATTATCAAGAAAATTTTTTCCAGAAGTTTGACTGTAACTGTATTTTTGCTTGTAATGTAAAAAAAGCTTTGTGTGGTGTGAGTGGATTCTGTTGTTATGATGAAAGCTAAAACAGATAAGCTAAGATAGATACTTGGAAGTAATGTCAATAGTTTTATTCAGTTAATTTACTGAGAATGAGATTATTTTTTTTTTTATAATTTCCATCTTATACCCAGTGGTCTAGAATGTGTTACAAAAACCTTTCTGCTTCAACTGAACTTGCAGATTTACAGGCTCTTTAACAATTCTCTTGAACCAAATGGGAGAAGTTATGTTTTATTATAGAGGTGAGAGCTACAAAATGAATGTCACCAAAATTTAATTTTAGTTTGGACTTATGAACAGCCTATCACTTATAAATATCTCTCTGAAAAAAAATTTGAGTTATGACAGGAGCAAAGTAGAAGGAACTGATATTAACTGGTTGCTGGGTAACCTACAGCTACTCCAGTAAGAATATGTTATGGCAAGCATTCCTCTGGGCAGTGATATTTGGGACTGTCAGAATTAGAAGAAATGCAATCTAAATACAAGTGCTGAAAAAAATACCTTATTTTTGGTGGAAGTTTTACAGGACCTATTTTTGATTCATTGATTTTATTTTTAATTTTATGGTAATACAGTTTAATTAGACTAAAGTAAGACTTGGATGTCACCAAGTCATACTAAATCAGTTGCTGGAAACAATATTGTCATGTAAAAGCACTCAGACATGGCTTAATTAATCTCTTTATGAATGTTTTAAAATATTTTACTAATTACAGAGAACTGTCATATAGCAATAAATACTGAGTAATTACTACTAGATAGTTTAGAAGTCAAAATACTACATTCCAATTAAAACCAGAACTATATATCACTTCTCTAAGAGCATCTTTAATTAATTAATTTCAAATTACAAAAATGTTTTTATACTTAATTTCATATTGTTTGGGGCTTTTTATGCATTCTGCTCAGTGTCTGTCTTATAATTTCTGAGCAAGTGCTATCGTAAGAATTACCTTTTTGAATGGAAATTGCTCCCATTGAGTGATGAGTGAGAAGAGGAAAGCAGACTTACCCTAGGAAAAGAGTTTTGCATTTCACTTTTTAAGAACTAAGTTTCCAGAAGTAACTATCAGTTTCTTCAATACAAAAAAGTTTCCATGGAACTTGGTAAAAGTTTGTAGTATAAGTCTAATAGACTATTCAGAAATTAAACCAACAAATTAAGAGACAGCTGCATAATAATAACAGTCATAACATAAAGATTAAACAGTTCCAAGAGAGAGTTTAAATCGAAACACTCTAAAATCACATGTATGTAATTATTTTTAGAATGTCTATACAATTAATTTGAAAATGTGAGTTATTTAATGAAAAACCAGGGGGGCAGAATGCTTTTCATGAGATTTAAACAGTTAAGAAATACATGCTTTGCCAGGAGAAAGGACTTTAAAAAGTACTGGACTGGGAAAATGAGCACTTGGAAGAAGCCAGCACTGCATATTTATTCACAATGCACAAACCCAGTTACTTCCTTTAGGAAGTTATGAAATAGGAATGAAAAACACCCGAACATTGTAGAGATACTTCTAATGTCTTCCCATGATAAATAAAGCTGCATAATCTAAGACCTGTTTCATATTGCAGTGAGTGACATGTAACGGTTTCCATGTAGTGGTTTGATATTAAATGAGTGAGATTTTAGTGGCATACCTAAATTTTCCCCTTAAGTGATATGATTTTTTTTCCCAAAGTTTTGTTATTCTTACAGGTCTATTTTTTTCTTAAGGTAGGGGTATTCTTAGTACCTGAAGAGACTGCCAATCATACTTTTACCTCTGAAATGCTTCTGACAAGCTTTCTTCTGGAAATGAAAAACCCGTGTATTAAATATAACTATCAATGAATTTTGCAGTCAGTTCAGTAATCTAGCATCCCTAACTTCTTCATTATTTTATCCATCATTTCTTCTCCAGTAATCTTCATTTTGTGAATAATTTCTGTGCATGGTAATGAACTGATGCTTGTGTAAGCAAGTTTCCTTGGTAGTCTGTTTCTACATTCACTTTCTGATATATTCTTTAAGTTTCCTTGTCATGTAAATAAATGTAAGTTGCCTAGTTGTAGTAATATCTGTTTTATTTCTACTGCTGAATTACATGAAGAAAGAGTTGACGTTCTGTTTTTAAATTTTCATATTCAGTTCATATCTTTGACAAATACACGTCACTTCAAACGGACTTTTAGACCTGTTACTGAAGTTGATAAAGCCCCTCCCCTTCGTTTTAATAAGCACAAATCCAGCCCTGAATGAAAAACAAAAAATACAACATTTGAATTCAGTGTGCATTAAAAATGCAGATTCATTGTTCCCCAAAGTAGATTTTAAATTCCAGTGATCATTCCAATAGATCTCTCAGTACAGAGCCCAAGAAAATATTATACGTTATTGTTCATAAGAACAAGACATTATCATATTCATTCGAAGGTCTGTCTCATTTCTAACAGCGATTAGGATGAAGTAGGGTACGTATCATCGTCAACAAGGTAAATATTTTTCTGTATTCCCCAGTGTATCTTCCAGTTTCCAGTGGCTTATCAGCTTCCTAATCAGGATGTTGAATTCAAACTTTTGCATTTTGGAAGATTGGAGGAACTGTTGCTAATCATTTTAAATGTGTTTATTAATTGAACTCCACGATATACTTTGTCAGTAAACTCTGCCATTTCTTTATGCATTGTATGAAAAAATTGCTTTCTTTGATGTATATGTTTGCCTGATTTTTTGTTTTGTTTTTCCCCTTGTATTATGGGAAAAATGTTGAAGTTATTGATGTCAATTCACTCCATGATTCCTGATCTATCCTGCACAGTCATCACTTTTTCTAAACAAAAGAATTCTAACCTTCTTGGGTCTTTGCACTATGAAAAATATTTTATACCTTTTATAACCCATGCTACCCTTTTCTCGATTTTTCTCAACTATTTTTGCACGCTCCTTAAAGTCATATGACTACAAACTTTTGCAGCAGCCAAGCATCACCAGTTTACCATCTGACATAATGCTGGTTTATGACCTGTATTGTATGTTTAGTAACAATTGCAAACATTTTATTTGCCTTTCTGACTGTCATGAAACACTACGCCTATATTTTCAGATAACTGCCTGCAGGGTCTTCAAGCTCTCTTTCCCAATTAGGACACTGGTATAATTAGGATTGTTTACTTGGTTTTCCTCATGCGTGTTGCTCTGCATTTACCGATAATGAATTTATCATGCTATCACTGTTTCTTATAATGGACAGCATTGGCCAGCACATTTCCCTTTAGAATCCCAGTAGTAACTTCTCCACATTCTGGAAACTGACTTCTATTGCTCATTGCAGTGCTTCAACAAGTTACTAATTTATTAAAGGATCATTTTTGTGTTTTATAATGACTGTTTATTGTCCACAAGAATCTTGTGGTGGATTTAGGGCACTTTGCACATCTGCAGTTTCAAACACTTGCTCAAATACCCTTTGAAGGCATTTTCTATAGGCCTTCTATAGGTATGTGTTATGGGAGATTTATTTCTGACTGTGGTTTGATTTTGTGGATTGAATACTCACCAGCAGTTGGAATAGACTAAGGAACACATTTTTTGATTTATCTTTATCTCAAAAAAATCCCATTCAAGCACTCCAAGACCATTTTATAAGTGTGGATGATCAGGAGATTTACTTTAAAAGCATACTTCTCCTCCTAACCAGTGCACTAACACAGATGTTTCTCAGACATAATCAGATAGATGCCGATTCCAACATGCCGAGATTACACTGTGATCTCACAGGTATGAGTACACTATTTTATTGAAGATTTCTAGGAATACCGATAAATCCAAATAAATCATATTTATTTATGTCTCCAGTAATTTTATCATCCAGTTTACCACTTCCAGTGCTGTCACATCTTCACATCTGTCATGTTCTGTTCTACTGCTACAGATATTGACTGAAGTGGTAGGATCCACCCTACAGCAGGTAATGTGGAAATTTCTTAGTTGCATTTTCCTTTTAGTTGAATTATTACGAGTAGCTGTGATACAAATAAATATAAATCTCTAGAGCTTCTGGTATATCTTCTTACAGTAAACATTTATTTTATTTTAGTTTCTTCCTTTAACACATAACAGCAGGACTCACTAGAATTTGTACCTTGATCTTTATGAGCTACTGAATAACTGTCTGTCCTACTGCTTCCTCTATATTGTCAAAAGTTCCAGTGTTATTTTATCTCTCTTTATTTGTTTAAAATTCAGAGGAATGTAGGATCTTATTAAGAAAACCTTCAGTATTTAAGTGTCTTCATGTGTCTTCACGTGGTTTCTTCAGTAAGAGCCCCCACTTAACTTTCTCTTCCTGAGGCCAAAAATATATTTTCTCAGCCTCTCTTGCTATATCATGTGTCTCAGCCCCTTGACCTTCTTGATAGCCTTCTGTTGGATATTTGTGTCTTCCTTGTAGTGGAAATCCCAGAAATGGATATGTTGTAAACATGGTCTCTGAAGTACAAACTAGAGAGGATGAATTACTTTGTTGACCTACTGGCTATGCTACATCCTTTAGCATTCACTTTTCTGTCCTGCTGAATGTTGGACCACATTTTCCTGGGTTTTCTTTTTGCTGGTAACATGCTTGTTCAAGGCCTGCTCATTACCCGTCAAATCTCTCATTAGTTTCAGCTCCAGGTGAGCTTTGGTTTTCCTAACTGCAATTCTGCACACTCTATATTCATCATGGATTTTCATCATGGGTGGTTGTTGTGGGTCTCTGTATTCATCGTAGGTTGTCCATCTTTGCTTCCATCTGCTATGCATTTCTTTTGATGTTTGAGTTCAGAAAGGAATTTTGCATTCATCTATGCTATCCTTCTGACATGCTCGCTTGACTTTGAAGGGGCTGATGTGCTTTGAAGGGCTTGTCCAGCTTTTGGGGGCCCCTTTCTCTTGCAGGCCAACTTTCCATTCAGCTGTATTCTTGTTAAAACTGTTGTGTCATCTGTGCTGATGCACAGAGTCTTTAAAAATATATTGGCAGATCTCTTCAGGAAGAATACTCTATCAATGTAAACTGGCAGCTTCTACGGGAAAAGTGTATTGTGGGCAAAATTGTAGTTTGCTAACCTCTAAAGTCTAAAACATAATCTAAAACAGATATTAACTATAAAAGTATTTAAAATCACACAGACTAATGGGAAGTGTGTTCTTTTCTTATAACAGTAGAAAAGAGTCCAGTGAAAGTAACCCTTTCTGAAAGGTACTCATAGTTCTGACTGTACTGACAGAATGAGAAGATGAAGTACACAGGCTAAAATGTTTGCTAGTTAGTTCTTCCAGTTAGTGTTAAAATGTAGCAGCCCATCTCTGTGTGAATTGTGTTTTAACAGATGACAATAAAACTAACAACAGGACCATTTCAAGTACTGACTGCCAGCCAAATGAAATCTAATTTAGGAAGTGTTTTAATTTTAATGCTTACTCTTATTTTTTTCTTTTACTGCTATATTGTCGTGAATGTATTCTTTAACATTGAGTTTACATTATCATTGTTCTAAATATCAAATCTTTGAAGAATAAGATTTTTCTTTTCTTAGTACTCTTTGTTTGGGTTTTTTTTTTCCAAGGAAGGGAGAGTACATATTTTTCCAATGCTTTCAGTTCAGCTATAGATAAGTACTGTATATTTTAAGTGACTGGTATTCTACTTGTACATATTCTGGGACTACACTGTAAAGTGGGTAAACTCTGAATCGTTTTTTCCTGGGAAGGTGTAACTGATAATTTCACATACTCAAAGTAAAATTCTGGTCTTTAGAAGTACAAGATAGAGTATAGCTCATCAGTACTACTAAAGTTCAGTCTTAAATATGACTGACCTTTTGCCCTTTTTTTTTCCATATTGAGTAAGTATTTGCCTCTTACTAGTAATTGCTAACAACCATCTACAATTTACATAACCCTTCAGAAGGTCAGCTTTTTATTGTTTTCCTTATTACCTTGAAGGATATGTGGAAAACACTGACTCAGTATCAGTTTAGCTGAAACACTTTCTTTGTGAAATTCCTCATCCACATTGTAATGTTACTTCTGTACCTCAACTAAATGCTGGAATTTTTATATTGGATCAGAGAAATGCCAGCCCAGACCCATTATCTTCTGTGTCCTGGTTCAGCCAAAACCAATGGAAAATAAGAGAAAGCTGATGGCAGAAATGTAAAATTATCTGAAATTTTCCTCTTGTAGTTGCACAGCATACAGGCTGGGGTCAGAGTGGCTGGAGAGTGGCCAGGCAGAGAGGGACCTGGGGGTACTGGTTGATTGTAGGCTGAACATGAGCCTGCAGTGTGCCCAGGCAGCCAAGAAGGCCAATGGCATCTTGGCTTGCATCAGGAACAGTGTGGCCAGCAGGAGCAGGGAGGTCATTGTGCCCCTGTACACTGCACTGGTTAGGCCACACCTTGAGTCCTGTGTCCAGTTCTGGGCCCCTCAGTTTAGGAAGGATGTTGACTTGCTGGAACGTGTCCAGAGAAGGGCAACAAAGCTGGTGAGGGGTTTGGAACACAAGCCCTATGAGGAAAGGCTGAGGGAGCTGGGGTTGCTTAGCCTGGAGAAGAGGAGACTGAGGGGTGACCTTATTGCTCTCTACAACTACCTGAAGGGAGGTTGTAGCCAGGCAGAGGTTGGCCTCTTCTCCCAGGCAGCCAGCACCAGAACAAGAGGACACAGTCTCAGGCTGCGCCAGGGCAGGTTTAGGCTGGATGTTAGGAAGAAGTTCTACACGGAGAGAGTGATTGCCCATTGGAATCGGCTACCCGTGGAGGTGGTGGAGTCACCTTCACTGGAGGTGTTCAGGAGAAGACTTGATGGGGTGCTTGGCTGTATGGTCTAGTTGTTGGGTGGGTTGGATTGGTTGATGGGTTGGACGCGATGATCTTGAAGGTCTCTTCCAACCTGCTGTATTGTATTATTGTATTATTATTATTCCACACTCCTAACTTTCAAAAATACTTTTTAAGGGACTGACTCATGTCTTTTGTTATATTTTTGTGTTGTATTGTTAAATTAACAACTCAATGTTTTCTATAAGACAGTAAAATCATTTTTCAGTCATTTGAATCTCCCTTATTTTTTTTGCAACATTGTGTTTCCATGCATTAATTATGCACTTTATGAATAAATCTTTACTATTCTTAAAAAAAAGTTCCATTTCTTAATTGTACTGCCTGCCCCATGGTTCATTTCATCAGGAAGAAGTTTCCAATATATTTTCACATATGCCATTCATTATTTCATGTATTTTCAATAAGATAATTTTTATTCATCAGCTTTTTGAAGTAATCAATTGCAGTCTTGCTATGCCTGAGTTTTATTTTTTTTCTAAATCCTTAAGCAGTCTCACTAGTTCACTATTGCTGAACTCTCTTTAATCCTGAAGTTTCTTTTGAATGGAAGTGATCATTAATTCTTACAATGTTCCAGATGATTGGCATTTCTTGTTTTTTTTTTTTCTATGTCATAATATTCCATACTTTGTAAATTATTTTTCTTTATTGATAATGCAGAGCTCCCTAATAAGCACTGTATTTTTAATTTGTAAGTGAATGATTGATGACTTGGCCTTTGATTTTTGAGGTGACATGGCCAAATTACTGAAGCTGAGTTTTTTCACCTGTATGGCTTGTTGTGTTTAGTAATACTCATTACTTTTCAGGTCATGTGTTCATTCTGTTACTATGGTAATAAGTAGAACACAGCTTATTGTTGTTACTTTTTCCTGTCCACCTTGTGGAGTAGGGTTGTCATGCTGATCCTGAGGGTCTTTTCCTACCTGAATGTTTCTGTGATTCTGTAATATGGAGCCTGTTGGTCTTCACCCAGGTTAAGAATGCCATTTCTTTGATCTCACATAACTGATATGCTGTAACATATGAGCAATTCATTGAACATCCTACTGATACTGCATGGGTTTTCTGGGGTAGTATTAAAAATACATGTATTTTGATAGCGAAGTTTATGTATCATACTTTTATAATTAAAGTTGGAATGCTCAGCTAAAATCGCTATCCTGACATGAGAGAAAAAAGGTTTCAGACCAATTTCTGAAAAGAGGAAAGATATCAAAAGGATTAAAATGCAATTGAAGGAAATAATTTTAATAGCTGTGTTACAGGTAACAAACTGATTAATGTGCTTGTGAGGTACATTAATTGATCTGAAGTTATGAAGCTGAAGAGTAAGTTGCAAGATGAGAAGTGTGGCAATACTTTTTGGTTAGTCTCAATGATCTTAAATGTCTTTTCCAACCTTAAGAATTCTGTGATTCTATAATCACCACTACTATTTGTTTACTGATTAAATAATTATAGGGCTACTTGTAGTAAACATATTGAAATGTTAAAGCTGTGTACATTTTCAGATGCTATTACCCATGATTACTATTCATCTTGTAAACAAATTTGCAGTTCAGAAATCCTCTTACTTTTCTTAGACTGAAGTAGCAAAGAGAAGTTTTCGATAGGAATAAAAATTTCAACAGACTTCCCATTTTCTAACACTAGAGAAAATTCTCATTCTAACCTGTTATTCATATTTTTTCTTTCATCTCTCCCCTTCAAATTTGATGCAGGGCTAAACTAAGAACACAAGTAGCAACATTATATGGCTAAAATCACACTAGGAAGCCAAAATAAAATCCCCAAAATGGACTGATTCAGTAAAGTAGTGTGTTTTTTTAGAACTTAGACACTAGCTCTAAACTAAATGTGCCACCTGCAGATTTTTAAATGACTAGTGCTTAGACTCATGTATTAGTTGTCTATCTTACTGCCTGCCTAGAAATGTAAAAATCTGACAATCCTTGTTTTCTCTTATTCTGCCTCTTCTGTTGTCCCACCAATAAATGCCAATTATTCAAGTTTAAGCAGGAAAAGATGACTTCTTATATATTAAGAACAGCTTCTTAATTTTTTTTTCCTGTAGTGTATATTTCTGTGTTTTCAGAAGTACACCAAACACCATTACCTAATTGCAGTGCAATTAAGAAATGGGAAACATAATTTTTAGATATTATAAGGAAAACTTGAAGACCTGTGAGTCTGACATGTCTCTGAAGAAGCTTAATCATATTTTATGCTTGGAGAGGAAAAAAGAGGAACCGGCTGTATAAACCTGAAATTTCTACTTCTGTTTGTAGTTACATTCTCCTAACTTGTTAATGTAGGTTCCTAGTTAGTTCTGTGCTCTGTAAAATGTTTATTGTAAAGTTTACTCCCTCTAAAATGTCTTGGAAACTTTTGTGCTCTTAGGTGTCACAAGACAAGGGAAGGCAAGTTCACTTTGGGACTTGGCTTAATGGCCATGGTGGTGTTAGGTCAATGGTTGGACTTGATGAATTCAGAGGTCTTTTCCAACCAAAACAATTCTGATTCTGTGATTCCAAATAAGATGAAATTACGCCCATTATGCTATCCAAGTACTGTTAAAATAAAATTCAAATAACTTTTATGTGCTTAAATGCCAAGTGGATTTGTAATATTAACCATATTTTTTCATTACATACTGAACTTTTCTTGAATTTAAAACCTTAGTAAAGAAACAAAGATAAAACCTAAATGTAATGCGCTGTTTTCTGCAGGAGTAAATTAGAGAAGTAAGTAAATGAGGTCACCTTACTTTCTTGTCTGCTCAGACTCCTTGCTTGAAATCAAGAGAACCAATTTGCAAAACCATTTTCAGAAATCTTATGTAGACTTTGCTCCAGATGAAAACCAGTTTTAGAAATTATGTTTTAATACGTCTGATGGAAAACACATTCTATTTCTAGCAATATCTCATCTATGTAATAAATTGTAATATATATTCACTAGTTAGATTCCCACAGTAAATTTATTTAGTTTGGGAAAAAAAATATATTATTTTTCTAAGTGTTCAGATAACCTGTAATAGTATCATATTTTCTGTCAAACTTGTTATACAATACTTTATATAGAGTAATAAAGATTTATTTATATCTTCTTTTAGTAGCTCTTTGCTTTTTTGTGCCAATGGTGGCAGTAAGCAGCGTGAGCAATCTGGCAGTGTAGGCTTAGAGCCTGACATGGTGGTAGGCCATGCTCAGCATAAGTGCAGGAGTAACTAGCAGTTTAGCAAAACAGTGCTGTGCCTGCAGCATGTAACTAAAGCAAGGTATTGGTAGCTGTAAACACAGAAAGTTATCTGGGAATAACAGGACGCACACCTGCATCAACAACCTCATGCGTTGTTAGTTTGACCAATAATCTATAATAGTATGATGTGTAGTCACTCGTGGGGAACCAATGAAGCTATGCCAATGATGCTCTCAGAGTCTATATAAGCTGTAAAGGTTCCTTTAATACGCACTATACTTGCACTATACTCGCACAGTAAAGGAACAATACTAGATCGTATTGGTCGTCTGTATTGACTCCATCTCCATCGCTGGCACTTCTTCACAAGGATTTATGTAAATTCTGTAGCAAGTTCTATAGCCCTCATGATCTGAATGCCCAAGTCCAGCTCACTGTCAATGAACCAGTGGAACACCCTTATGTTCTGACAATTTTTGCTGGTACCTGGTTATATCCAGGTGACAGACTTTCACTGAGCCTCTTCTAGTCAAGATCTTTTCTTTCTTTTACCTTTCTATATTTGAGGTGTATCCTGGTTCACTCCAATTGCTGTTTGGCCCCAACCAACCAAATAATCCCCTACCTCTATACTAGATTTTAGACCTGAATCTAGGTAAATCTACACTGGGGGGATAATTTCTGTAGAATGACTGAAGCTGGAAACTCAAACTGGCTGGAAGAAGCTAACTATTTCTATCCATCTTTTCCAGCTGTTATTTATTCTGTGGCATTGAAGTGATCCCAATCAACTTGCCTTTTCATTCAGAGTTAGTGACTCAGGTTTCCATTATATAAGCCTGAGAAATATGAATTGAAAAAGAAAAAGACAAATTGCTTCACTAGGGTGATTAGACAGCAAAAACATTTTCTATACAGAGATAAGCAGAATTAAATTAAGAGATAGTGGGTACTCTTAGAAGAACATTTGAGTCTTCTTACTCAAAGTTTTATTGTATCTCTTCATCTTGAATTTATATGAATCCTTTGATAAGTATATTGCATATGACAGGCATTGTATGACTGTGAAAATAACTACTGTGCTATTTTATTTGCTTATGAGTATTCTTATAGTGTTCCTCTTCAAATATATGGCATGTAAAACATAATTCTCTTTCAGTTAGATTACTTGGGTTTTATGTCTTTTTACCAAAGTGATTAAATAGAGTTAATGGTTTTGTTCACATTCCCAGCTAGGAGGAAAAAAGTGTTTATGGAATTCATGGTTTTGTTGCAATTTTGTTTATTCATAATGAAGTGCGAAGTTCTGCTTTCCTTAACACTAGAGGACTTCAACAACCAGAAACAGCTTTAGCTTGAGACACCTTCACTTTTAACCTCCACTCTGCATGCCAGTTTTGGAAGAATTTGATTAAGATGCTGTAAAACCACAAACTATGAATCAAGGGGAAAATTAGATGAGAAGCACAAAGTAAGAAATCAGTTGTGCAGAGTTGTACTGATAACATTGAAGCTGACACCTTTTTCAAAAACCCCTTGAATTTCGGAAGCATAAAAAATAGTGCTGACAATATCAGCTCTCGGAAGGCATGGACGATCAGATGCTTGTCATTTAAACTTCACATCCCCAATGTATGGAATAAAATCTGTTATGTGAATCTGTTCTCAAAAGTCTGGAATTTTATTAATGGATTGGAAAGCCAAATGTATACTGCCAGATCTAGATCTTTCCTCTGATAATTAATGCTATAAATGGCTGGACTTAATGATCTTAAGGGTCTTTACTAACTTAAATATTTCTATGATTGTGTGAGAACAGATGAATTGAACATAAATCCTTTTTACATGGTGGGTGTTTGGGGCAGGGTGAATAGAACTAGAAGGTCTTATTTAGAGTATTTCTAGATCTGTGCCATGGCTAATGAAAATTTTTCATACACTGCATGAGTGAGGATGTGAAACATACTTCTTAAAAAAATTATGAGTTTTTATTTTTCATTTACGCAGTTCATTGGTTTCCTACAGTTCTCTGCCATTTCTATGGTATTTTATACCATGATCACAACTCTTGATGAAGTTCCTTTACTTGCTGCCTTCTCTTGTGCTCGGTTGGAAAAAGGAAAGGCAAATATGTAAACATTGATATGCTTATCCAGATGGACTTTTATGGGCTCCACAGTGTATGGTGGTCTTTTGTATAGTCTGAAATGTGCTATAATTGTTACTCAAAAGTCACATTCTTCTTGGACTTACAGATAGATTTTGTCCAGTATGCTATGCCTTATTATCTTTCTCTATATGAGCAGAGAAGAAAATATTTTCCATGCTCAGAGAAATTTAAAAGCTACAAAACTGAGGTAAGCTGAAACTTTTACACACCAATTACTTTTCTCTGAGTGAAAATATTTAAACACAAACATGAACTCTGAAGTGTTCTGCCACACATAGTTAAGTAATTTCAGCCTTCATAGCCTGAATTTGTGTTGAGGCATTGTGTTCAGAAAGCTGTCAATGCAAATGTGTTTACAAAGCAGATGTGAATGCAGATTGTAGTAATATGTCACAAGAAAGAACCGGAAAGTAAAAACTTAGTCCAATATGATTTCCTAACTCTGCTTTCAAAATGTGGAAGTGTGAAATCACAATTAGGTTTGAAGTTCTGAATAGTATATTTAAATAATCTTTAACATATTTCCCTGGGTTTTGTCATAGTTAAAAGCAAAACAAACAAAAACCCCCAGGTATAGGTGACAAAATTAGATTTTCTTCCCTTTTCCATGCCATCAACTTAACCTGTTTTGATGATCTGAAAATGAGTAGTTAACTGATCAGGTGCATGTGATTCCTTTGATTTACACTGTTAGAAAGCAGTTTTCATGACATGTTGGTTTGATTCACTTCTCACAACAGCTTGTAAGAGATAAGGAGGCTGTCAGAAAGATATTGGATGCTCAGGGACTGCTTTTGAAGTTACCCTTGAGCTGACAACTAATGAGGTGCTTTTTAAAAAATAACTTACATTTCAGTGTAGATAGCTGTTGTAGTTATTTTTTTGTTTCTTTGCAAACTAGTAGACAAAGTATGAATTTGTTTGCTGGCTGTAATATAAAAACTACCCTACCACCAGAGTTAGTTAATTCTTATTTTCTGCTTTATGTTTTGCGCCCACCCAGCCCCCTCCCCTTTCACCCCCTGGTATCTTCTTTACAGTGTGTTAGAGCTAAACAGCAATGTTTTGGTATAGTTTTGAAAATTTAAAAGATGCATACATCCTGTTTATAAAGCCTCGTTCATCACCACTGGAGAGAAACATACTTTTAATCAGCATTTGTGGATCATTCTTCTGAAGTGTCAGTATTAGCCAGTATGAGATATGAGATGGTTTTCTTCTCTGACCTACACTGACAGATTTACAGTTCTCTTTTTAAAACCTGCTAGCCATTATCACTTTCTTTTTAAATTTTTTTTCCATTGTCTCCTTTTCACCCAGCACGTGTGCACAAATAACAGTCCTTGCGGTGAGAGCATGTATCAAACTCCCTAACTATTCTGCTCTATCTGAAATAGAGACATGGCCTCTGGTTTTAGAAAGGAAATTCGTTATCTGACATGACAGGTCAATACACAGCATCCTTTGCCAGATAAGTTCACTGACTTGCCATGATGTACAAGAAACATCAGTTGAATTTTCACATGTGACTATGGAAGCTTGAACTAATGGCTCTGTTATAAAAAAAATCCCCAAACATCTGTTTCCAGTTTCCATAGAGAACTGCCCTAACATCATATCCTCTTCATTGAAATTCCAGACCTTGCATATGATATCAGATAATTATCAGTTATCACCATGAAATATACTGGGGTTTTTTACACTGGAAAGTGTTGGTTTTAAAATTCTTATTTTGATCTCTAGGCATTCTCAAGATGATGTCTTTTGTTATAATGGTAATAGTATAGGAGATAATCAGATTTCTGACTTATTACTCTGTTAAGATTTATGTTTCTGTTTTTATGATCACCCAAATCTCAATACGTTTAATTATTTTTAGTGTTCTTTATTGTATGAGAGTATCCATCTTGAATGCTTGTCAGGTATGATTAGATGAAGTTCTTATAAGGTTTAATTGTTCTTACAGAATTTCATATTACAGGAATAAAGCTGTAAGTACTGGAACAGCCACTGAATGGTCTGTCAAATATAATTTTGATTATTCAATTCATGAAAACATTTTTTACTCTTACAAAAAAAAAATCAGTCTAAGAGGATTTTGAGTAATTACCCACTTAGAATTTTGTTAGATTCCTGCAAAAACTGGTATAATTGTATCACAGTATTGCCAAGGTTGGAAGAGACCTCAAAGATCGAGTCCAACCTGTCACCACAGACCCTATGACTAGACCATGGCACCAAGTGCCACATCCAGTCCCCTCTTGAACACCTCCAGGGACAGCGACTCCACCACCTCCCGGGCAGCCCATTCCAATGACGAATCACTCTCTCGGTGAAGAACTTTCTCCTCACCTCCAGCCTAAACTTCCCCTGTTGCAGCTTGAGACTGTGTCCCCTTGTTCTGGTGCTGGTTGCTAGGGAGAAGAGGCCAACCCCTTCCTGGTTACAACCACCCTTCAGGTAGTTGTGGAGAGCAATGAGGTCGCCCCTGAGCCTCCTCTTCTCCAGGCTAAACAACCCCAGCTCCCTCAGCCTCTCCTCATAGGGCTTGTGCTCAAGGCCTCTCACCAGCCTTGTTGCCCTTCTCTGGACACGTCCAAGTGTCTCGATGTTCTTCTTAAACTGAAGGGCCCAGAACTGGACACAGTACTCAAGGTGCGCCCTTACCAAAGCAGAGTACAGGGGCACAATGACCTCCCTGCTCCCGCTGGCCACACTATTCCTAATGCAGGCCAGGATGCGGTTGGCCTTCTTGGCCACCTGGGCACACTGCTGGCTCATGTTCAGGCGGCTGTTGATCAGCACCCCCAGGTCCCTCTCTGTTTGGGAGCTCTCCAGCCACTCCGACCCCAGCCTGTAGCTCTGCATGGGGTTGTTGTGGCCAAAGTGCAGCACCCGGCACTTGGACTGCTTGAATGTCATCCCATTGGACTCCACCCATCTGTCCAGTTGGTCAAGGTCCATCTGCCTGGCCCTTCCACCCTCTAACTGACCAACATCTGCTCCCAACTTGGTGTCATCTGCAAATTTGCTGATGACTGTCTCAATCCCCTCATCCAGATCGTCAATGAAGACATTGAAGAGGATGGGGCCCAGCACTGATCCCTGGGGTGGCTGTTCAGGTATTGTTAGGCATGACAGATACTTAAAGAGGTATGGGAAATAATAAAAGTATATTGTCATAGGTTTTCTGTAGTTTTCCAGCAACCCCTATGTAAACTGTTTTCAAATTTACTTTACACAGTCCATTTGGCATCCATTAATATAAATCTTTATAAGATTCAATGTTCTTTCTTATTCAGCTTTTGGGATTTATAGCAAATTTCATATAAATGTATGTTTATATTCACCTTATGTTTATATTCACCTTATTATCATAGTTTGCATTTTTCCTGCATTACATAACACTATCTTAGTGCCTAAGCACATAGTGGGATAACTTGGGTGATTAAAGGCCAAGTGTAGTGCTACTACTTTGGAACTCATTCCATTGTAGCCTGTCTGATTTTTTTTTATTTATTTATTTAATTTATTATTATTATTATAGGGGATTACTAAGGAAGGAGGTCTTTAGAAGAAAAGAGCACAAGGAATTTCTTCATTGCATGATTGGTGTCTACTGAAGCTTCAAAAAAATTGATATCCCCACTCTATTAGTGAAGTCTATTTATGCTTTAGCTGTCTGTCTTATCAAGCTCTACTGTGGAAAATTGCTAACTAATATATTAGTTTAGCTGATCAATATAACTACAAATTTAGTTAACTCCAACTGATTAGTGGCAGTGTAGATAGACTCATATGTATTGTTGTCAAAGTATTTTTCCAAAGAGTAGCTTTTAACGCATTTCTTTCCAGTTTGACTGTACTGTAGTTTGATTAGGAGATACTCCTAAAGCTTCTCCACTTGATGGTGTTAGTGGTGTCTGAATTTAGAGCAACATTCTTGAAAAATAATATTGCATTTCCATCTGTTTTTGAGGATTTTTTTCCTCACATGAATTTTTTGTATCAAAACCTATCTAGGATATCCCACTATTCATATAACAATTCTAATTTTTTAGCTATCTTTGTTTGTATACTCCCTGATACTCTTTTTATCTATCCATTAGCATCTGTTCTGCAGCAGTGACCTTTTCTGCTAGTTCCAATGATCCTGCCTTGCTACTCAGAAGTCTTTTCCATCATCATTAACTTTTGAACTAATTTTGAAGATTACTTTAAAAAATAGTACACTCTCAATTTACTTTGCATGGATTTGCAGAATTAAGGATTTAATGACTTCTGGATGTTTGTATTTGAGAAAAAAATAATCGAATGGATAATGATCAGGTCTCCTTTTCAAATTATTTTCTTTTAGAGACTGCATAGGAATGATTGCATTATTAGGGCTACCTGGAAAGCTACAAACCTATTTACAAACAAAATGCATAGAAAATAGGAGCTGAGAAAATTACTATAAATTGGGCATCAAGCTGCATCTACCATAAATCAGCTGTGAGTAGTGACATGGCAAAATAGTCCAGTGTAGGATTTATGCACAAAACAATATAAGCCAAGCTAAGGGCAGTCACTTATTTTAAATACACTAATTTCTCTTCTCCTGCTATTGAATAGTTATATTTCATATGACCTAGGAACCAAATCAGTGGTTTTAAAGTTTGTAATCTTACTTTTATCTTTAATTTAACTGTGAATTAATACAGCTATGGCCAACAAAGTGTTTGAAAAGGAAAAAAAGTCATAGGCATAACTGAGATTTATAAAGTTCTCTGTGTGAATATTTTCCCCATTTATTTTTCTGGTTAATGTGAAAATGGAATAGCTTTCCTACTGAATCCAGAAACTCTCTGAAAGACAAAACTGTTACAAGTATCAATCAAAAAACTTACTAAGTATATAAAGATACATATGTAAAATGTGTGTCAATGCTATAGTTTACAGACAGATACAGCATGATGTGTTGGACCTCCTCAGTGTGTTTTTTCAAGGACAGTTTGCAGATCCAATGACCTGATCTCATTTCATCTAGTAAAAAGTATATTATAAAAACCTGTTTATTTCAAATTCAGTTTGCAACACATTGCACAGTTCATCTTCCACTGATAAATTGAATAGAAAAGACAAAGAACTGGGCAATGATCCTGTGAAATAAACTCTGACTTGCTCTACTGTGTGATACTGGATTTTGTTTAATGTAATTGTTGAGATTTGCTGAGATAATAAAGCAGAGTGCAAGCTCCTGTTCAGCTGTTAGTTATTCTACTTCAGTTTACATTTCACAAATTTGTCTTAGGTTTTCACTTTTTATTACTTTCAAAGAATCATGGAATCGTAGAATGCACTGGGTTGGAAGAAAATAAAAAAATCAGCCAGAACTGCTATTGCCATGGTTTACTGTTGTTATTTATCCAAGCCTCTGTGGCAGTTTTTCCTTTTCTGTAATTTTCAGAAGAGAGTCATCTAGACTGAAAAGAAGTTCTTCATTCAGAATGCTTCAAATTTAAAGCATTACATTAGCAGATTGGTAGCATACTAAATAACCTTAGTAAACATGATCCTCATTTCTTATGGTGAGAAGTCCAATTTTGAGGTAAGAATGCAAGGTATAGCTTTGCTTTTGAAAGGAGTTGATTAGGAATTAAGTTGTTAAGTTTTCTACACAAATTTAAAATATTGTTATTAATATATATACAAGATATTATTAATATATACAAGATATTGTTATTAATACATGATATTGTTATTTATATATTCATAATATTGTTATTAATATATATTCAAAATATTACTGTATTATCCTCCACTCATTGTCTATTCATGTCTATGTTAGGATTTTAGATTGGCAACTGCTACCATGATATTTTAAAAGTGATATTTTACTGATTTCTATAAAGACTATGGATAAGCCTGCAAAGCAGATCCACAAAATGAAAGCAAGCTGCCAAGTTTCATAGTGGCAATTCTGATGTGTACATCAGGTATGCAGAAAAGAGAATGAAAAATGGCCCACCTTGCAATATTTTATGCTTTCTAAATGCATACATGACATTTATTACCTTGTAAAAATAAGCAAATCTTTTGTTTCCTCCTTGTATTTATCTAGACTGTCAATAATATGGACTCTGTTAACAAGAAATTAAGAACCATTAAACCTATACGTTCACAGCATTACAAGCCATGTGAATATAACTTTTCAATGTAAATTCAGCACTGAAACAAAAAAGTGTAATGTAACAACATAAAATGTCTTATGCCAAAAGGACCCATGCTGTGACACTGAAAGCAGAGTCACTAGTCATAGTTTTAATTAGAAAATAATTCTTTACCAACTCATTCAGTTGCCAAGTAAGAGCAATGCATTTACTGTAAGAAATTTCACTTGAGTTTAGGCAAATGACCAGTGAGTTTACCCAGATTACAGAAACTTTTATGTATTTCAAAGATAATTTGTTTTTAACTTTTCTGATCTAAATAAAGCCTTGGGTATTGCAGTACATTTTAATATATTCCATCCAGATTTTACCAAAACCCTTCCTGAAATGAATATAATTTGGAAAAAGGTTTTCTCAAAAGAGCAAATAAATGCTGATGAAAGCAACCAGACCTACAGGGGGAAAGTTTGCTGTATTCAGTGTCTTAAGGGAGTGTTTGATCAACACTTGGGCCCTTTGAAGTGCCATAATTTATTATACTTGAGTAGATTTGTTATGGGTACCAAATTCAGGAAGATCTATTGAATTATCTGATCAATATGAATGTGTTCAGTTATCATAACAATAACATTATATCCAATAACTGCAGAAAACTTGTTTGGGCTGTTGTGGCATTTTACACAGAAATCCAAATGACTATAGCTAGGTAAATTTTCACAGGTAAATATATCCCAAAGAAGTGATTGAGAAATTTAAATATTTAAGTTTCTATTGTATTTGTTGACAGCTTATGATCTCAAAAAAAAAGTCAGCAGAAGTCATGTGGATGTAGTGACTGAAAATCATCTGAATACTTCTTTCCAACTGTGAAATACCATTTTCAGTGACACCATCAACGTAAAGTTGTATTCAATGACTCGTTTCACAGACACCCATGTAAGATGCCACAAGCAACAGTAATCTCCTCCTAAAGCAGAGTTTATTTTTACCTTTTTGAGAGTAATATTGCCTAATTAACTCAATAGTCTTGGATGACGCACCTCCACCAAACACTTTGTCCATACATGCTTTGATATATTTAACATAATTAAAATTTATACAAGCAGACTTACATTGATTTCTCTTTTGCTCATGTATTTGTGTTCTTCACTCCACCTCAGTTTGTGTAAGTCACGCCAACCTCCACATTTATGCGAAGAAACTAACAGGGTCATTAGCTAACAGATATGGCCTTAAGCAGTGACACAGCACTGTTAAGTACACAGATTGCACAGTCTCCGTTATTATTTTATCAGGGACTTATTTGCCTAGACTATAACGCTCATTTGTGATTCAAGATGAGCAACTACTGAACTATTCACAGCATACAATTTAAAGGCAGACACCCAGTTTCATACATCAAAGCATTTAGCTGTACAGAAGTCATCTCCTCCACACTGCTGTGTAGTGGACAGAGTGACTCCCACTCTGGTTTGATTTTAAGTGTAGATGTAGTTCATGTAGACATCTATTAGTCATGCTGCAGGTTATCAGCTCTGAAAATTCTGTGCTCGTCTTGAGTTTTGGCTTATTTGAAATAACTGATTTTCGTAGGAGAAGGATTTTAAATTTTCCATGGCAGCTCAAGCAATTTGTTCCAAAATCTAATCTTGATATTTCCAATAATATCCTGGCTATTTTGTTTCTTGGTTCAGCCTTGAAATGAGGGCAACACCTTCACAGTGTTTGGTATCAGCCAGCAGATGGTGCAGTATTCCCTTCCATATCTTAGCCTCTGTCATTGTCTGGAAATGGTTTATTTAGTACGGGATTAACTTGTAGTTTACCTTTGGAGACCATTCAGCATTGCTGAACATTGTCTCCTGTATTTCATTCTGCCAGACCATGACTAAAGACTGTGAAGTAACTTAAGAGCTATCTTCCAGGACTCTTGGAGGCCACGGGGCAAAGAATTTCTGATGGTTACCTTCTTACTCTTAAACAGTTCTTAGCTCCAAAACTGCTCTTGATCCCCACCTCCTTCTTAGGCACGCTTACAGGCAGTAAGAATGCTTTGAGTTTCCTCAGTATTTTTCTTAAAGTTAGTGAACATTCACACATTGTAGCCTTGCTTTCTCCAACTTGTCTCAGGAAGATGTGGTTGTGTAACTTCTTTGTTAAGACACAAGAGTTCCTGGCCCAGATATACAGCATTCATGGCAAATGTTTCAATATATTTCAGTATCTTTCTGGATTCTGGGTGTTTATCTGCAGATATGAAGATATGGTCTTCCTGGGGAGGAATGTCTTTTACAGACATGGGAAACTGAATCAAACAAGCTGCCTATGCTGGTGAAACAGAATCCTGAATGAGTTCTTTACTGTGAGGGTGGTGAGACACTGGAACAGATCACCCAGGGAGGTGGTAGAAGTCCCATACCTGGAAGTGTTTAAGGCCAGTCCAGATGGGACTCTGAGCAACCTGCTCTAGTGTGAGGTGTCCCCACCCACGATCCTTGAGGTCTCTTCAAACCCTGACAATTCTATGATTCTATGTACCACTAAATCACTTAAAAATTTGGGGGATGACTTTGAAGAGCTGTCAGTCAGACAGTCAGTTATGCAATCCCTTTGTTAACACATGCCACAGACCCCTTGCAGATTTGTGGCACTTCCTGAATATCCCTTGGTCTTAAACATTAGTAAAGGTTTAACCACTCTCCCCCTGTAAGAGAACTTGTTAATCAGTACAGAGCTCAATCTTGTTCCGTGGCTCTGAAAAAGCCACAAGACCAGTCAAGCACTTTTTTGTATGCTTGATTTCACCTTGTGTGTTTTCTAGTGTCTATAATCAATTCCAGGAGAGCAAAGAATTCCCATAATAAAGAGGTATACACATCTTAAAATATTCCAGTTACTAGAGTAACTGTATCCACCCTCAGGAAAAATAGGTGTTTTTATACGTTTCACCCAATATCATATTCTAAACAGTATTAAATATTAAATATTCCATGAAATACTATTAAAATACATATACTTAAAAAAAATGTGCTGGGTGCAAGGTAAGCAATTTCTTGAACTTAGTTAAAATTTGGTTTGTTACTTAGTTAAATTAACTCTGCAGATACACAATTAGAAGGCCTGACTAACTGGGTCACCTTTACACATATTTTTAATTTAATTAAGCTTAATCAGTATGAAAATCAAGGTCATTCAGAAGCCCTATGCTTGGGCTTCTAGGAAGTAGAACAATGTCCAGAAGTTTGTGCATCTTAGATTTGTGACTGGTTTAAGTCTGGCAATAGTTCTTCACCATGAGAGTGGTGAAGCCATGGAATGGGTTGTCCAGGGAGGTGGTTGAGGCCCCGTCCCTGGAGGTGTTTAAGACCAGGCTGGACGAGGCTCTGGCCAGCCTGATCTAGTGTGGGGTGTCCCTGCCCATGGCAGGGGGTTGGAACTAGATGATCCTTGTGGTCCCTTCCAACCCTGACTGATTCTATGATTCTATTCTATGATTCTATTGAATAGGCTGACTATATGCCAGTGTTGGGATTTTTAAGCTGATATTGTTGTGTTGAGTTCCTTTTAGAAGTAAGTTCAGCAAATGTGCTGACAGTAATGGCTTGCTTTGCCATATTTTATGTAACATAATTTACTGTGACAAATTGTTCTCTCATCTGAATCATATGATAAATCCTTTAAATTTTTCTACAGGTATTTGAAATATTGGAATACACAATCGAATACAGAATTAACCAGGTTGGAAAAGATCTTTGAGATCATTGAGTCCAACTTGTCACCCAACACCATCTAATCAGCTAAACTATGGCTCAAAGTGCCTCATCCAGTCTCTTAAACACTTCCAGTGATGGTGACTCCACCACCTCCCTGGGCAGCACATTCCAATGGCCAATCACTCTTTCTATGAAGAACTTCCTCCTAACATCCAGCCTAAACCTCCCCTGGTGCAGCTTGAGACTGTGTTCTCTTGTTCTGGTGCTGGTTGCCTGGGAGAAGAGACCAACCCCTACCTGGCTACAACTTCCTTTCAGGTAGTTGTAGACAGCAAGAAGGTCTCCCCTGAGCCTCCTTTTCTCCAGGCTAAGCAATTCTATCTCCCTCAGCCTCTCCTCACAGGAGAGGCTATTAAAAATTGAGGCAAAGAAGGGTTAAGTACCTCTTTTCCTCTTTTTTTACAATATTCCCCTCCATGTCCACTAAGGAGTGGAGGTTGTCCTTGCCCCTCCTTTTGCTGTTACTATATTTATAAAAGCATTTTTTTTGTCCTTCACAGCAGTGGCCAGCCTAACCTCTAAATGGGCTTTTGCCTCTCTCATTTTTTCTTACATGACCTAGCAACATCCTTAAACATTTCGTGGGTAACCTCTCCTTCCTTTCAAAGATGATACTTCCTCTTTTTTTCCCTTCAATTCATTCGGAAGAACATTGGCCATCCAGGCTGGCCATCTACCTCAGTGGCACATTGGCACAGCCTGTTCCTGTGCCTTCAAGATTACTTTCTTGAAGTAGGTCCAGCCCTCCTGGACCCCTTTGTTTTTAAGGGCTGTTTCCCAAGGTACCTTCTGAGTTAGCTCCTTAAGTAAGCTGAAGTCTGCTCTTTGGAAGTCCAGAGTGGAGGGGGTTTTTTGATGCCACTCTTAGCTTGACTGCATATTGAGAACTTAATTATCTCATGGTCACTGGACCCCAGACAGCCTCCTACCACCACGTCTCCCACCAGCCCTTCTCTGTTTGTAAAAAGAAGCTCAAACAAAGCCTTACCCCTGGTAGGCTCACACAGCAGCTGTGATAAGAAGCTATCCTCCATACACTCTAAGAACCTTCTAGACTGCCTCCTCTCTGCTGTGTTAAGATACCAGCAGACATCTGGCAGGTTAAAATCACCCATAAGAACAAGGTCTAGTGATCTTGAGACAGGCTCTAGCTGCCTATAAAATAGTTCTTCAGCCTTTTCATCCTGGTTGGGTGTCTATAACAGACTCCAACCAGGATATCAGCCTTGTTGGCCTTCCCTCTAATTCTCACCCATAGGCACTCAACTTGATCATCCTTAATCTCTAGTTCCATGGCATCTAGATCCTCCCTGATGTACAGCCACCCCCTCCACCCCTTCTCCCTTGCTTGTCTCTCCTGAAGAGCCTGTAGCTATCAATTACGGTGCTTCAGTCATGTGAGTCATCCCACCATGTTTCTGTGATGGCCACTACATCAGAACTTTCCTGCTGCAACAAGGCTTCCAGCTCCTCTTGTTTGTTGCCCATACTGAGTGCATTAGTGTACATGCACTTCAGCTGGGCTGCTGGTTTCACCCCTGACTCCAGCTTACCAGCCTCAGACTCCTGTCTGGGGGGACTGGTTTCAGCCCCTTCCCCCTTCAAATCTAGTTTAAAGCCCTGTCAATGAGTCCTGCCAACTCCCTTCCTAAAACCCTTTTCCTTCTGTGAGATAGGCGATTCTCATGTGCTAGGATCATTCTCCCCTTCTGGGACAGATATACTCCACCTGTTACTAGCAGACCTGGTGTCACAGAAAGTTCCCCAAGATCAAGACCCCCAAAATTCTCTTGGTGGCACCAGCCTCTGAGCCACTTGTTAATTACACCTGCTTTCCTGTTCCTTTCAGTATTCCTTCCTGCAACAAAGGGTATTGATGGAAAAAATTGCCTGTGCCCCTGACCCCTCAACCGGTTTTCCCAGAGCCTTGAAGTCCTTTTTGATTGCCTTTGGACCTCTGGTTTCAACCTCATCTCTCCCCACCTGCATAACTGTCAAGGGACGGTAATCGGAGGACTGTACCAGACTAGGCAGCCTTCTGGTAATATCTCTGACCCGGGCCCCAGGGAGGAAGCAAACTTCCCTGTGGGAAGGATCCGGCCGACATATGGAGTCCTCTGTTCCCCTCAGGAGGGAATCACCAATAACAATTACCCTCCTCTTTCTTTCAAGGGAACAAGTCCTGATGCAGGGGCAGGCTGTTTTGCTTTAGGCAACACCTTGGATGGTCAGTCTTCTGTCTTCTTATTCACCTCAACCTCAACTTCCAGTGCCCCATACTTGTTTTGCAAGAGCAGCTGGGAAGGTGAGGGGAGCCTTGAGGGTTTTCCCTTGCCCCTCCTAACAGGGACCTGTATGCATTCCTTGCTGCTTCTTGGGTCACCTCCCTCTGCTATGGGAGTCTGCAGATCCTGGTTCCTCAAATCCAACTCCCTTTCACATCCCCTAACAGTCCTAAGTCTAGCAAATTCTTCCTTCAGTTCAGCCACTAGATTAAGCAGATAATTGAGCTGTTTATACCTAATGCAGGTGTTATCTCCACTGCCCTCCATTTCAAGTGCCAGGCTCCAGCACTCTCCACAGCCTGGACACCTGCCTGCTTAAGTTTGACCTCAGTCTGGATTAACACAGATCTTTTGCAAACAGCTTTTGCACTGAGTTTCCACTATCCCTATACCTGGCCGTGTGACCTAACTGGAAAACAATTCAGGAATGAGCCCACACAACACAGCACCTCCCTGCCTCTGGTGAAAGCACCGCCACCCCAGCAGTCTCTGCCCATGCTGTGCCGCCCTCTTGGGAGAGAAAAAACTGGCTCGGAGGATGGTGTGGTGCTGGGTCCAGCCTCAGTGTGCTGCAGTTGCAGATCTCAGCTTCTCTATGTCCATTGTATTAATTGTGGAAGGGATATAACCAAGTGTAGCAAGCTGAAATTAATCCAAAATTAGGTAAAACTGCCCACCACACATCTTTGAGGAGCATTTATCTTTGTGACAGCTTGGATAACTCTGTTCAGTAAGCAAAAACTTTTTTTTTAGTTGTAGTAAGAACTCCTAAGCAGGCCAGTGTGGCATACTGCACTCCCAGTATGGGTCTTAGAGAAGACTGTGTTACTAGAGTCCATAAAAATCTGTTATCATCTTTCCTTGTTTGGTGGTGTATGTGTTACTTTGTCTTCTTTCAAAATGGTATTCCACAGTTCAAGTTTTATGGCTTCTGGAAGAGTCAAGATGACAGTAGTTAGATAAGAGAATTACAAAAATTAAATGTTAAAAAGTGGTTTTTTTTTTTTTTCATGGCTTTAAAAATTCTTATTCAAGAAAGTACCCACATGAGAAAGTAATCTCTTGTAATACTGCCTATGTTGTTGACCTTTGCCTGAGTCTGCACCTTTTACAATTCAGACCAGACTGAAATAAAAACCACCTTTCCTACCTGTTTGCAGAGTTATTGATATGATTTGGTCTTAATATTAATCAATGCAGTTATCAAAAGCATGCAGCTTTAAAAGTTGCAGAAGTAATTTGCAGGTTTTATTTTTCTGCCCTTTACATACTAGTAAATAATTTCATAAGCCAATTTCAATTCTTTGCAATATTCTGTGATTTTTATCATTGAGTAATACTTCTAAATTAAAATTATTGTGGCTTGTGATAATATACTAAGCAGCATCATTTCTCTTAAATCCAAGGGCAATGCACCATTTTGCTGCTTCTACTGTAACCAGCTTTTAATTCATGAAAGGACTTCATTTTGCCTCCTGTGGCTACTAAATTAATAATCTCCTGTAAGGGACTCTCTTGAAAGCTTTTTCAAATCTTAATTCAATATCTACTGAGCCAGATATCCTTTTACCTATTATTTAATCCCTCCTAAAACTGTGGCTTAGATTGCTTTCAACAAGATAAATCTGCAGAGTACAGTCTACAGATTTCTGTTCTGCCTAACAAGCCTGTTTTATAAAAGTGAGAGACATATAGAACCTTAAATTTAGTGTTGTGAACCAGCTTCCAGTTCTTGCTGAACTTTATGAGACAACCAGGTAAGTCACTGGGCTCTCCTCCATACAGGACTCTGATTATATTTCTGAAAAGTATAGATTCTTTTTTAAAAAACAACCTGAAAAGTAAGCTGCTGTCATTAAGAGAATTATTCAAATGCTGTGAGAAATCAGTAAGATTAACTGTATGTTAAGAAATGAATTCATAAACTGTGAACTATGTCTTCCTTGGTCTTCTGTTCAGTTTTCCTTGCTTACTGCTATCAAAAAATATGCAGTTACATCTTGGGATATTAATAAAGTATGATGGAATAATTTTTCCAGTGTTGGTGGTGTAGGGCTAAAACCTAAAAACCTGAAGATTGGAAGAGGTTTATGATAAGCTTTGTTTGTTTGTTTGTGTTCCCCATGACAGTGGTCAGAAATCCCACAACAAAACATTTTTGGAATTTGTGAACAAAACTGTGGCATGTCTGTTTCTGGAGGGAGCCATCAGTAATACCTTTACTTTGCTCAGAATAAAGGTCTAATGGGAAAAGATTAAAAAAAAGAAATACCTTAATCACACTTATAGAACGTTTGCTGCACTTTCGCTTTCATTGCAAAATGCAACTATTCCTTGATTGGGTCAACTATGGAATTGCATAACAACTCCAAAGTGAGATATTGATGTAGAGTCATCTTTACATAATTTGAAGAACCATCTCTTCTTTTCTACTGGGGAGAGTGAACACAGCACCACTATTGCATTCTATTTATTATGGCCATTCTGCCCACTTTTCTGCCTAGAGAGAAATGTCAAGAGTCAGGAGCTGTTAAGAACAGTCTCACAGAATGCTTTTAATCCAGAAAAATCACTGCTCTAATTTGCCTTGGAGCCATTTGGCTTCCTTACTTTATTATATTTTTAAAAAATATTATGTGTGAAAATGCAAATGATAATGTTTAATGACATGTTTTATAAGCTTCTGCAATTTCTGTACCCATAAAGCTGCCAGGTTTTTACTATGTGTATGTTTGAAACTTATGACAAAACTGGATGGATGAACAATTGCTGTGTGTTACATTGTAGAAGGTTTTCTGGTATTTTACGCTATGGCTTAGGTATTAGAACAAAATAAATATACAGATAATTGTGTTTACCTTCTTTCACAGACTCTCTTTCATATGTGCTTTCTTTCCAGTGTCCCTGTTTATCTCATTTTCTGGTTTGTGTTATTTTTATTAAAACCAAAGAATTTCAAGTTAATTTGACAGACAGCTTTGCATGAATAATTGGCAGAGAGAAAGGAAATTAATGCCAAAATCCAAGAAAGCAATTACTTGTCCACTAGCTTTCCAAATGGGATATAATCAGTTGACAGTCTCTCCTGATTTACCTTCACAATTAATTCATGAAAAATAATGTAAGAGCATTAGATTTCATCTTATAAAAATGGTAGCAAGCATTATTTGAGGGAAATATTAATATTTTTTCCAAAAAGTCAGTTTTATATTAGTTTTATACTGACATAACTGCATTGTATGTGTTTTGTTGGGATGGATGAACTGGTCCATTCTTCTTCCAAAAAAGTTTAAAATTAAATCCATATTTCACAAAATAAATAAATGAAATCTTCCCCAAAGGTAGTGGGGGAGTCTTGCAGTAACCTTTTTATTGTCCTTCTACCTTCAAACTCTGCCTTGGACATGGGGGTGATTAATCTCTACTTAGCCTCCTCTCTTTGCTTATTACTGGGACAGTATTATCCTCTTTGCTTTCCATTTTCAGAGAATAGATGTCCACTCGTATATCTAATGAAGTGTCTGTAAAATTTAAAGTTTCTTCTGTGCATTCTGTAGTGAAGGAACAACTTCTTACTGGTACCTAAGTGTAGCTGTGAGAGATTTTTCAGCACCTGAGGCTGGAACTTAATCTACCACAGGGCTATGGACCCCTCAGGGGTCATTAATTCCCATTCACCTCTCAAAGCAGATGTACATAATACATGTAATATTGCATGGTGTCCAGATGGCCAAGAACACCAATGGTATCCTGGCTTGTATTAGAAACACAGTGGCCAGCAGGAACAGGGAGGCAACATCCCCCTGTGCTCAGCACTGGTGAGGCCACACCGTGAGTTCTGGGCCACTCGCTACAAGAGGGACATTGAGGGCCTGGAGCACATGTCCTTTGAGGAGCATTTGAGGGAGCTGGGATTGTTAAGTCTGGAGAAGAGGAGGCTGAGGGGAGACCTATTGCTCTCTACTAACTGCCTGAAGGGATGTTGGAGAGAGGAGGGGACCAGCCTCCCTGGTGTCAAGTGACAGAACTTAGAGGAAATGGTTTCAAGTTGTGCCAGGGGATGTTCAGGCTGGATGCTAGGAGATACTTTTTCACAGAGAGGGTTATCAGATGTTAGCATGGTGATTTGATAGAGGCTGAATTAATAAGGCAAGAATTATAAAAATATAGTTATCTTTATTTTTCCAGAAAACCCCACCCCAAAATTAGGTATAAAAACTTATTTACAGGTTCTGTTTGGTCATGAATTCTACCGGGATGCTTATGAGCAACTTTAATACAATTTAGAGAATTAAGGAAATGGAAAAGGCTAAGCCACAAAATAGTTTTACCCCACTTATAATCAGAGGCAAGCCGGGAACCTTAGGGAAAGACAACGAGAATGCCAGGTTGTACTCATGAGGATTCACAGGAACTTAGCATTGGGCCCTAGGTCTCTCATCGGTGGCAGGCTCCAGGAATTGAGGTTTTATAATCCAATTTGTGAATAATGCAGCACAATCCAAAGGAAAAGGACCCACCAGAATCAAAGTGTCCACAGCCATGGCTGCTACAAGGGAAAACTCGTGAGCAGCAGCACTGCAAGAAAGCCACCGGTTTCACAGCAGGCAGGGTCCAGGGAGAAGCCAGGTCCAAGTGGAGCGAGCAAGATGAAGGCCAGAGCTAGAGCAGGAGGGCAAAAGTGAGGGCAGGAGCAGGAGCAAGATGATGAGAGCCCAAATCACTTTCTGGCCACTTTATTTAAGGTGTTTCTAGACAAAGTGTCCAAGGCCCAATATATAATGGGCATGAAGCACCCTGCTAATCATAGCTCCCATACCAGTGGACTTCCCCACCAGGAAGGAACCTTCACCCTGGCAGGAAGAATGGGTGCTAATTACCTGTCCCTAGATGAAGGGGAGGCAATTTTGCACCTTGGAAAGTAATTTCATGCCTTTGTCTTTCCCATTCAAACCTCTGCTGATGGAGATGGGGGAAAGGGGCTTTGGAGCAAACTATAGCATAGAGTTTGCCCAGGGCAGTCGTAGAATGGGTGTCCCTGGAGGTGTTTAAGCAGTGTGTGGACCTGGAAGCTGGGCACATGGTTTAATGTTGACCCTTCAGTGATGGGTTGGTGGTTGGACTGGATGGTCTTTGAGGTTTCTTCCAAGTAGCTGTTTTCTGTGATTCTGTTATCATAAGTGCAGATTATCTTTGTACTTCATGTAGTGCTCATATTAGTTGTTTCTGAGTAAGAGATTAGCAAAATTCAGAGAAATAATGCCTCTAACTTAATGGAAAGTTTTATTGTGCTTGTGGAACTCTAACAAGATATTAATAAATCACACAAAGAAGAAAAGAAACAATTGGGTATGCTTAACATGGTGTCAGCAAGTCTTTGAGCAGCAAGAGTAATGTAACTGTATAAGTGTATGTTCTGAAGTAGTGGAGATACTTTTGTCTGCCACTAAGATTATTATGCGGTCCATTATTTGCTTCACACAAACAATTCTTGAACACTTTGCACATTTGTCAGTCATGTTTAGAGAGCACTTTTCTCAGGGTGTATTCATTTTCTATTTATAATGCTTCCCATCAATTAAAAGAAAGCAATCCTCTAAGCATAGTCCACAGCTATTTACTGTATTAGAAGAATAGCATATTTTACATGCTTTTTTAGAAGTCAGCTGCCTCAGGTAATCTAATATGATCAAAACCCAAATAAATAAGAACATGTTAATAATTAATATATTTTCCTTTTTTCAGATTGGGATATTCCTATATATCGGTTTACCCTTGTTATTTCTCATGAACTATTACCTGGAATAAAATCTGCATATTTTATATTAGGGAAAATTGATGATAACAGATGAGCTCTCACAGCTGTTTTGGGTAGTAGCATCAATGCTTTCCTATCTACTCAAGAAATATCTCACACATTCTAAATAATATTTGTCTTTTTCTATCTGCATTTTCTATCTGCAACATATTGGTGGCTTATAACGACTAATTAGTCTGATCAACTATATTTCCTGTTTTACTATATCACACTGATTAACTCCTATGCTGTGGAAGAAATCCTTGCTATTAGTCTGTTGACTTGAACACTGCATGCCATGTTATAGGACCTGCATCTCATAATCTAGGCAGGTTTTGTTGCCCAGATTTTTACTGTATGGTATACTAACTCTCCTCTATATTGGAAATATCTGCCTGAGCTGCATTATCAGATCTAAATCCAGGCAGTACAATTAAAAAAGTTTTATGAAAATGCAAGAACAAGATCTTCTCCCCATTGAAGTGTCCTAGATTATCTTCTGGATGGCACAGCTCAGAGACTGCTAGAGATTCACCCATGTAGTTGAGATTCTATTTCTTAAAAATTAGTTCTTAGGTTGCATTTCTAGGAGGAGACTTCAGATTTTTATGTTCTTTCTAGTCAGGGAGGAGTTTTCACAGCTTTCTATCTTCCTTCTTCTTGCCCCCATTTCTCATGAAATCATTGATTCTTTTGTTATTTGGAGTATAATATGACCTTGTTGTTCACTATTAATTTTCCTTACCTTATAGTCAGATTAAATTGTCACCTTCAGGTGTGGCATCTGAAAAGGAAATGTTTTGGTTATCATATGCAGGACTATCACCATTGCTAGTAGCAGTTGTTCTGCAAATAATATCTGTGGAGTATGTCTGCTATAATGACACAAATTTGAATAACTGATTTTCAATAACGTTACAGAGCTCTTGGTCATATCCAGTTCTAGCCATTATTGCCTACAACAGATTATGAATGGACTGGTTTTTCCATATTGCCATATAATTTTGATCAAACCATTTCTGTTTCAGTCACACTTCTCATTCATATGCATCAAACATGAGCCAAAAGTGGATACATTTTATTATGAGTGTTTCCCTATAATTTGAAAAGATTCCACATGGATGAAGCAGCAGTGTCAGCTAAGAGAAAGCAGTGGAAAAATGAGGGAGAAAGGCAAATGAGGCAATTAATCTGCAGGGACTGCTCCTTTTTTGAAGCTATATATAGAAGGAACTTCACCATGCAGACAGGAATAATAACTAAGAAATAATTGTCAATTGTATGCCCCTAAAATGAGAAAGAGCTTAGAACCACATTTACTTTATGGTGTGTATCACAGTGTCTGTGTCCCAACTTTATTTAAAAGAGCAGTTATGACATCAAGATGTAGAGAATATTATGGCAATTTGAATTATGTCTTGCTTATATAAAATCTAACAGCATTGCTTTTGTAACCAGCATGCAAGCGATATGGAATGCAGTAAATTCAAAAGGATTATCTATGTAACATTTCTGTACTTCAGGATTTTTTTACTGTGCAGTGGTATTTCAGAAATTAATTCAGATAGTCATTGCAGTAACATTCCAAAACCATTTCTTATTATTGCTTATTTTAATTTATCTATGGGAGACAATGCTTTTATTTTTATATTTAACTTCTTGTGGGAAGGTAAATATCTAAAGAATATGTTTAAAGGCTCTAAATTAAGTTTAATTAAGTTACAGGATTTCTGCTGTGATATTTTTCTAGTGTCTTCCATGTCATTATCTGTTGAAGTCTGAGTATGTTCACTTTTAATATTGGACACAAGTAATAATTTAGACTAAACCTCTTCCAACATAGAATCTATATGTGAGCCTATGCAGTATGTATTGAAAGCTAATACACAACAAAATAAAAGATTTATTTCTTGCTGTAGAACTTGTGGGGACTAAATAAAGAGCAGAATTGAGATTTGAACCATAAGTACCATAAGAAAAATTACCATATTAACAACTGTCTAACCAAGTGGTGAAAGTACTAACAAAGATTAAAATTAGCATCCATTTATGAATCAAGAGACAAATACGCTAAAAGCAAGAAAGTAAAAACTAAAATGCACGAAATTCATCTTGACTATGGATAGAGGATATTGTAAGGCAAAAAGAAGCCTTGAAAGAAAGTTGAAAGAAATCTTGGAAGAAAAATCAGAAAGAAAGTTCAAAGCTGAGACTATTCAATATTGTTTCTGCTTTTCTCTTTCCGTTAACCTAGAAAATAGAGATGAAATAACTAGCGTAGAATGAAAACCAAAGCTTAAAAGGAGCTATTATTTTATCAAAGAATCCTTACAAAATCTTTACAATGCTTACAAAACCTCCTCTTTGTCCTTATCAAACCAACAATTCCAGATTTTCTTTTGCTATGTCTTATTTTAATGCTTTAGATAAAGACATTAAATGAGTACATAAACAGCTGGATATAGTATTTCTGTAAGATCAAAATCAAGTTTCGGATAATCATATCAAAACCAGTATGTAATCAGTTGCGTGAAATGAGATGGAAAATGAAGTCACTTATCTAAAACACTACTTTCTTAAGATCAGATTTGCCTTATAGATTACCAGATTATTTTTAAAACTATAATTTAAGAAAGTCCAGTGACATCCTTATTTCTCACGTGAATCGCTTTCTTAATCTAGCAGGCAGATTAGCCACACATTTACTGTTTTCCACCTAGATTCTTTGCATGGATTTTCATTATCTCAGCAGACTTGCCTCTCACTATGAACTGCTTCACAGGAACAGATTTTCTCCTGGACAAATTAACCATGATATTGCCATTAGTTTCTTCCTATCTTGTGCATTTGTTATGCATGTTGATAAAACAACAGTCAGAAATGGTGTATTGATTCTTTTCCACCTAGTTTGTAGTATACATAGGTAGCATTGAAGTGTCTGAAAACAGAAGATTGTACTGATTTTAATCTGTCTGGTTTTGTTGCATGATCACATTTTATCATAATACATCACAATACATTGGTTGTAGATGTTAAGGTTGGGGGTAATCTTGGCTGTCGTGACCATGCCACGTTAGAGTTTAATATCACTAGACAAAGAAGCAGGGTGATAAGTAACTTTAAGAGGGCTAACTTTGCCCTCTTCAAAATTCTTAGAGGTATTCAGTGGGCTAGGGCTCTAGAAGGAAGGGGGTTCAAGGGAGCTGGTTAATATTCAAACTTCATGTCCTCCAAGCTCAAGAAAAATGTATTCTCTTGAAAAACAAATCAAGTAAGAGGTGTCTGACAACTGGAATAAGGCCAATGTCACTCCAGTCTTCAGAAAAGGGAAGAAGGAAGACCCAAGAGACTACATACAGCCTCACCTCCATCTCCAGAAAAAGGATGTGCAGCTCATTCTGGAGGTCATCTCAAATCACATGGAAGAAGCAGCCGCCATGGATTTACCAAGGGGAGATCTTGCTTGACTAATCTGATAGCCTTCTATGAAACCATGGGTAGATGAAGGAAGAGCTGTGGATATCGTATACCTTGACCTCAGCAAAGCTTTTGATACTGTCTCCCATAATACCTTCATAGAAAAGCTCAGAAAAATGTGGCATAGGTGATTGGTCAGTGAGGTGGATTGAAAACCACCTCAACAACAGAGTTCAGAGAGTTGTCATCAGTGGCACAGAGCCAAGTTGGAGGCCTATGGCCAGTGTTGTTCCCAGGGATCAGTACTGGGTCCAGTTTTGTTCAATATCTTTATCAACAACCTGGATGAGGGGATAGAGAGTACTCTCAGCAAGTTCACTGATGATACAAAACTGGGAGTGCTGGCCAACACTCTGTTAGGCTTGCTGCCATCCAATAAGATCTGGACAGGCTGGAGAGGTGGGTGAAGGCAAACCTCATGAAGTTCAATAAAGACAATTTCAGGGTCCCACATCTGGGGAGGAACAGCAGCAGGCACCAGTACAGGTTTGGGGTTGCCTTACTAGAGACCAGCTCCCTGGAGAAAGACCTTGGAGTCCTAGTGGAGAGCAAGTTCTCCATGGGACAGCAATGTTCCCTTGAGGCCAAGAGGGTCAATGGTATCCTGTGGTTCATCAAGAAAAGTGTGTCCAGCAGGTCAAGGGAGGTTATTCTCCCCCACTATTCTGCCTTGGTGAGAACACACCTGAAATACTGTGTCCAGTTTTGGGCTAGCCAATTCAAAAGAGACAGAGAGCTGCTGGAGAGTCCAACAAAAAGCCACGAGGATGATTATGGGACTTGAGCATCTCCCCTGTGAAGAGTGACTGAGATCCCTAGGGCTGTTTAGTCTTGAAGAGAAGACTAAGAGTGGAATCTAATCAATGTGTATAAATATCTGAGGGGTAGGTGTCAAGTGGAGGGGGCCAAGCTCTTTTTGGTGGTGCACAGTAATAAGAAAAGGACCAATGGATACAAACTTGAGCATAGGAGGTTTCACCTCAACATGGGAAGAAACTTCTTTACAGTCATAGTGACAAAGCACTGGAACAGGCTGCCCAGAGAGGTTGTGGAGTCTCCTCCTCTGGAGACTTTCAAAACCTGGCTGGATGCTTTCCTGTGCAGACTACCCTAGAAGGTCCTGCTTTTGGCAGGGGGTTGGATCTCTGGAAGTCCCTTCCAGTCTCTAACATTCTGTGATTCTGTCATTCTGTAATTTTTATTGATTGGCCTATTTACTGAATATTTGGGTTCTAACAAGTTATAAACCACTAGTGCAGAAGTTCATAATAATTATTGTCAGATATGAATGAGTTTTGCCAAAAGTTTGAGCTTTAATTAGCATTTTTTGTGGGTGGATGTGAAGAACAAAAGAATTTTGTGGGCACAAACAAGACCCCCATATTTTTCTCTGAATAGCTGCCTTACAGCCAGTTTTAAAATCTAAATAGTAAACACAGAAGGAAAAGGTTTCATATCATAGACTGTAGGACAAAATATTTCTGGCTTCCATATTGTGGGAGTTATTATAGAGCACAAAATGCTAAGTAAAAATTGGCTGTATGCTTGGATAGCTGACATTTCAAGAAATGAATTAGAAATCAGAGTCCTTTTCAGAACCATGCAAGTTGCAAAGTATTTATGGCTTTGGAACTAATTAAGAAGTGAGTTCACACAAATGCTTTATGATCCACAGCTTATCATGCCTATATTTTGTAGAATTTTTTTTTTCATAATAACATTTTTGTGTCACGTGGAAAAATCACATTTGTTTTTAAACTCAGAAATCATATTCACCTTAGAGTTAATATATCATTCCTAGGTATATGTAATGTATACCTGTAAGACACACTTGGTAGATAAGGGCTGTATCTTTCACTGACCAGTTATTATCACTGAAAAACATTGACAAGCTTTTGAACACATAAGCTTTCTTCATATTTGAAATAGAGAAAGTATATTTCAGGGGCAAAGAATGGATGAGAAAAATTGCTCAGAGTATCAGAAATACCACATCTTTGAAAGATAACTGGTAGATACAGTTAGAGGATATATGAATGAAGAGTAGGAGAAAATAAATGAGAAATTTGAGCAAAACGTGGAAACATAGGTGTGTATCCATCCAGGATATTTTTCTTGTGGAAAGAGCCAAAATCCCATGTAAGTCATGGATTCTAGGAAAAAACAGCAAATGCACAAACAGAAAACCCCAAACCAACAGACAAACAAAAAGTGACCTAAGCTGATAAAGGAAAAACACCTTATGAAAGACACGTCCCTCCAGTTTAAAAAAAAAGCAGCTCACAGCTTACGAGTTGAATCTCTTCTTTTCCATCAAAAGCTTTCCCCAGATACAAGTAGCTATTGTAGGTTTTGTATTTGATTTTATAAGCATTCAATAACAAAGAATGCAATCTAATAATATTATAAAATACAAATTAGAAGTTAAAATGCAGAATTACAAAGGATGTCATATTGACCTGTTGACAATAACCAGGAAAAAATTGCTGCTTCTTCCTCCTTTTTTCCTGCCAATTATTTTTTGACCTACTGGCTACTTCTTGCCTGATACAAGTTTCTCACTGTAATGAACAATTTGGCCTCTGACAGGCTTGTCATCGGGAGTTTGTAGTTGCTCTATTACTGTCTACTCTACTCAATGACTTTGGGGGCATATTTCTTCTCACCTTACCACAGCATCTCACACACATTTTCCCTAGTGTGCTGAATGTCCTCATGAAATACAAACCCCATCAATTTAGGAATTTAAATGTCTTTGATTCTTATTTTGTAAATATCTTCATATGTGGTTGCTTGATATAGTTATTTTTTTAATTTGTCGTGAATTACCCCTGGGATATTGACCCTAAAGACATCTAATAAAGGCAAATGAAACAAAGAGCCAATGAGAAAAAAATTACAGAGAAGCCATCATACATGCTGTTGTGAAAATAGGAAATGTGGGTTTCATTTGTTATTGCTTCTACATGTTTCATTATGGTGACTTGCTTCCTTCACAAGCGTTTGTAAGTATTACACAATTGTTCCTTTTAGTCTCTCATAAGAGATTAACAGTCAGTGCATGTGAGACTATGTAAGTATGTAATTGCCACTACATCTGCCAATAGTGAGGCGCTCACAGCAAATGTAAAGGGCTTACTTTCAAGTACATGTTCCAATTAATTTTCATTTATCATGGATGAATCAGTTTCAACATGAAAGACTGAAGCAGCCAATTTTATCAGTAGCTAAAACGTGCAAGAACGGAATTCAGATCTCCTACAAGTCAGGCAGGGACAAAAATGAATCGTAGTTGCACACAGAGACTGTATGTCTGCTGCTGGCTGTCTCTGGGATTTACCCAGGACATATGAAGTCCCAGTTCAATGCCTGGCTGCTTTATTTCTGACTTTTCTTCAACAGTTCAAGTGAGAATATGTCTATGGACCCCAAAGCAATGGGTGACTATTCGTTTGCTTGACCTGACAATTATTTTTAGGATATTTGGAGCTTTATCATGGTCTACGTAACTAAGGTACTTAGGTGTGAAGGAAGAAGCACCTAGTCAAATCCAAAATGTAATTTCATTGGAAAAACAGGATAGCAGCTACATGATGTTTTAAAGACAGAAATGGATGTCTAAAGAGATGGATTGATCTACAAGTGAATTTAAGGATCATATGCTGTTCAGAGAAAGTGCATACTTTTGAGTCACTTCTTAGCTGTATGCAGAGCTGTGACAGGCTGAAAGTGAAGAACTCCTTGCTCTCTCTGGCTATCCTGAGTGCAAGTAAAAACAAAGTGCTGATGAGTAGAAGGAAAAGGGAAGAAAACTAGGATAAAAGAAAATTCCCTTGCAAACTCTGTAACTTGTGATTGTTAGTACACTTTGTATTTTAGGATTGGAGGGAGATTCCTATTAGAAATAGTTATCTAATGTCTCTACCTTTTTCCACAGTGGAGACTCACAGAATTTCTTTGCAATTCTGCTCCTGAAAATAATAGAGTATAAAAAGCAGTCCATATTCTAGAGTGCTGATGATTCTGTACAAATACTAGGGTATGTGCCATGCTGAACATTTGTTGGTTACAGGAGTCTTTCTCTTATTTGTTCTTTTGAGTGTCCAAGTGAAGATGTAAAGATTAAATTATTTCTGAAATTAACAGAACGTTATTCTTAAAATGGCTGGTTTGATTCCTATGGGTAACTGACAAAGTAAGATATATAACCAAGAATGTCAGAATCTGGTACTGACAATCAAAACCTGAAAATATATGGGAGTATATTAACTTTCATTCTTTTGCTTGAGTCTAATATTTCTGGATTTCAGTATCTGGCCATAAATAATTTTTGAGATTTAATGATATTCTGCGGTGTAACAAAATGAATTGTTTTTTTACTAAACTTGTGTAGATGGCATGAATTGCTGATCACCTTGTATTAGTATTGAAAATTTGCATTTATTTATTTTTCATTTGTTTTCAGGTAGAGATTGAAAAATTGGACTATCATTACTATCTACCTTTGTTTTTTGATGGGCTTTGTGAAATGACATTTCCATGCGAGTTTCTTGCTCGTCAAGGAATCCATGACATGCTGGAACATGGTGGAAACAAGATCCTTCCTGTCATTCCTCAGCTCATTATACCAATAAGAAGTAGGTGAACATGTGTGTGGGGGGAAATCCTTAAAACTGACTTCATAAACTGGAGATTTATGAGAAGTTGCTAATAAAACTTAGCAGTCTGGTGATTGTTGAAATGTGAGTAAATTATAAGGTGTACGGCCAGAAGGCTTATGCCTTCAATCTCCTCATACATGTGATGATGCAAATGGTTAGTGTTTTTGTTATTACAATGTGACTCTTGGTCTTTGAAAATGTGAAGTGACATTTTCTTACCTGATTTGGTATATTTATTATGTAAATCCATTACTGTATACACCAGTTCATCTAAAATGACAGGAAAAATCCACAGATGAAATTTAAGGAATTATGGTTTGTGTCCTTTTGCTAATCTACAGTTATATTTATTTTCTAGATCTCTTTTCTATCATTCTCCTTACTTTGCATATACATTTATTAATCTAAATTGGGAGCTCTTCCTGACTAATGTTGGAAGTAAAATTCTGGCATCTTAGAAAAATACTAATTTTTAAATTTTTATCCAGTCAAACATATTTTTTGTAGAAAAATTCTGTGAAAAGTAATACATTAACCTAAGTGTAGTCCCACTAAAACTAAAACTTATTTTCTTGAAACATCCAGTATTTCCAATTCATTGTTTTGCCCTTTCCTATTTGTTTATATCTTCATGTCAATTAGATATTATTCTGAAGCATCATCATTCTTTAGTTAGATACTATGAGTCTGAAGCCTGCATGCTACACCTGTACTAATAGATGCTCATGTTTGTAAAAATTGGGTTCATCCATATAATTGCTGTCCTTTGTCCTGTTTTCCTGATGTAATTCAGTATCCATGTTACTACAGAACAAAACAGAGTCATCAGATATGTGACACAAAATGAATAGAGTTAAATACAGTTTTGGAAAAGCGATGTAGCTTGGATTACTACTGTTGGAAGGGTCAGAACTGCGGGGTTTTCATTCCATTTATTCATCATTTTAAGAGATTAATTATAGATGTCATTTTCTCTGTCTTACTGAGGATTTTGAAAATGTCAAAAGGCACATAATGCATGTGATATTCAGAATGGTTTCTCTATAGGTGACACGTGTGAAAGGTTATGAAAACAATGTTACCTTCTTTTCTCTTTAAAAGCAAAACACATAAAAAGAGCAATCATGCCATTTCTTTACATCTATATTTCCAATAACACAAATATATTTATAGAAGTATCATTATTTTTTGAAAGATTAAGTTATTTCTTCAGAAAAGACTGCAAGTTAATGGTGGCAGCTACTCAGTCAGGATATAAAATTCTTGCTGAGACCAAAATCTAGCTTAGAAATAATTACCTGGCAGCTTTAGCTGTTACACAGCTTTTAGCCTAAGAAGGTAAGGCTATTTATATGGGTCTGAAATATAGTCTTTTAAATGAAGTCATAATTTATGTGGCTGGAACATGTTAAAAAATCTGCTAGCTAAATTTAGTTGTTGGTACTGCTTTATTTTATTGTACAATACTTAATTTTTTCATTTAAAAAAATCCTCTGTACAGGTTTAATATGTGATGAGTCTCTGCATTCTCAATGATAAAGGGTTGTTCCTTATTAAAGCCACATTAAAATTAATAAAAGATACGATGAGCTCAAGGAATTTGAAAGTGTGTACTTCTAAGAATTTTACAATTTGCTATGACTGGTAGTACAGCAGTATAGTCAGAGCTATATATTTCTGTGACTCAGCTGCACCCACAATAATGTTTAATATGTTTAATGTATTTATACCTCTAAAATGTCCCACTGGGTGGGTTATATCTGATTAACCAGTCTTCTTCCAAATCACTAACATATTTCTGATATGAAGGAGTAAATCAGCTGATGGTTAGGCAAAGTAACAAGTATGATGGAGGGGAAAGGGATAAAAGAAAGTCAGAAATGTAACTCTACAGATAGAATGCTTTTAACAGCAGTTTTCTGCATATTCATCAATGGAAAATACTTTTAAAGAGCTGCTCTATAAAAACATTTTGAATTAAACACTAGAATTCTGTATCAATATTTTAATGATTTAAGAAGACATCTAGCCTCCACCCATCCTTGCTTAAAGTTCTTATTTTTTGAACATTATATCATTAAAGATTAAAATTACATTGTTTAATTCATCTGGGTTTCTGCAAGCCCAAATCCTTTCAGTAAATTTTCATCTGATTATGCAAACAGGCAATGACTAACGAAAGGCAGGCAATTTAAATTAACTGCTCCAGTTTCTTTTCTGAATGCCTGCAATATGATTAAAATAATATTAAATACTACTTTTTAGTTTAAAAATAATTGCTTATGTTTGTTTGTCACACTGAAAGGCACTCTTTTTGCCTTTTTTTTTTTTTTAACTGAGAGGAAAAATATTTGGGTCAAAGGCACTAATTTCTCAAAGAGAAAAGTATTCAATTTGATTTCTCAAAATAGGGATTCAAAATATATCGTTCCTGGCAGTGACAACACTTGATAAAATAGATAAACAGATAAATACAATCATTGCATGCCATCAAACTGCGATGGCTTTTTACTTGCTGTCACAGGTGTAGACAAACCTGTTTGGCTATTTAAATTAGAGCAAAGATTCAAAAAAATGAGCTAGTAACAAAGTACTTCTTGAGGTATTATTAAAGTTTTGGTGCACAATACACAACAGAATATTTTTCTTGCTAGAAAGATCTGTATTGGTTTGGGGTTTTTTTTTTCACATTGCACATGCTTAAGGAGGTAGAAGGAGTATAATTGTTCCCCACATCATAAACTGCATTGGTGGCAGAAAGCACTCATCTAGTGGCCAACACAACCGTAACCCTTAATACACACACACACACCCCTGGCCACATCATGTGAAATGTCTCTTGTTTTTAGGGAACAAATGGATCTGTCCCTGGATGTGTTCAAGAGGGGATTGAACATGACACTTGGTGCCATGGTCTAGTAGTCATGAGCTCTTGGGTGACAGGTTGGACTTGATGATATTTGAGGTCTTTTCCAACCTTGTTGATTCTATGATTCTATGTCTGTCCCCACTATGTCTGTTAGTAATGCACTGATGTATCTTAAAACTCACTTGTGGCCTACCGCTACCCAGAGCCAACCAAGGATAGCCAGAAAAGGGGTGTGAGGGTGAGAGATTACTCTTGTGTTGTTAGATTGATGCTCTATTCACCCAGAGCAATGCTTCCAGGACAAGATGTAAGCAGGCGAAGACCTTTATTGCATTATAAAGTTATGTAGTCTATCAGAAGGCACGTGTCACATCTCAATTGGCCATTTTCTACTGGCGTGCTTGTAATTAAGACATACAATAGGTCAAAATAATAAAACAGTATTTTAACACATCCAACCAAATGCTGCCCAGTTTCTCTCCTTCAGTTACAAGGTGTTTACGTTCCCCTCAAAGACAAAACATAGCTTTCTCTAATTCGAGCAAAGGCAAACCTTCCCTATATTCTTCCAAAGCCGTCTGAAAACCGCCTCTTCCCACACTCTTGTACCTTGTGCTCATTAATGCAAAACTCCTGTTCTAAATTCTGTGTGGTCACTATGCAAATGAAAAATTCCTTTCTATACTGATTTTTGGGGGCAAATTCTGCAACATTGAGATTTCAGAGTGCCCCAGGTTCGACATGAGCTACACGTGCAAAATCAAACACCAAGAGGGCATGAAGTTTCTACACTTTTGCCTGCTATTTCTGAGTAACATCAGGGACATCCAATGAGTGTGTGGAAGCACTCCTTTCAAAAGCAGCAAGCATGATACCGTCTACATTGTCTTTGCTGGCAGTGTAGTTGTAGGAGTTTCCAACCCCTTCATGCACAATGTGACCAATCATTCCACATCCCAGTTCATTGCAACCAACTTTTGCTAATGCACTTGGTTGTGGAGCAGCTCAATGAACTACACATCTAGATGTATTACAACAAACCACCAAACCTACAATAAACCCAAAACATTTTCAGAGTGATGTTGCTTTTAAATTCAGTTCATTTCCACAATACAGTTCATGGCTGCATTATCACAAACGAAGTAGTACTCAGTAGCACAGAAGGTGGAGTGAGTGAGTAGTCATGATCAGTAAGAACATCTTTATATAGCTTTGTAAATGAAGAAAATAATGTTAAATTAAACCTTTAAGCTTCTTGAATCACTCACTTTCCTGAATCTTTTTTGTTCTGTGCTGTGAATCCTAAAATGGACATGTAGGCAAACTGAACTTAAGCCTAGAAGCCAATAAAGCTTACATCTGTGCATTAAATTGTAACTTACATGAAAGTATTATTTCTACATAATTGCAGTGAGCAGACCAGCACTTCTGATTGAGTCCAAAAAGAACAATCTCCATCCTAAAGAACACTGAAATTTTCCTTTTCAAGGCTTTTTCTATGCTGTTAAGAATCCCTTTGTAACACAGTGTACCAAGGATGCCTTAAACTTTGCTGAACATATTTCATTAAGGGAAACAGATTTTTTGTGAGTCAGATAGAGAGGAATGCACAGAACAGTCCTCCCTCAGTGTCACCTGCAGGGTTTTTTTTAATGTTTAAAAATTTTCTAAGTTAAACCGATTTCTATTTTCTTATTCTCCACATTCTATTTGCTTGTAAAATGTGGATTGTGATACTACTTCTCTGTGGCCATTTATTGTGGCCCTCATTTCCTATCTCTAAACAATTATTTGTATGGAAATCATGGCTGAAAAGTGTTTCAAAAGCTTTCAGTGAGGAACCTTACAAAATACCTATCAGAAGTCTAACAAAATTACATTATCAAACTTTTCTTGTCCACATTCTTCTTCAATGACCTACAATACATTTAGAACACGATATTAATTTTTGCAGTACAGATATAAATTGCTCATCTTTGGTTCACCAAATCTTCCCTGAAATCTTTTTTAAAACTTCTATTAACCTTCATTGATAACAAAGCTGATTTCCTTGAGAGGGTGGGTACTCAGTGCAGTTAGTAGCTTGAGGCAGCACAGGGGAAGGATTGTACATCGAGGAATAGATGGAAACTTGGTAAATTGAGGTTTTGGGGACTTGATTCTCAGTGTACTCTTTATACTAGTAAATTAAACAGGGCCTGCAAGTGTTAATGGAATTCAAGATTCATCAGTGCTGATATAGTAAAGTGCTACAATTACAAACACAACCAAAGCTTAAAGAAAAGCCAGTGACTTTTTTTTCCACATTCTGATAGATCATTTTTTCTTTCAAGTAAAGGTTTTGGATTTACAGGACAAAACCTTTGATGACAAAACTGGCCTAAGGTTTTTAAACCTTGCAACCCATTTCTATTTCCTATCATTTCCCTCCAATACAGTATCACAGTATCACAGTATTACTAAGGTTGGAAGAGACCTCGAAGATCATCGAGTCCAACCTGTAACCACAAACCTCCCGACTAGACCATGGCACCAAGTGCCACATCCAGTCCCCTCTTGAACGCCTCCAGGGACGGCGACTCAACCACCTCCCGGGCAGCCCATTCCAATGTCGAATGACTCTCTCGGTGAAGAACTTTCTCCTCACCTCTAGCCTAAACCTCCCCTGTTGCAGCTTGAGACTGTGTCCCCTTGTTCTGGTGCTGGTTGCTAGGGAGAAGAATACATCACTACTTCAGTTGCACTGATAAGAACTACCTGTACACTTATATTGTAAATTGGATCAGAATCTTACATGACTTTGAAAAAGTACAGAACACAAAGTTGTTATTCTGAGTTTTATTCACTTTTGATTGAAACACTGTGTTTTCTCACAGCTTTCCTTAATGCTCTGTGAAAATGAGCATAATATTTCTATGTTTCTTCAGGTAGTTAAGTACTATGTGTTTTGAAAGTTTTAGACAAAATTCTCTGTGAGTATATATAACTTTAATCAGTTTTGAGAACCCTTCATGTTACCCAGTCTAAAAACCTGACTGTGAATTGGAGGAAAAAAAGCCCTTAATCAACAAGATTAGGTAGATCACAACAATCAAACCATCTTCATCCTGAGTGTTTTTGTCCTACAGCAGATGCGCTCTATTTATCTTGTTCTGCTTCAAAGAATTGTCTAAAAGAATTGTCTAAAACAGGTGCCTTATTTACCAGTTTGAGGGGAGATATGAATGCAAACAAAATTAATTTAAACCTTTGATTATAAGACCTAAAAAAGAAGATAGAAGCTTCCAGGGCATTTCTAAACATAGGTTCAGAGATATATTTTTAGAAAAGGCTTGGTAATAATTAAAGACCAGTACAAAATAAAGATAATTAAATGATCAGCATAACTTTAAGCATAACTACCAAAATCTAAACTTTAATATTTAGATAAGAGATAGAAGTTTGGTGAATCTGATTTGATTGTGTGAGTTTAGGATATCAATATGCTATCTGGGCAAGAATGTTCTGATTTGATCTCTTCCGTACAAATACGTTGTGTCATGCAATAGATCCACTGTGGTCCTGGGTTTGTTTAGGAAAAGGTTAAGATTTTGCTTTGTGGTTTGTTGGGCTTTTCCTTTCACAAGAGGGACCATGGTCAAGCCAGCCACGTGAACCAGCCAATGGGTATTTGATACCAAACTCACGTCATGCCCACTCTACAAGGGCTGTCTGGGCAGGTGTGGGTGATGGATAAGGATCAGGTCCAGCTCCAGTTCCAGGTCTATGCTCATTCTCATCCAGGCCATAGTAGTCAGTGCTGTATTTTGTATCATTTGTTGTATATATTGTTTCATTAATATTATTGCTGTCTCTTGTTTTCTCTTTGTGCTGTTCTTTTAACCTGTCTTTATTTCAATCCATGGGGCTTTGTCTTTCTCATTGGGGCTGGAGAGGTGGGGATGAAGCTGTATAGCAGCTGCATGGGGCTTGGCTGCTGGCTGAGCCTGAACCATGACAAATATATCCTGGGAGAAATGCTGTCATGTTTCCTGGCTTATAAAATATATCAATCCCAAAGATGAGAATTCGGACTTTTATTATAGGCGACATCTGACTAAAATGGAATTTTTCAAGGTGACACATGAAAGCAAAATATAAAAATCAAAAATAACAACCTACATAGCTTTTAGGTCTTTTTCCTTGAGCTCCTATAAGTGTTGCTCAAGCAAAAGATTTGAGTGTTTTAAAATAATAATTTCTGTTGCTTCATATGTAAGCTGCTTCTGTCTAATAAAATGATAAGCTAAGAAGTGGCATATAGCTTAAGTCTTTGCTCTTACAGGAAATTAACAAAAGAAAATTCCCAATTGACATCAATTGCCAATAAAACTTCATGGACAAAATTCACTGAAGCTGTTAATGAATTATTATCTTATATAAGCTCATTGCTAATAAACAGCTTTAATGAACTGCATTATGAAAATCTTCCATCTCAAAAGTATTCAATGTTTCAAATATGCTTTGGAATTTCATACTTCTTTTTTTGTGTGACTTTGAAGAACAGAAACTCAGAGTTGACTGTGATACTGAACTTTTATACCAGATATTTAACCTACTGAGTGTTTGAAATTCTCTTCCTTAAGAAAGTTGCAATGAGCTTCAGAAAATACTTGTCTGGTGAAACCAAAGCACTACAAAATAATTTTGAAATAAATATTTCATTAAAATCTTAGACTGAGAAATCATTTAAGCTGGGGATTCTCCTGGAAAAGTATGTACCCTAATGACAAGCAAAATTGTCCGGTTTACATGCCATGAAAGGAGAAAACATCAGAACTGTGAAGCAACAGAGTCAATTTACTGGGTTGTGGTTGTTTGGGGGTTGGTTTTGTTTTTTTCAAAGTTGCTGCTTAAGAGAATTGTAACACACATAGCATGTAGAGTAGATGACCAAAAGGGAAATATACGTCAATGAAAGAAGAAAGTCCTCTAACACCCATCCAGGGACTGGAAGGGTACCTTTAAATGAGAAGCAAACTGGTCATCCATGTCTTACAGCAAACATCTAGGTCAAGAGACAGCAACCCAGCATGCCGTCAGATTGGAATGCTTTGGATATATGTTTCCTCCTTTAGGGATATGTAGCTGTACTGTACTAAGAGTCCTAAATGATCTGCTTTATTCCTGTGCAAGAATATTATTACTTTCTTCCATTTCTCTTAACCTCTGAATATCACTGATGTTTTTCAAACTGTTGGAATGTACTTATTTCAAACGCTACGTTAAAATTTTCTTCCTTTAATTCATGTGGGAGAATGGTCTGCAGTGGTCATAGTACACAGAAAATAATTGCCAGATTTTTAAAAGATTAAACATATGTTTGAAATTAATGTATCCTTGGGGCAGGAACTGTCTCTAATTAAATGTTTATACAGTGCCTAATATGATCAAGCCAGGAGCTGGTTGACTGCTATGCATGCCACAGTCCAAATATTTAATAATAATAACAACAGTTCTGCAGTCAATTTGTTCTTGCTTTTGATATTTACAAGTGTTTCCCTAACACACACTTCAGAATTCTGAAATTTGAAGGGCTTCGGGCTAAAATTCTGCTGTTTCATTATACCATATTCTTCACTTTAGCACTCAAAAATTTGATGCAAGTTCTGCCTTTTATTTTGTGTGTCGAAGGATGGAATGCCTGTTTGAAGGAGGTGGGGCAAGTATCCAGCTGATTTCCTAATACAGAATCTTTTTTATTTATTGCTATTTAAAGTTCTAGCAAGCACTCCTTCAGCAGGACTCAGATGTAAGAAAACTTTCAAGACAGGTTCTCTGCTGAGCTGTTCTTTGAGAACATTCTTCTGGATTCAGTATGTGTTCAGTGTGCTGCACCCATTGGAATGCCTTCTCAGTCATGAGGCATATTTCAAACTCAATTTTATTAAGGAATTAATCTTTACCAGGACAGTCTCAGCTTCCACTCAGAGCACAGGATAGAATTGTCTTTGCACAGGGTAGGACTCCAAACCTAGGAAATTCTGAAAACCATTCTGAGTTATGCAGAAAAAAAAATTCATCCTAGGAGTCGTTGGACAGCCATTTCCAGTTATGTGACAGCTCTTCATGCTTAAAGTGAGGTTTTTCACCTTTTAGGACAGCTTTTATCATCAGGAAGAACTATTTCTGGAAGTGAGTACAATTTGCTGGTTAAAGATTAAGAAGCTATGATTTCTGCTATGACTGATTAATTTTTATGTCTCTTAAGTCAATTATTAGCGTTTGTACGAGTAATTATTCATGTTTGCATTAATTTATTCAGACAGAATGAATGCAAATATGAATTATTGTTTGTATGAATAGCTAGCAATTATTGTATTGAAAGTTTTAAGTATTAGTGATAATTTCCCTATTAGTTTGATTAGCTACTATTTCTGTGTATGATAATTTAAGCGTGAATAAATCTATATGTTGGTACTTCAGAGCTTCCTCTTCCAGGCACTTCTCTGAGAAAACGAATAACACCTGTTCCTCTGTTTCTGCCTGAGAGTCAGCTGTAATCTTTAAAATTGTATCTGGAGATCTCTCTTTGCTAAAACAGTTTTAGAACTTCTTCTGATGAAAGCATATTTTGCAATAGCCAACTCTTTTGCTGGAGCTTAGTGTGAGCATGCTGCATTGATGGAGTCCCTGTCCACACACTAATATTTTCAGCCACATATGAAATAAAACTTAGTCTGATGACTACAACAGAAACTAGCAAATAAGAAGTATGGAATTCAGTCTGTATTTTCATGTAATAAAACTTCTTTAACTTGGAATTACCCTATGAGACAATACAGTACCCCTTATACCTTGGGCTTTCTGACTCTGGCTTAGCATTAGGTTTAGTATGCTGTTCATAGTCATGCAAAGAGGCATGAAGGGAATTTACTTAACAGCTGATTTTCAAGAGCTGACTCTACAACCAGTCTGCCTTGCCTTAGCTCTGAAGCACTAACTCTGGTTTTTAACACTCAGCAGGCATGTGGTAAGACGCAGAAATGGGTGGAGCACAGGGCATTTGCTAAAAGAAGTGGAAAAACTGACACTGCTCCAGTGTGAGAATACTTCATTCCTTATGAAACAACATTGCTGTGTGCTGCCAGAACTTAGTGCAAGAAGTTCTGAAGCCTATTACTTCAGTGTGAAGATGCAGTTCTTAAAGTTGTTAATAACTCTTCTTCAAATTTTAGTCCATTCTTGACCGTAGCCTTTTCCAATTGCTTATGCATACTTGGTGTTATGTTGAATCATAAATTATGTACTTCTGTGCTTATAAACATATAACATTGAATGTGAGCTTATCTTATGCAGCTTTTGCTTTTCCAGTGCAATTATGTAAACATTTGTGTAAATGGACAGAACATTGGAGAATTAGATTAATATGTAATAGCATACTGAATTTGATAACTGCCTCCAGAAGCATATTTTCAGAGCTTTTATAACTAGAAGGATTTAGCAAGAGAAAAGCCTATGTATATGACAAGCATGACTCATTTTTAGTTACGAAAGATAATACAATGAACTTGATTTTAGTAAAATGAAAAAAGAAAAACAAAAGGTATTTATGCAGGGTCTTGGTGTCATAAGATTAGAAGCCTGACATTGAAAACTGAGAAAAATCTAAGTAGGCAAGATGGGTTTTTTTCTAGGATGGTAGTCTTTTAAAAAATCCTATATGGTTTCCTTTTTTTGTGTGGATTTTTTCCCCCCTGTAAACATTGCTTCATTGTACTGGTTCTCAGAACAGTAGGAGTTGTTTGTTGAATGAATAAAATGATCATGATATAAATGAGTACAAACATACAAATACTAATTGTTGCACTAGAATGTATCTGTTGTCAATCTTTGGAGGTTGTCCTGCACTTGTACTGTTCCATTGGTCCCAAATGGTACTTACTGAGCATTTATTTATTATTTGTTTGGCCCATGCCAGTATTACACATGCAGCATGAGGGAATAATGAGCTGCATTCTTTGGGTTACTGAAGATTCAGCTCAAATTGTGGGAACAAATAATAATCAGACAAGGCAGTGTTTTATAACACCAGGGCTGCAATCTATCTTTGAGATCTTTCAAAGCTGGGCTAATAAAGGCCCACTTACAATCCCCAGCGGAGTACAGTTTAATTAAACTTGTCTGTTAAAGGACTCCTCCCCCTCCCTCTACATTTTAGAAATTAATTCTGCTTTCTACCTGTTGTTTGTTCTGCATCACAGATGCACTGAACCTTCGTAACAGACAGGTTATCTGCATCACACTGAAAGTCCTCCAGCACCTGGTGGTGTCAGCTGACATGGTGGGGAAAGCCTTGGTGCCCTATTATCGGCAAATTCTCCCAGTCCTAAACATCTTTAAGAATATGAATGGTGAGTTACCCTAACAGACACTGTGTCTTTCAACTGCTAAGGCAAAAAGAGGCTTGAGGCAGGGTTAATTAACGATGTAGTTAAGATTTATTGCTGTATATAAATTCAAATCCATTTGGAGCTCTGCATAATGTAAACCACCCCTCTTACTATTCCCTAAGGATGCACTGAAATTAACAATTTCATTTATTACTCCTTGCACGTACAGTTTATTTAATGCAGTACAGAAGCACTGAAGCAGTCCTATAATCTTCAGATAATTAAATTGTAAAGTTTTGTAACAGTCTTTTAAATACATTAATAAATTGCGAATGTTTTTTCTCCCTCCAACACATTAGATCAGTCCAATGTTTTTATTCTATTCTGTATTCTTCACAAGCAATTCACTGCTACCAGCAGGCTTAGGAAAGAATGAACATTAAAGTAGCAATCAAACTAATTAATTTGAGGGTCAAGATAATTCCTGGTTGTAAAAAATTTTCAAGTTTCGTAACATCTAGCAAAGCAGTGAAGTTTGAAGTTGTTACTGCTAACTTGGCAGGTTTTATTATAAAGACATTTATAACTAATTTGTATCTACAGCTGAGTATGTTGTTTTCTTTGTAGTGCAAATCTCTATTGCCAGTTTCGGTCTTTATGAACTGATATTGTGAGTACTGTGAGTATGGTACACTGTGAATGCATTCACACCACAGTCACCAGCTGAAATCAGTGAGGGGTATCTTGCTTTCGCCAAACCAATCATTAAAATATTTTTCTGTCGTAAATCTATCTGCACTTATCTGTTCAATTATCTACCAAGTTACTGACTTTGAAGTTACAGACATGCAGCCTTACAGATCAAAAGGAGCCAATTCCCCACAATCTTGCAAAAGAAGTTTTTCGGAAATTCATAGCATTTAAATATCTATCTACAGAACTGATTCCTATTAATTTATTTGTGTGTGTGTGTTACTACAGAATGTACTCTATTACACTGACTCTTAAGTGAGTATATGATTCACTTCAGATAGAAAAATGCCTGCTCAAAGACAAACTTGGAAGCTCAGATGAGATTCAGTAAATACGTATGTCTGTGATTCTGTTTTACTCCGTGAGAAACCTATAGAATTTCATAAATCAGTCACAGAATCATCTACCTCAAATCCCCCTGCTAAAGCAGGTTCACCTAGAGCAGGTTGCAAAGGATCCAGGCAGGTTTTGAATCTCTCCAGAGGAGGAGACTCCACAACCTCTCTGAGTAGCCTGTTCCAGTTCTGTGTCACCCTCAAAGTGAAGAAATTTTTCCTTATATTCAGACAGAACTTCCTGTGTTTTGGTTTGTGTCCATTACCCCTTGTCCCTGTCACTGGGCATCACTGAAAACAGCCTGGCCCCATCTGCTTGACACCCAACCTTTAGATATCTATATATTTTTAAGACCCCCTTTCAGTCTTCGCCCAGCAAAACAGATCCAGGTGTCTCAGCTTTTCATTGTAAGAAATATGATCCGGTCCCCATATCATTGTAGCCTCCGATGAACTCTTTACAACAGTTGCCAGTTCCTCTTCAAATTGGAAGCCCAGAACTGGACATAATACTACAAGTGCAGCCTCACCAGGGCAGGGCAGAGGAGGAGAACCTCCCTTGATCTGCTGGCCACACTCTTAATGCACTTCAGAATACCATTGGCCTTCTTGGCCACAAGGGCATGTTTCTGGCTCATGGTGAACTTCTTCACCAGCACTCACTGGTCTTTCTCCACCAAGCTGCTTTCCAGCAGGTCAGCCCCTAACCTGTACCAGTGTATGGGGGTATTCCTCCCCAGGTGCAGGACCCTGTGTTGGCCCTTGATGAATTTCGTCATGTTCTTCTCCACTCAAATCTCCAGTCTGCCCAGGTCCTGCTGAATGGCAGTACAGTCTTTCAGCATATCAGCCACTCCTATCAGTTTTATATCATCAGCAAACTTGCTGAGGGCACACTTTATCCCTTACCCAGGTCCTTGATGAAGATGTTGAACAAAACTGTAGCCAGGAATGGCCCCCGGGGATCATCACTAGCTATAGACCTCCAATTATACTCTTAACCACTGATCTCTCTGAGACTCTGAGGTCTGTCATTCAGTTATTCTCAATGCACCTCACTGTCTACAAATCAAATCCACGCTTCCTAAACTTATAGGGAGTTATGGGATCATAAAATCACCTGATTGTAAAAGACCTTAAGATCATCAAGTCCAACTAGAACATAACATCTCCCCGTACACAACTGTTAGACTGTGTCCCTAAGCTCCTCATCCAAATATATTTTAAACACCTCCAGGGGTGGCAACAATACTACTTCCCTGGGTATCCTGTTCCTGACCCTTTCTGTGAGGAAATATCCAATCTAAACCTCCCCTGGAGCAACTTGACACCATTTTGTCTCTTTCTATCACTTGATACTGGGGAGAAGAGACCAATCTCCACCTCATGAAAACTTCCTTTCAGGTAGCTGTAGAGAGTGAGGATGTCTCCCCTCATCCTTCTATTCTTTAGGCTGAACAACCCCAGCTCCCTCAGCCACTCTTCATACGACTTGTGTTCAAAACCCCTCACCAGCCTGTCTGCTCTTCTCTGGACATCTCCAGCAATGCAATGTCCTTCATGTATTGAGCAGACCGAAACTGAACACAGTACTTGAGGTGTGGCCTCACTAATGCCAAGTATAGGGGTAAGATCACTTCCATGGTCCTGCTGGCCTCACTATTTCTGATACAAGCCAGGACACTTATTGGCTTTCTTCACACACTGCTGGCTCATGTTCAGCCAGCTGTGTATCTGTGCATGATGACTCTGATTGATTACCAAATATATAATACATGTGTTTTTCCAAATTTTAGCCTGAAGTAGACCACAAATTCTCCTGACAAGGCTTTTCTGCAGTGATTTCAGACAAATAACGTGTAACCATGTGCACAGTTTAACAAGGCATTAAACACATTCTAAATGTATCTTAAGTTTTGATTGTATTGTGCACAAAATACAACATTTTCACATATTTACACAGCATCTCTGCTATGTGAATTTGTGCCTATAGCAAACGACACTAAATCTTGATATTTGGTGCTTAAGAACTAAAAAAATAAAAATAAATTAAAAGTAATACTTCAAGATTAATACATTTTATAAAAGCATTGCTGTTGTTTTTTTTTTTTTTTTTAGAAATAAAGGCTTTGAAAGTTCTATATTACCAGTAGTGAAATGGATGCTATTTGCAAGTCCTACCTTATGAAATTGTTCAACTTTTTCAGTACTTGCAGGCAGGTAATGGGAAAGATTCTTCCTGTCTCACTCTACCTCAAGAAGTGTATATTTCTTTCCTACTTCAGGGGTGGTTTAGAGAAAATGTATGTTTCCTTCCTTCTCCTTTCTCTCTTCCATACACAGTATGCAACTGAGGAGCAGGTCTTTGCTCCCAATTACAAGTGGTAGAGACTGATCCAGTCTGTTTTCCCGGCTCGTTCATATGGGTGAAAAATGCACTGAGTGGAGTGTACACTCTTCTTTCCTTTGTGCATAGCTCAAGAAGGAACTGTGGTATGTCTTCCAGGATTTGTGATTTGCAGTCAAGAGAACATTATTTTTTAAAAAGAATAAGACATCAAGGTCAACTTACCTTAAAATCAAGCTACCAGGTGGCCAGTTAAGAACAAATGAAAGTGATTCTTCATGCAATGTGTGTGATGTGAACTGTAACTCCTATTCCCAAATATGTGTACCAAAAGTTTACATTAGTTCAGTGAGGGTTCAAAAGTGTCATAAAAAAGGATTTATTGTTTGTTTAGTAAAGCACATGGATAACTTCTTGCTCGTGGCATTTCTAAACCACAGAATGATGCAAGCTGAGAAAGCATTAGGTGACGTACTATAAATGCTTGTCCAATGTTCACACTACATAGTCATCCCCTGTTGAAAGACACACTTCTGGATTCGGCAGACAATTTCTATTGTCTAAAGCATTCATCCTGATATTTTTCTTTCACTAGTCCCTAGCAGACTTGCAGAAAATAACCAATTCTTATTGAATTTTTAAGTGGAATATAGATTCTTCAGAAATTGGATTCATACTATGTACCTTTGATTTGTCTGAATAGCAATTCACCTTGGAGTATTTGTTAGGCTTGTAAATAAAACAGATTAAAAATTGTATTTGTAAGATATTACGGTTAGGATATCAGAAACAGATATTTAATAGAACAAATATAGAATGTGGTCTTGGCTTCAGCTTGTCACATGTTTATCTATTGAGTTGTTCTTTAGCCAACAAAATTGGTAAATGAATGGTAAATGATTGGTCAGACTTCCCACAACAGTTTGAGAAACTTGCAGTTCTGTTCCACGTAGGTCTAAGCAATTCTTTCCAAATTCCCATCTGTTTCCCAACACTGAGGTTGCAGTTTCACAGTCAGCAAGAGTGTTGTTTAGTTGCCATTGCCTTCAAGGGGCATTCTGTCACAAACAAGTAGGTAGCCTTAAAGGCTCTCTTTGTGTCAGCCATTTAATGCAGATGACGATAATTCTCATCACAGATTTTTACTGGATTAGCCAAGATTGCTCTGAACCATGTAAATCCTCTTTCCTGGGATCTGATGTCTTGGGTACTTGAAGATAATATCTCCTTGCTCCTGTTTAGTGTTCTGTCACACTGCTTCTTAACCAGTCTCAAGAGTTCCTTTATCCAGAGTTATTAATTCATTCTTTTAATTGTATACAGAATATTGATTGTTCACACTAAAAATTTCTCATACGTTCCGTTGGTTTTCTGTTATACTTTTGACATGTCTGCTTTCTTTTCTTTTTTTCCCTGTTACCTCCAGATCACCCTGTCATTATTTTGGCAATGTAGCCCTTTCCTTTTTGTAAATTAACATGTTCTAAAACCGATATATTTTCCTGTCTTATGGTGTTTTTCAAACATTTTTGCCTCTAAAATTAGTGTCTTGATAATGATTATATTATTGTGGTGTCTGTACAATGCCAGCAGAAATTGCAAAGGACAACTGACAGTTTGAAAGAAACAATTTAAGGTATTCCAAATATATTTTATCATTAGACTTTGTGGGGCACAAAATATACATAATTCAGATAAGTTCTTGCCGGGTATATGTTCTGTACTTTGGATATCTCGAAGTGCATAAATGGAGAAGATGGTTGGATATGAGCAATTCTGCCATTTTCTATCCTTTTGTATTTCTGATATACAGGTGACTTTACTATTGGTAATTTTGGGGAAGAAAAAATAAAAGGTAAAAAAAGAAAGAAAGAAAAAAACCAACAAAACCCAAACCCCTCTCCCCCCAAAACAAACAAACAAGCAAAACAAAACAAAAACCCACAACCAAACAAGCAAAACCAAGACGAGTTACAATTAGGGAAAACATCTAAATCCTCCTTACCCATCTGAGTCATAAAATACAGGTACAAATACATCAGTATAGTGTAAGTTACAAATGCCTGGGGAAAGATGCAGGAGAGGTTTTTCCTGAGCAGTGAGAGAGCTCAATAAAACGAACTTCTGAAGAGTCTCAATAGTGAGCATGGGCATTTTAGTGCACAAAGTATATTTGGTGTGTCTGAATTTGTGACCTCTCTGGAACTTAAGGTTGATATTTCTTTCCACTTGAGTCCCTGAGTGCTCTGTTGTAGAGCCATAGACCTTACAAAAAGAAAAAAGTTCTGTCACTGGTAATGCTACTGATAGTGTCTTTTTGTTCGTGGAGACGGTGAGAGCATCCTCACCAGCAGGCAGTGGTTTGCTCTGAAGAAGTGTTGAAGCTTTCTATTGAAATTGTTCGCCAGTCGATTAGGCTGGGAGGAGAGCAAGAGAAGGGAACATGAATTCATCCCGGTGACTGGGGAGTAATTCTGAGATATAAGAGCTGTTTGCCTAATCTATGCACACTTAGAGGAGACTAGCAGTCTCTAAACAAGATTACCAACCTATGTACTATTATGAAAATGTGCTAATAGATAAGAAACAAAGCATCATGATAATGCTTGCTAAGCCTATAATGATCCCTGTAATGCCACTATAGTTTTCATTTAAATGTGTGTGCTAAATGTACTTGTTTGTTTTGAATGCTGCCTTTTGAAAAATTAGTGAGCTTTTGAGGTAAATACAATTTAAAAATAAATACAATAAGCTTGGTAAAAGTAAAAGTAAAAAAGTAGAAGTATCAAAGTGTAAAACTATCAGAGCAAGAAGATAAAGCTAAAAGGAAAAAGAAGGGGGAAAAAAGTCTTCAGAGCCAGAAGTATGCTACTAGGTTGCATGGACACCAGAATATTGTCTGAAACAGAAACACACTTGCTGAAAAGATTAGACACTTATGAAGTACAAATTTCTCTTATTTAGTTTACCTCACTGGTAAAAAAAACCAAACATTGATTTAGTTTAATAACTATTTTACAACTATTTTATGATGTCAAATCTATGTAGTTTTAACAGCTGATCAATTGATGCACATAAAAATATTTTCATGCTGTCAATTTATATTATTCAGTAGTGATCAGGTGCAGCTTTGCGGATAACATAGAACAGATGAGGCAAAAATGTTATTAGGATTTCCATACTTCATACAGCATGGTCATTTCATCTGTGACTTGTTTCAGTCACTGTAGGGTAAACAGAGTTGGCAGGACACAATGAAAGTTTCCTCTGGCTGCAACAAAAATGCTGTGATGCAATCAATACCTTAAAGCTCATAAAGTTTTCTGATAGTCTCTACACGTCCTTTAAAAGAAAATTTTCGAGATTTGACTGAGATTACCTGATGTAGCTGAGTTGTAACATTCAATGAAATGTGAAGCCTGAAAGCAGAATTGTACTGAATGCTTCACAGCACATGAACTTCACTTGGAGAAAAAAAAGGTGTCTGAAAGGTGCTTTGTGTATTTTGAATAATTCTATTTTACAAAATGCAACAGTGCTACATAGACTCTAAATGAAGAAGAAGAATTTAAGTGTGTGTGCAGAAGCAAGAGTGTGCCCCTCAGTAAAAGTGTTGCCTGTGTTGGAGTGGGAGTAATTTCAGAACTGCTGGTGTATTCCAGAGGCAGTAATGATCCTCGGAGTGGTTCATGGTTATTAGTAAGAAGCAGCAATTATCCTTTAAACTGTCTGAATATAGTCTAAAGAAAATCTCTTCCCCAGAACATTTCAACTGCTTGCTTCTCTTTCTGGGAAATCTAAAAGTGCTTTCACAAAGAATGACTATATTGGTCTAAAATACTCTGCATTTTCCCAACTCTGTGTTTGGAAATCATTTTTCAGATTTTAAAAAATGGGTGGCTTGAACATCAGCTCTTACAAAGTAACTTACTTGAGGTTTTCTTAATTCCTCCTCTGAACTTTGAGATTTCAGATTATTCTTAGGTGATGTTTTTTAGGGTTCCCCTGGTACTAAGATTAAGTGCTTTCTTTAATTTTCTATTTAAAAAAATAGAAGATAAATTCCTACAAAATTAATGGATTAATGATTGAGGTTTGGCTAAAAATCACCTAATGCCACAAGGTTATTGATAAAATAAGGCATGTTACTATGCTAGTCATAACAGAGCAGTAACATAAACTGTGTACTATGTACAGTTTTTCAAATGGTTCTTCTGCTCCAGTAAATCAACCTTTTAAGCAGAGAAGGATAAACTGATTACACTCTTCAGTAAAGTTCTTACCATACTGATGAGAAGCACGATATATTTTTGTCATTCCCAAGTGGAATTAATTATATTATTTCAAGAGGCTTCCTATGAATTATAAGAATATTTAACAAATATACCTGAAAGCTTTTTATGTTTTAAGAACTTGAAAAAAAATTTATTCTATGAGATCAGCTGATGGTCTTTTAAAAGGTCTTTTTCATAAATGTCTTGGTTGTCTATTAAAAGTCTCCTCTTGAGAACAAAACATTGCCAAAATAATGTTTCATATAATAATTCAGTACAGACTAACAGGAAAGTGATCCCTAACAGATAACAGCCATTGCATATTTTGTCACATGCTGGCACATCCTGATTTGTTTCCTGTTTTGTGTATGGACTTATGAAAACCCACTGGAACGCTGAAGAATGGAACGTAGAAGTTACCAATACCTACCTTTTACAGTGCAGAGGCGGGGACAGTGGAGCAGCTTACCTGGTCTTCTGGACCTGGACCTGGTTTTCTGGTCCCTGTTATTTGCTAATTGCAAATATCTGTATAATATTGTAAATACTCTATATTTTTTACTTATTCATTGCATTCCATTGTAGAGTATAGGTTTTGCTTGTAAATGCAGCTTTCATTTGCTTCTAACTGAGTTTTAACTCAGCCAGACTAGAACAGAATAGAATTCTAGTCTAGTCTAGTCTAGTCTGGCTGAGTTAGTGCTGGGGAAAACTTCAATCCACCACACTTTAGTGTCTTTAATACAAAGCATGTGATTTTAAGATGATAATATAGTAAACACATAGATCATAACTGCCAAACTTACCAAAGGTTCAATGTATGATTAGAATATATTTACAATGGGAATATAAAATATTTGGCCAGCTATAACAATTTAACTATTTTATGCAAACCAGGAAGAATATAACAGAAAGAAAAAGAGAATACCCAGGGAGCAAAATGGCAATTGACCGTGCAGCAGGGGAGACTCAACAAGAACCGTTATGCCAAAGAGGCAGTGAATTAATTACTCCCAGCTGGTTGTACCCAGGTAGGGAGTGCTGCTGCTGTGTATTAGAGGCTTTGGGGTGCTCGTGCACCAGGCAAGGCAGATTGCTGGCAGGAATGCCATGCGGTCGTTGATGGCTGTTCTGGCTTCAGCAGGTGGCGGACTGTTAACGACGCTTCTCGCGATGGGCGCTTGCTTTGTCCTGGGGAAACTGAGGCACAGCAAAATCCTAGTTGCAAGGGGAAGCAGGCTTGACTCCGATTCGTAAGCTTGTGGCTTCTCTCATAGCTTGCGGTGCGTATGCTCATGGCTTTATCCCAGGATCTGGACCAGGCAGCTCAAGGCTATGTAACTTGAGGCAGTTTCAAGCCAGACAAGGTCCAAGCAGGTTCAAGCAGGCAAGTTTTCAGCCCCTCGCTACAAGAAAGACATTGAGTTGCTGGTGCATGTCCAGAGAAGGGCAATGCAACTGGTGAAGAGTCTGAAAGACAGGTCTTATGAGGAGTGGATGAGAGAACTGGAGTTGTGGTCTGGAGAAAATGAGACTTCAGGGGAGACCACATTGTTCTCTACCATTACCTGAAAGGTGGTTGTAGCGAGATGGGGGTCGGTCTCTTCTTTCCAGTCATAGGAAATGTCCTCAAGTTACACCAGGGAAGGTTTATATTGGATATTAGAAAAAAATTCTTCACCAAAAGTGTTGTCAAGTACTGGAACAGGCTGCCCATGGATGTGGTGGAGTACAACCTGGATGTATATAAAAGGTATGTAAATGTGATGTTTAGAGATACGGCTTAATGGTGAACCTGGCGGTGCTATGTTAATGGTTGGACTTGATAATCTTAAAGATCTTTTCCAACATAAGTGATTCTATGTTGGTTTTTTAACAAATAAAATGCATTACATAATCGTGTGAGCTGGAACTAGAACCCACAGTTCTCAGCCGCTGGTTTTGTAACTGCTAGGCACAGAATCGCTTCAACTATAATGCAAAGTACTACCCACAGAATCAGCACAAACCTCAGTTTAGTGGGATTACATCTCCATAGGATCAGAATTCCCCAGTTACCCCAGGTAGATCAGAACTCTCTTTCCATTTGGTAATTCTGATGAAAGCCCCCTAAGCTCTGGAGGAGCAAAATTTCAAATGTACGTTAGAGTTTCTCATTTCCAGTTGAGTTGCTGTAGGCAGCTCCCTGTGGACTTCATCATCCTTCTGCGGCTTCTGATTAAATTTGTAAAGAGCTGAGACACCTACATTTCCTCTCTTCGGTTCTGCCCTTTACAATAATCTAGATTTTTTTTTAAATTTGACTGCTACCCTTCCAGTTAGGAGTTATTCCTTTCTTCTTGGTAATTTATGTCTCCATTTTTTCACAGAGCTGGTTTGCATATAGTGAAAGTGAGAAGTGATTTCTTCAGTTGGGCTAGCACTGCCTGCTTAATTTAGAACTACTTTCAGAGAACATATTAAATAATTTTGAGAAAATACATGTTTTCTTCATAATTTTCCATATATGTATGTTTGCAAGCAAATTTACATAAGTTTGAGGGGACATATGGCTGTGACTTGCCACATTTATTGAGGTAAGATGATAAAGCATGTGTTCATCTAATAATTCTAAACGGACTGTATGTTTATTGCAGATATTTTAATTTGTGTACTCAATTAGGTTTTCTGTTCTGAAAACACTATTTCTGTGTAAGTCAGCGTGAAGTTGCTAAAATCATATAAATTAGCTCTGCACCTAGCTTTCTGTTGTTATACTGAACAAAACAAAACACCTACTACCAAAGAAAAAAACACCTAACAACAGGTAATGGGGGAGAGAAGCTTAGGAGAGGGGCTACTCCTCCTGTATGTGTGTCGGTTTTCCTGGTGGCATCTCTCTCTAGCCCTCAAGCATAGCATTTAATGGAGTGATACCAGTGGGAGCATAAATATTGCACTCTGATTAAACCACCAAAATACTCAAGTGATTAAAGTGCTTCAGGTCCTTTAGTTATTATTCTGCTAAATCATTTCATCTCATTTCAAGACATTGCTTTTTCATAGTTTTTGAAGAACACTCTGGGCAACAAAGTTGATTTTATGAGGCCCATAGCTTTGGACTATTGATTCCTTTTTCTGTATTGCACATCCATCATCCTCATTTTCAGATACACCAACAAAAATATGTATTCTTGTTACAATATTGTCTATCCCAATGCCTTTGCAATTAGCACATGAAACTCTCAGCTGATGTAATGTAATGGCTGAGAGGTACCCTTTTCACCTTTCTTATTTGAGAATTAGGTGAACTAGATTAGACATTTATGCTCAAACTGTTTGAATATTAGTGTCTATATGTAATCCAGTGTATTTGGGTTGGTGGAGATGGAATTAGCTCTCCCTGTAGCATCTTTCATAGTGCTGTGTTTGGCAGTGCTGTATCTGGGTGTTGATAACACACCAGTGTTTTGGCTACTGATGAGCCAAGCACCAAGGCTGTGCTTTCCAGCATTCCTCCCCTACACACACACTACCCCCAACAGTAGGCTGAGAGGTGGGCAAGATCTTGGGAGGGGACATGGCTGAGCCAGCTGACCCAAACTAACCAAAGGGGTATTCCATACTATATAATGTCAGGTCATATACAAAAGCTATGTGAAAGAGAAAAGTGTGGGGACATTAGTTTATGGTGACTGTCCTCCAAAGCAACTGCTACTCATATTGAAGCCCTGCTTCCCAGGGAGCGGCTGGATACTGCCTGCTGATGGGAAATAGAGAATAACATCTTTGTTTGCTCTTCCTTCCACACACAGCCTTTGTTTTTGCTTTTCATCCTATTAAACTGCTTCTCTTTTGAACCACGGGCCTCTTTGTTATATCTTCCCTCTCTCCTGTGCATCTAAGAAGGCAATTGATAGAACATCTTTGGTGGGCATCTGGCTCCCAGCCCACACCAAACCACCACATCCAGAAGCTTCTGTTTCAGCTAAAATGATATTTTTGAGAAAAATCAAACAAACAGAAAACCCAAAATATTTGGTTTTACATTAAGACTTTCCACTTATATACCATACTAGGTTCCCTGCTATTTCTTCTTTGAAAGTTAAATCAGTCTTCAGGAAAAGTTTAGAACTGCCAAAGCTAACATTCCACTCTGCTGCTTCTTACTTTATTTTACATATTATGATGATTTCTAATTTAGGGTTTAACACAAGTATTTTGTACAATTTTTTCACAGTCTTGGGTAAATGTGTAGTAATCTCGTTTCTTTTTACTGCAGTATGGTTTCAGTGCTGTGGGAAAGGCCACCTTGGGAGCCACTGGGAATGTTTAAAATTTATTCTCTCCAGAAAAGATGTATGCATTCAAGGGAAAAGGGGCCACAATGAGAACACTATGATATTAAACAGATTTCCTTATTTTAAATTTATGAATGTCTCTTTACTAGTTGCATCATGCTCTTCTGTCCCTTTCCCCAGTCAATTTAGTCCGGTAAAGAAGAACCTTACCAAAACATTTGAAGTTGCCAACTATGTTTGTTTGGGTTTTTTCACAAAAAGTGTAGAATTTCTATTTGATACAACATTGCAAACTCTTTCTTGTGCTGAAAACAAAACAAATCATCAGTCGGTACCAGAAAAAATGCATATGCAGTTCCTGTTGCAGTTCTTCAAGTTTGATTTTGATGCCTGATGCACTCATTCTCCACTGTATTCTAAGTTGTTACCCATATTAAATTTCCCATTACACTCCTCATCCAAGGTCTGTACTGATCATTGCTTAGTCGTTGGGCGCCTCATGGAAGGTATAAACAAAATGATAAGTGTGTGAAGCTGTAGCTTCAAGGAGCTATGATAACTGAATTTCCAAAGCAACGTGTGGTTTTTTTAAGAGAGGTGAAACTTGAAGTTAGAAAATATTTTCTGTTGAGTTTTCTGCTGAAAAGTAAATGTTTTCTGCTGAAAATTTTGGCAGAATTTTGGCATCAAAACATTAATAATAAAAATACATTTCATGTAATTCTATTTTAAAGTATTTTTTTTCACTGCAAATAACATCTGAGGATTTATTACTAGATTGGCATTTCTCAGTCTTCTGAAGATGTTGGAAAGAGATCTTATTTGGAAGAAATCTCTGAATGATATAACTTTCATTTCCTCTGTTTTATATGTCTGCTTGCTTGCATGCATAAAATCTATACATCATTGTTTTTTACTCATGTGTTTATCAATCATAGTTGTTTAAAAGGTATTTTTTATATTTGCATGTGTTTTGAAAAATACAAGTTCCTGGTTATGTCTAAGTTTAGTCTTTCACAATACTTATGGTTAGAATTTTGAATTAGGTCACCCAAGTCAGTGTCTCATCAAACTCATGTAGGTAACACAGCTTCCTTTTAGGAAGGATGTTGACTTGCTGGAGTGTGTCCAGAGAAGGGCAACGAGGTTGGTGAGGGGTTTGGAACACAAGCCCTATGAAGAGAGGCTGAGGGAGCTGGGGTTGCTTAGCCTGGAGAAGAGGAGACTCAGGGGTGACCTTATTGCTCTCTACAACTACCTGAAGGAGGTTGTGGACAGGTGGAGGTTGGTCTCTTCTCCCAGGCAGCCAGCACCAGAACAAGAGGACACAGTCTCAAGCTGTGCCAGGGGAAGTTTAGGCTGGATGTTAGGAAGAAGTTCTATACACAGAGAGTGATTCCCCATTAGAATGGACTGCCCGGGGAGGTGGTGGAGTCACCTTCATTGGAGGTGTTCAGGAGGAGACTTGATGGGGTGCTTGGTGCCATGATCTAGTTGTTTAGGTGGGTTGGATTGGTTGATAGTTTGGACGCAATGATCTTGAAGGTCTCTTCCAACCTGGTTTATTGTATTGTATTGTACATGCCAGTTTCTTTGTCTGGAGAAGGCATGATAATGATAGGGTTACACGTTGCTATTGACTGCCTTTGATTCTCCATACCAGGGATCAGAAATTCATTTACAGCAGAATTAACTAGTAAATGCTTTGGCCAATATACAAAAGCCACAGCAAAGTTCCTTTTCTACCTCCATAATGCTGGACCTTGGTCAAGACATTGATATACTGACGTCAATTCCTATCGTGCCAATAGTAATTGTGTATATATATAGATATAAAATTATTTTTTTCACTCCCAACAGCCCTTGTGTATCGACATGTTGTTTCTTGGTATTTGTACTTAATGGTCAAGTTCTCTGGGGCAGAAAGATACATTTCTGGTGTCTTTGCATAGTATTATCAATGATGAGTTACCCTGACTAGGATTCTTACTCTGCAATAGTACAAGTATATATCAGTGATGCAGCATTGAACTGAGCTGGAAGTAAATGTAAGTGCAGTTTTGTGTTATATATTACTCCATGTATTTCTGTTGTGAGCATATGAAAGTATAGAGTAGTACAAACAGTGATCATCAATTTATTCCTTGGTAATTTTGAAGTGAGCAGAAATTTTGCTTCCACACAAATATTGAGCATATTTCTGTAATTAACAGAGTACAATAAACAGAGCACAAATTCTAACAGATAACCAAAAAATGAAACTAGAGCCATAAAATGGAAATTTTTGTTGAAAGAATTTTCTCCTTCAGCAAATGTCACCTTTGTGTGTTTGTCAACTCTTCCAACATTTCCCCCATGCTTCATTCATTTCCTAAATTCATTTTGCTCTATGTCAGCCCTGCAGAAGATTATTTTTAATTTTTGAGCCATGTTTGAGAAGAAAAAAATCTTTTATGTTTACTATTTTCATGTTTCTTTTTCAGTGTCTATGTGTAAGAAAGAAGTTTCCTTCAGCAAATGCCACCAAAAGAAGTTTAAATTACTTAAATGTCTGATGAATTCAAATGAGTGAATTAGAACAAAGAAAGATTTAGGGTGCTACCACCTCATGTGCTTATGACAGCAATAATAGGCTCATTATTGTTCCCAAAGAGGGATACATTAAACATCTGTATTTAGGACATGACTTTTTTTAGGCCACAAGACAAGGTGTATTGATATACATGATTTGATAAAAGTGAATTTAAATAATAATTCATAGAGTCTGAAACTATATTTCTTGCAATTCTGGGTTTCAAATTTGAAGTGCTGATTGTTGAAATTTGATAAACCTCTTTTGCCTGTTCTATTTAGACATTTTAATGTTTTCTGCACTGCATTCATAAAGCCATGTTTTTCAGTCTCTTTTGGTCATAAACAAAGAAATCTAATTTTTGACCTTCAGAAGTTTAGAAATACATCTTCTTACCATAGGATGCAGAAATTAAATATATTCTTCATATTCTGTATGGTATTATGCAATATTGCCTGCTTGCTTTTGTTGCTTAGGTTCTACACTAAAACCAGTTTAGTGTTTTGCTTTTTTTCCCCAAGTATATAAATTCAGGCTGCATAGGAGACAATAAGGCTATATTCCTACTGCTAAGTAAAACAAAAAGGAAATACTAATCTCAGCCATTCTATCTCTGATTATCTGTGTCAGTTAAGCATTAGCAAGCATGCAAGTGTCACTTAAGCATGCAAGTGGCACAACAGAGGCACATTTTTGTTTATGAAGCACACAGATGATGCTCCTCCAGCAGATAATGTGGACAAAACTTTCGTAACTTGAGTACCTACTTCTTTTCAGTACCATTGCAGTGTGTTTTCCACCACCCTCAAGCATATCCTTATTCCACTCATAACCTGCCTGCTATTTAAATATATTGTGCTGGGCTACATTAGAGCCAACTCATTATTTCAGCCACCTTGAATGAAGAAAGCACTGAAACTATAATGATATTTTTGTGAGGGTCAGATAAATGTCACCTGTGGCCCAAAAGATAGTGCCAAGTGCTATGTAGCATGCTTTTGCCAACTGGCTTCAGGAAGATAGACACAGTCCTGCAATTTATTTCTTCAGTAACTAAAACGTTGCTCCATCCCAGGAGAGTTTTAATTTGTTTGGGGTTTTTTTATGATTGGGAAGTGGATTGATGATGCCTTCATGATTTGTGAGTATTATTGTACCACTTTGTGAATAATTCAGTCATTTTTCTGTGAATTTAACATCTGACATAGAACACTTGCACATTTTCTTTTTCCTACAAATGAAACAATCCTGCATCTACCTTCCACCAAAACCTAGGGTATGGATGGGTAGAGTGGAAATGTAGGTAAAAATTTTCATGGAAAGCTATTCTAGTATTTCTGCCGCTTTCATACAGGTGGAGATTGCTGGCACTCATAGGGGTTCTCCAGGGGTAGCAGACAATTCATTTTGCTGTTGACTTGCAAGTCCCACAGTGCAACAAACTTGTGAAAAAAAAAATTGGGACTCCCTGTCAAACTGAGTTGCTAAATAGGTAATGTCACTCAAATATCATCCTATCTTTAAACTGCCTGCACACTCTATGGCAACTATAATATTTTGTTAAATGGCTGGAATATATGCAGACTCTTCATTGATTTGTTCTGTTTACACGTTTGCATTAATTAGGTACAGAAGTTCAGACACAGACAAGAAAATCTATGATGATCCATAATGATCTGCAGCACAACAGCTATTATGAAATATAATTTAGTCTTCTGAGAGGTCTTAATTTTATTTCAAGATCTTACAGCATGGAGATTATTTTAATTTTGAAAATAACGTAAGTTGGAGGGAAAATGTTTTTGAAGCAACTTCTATGTCAGACAATTGTAATGACCCTGAAGCTGCAGTGCAGGAAATGAAAAGCTGTTTTCAGTAGTAAAGTCTTCTATTTCACAGTATCACAGTATCACTAAGGTTGGAAGAGACCTTGAAGATCATCGAGTCCAACATGTCACCACAGACCTCATGACTAGACCATGGCACCAATCCCCTCTTGAACACCTCCAGGGATGGTGACTCCACCACCTCCCCAGGCAGCCCATTCCAATGGCGAACGACTCTCTCGGTGAAGAACTTTCTTCTCACCTCGAGCCTAAACTTCCCCTGCCGCAGCTTGAGACTGTGTCCCCTTGTTCTGGTGTTGGTTGCTAGAGGGAAGAGGCCAACCCCTTCCTAGCTACAGCCACCCTTCAGGTAGTTGTAGAGAGCAATGTGGTCACCCCCGAGCCTCCTCTTCTCCAGGCTAAACAATCCCGGCTCCCTCAGCCTCTCCTCATAGGGCTTGTGCTCAAGGCCTCTCACCAGCCTTGTTGCCCTTCTCTAGACACGTTCAAGTGTCTCAATGTCCTTCCTAAACTGAGGGGCAAAAGCAAAAGCAACAGTCCCTTGTCATGTCCATCTCCTTTCAGATTTCTTTAAAAACTTTTTATCTAGTAAGTTACTCTGCTTTCAAGAAATGGAATGATTACAATGAAGAACAAAATGTCATTTTTTCTTTGGTTAGAACTACATTGGATCTAACTTGCATCTAGAAGCACAACTAGGAAAACATATATTTTTTTTTTTATGCCGGAATTCTATGTATGACCTGGACGTGCATAAATGTAGTTTAAATTAGGGGCTTTCTACACTGCCAATTTGTTTTCATCAATATTTATGGTCTTTCACTCCTGAGGACTTGCAGCTATATCCTGAAGTTGTAGTTAAGCACAGATTTTTTTTTTCTCCTTCCTTCTAAGATGAAAACATGATAAAATCCAGTTGTCTCATGTTAGATATGAGAACACATTAACAAACTTGGTTGCTTTATAAACCTTCATTAAATCTCAGAAAATGATTACTCTTTATGCTGGTTTTATAAGCTTTATTGTTTTGCAAATATAATGGAATTTGCTGGGGAAAAAAATTTAATTGAAGGACCTCTTTGGTTCAATTTAAATAGCAGCTTTGTTTCAGAGCAGAATAATACTTTAAGTTTAGGGGATTTTTGTTGGGTTTCTTGTTTTTTTTAATTCATCATTGTTCAAGTTATTGTTTAAAATCTAGTGCTACTTGAAATGTCATCTGGGAAAGAATGTGACAAACAATTCCCTGCTGTTGTGTAATAAACTTAGTTTCTGTTTATATTTCTTGATTTTGCTCTACCTATTTGCCAACATTTATGTAGCAAATAAGAATAAACATAGTATATTGTTGTTTATGTTGTGCAGAAAGGTATGATTAAGAATCTTTATAATTTGTATGCTTTCATTTATTTATTTACAGAAAAATCTAAAGACATGTAAGTCTATCCTACAAAGCTTATTTACATTTCTGTATTTTTTAGTTATTTGTAGTTTTCCTTTCTCTAGTTCTTTTAGTTGTGGTGAGTGAAATTTGAAAGTTTGCTGCAGCAGCATTCAAACACAAATTCTAACGATACTTTAACCTTAAGTAAAGAATTTATTTTCACAGTTTTTAAGCATTTATTTGACATTTTAAGTGTTTAATGGCAAACAGTTTCCACCACATTACATGTCTGCACTTTATTTTGTAGATGATGAACAGCAGGGATTAAAATTAAACTGGTGATATGATTTTGCATAATTAATTGCAGATGAAGATTAGAGCCCTGATAAAGTAATTACCAGAGGAGCTCCTCAATGTGCTATTTTGCTATGCAGTGTCTAATAAATAAGAAGTGATTGGAGAAGAATGGTGATGTCAGATTTTACAGTAACTGAGGATGCATTTTCCTCTTGTTTTTTAATGCATTGTTTAATTGCTTTTGTTGCTCTCTGCCTCATATTTATGTCAGTTACTCATGCTTACAGTGTTTGGTTGTTGGCTGACAGTAGGAAACAATCTAAAACCATTTCTGTGGACATCATTAGTGTGTATCCGTGTGTGTGTATATACTTAGACACACACTCACACACATACGCTAATGCATGTGTGCAGATGCTTCCCTACCCATTTGGAAAACGATTCTTATTTTTAGCTGGCAAAAGTATTGTGAAACTTGCATATTTGGAGTCTGTGCCATATTTCCTTTGAGAAGAGTTGGGATGCCAGCTGAGGCATAGAAAAGGTATTGCTACAGTGTTGTTTCTGTGCTATGGACAGTTTCCCACAAGTTTTGGGGCCTGGTGGGGTCAAAATCATTTGGACAACACCCAACATCTGTAATTACTTGTCCTGCAGTAAGCAGAACTCAAAAATAGAATAAATTTCTGCATAACGTAGCTATTGTAAGTGACTATCTTATGGATCATTGACAGCACTGTAGTATGTGTTGTGCATCTTAAAAAATCAGAGCCTTATGCTATCAAGGTGACTGCTTCTTCAAAGTGCTGGGGGTTTTGATATATTGCATATTTAAAAGGAAGAATCATACATTTCAAGTACAATGTCCTCCATAGCACACCAAGTCTGAAATCCAGATGTAACATAATATTTATGCGGTTTTGTGCATTTCTTACAGTCTTGTAGCGTTTTCTTGTGTAATGTCTTTTATATCTACTGGTCATTTTGAATTTGAACAGAGAACTCTAAGATTAGCTACTGCAGAGAATATGAAAAGTTTTATACATGAAGAGAAATTGCCACAAAATCTAATTGCTCTGTCTTACAGTGTCTTTCAGGCAGGCAGAGCCATTATTAACTGACCTTGGTAGCTTCATTAAAAAGAGACAGAACAACTTCCATGTGTGTGTCAGTACAGATGGTGATAGCCCTGGAACTGTTGCTTCAAGCCAGAGATCACAAGCTATTTTAAAAAGGGCATATTCCTCAATATACTTTCTACTGATCATGGTCCATTAACAGTATGAAGTTCCAGTGGGAGAGGGGGCTAGTCGAGAACTCTGCTTGGCTGCTTTAGGGCACAGCATGTGTTATGCAGTTTACTGCACTAATTATATACTCTTGATGAGCTCATTAGGGGACAATAAAGGAAAATGAAAACAGTTTGCAATATGTGTGGTCAAATTAGCCACACAGAGGAATTATGGTTTGTATTTAAGTGCTGTTTAGAAAGTGTCCATTTAAAAAAATGTAGGCTCATGTATGTACACTGTCGTGATGCCTTTCTTTCTCAAATTGGGAATTGGACCCTGTTTCTGTCTGATTAGAATGAAAATGATATATTTAAATGAGACAGGCAACAGGATATCCATATCCATGTACTTCATGAAAGTATACTTCACAGAAGTTGTTAATTATACAGATCAGAGTTGGTGATCCATTTATAGCATTTTTGTTTTTAACCGAAATTGAGGTTGAAATCTTCTCTTTATCTCCGTTTAAGAAAGAGGCTATTCTTAAATTGGTAGGCTTCACTTAAGTCTATTGGTTTAAACCTATCCATTTGAGACTAGCCATTTAAGTCTCTATATGCATTTCAGTGAAAATAAAACTGCACGTAAGTGATGTTAGGAATCTACTTCAGCTAATCCGTGGTATTTTGAAGAAAAAATATTCTGAAGATTTCTTCAATAAGCACAGTGTATATATGCATTTGGACATATTATTTCATATGCAAGATACTCGTGTGGATAGAAGCTAGGAGTGGTACTTAAGTTTGTAGATTTTATTGACCTTGAAATTGCAACAGTTTTTTCTTCTCTGTAGGTGTGTATAAGTCACTGCAATTTATAAATCGGGAAAGTACAGTAGAGGTTTATGGCTGCAGACAAATTAGATAAGATTATCTCAGTATCAATACAGGCTGGGGGATGAAGGGATTGAAAGCAGCACTGGCAGAAAAAGACTTGAAAGGATATTGGTTAATTAAATGTTGGACATGAGCCAGCAATGTTTGTTTGCTGCCCTGAATGCCAACCATATCCTGGGCTGCATCAAAAGAAGCATGGTCAGTAGGTCAAGGGAGGTAAAGGAGACTTACTGGAAAAATGGCAACAAACATTTCAGCAGGGCCCTGCAACAGGACGAGGGGTAATGGTTTTAAGCTGGAAGAGGGTATATTCAGACTAGATATAAGAAAGGTGCTGGTGAAACACTGGAACAGTATTGCCAAGGTGGTACCTCCCTCGTCCATGGAAATATTCCAGGTCATGCTGGACAGGGCTCCAGGCAACCTGATCCTAGTTGTCCCTGTTCATTGCAGGGTGTTTGGACTAGATGACCTTTGAAGGTCCCTTCCAACCCAAACCATTATATGATCGTATGATTTTATGATTCTGTGATGATGATGCAGAAGACAGACAAGGGACATTCCCCCTATCTGCTTATAGTTGCATGTGTCATTGTTCCTTGCTCCAAGTCTGTCAAGTAGCTGAGAGTGTAAAAGTCTTTAAGTTAACATGGTTAATTCTAATAAAACCTGATACCAACCAAATTAATATGATATAGCAGTTTTCCAAAAAATGCATTTCAAATTTCAGCTCAATTACGAGTTGAAATGTCTAAGTAAGCCCTGATGTACCTTGACCAATGATTTTATAAATCATTGCGATCCTGAAACTTCCGTTTTATTCAGTGTAGCTTTTCCACTACAGTTGTTTTCTCTCTCTTCTCTTTTGTCTACTGCAAAGAAATTCTTTTAGCATAAGATAGAAACACCACATATCCACACAGTCAATACCAAGTTTTGAGTTTGGTATCTTTAGTAAGATGCTCATCATGCTTATTAAAAAAAAAATTAATCAGTTTTCAAGTAAGCTATCTCTCAGTTCCTTTAGGACTGAAATTTGACCAACTTTCATGTTAGAAGAGCTAATTCCTTCAATTCATTCATTCATGCAAGAAGTACCATTTATCATTTGAACATTGCCCAACTATAAAATAAAAATTTCAGTGGATTCTTCAGGGATTATAGTAAATCTCCAGAACACATTCTCTAATTTCTGAAGTTCTTTTGACCTTTACTGAATCTTACTGGATTCCACAAACCAGAAAATTAAGTGCACAAGTACCTGAGAGGCTACGTCTGACAGGAAGAGTGCAATGTATTCTTTCAAACACACCTCTCTGTACCCACAGACTAATTTATTGCCCCTTTACCAGTCCTGTGCTTGGTTCTTGCTCTGGGTGGCACTGCAGACCAGACAATTCTTTCCAAAGGTGGCTGGTTGTAATTGCATTAGTAAACTTTGCGGACTTCCATTAGAGGTGTAATTGGGAGCCAACAGAGAGAGAAGGAATATGGCTACTTCAGACATCAATTATCGGAGAAAATGGCTACTTTATACTGCAAAACTCTTTAGCACTTACTTTTACTAGATTTCTTCTTTCAATGTTCTTGTATCTTTGCCGCCCCTCTATTACAGCTTGAACATTTTCTTCATGTTAGATCATATAACCTTCCAACCTCAGGAACTGGAAAGCAGTTTGAACCAGTTCTCTCAAGAAGGATTCTCTCAAGAAGGATTCCTATTGACTTTACCAAGAACTGGATCAGCCTATAAATGGCCAATTGTATTGTCTTTTAATTAACTAAAATAATCAAGCTAGTCACCGCAACAGAATCACAGGCCTATGCATACTATTAGTGGTTCAGGTCTTCCTAACTGAAGGTCTGCGTGTGCTATTAGAGGATATAATTAATCTTAACAGAGTGTAATCTGAACTATTCTCCAAACCAATAATCATTTGAAAAGAAAGAAGAATTTTTATTTTTTTTGCCAGAATGCAGAGAACCACAAGTTCAGTATTGAAATGACTGACTCTGCACTTCCAAGAAAAAGTCATTAAACTGCATGCACTTTGCTCTGGAGTCTAACATTAAAGACTGGAGTTGTATTTAATCCAAATGAAAACTGAGGATTCGAATGAATTCGAATGAAAAATAAGTCTTGATTCGATTCTGTGCCAAAGCCTTTCCAGCTGTGCTGGAGCATGAAGATGATGATATGAAGATGTTGTCTATCTGGCTACTACATTTTACTGTCCCGTTTTTGTATTCTAAGAACTACACTGTACATCTAAACCTTTGAAAATGTTTAGGCATTCAAAGTATGCTAGAGTTAAAAACTGCATTACTTTGGAAGAGCCAGTGGTTTTTTTTATTTTTCAGCTATTAAATGTAACTGGTTTATAATTATTTTTATAACTATCATCAGTACCTCAGAAAATAAACCGTGGGCCTCATTTATTCAAGAGCTGCTTCCAATCTCTGGCAACCAATTTCCACTTTCAGTTTAGGCTTCAACACCTAATTTTTGATCCACAAAAATCTATCAACTTTGGCCAGAAAGTCAAGTTTCTGTGAAATTCTGTAATCCCAGTTTAACTTCATGACATTTGCAAGTTCTATTTTGTTCATAAAGGAAAAAAGACAACAAATACTAGAACCGAGAAGATCCGTTTATTTTGTATGTGTGTTCTAAGGCTATTTGTCACATTAAACAGCTGAACTAGGGATTAATGGATTAATGGATAATTCTGACAAATTCAGATTTGTTGGGAAGCTCTAGTAAAGGTACTTCTGCCTTTATTGTTTTACAGTCTGTGCTAATGGACATATGACAATAAGAGGTAGAAATCCATTCACGGAGACTCCTCTCCTAGCAAATCTCCATCCCATGCTCTATTGATGTCTTGAGTATTTTCAGAGGTGTATCCTAAAGTAAAGATAATTTTATTGGAATGTCAGCTGCATGCTTGAATGGCTTCTCATAAGAACCTATGCTGCAGGTAACCAAAATAATCCAAATCTTTACCTGTGTATGAACATTTATTTTACTTTCTCATATGTCGTATAGACTTAAAAAACACACTCTATTGGCTCCCTTTGCTTACTCAGTAGTAGGGGTGCCCACAAAAAGTCTAAGTAGCAAACTTGTGTGTCTGTTATAGTAGTCTGACATGTTGTATGCATGAATGCATGTTACACCATGTTGTATAATTGCCATTAGTTTTTTATTAGTCATCTAGCATTAGATGGTGCTAATCATTATATTGGTGCATGTTAATATTATGATAGCTTGCACTCCAAACACAATGATCTAAAGGTAAGCATATAACTAAGAACAAGGGTATTAGATCTCCTAAACCATCTCCAGCTACTGAAGGTCTACTTTCTACAGTATGTTAGAGGCATAATAAAGAATAGTAATAAAATATTAATAGCTTTGGTTTTAACTTCTGAAAAATAGCATCCATTTATAAACAGGCTATGAAATTATATTAGCTATTAAATTTTCCCATGTGTTTTGTTTCTTAAAGTAAATAATGTATTTATAGGTAGATAGGGCTTGTAAGGAATTAAAAACCTGCAGAGCTCTAGCTTAAAAAGTGAAGACTTTCATAACTATAAAGTAGATGTAATTGCAGAGAATAAAAAAATCTACTGCTATTTTTTAATTTGGCCTGAATAAATTTGAGTAATTCTGTAGCTATTACTTGAGGTCAGACGAGCAGATTTATTCTTTTTTATACCAGTCCCATAGTATATTAACTGATGTGAAGTCCAAAAGATTTGAAAAAAAGGTTAAAATACTTTTTTAAGTGATCATACTTCATCCTTTTAAAATATTTAAGCAGAAAAGCACTACATAATCTGAGTCCTATACTGTGCAGAAAATGCATGCTTGAGTAACTCAAGAAAGTATGTAAAGAATTTTTACATTTATTAGAAAACTTGAATTACATTGTCATATATTATTTACAGGAACACCGCTACTGTATCATCTATAGTCGCCACAACACAACTGAGCATTTTGTTATTTGTGTAAACACGAACAATGAAAAGATTGTTTATTCCCAGAATGGAAGAGAAAAATATTCTAATTACAGTTTGCATTGTTTTGCCTGCAGGCTCCCCAAGAGCCAGTCCCCAATGGGAATCTGCTGCCTCACATTCAGTGATGCATGAACTCAGGCTCTTTGTTCTGCAATATGAAAAAAAGTATCTGTGCAGTGCTATTTCTTGACTAATGCATGTAAAAGATTATTGTACTTGATTGCATCTGCACAGAGCTGACACAGAATCCATCCTTTTTTCTTTCCACTTCTGCATGTAACTATTGTTAGTTCCTTTTATCATCAAAAACCATAGTGAAAGTAGGTTAGAATCAATCTTTTATTCCTCTGGCAATGAAAGAATTATTTTGTGAATTTATCTGCTGATATCTGAATAATCGCTTATTATGTGAACTATTCAGAGTATGTAGATGAAGGGGAAAGTAATCTCATAATCACCTGTTCCTTTGGGCAAAATACATAAGCTAAACCAAGTGCAACAAAATGTTGTATTGTTTATATGTCACACGAATTTGCTTTCCAAAACATATTTGAAAATGTATCAAATTCACTTATAAGTATATAATAGATCCCACTACACTGAAGGTCTCTTTTGTACTGTTCTCTGAATGCTTAAATCATATGGAAAAATGTCAGAAGGCAACATAAAATGTATTTCTTCCAGCCATAGCTTCCCACAGCATGACATGTCGTCTGAAAACAACACTAAGCATTTTATGCCATCTGTGCTCGCTGGGGATGCATTTACAATGCATGTCAATGTGGAATATTCCTTTTCGAGTTAGCACAGTTGGCTTACAGCAATAAGTACCTAAATAGAGTGATGTGCAAAAACAGACAGCCATTGATACTTGGTTTAATTTCATCCACTCCTTGAGCTTTGTTTTATTTTTGGAAGATAGAGCTTCTTCACAGCTGTTATTCACAGTTTTATTCAAATAAAATGTTGCTACAAAGCTTTGTTTCTGTGTGCTAGTGAATAGATTTTTATGAGATACAATTTAAATACTAAATATTAACGGCACTGAAGTACAACATTAGTGTTCTTTAAAAAGCAGGGCTTGTTAAACGAGTCAAAATGTTTAGTTAACAAATATTTTAAAAAACCCCAGGCTAATGTTCAGAAAAACACCATCACTTCCCAGGGACTGTACACAAAGCATTCGAGAAATGTAAGCGTTCTCAGCATCTAGATGTACACAACTAATAATTGGTGTATGCCAAGTCTCTGTAAGTGATCTGTAGAATCAAATAATACATTGTTTCAGTCTGCACATGTTGTGTAAATTGCGTCTTTCAAGTCACTCTCTCAGACAAGGCCAGCGTGTATCTGAGACTTTGTTACGTGCACATATTACCAATGAAAGCACAATAATCTTATGTCTACACTTTTTTCTAAACTTACTAACAGTTAAGAAATTGTTTCACAACACACACAAATCCCCCATTGCAGATCAAAACAATCTTGATTCTCTGTTTCACTCAAGATGAGCTTTGACGCTTGTGAAAAAGAGCCTGCTAAAAAGTAGTTTGAAGCTCCCTCACTGAGAAAGATCCATCTTCAGTGTAAGGTAGAGCTGTAGAGGACAGAAGATGAGTCATGAAGAGTCTCAGAATGAGCTGGAGGGAATGTCTCTTTACAACCTGGCGTTTTTTCTCACCTTCTCTGTTTATTGTCCAATAATATTCCTTCATTAATTATTTAGATACTATTTTTCACTTAATCTTTGTTAAGCATTAGGTCTTTAATCTCATTCCTTTGCTTGTGTAAATTATGTTTCACCTTTGAAACATTCAGGAGGCAGAATCTTGCACATTCAGAGGTATTCAGTTTCCTGGGGGGCAGGGGTGTGGAAAGACTTGAGCACAAGCCCTATGAGGAGAGGCTGAGGGAGCTGAGGCTGTTTAGCCTGGAGAAGAGGAGGCTCAGGGGCGACCTCATTGCTCTCTACAACAACCTGAAGGGTGGTTGTAGCCAGGAAGGGGTTGGCCTCTTCTCCCTGGCAGCCAGCACCAGGACAAGGGGACACAGTGTCAAGCTGCAACAGGGGAGGTTTAGGATCGAGGTGAGGAGAAAGTTCTTCACCGAGAGAGTGATTCGTCATTGGAATGGGCTGCCTGGGGAGGTGGTGGAGTCGCCGTCCCTGGAGGCGTTCAAGAGGGGACTGGATGTGGCACTTGGTGCCATGGTCTAGTCGGGAGGTTTGTGGTTACAGGTTGGACTCGATGATCTTCGAGGTCTCTTCCAACCTTGGTAATACTGTAATACTGTAAGACCAAAAAAACCAACAGGATACATTGATTATTGTCAATTTACAACTAAAATTTAGTCTTCCCTTATTTTGTTTGGTTCAGGTCAGGGTTAGGTTCTCTATCTGGAAAAAGTTCAGGGTGCTTAGTAGATGTCATTTTGTCTAAGTGATGGAATCTCAGAACGTACATACTGTGCATATTGTGTTAAAATGTGTGTGATAACATCAAGAATATTGAGTAGAACGAGCAGTTTAAATTACCTTTTTTTTTTTTAATTAGAGTTGAGTGAAATTGTAAGAAGTTATGCTTGATATTATTTATAGAGAAATCGCTGATGAAAAAGGAGAAAAAAAGTCTGATATAGAAACTCCAACTTCACTTCAGGCTTTAATGTGTTCGGAATATATTTTTAAAATATATCTGTTTCTCTACACTGATTTGCTAGTTGACATTCCAGAGCAGATTTCCCAATCGCTGTATTTCATTAAAAGTAGTTATTAGAATGACCATTAAATAGTTCTTCTTCCCAAGAGACACTCTTGTATGTGCAGTGTTGCAACGTATTTTCTGTGTAAACAATTTCTGCATGTAGCCAAGTTAACCCTCAGCAACACCCTTAAAATCTACCTTTTAGACCTTACATGCTTAGCTCATTTAAAAAACCAGTCTTGTGCCTCTTCATCCTTCTATGGCCTGCTACAATCAAAATGTTCTGCCTACTACATTCACAACGATGACTTTGCTATGCTATGGGTCTCTGTTACTTGCAGATTGTTCTGTAGAATAGAGCATATTCCACACAGATTAAATCTTAAAATATGTAGTACTGATTGTGATGAAGACAAAAGGAAGATAAAATCAGTGGCAACAAGATAACCTGGTAGATCTGCATCAGCAGTTTTCTTTGAACAAGGACGCAAATAAGCTTTGTAACCGTGGTAAAAATTGAAAATGTGCATCCGAGGAAAAGAAACGTTGGCCAAAGTATACTTGGATCTGAAATAACATTGCACAGCTACCTTATGCTACATTATTTAGGAGTTGTAATAATGGCCTGTGAAGGCCAAACATGCTTTGTTTGTGCTGGACAAAATAGATCTAACTGATGAAAAAATGATGATAGGTAATGCAGGTGAAGTACCAAAATGATACATATTTAGTTAAATTACTTTTTAGTCATAAAAGAAAGTAATTGCTTCAGTCTGGAAGTAAATGCAGACGGCTAGTGTATGACAGGTGGATTTTGCTCTTAGCTCTGTAACAGCATGGAGAAAATATTTGTGGCTATATAATCATCTACAATAAGACAATGGACACTGAAATGCACTTAATCAGGAGCATTTATGCCTTCTCTTATTTTTTTTTCTTATTTTTTTCTGTAGTGCTGATTAGTGTCAGGAAATTAATTTTCAGCCTTCTAGAGTAAGTCCTGTATTCGTTAGTAACATCTGCCTTTCTCCCACGTTAATGTTTTTTAGATTGAAGTAAGCATTTGCACTTCTGAGTCACCAGTCAGTGCTGACAGTTTTCTCATGCCTGAGGATATTGAGTCCAATGGTTTTGTACATATTAGTCATCGCATTTGCAAGATTTGGAACAAGTCCCCTTCAAGATTACCTCTTGCAGATATGTTTGGTAGACTTTAAGAACCTATGTAACAAAAGCATAAGGCCATAATAGGCCTTATTGGAGGCCATAGTAACCTCTACTTGACAGTATATGAAAAGCAATTTTAAAATCTTGTCTTCTTTTGCAGGTTTTGAGAGCAGACCCTTTTATTTCATTGAAAAATCAGTTTGTGTGGTTTCAGTTTAAATTATGCATGCTTATTTACTTTTCTTCTAACTACCCAATAAAAATTTCTGAGTATTGACATTAGCATAGGGTTTGCTATCACCTTCAGTAACACACATTTTTCTCGACATGTTTCTGTGCCAAATCTTGTTTGTGATATGGAAGGTTGACATTTACTATTGTTAAAATATGGCCTTCTGCAATTATTTTAGTACCTCTATTTCATATTTTTTCTTTGTTATTGAAACCACAAGAATATTTCACATTTTCATGTGAACCAAACACATGTGGGTAAAAAATGGATTTACTGTCTTCTTCTGTAAGGAATTCTCTAACACTTATTAACATGGCATGCAGCTAAAGAGTATATATGTATGTGAAAATGATGGCATACTATAAAGGCTGATAAATATATTTTGCAGCTGACTTAAATAGCTTGGCTTTGGCAGAGTTTAGTTCAATGGCAAAAGAAGTTACAAACAGAAGAATTAGACAACAAATTCTGCTGCTATTCTGGGGAAAAAAACACACAAAAAAACAACAACAACAACAAACTGAGATGTTTTGATTTGGCTTTCACAGCTGATAAAACTGTTTTACCTCTTGAATTATAGGTTTAAAAACTTAGTGCTAGCTGATACACCTTCAGAGCTCCCTGGCCACTCAAGAAAATTCACTGAAATCTTGTACTGAAAAGAATGCTACCATACCAAATAAAAATATCGTTCCATCAAAGAACACTGTATGTCACAACACATTCTCTTAATTTCCATTCCATGTGGTTTACAGATGATTCATTCGAAATAGAAGCATAGGGAATCACATGCTGTTCATTGCTGATTTAGGTATGAAATGTTTCAAGTATAAGTAGGCTTCAATCAGCACCAAATAGACAATGGTGTCTTCAGTTAAGTTAGAATATGACAAATCCTAGCTTAATTCTCGATAATATTGCTTTTTCTCTATTAGAACATAATGCAAGAAGTTAGACTTTAGCAGAAATTTTATTGTAAAAATTTTGCTATAATGTTTTATTATATTCTTACTGAACTTCAGCCCCTGGAAAGTATGATCTTTTCTCCATCCTTTGAGACTGAATGCAAACATTAAGCAAAAGACAAAATCAACAACCAAATTTGCATTCTAGCTTCTTTCATTACTGCTCCAACTAAAAAAGTTGTGCTAGTATGTAGTAAAGGTTTCTGATAACAAATTCTAAACACAAACATTAAAAACCCAGAGCATATGATCTATGATTTGTTCACTGGTTTCACAGTTGATAACTTTTAACACATTTGCATATGCAATTTCAAGTAAGCACTCCAAATTTTGTAGAGCACTGTTTGTTGTGATTGCCTATATACATATCCATGGGCACGTGTGTATATGTATCTCTCTACACACATATCTCCTATCACGTAGCACTTTAGAGCATCAGGGATCAGACCGAGGGCAAGTGAAACATCTGTAGCAACAACAGGGACTGAAATACATGGCACTAGTGAGAGTAAGGATAGAGCATGGATTTGGCAGTAAATGATAGGTGTTTCTGTAATTCTCTCACCTGTTTCAAGATGAGTACAAAACCTATGGATGAAAAGTATAGAAATGCTTGATGTTGTTAAACACAGCATGTCTGGAAGATTTTAACCAATATTTGCCTACATTTTAAATAAGGCGTTTATGAAGTTTTAAGTTCTTCAGAGAAGAGAAACTCGAAGTGACATGCCACTGTTTTGTTCTATGTTATTTCAATCAGTGATTTAAAAAAATCTTCTAACTTGAAATCTCTTTTGAATCACAGAAAACATTCATGAATATTCAGTCTAATAGTAATTGGTTTGAATTAGGGAAGAATCTATTTATTTATATTTTTATCTATTAAAAAAACCCAACAAGATTAATTGCAACCACGTTTTCAATTCACCTGTAACTATAGATTTACAGCTATCATATGCGGAGTACTAATTATTGTAATTGCATGAGAATATTGTTTTTGGAAATAAAAAATTGAATAAACAGAAAAGGTAAAGTATTACAATTAATTAAAGACTATTAAACTGATGGTGAATATGCACAGTCTCTCTTTTGTAAACGGGCCATTTAAAGATGCCTGTCAACATAATGTGCATGAGTCTTTCAATTTATTTCTTTTGCCAATGTAAGACAGTTTGGTTTGAAGTGTAATATATGGAATCAATCATATATACTAGGTGTATTAAGGACTGGCTTACAAGCAGATGTCAAAACTCAGCCATTTGTGGGAAGAAACCAATGCCTACAAGCAAAAAGATCTCTCAAAAGGGAATGATTTCCTGGCTTGCAGTTTGTCAATGTTTTATTGAACACATAGACAATGTTACGAAACTTTTGCAGATAAAAATGTCCGATAAGCTATAAAAAAAGTAAGTCAAATAAAAATATCCCTTATTCACCAGATAGTGGAGAAATAAATTTGGTTTAATATAGCTAGGTGCAATGTAGTAAGAAAGTACACACCCTGCACACTGGTAAAGAACATAAGGTCATTGAAGATCACTGTCTCAACAGGAATTCTCAATGTAGTGCTATGGTTAAATGGGATAATACAGTGTTTATAAGAGAATGACTTCGGTTTGGTCCTTTGCCTGCTACGGAAACTGTTGACAGAGGACATAGATAGCTGCTCATGGAAACAAAAAAACCCAAAAGCAAAAGCAAAGAAACAAAAAAGTAGAAGCTTTTTGTAGCTCTGGATTTTGCCAATAGAGGATAATACAATATCCAAAGACTAGAAATTGTTAGCTTCAGACTCAAATTACATCAAGTTCTAATTCCAACTGTGGTTACCATGCCTTGGAACAATTTATTTTTCACATTCCGTATTTTAGAATGGCCTTTAATATAGGACTGGATAGATTTATTAAAGGGAGATTTTAATCCAGTTCTTAGGGGAGGAAATTGTCTTGTATAGGCTTAGATTCTATGGCTATGTCTGTATTAGCAAATAAAATATCCAAGCCTGTCCTCTAAGTCGCTCAACATTTGTGCCCAGATGCCTGCCAACAACTAAGCAGTACAGGCAGTACTGGGGCAGAGCTCTGGCCCTGTTGCATTAACCCAGTTGCAGTCTGTATTTTTTTGCCATGAACAAGATGCACCAAATGTCATGAAAACATGTAAACTAATATCTCTCAGCTTTCTTGAACTACCCCACAAAAAGTGCAGTTGTTATACACATTGAGATTAACTAATAAAAGAGCCTGAGTTTGCTGATGATCTTGGTCCCCAGAATGCTAACAAATAACAAACTTCAAACTAGTAAAGCATAGTAAGTAATCTTTCTACTTCGCCACAAATTCTAAAACTTCAGGAGAGTTCATGGTATTTTAACTTCAAAAGAACCTTCTGTATTAAATAGCCAGGCGTGGCACATTAACTGTGGATTCAGGAGAAGAATGTACAGGCAAGATTGGTAGAACTGAGGCCACTGAGTTGCTGAATGTTATGAGATTTCAAAGCCAAAGAGTTAAGCAGGCCATGAGCCCTGGTATTGATGCCTGGTAATGTGTTTGAATAGAATGTGCCGCTTATTGAAAAAGGCAGAGCTCAAAATTTGACTGAATTTTAGCCTCCACAAAAGCATCCATACCTTGTTGGAAGCCTATTTTAGGTTTGCATTTCTTTTAGTGAGTAGATACTCTTAATGTTAAAATCGCATGCCTAATCCACATTGAATTTTCAGTTTGAATTTGGATTTGAATTAGTATTCTCTTCTAGTGATACTCCCCTTCATAATAACAAACAGCTTTTTTTGTAGATAGTATTTTCTACCCATGAAGGTATTTATGTACTGTAGTTAATTTGCTTTTCAGTCTGCTTTCTAAATAGCTAAAACATACTGCTTTTCTGAAGTCTCACACTACATGGTGTTTTCTCAGGCCTTGTGGTTCTTTGCTGTACCTCTGCCAATTTTTCATCATTTTTCCCGAGCAAGACAGAGGATCAATAGAATTTGCCTCACCAAGACTATGAAAATTCTTTCTGTTTCTCTCACTGCACCTTTTTAGTACCCCCTAAATAAGTACTGGCTTCTTTCCAGTACTGGCTTCATATCACCCATGAAGGCAAAGGTGCAAACCTTTACGTTGAATTTTTAGGTAGTATTTAATTAAAAAATAAATCCATATAAACAAAGGAGTGAATGAAGAATATAGAGGAGAGTTAAGAACAGGAAAAAGGTGTGGTTAAAATGGAAATAAATATAGTATGAATTAAAAAAAAAAAATTCTTCTGGAAATCCTTCTCGATGCTAATTTAGTTTTGTCATGGTTGACACAATTTGCAGGAAAATCAGCATGAGTTCATGAAGGGCAGAGCCTGCTTAACAAACCTCATCTCCTTCTATGACAAGGTGACCCACAAAGTAAATGAGGGAAAGGCTGTGATGAGGTGTAAAGTCTTTGATACTGTTCGCCACACCATGCACATGAGACAACTAACTGCTCTAGGCCTGGATGGGCTTACACTCTGCTGGATCAAATACTGTCTGGATGGCCAGGCTGAGACAGTGGTAGTGAATGAAGTCAAATACCCTTGGTGGCTAGTCATAAGTGGCATTCCCCAGGGGTCAGTTTTGGGGCCACTGGTGTTTCATGTCTTTATAAATCATCTTGATGAGGAGACTGAGAGCACCCTCAGTAAACTAGGAGATGCCACCAAGTTAGGTGGGAGTGTTGATCTGTTGGCTTGTAGAAAGGCTCTTGAGAGGGACCTGGACAGGCTGGATCGATGGGTTGAGCCCAGTCATATGAGCTTCAACAAGGCCAAGTGCTAAGTCCTGCACTTGGGTAACAACAACCCCATGTAACGCCACAGGCATGGGTCTGAGTGGCTGTAAAGCTGCTTGGCAGAAAGGGCCCGGCAAATATGTTGCAGCAGTAAAGAAGTAATGTTACTTACCTTCTCAAAAGTAACAAATAAGCATGGGAGCTTGAGGTGTGGAAATTTCGGTATTTTCCTCATAGTGCAATTTCTCTAGGATACTGAGACAGTGACAGTTTAAACATAAATCAGATCCAACTTGATATTTTTAGTAGGTATGCCCTTAGCTTACCATCTTTTACATCTAGAACAAATGTATTTTAAAAGTTAAAGAAAAGATGAAAAGCAAGTAGTTAGGAAATTTTCCATCCATGAAAACCCATCAATTATTTGCAATCTTTTGCAGATTCTCTATCATTTGAAGGCTATAATTGCTATCTGAAATAATATTGCTCTCACTTTTCTTGGTTTGTTGAAGTGAAAAAGGCAAATCTCATAATATGTTTTGTGACACTGCTCTTCAGATCCTACCAGTTTCACATGAAAATAAATTTTAAAATAGTTTATATCTGATTCAGAAAATAAGTTGTCATTTCCTTCCCTTTGGCACTAAATCATCTTATACTTACATTTGCATTTCACGTACTAGGAGTTTCACGTACTAGGAGCATCAAGACCACTAGCAAAGACATATTTCTTTACTATATGACCTGCTCTCTTTCAACAAAAACTAAATAATTTTTCATCCAAATTTCTGAAGTTTCCAAGTTCTGTTAGAATGTAAATTGCTTATTACAAGTTTACCTTCAATTTCAACACTTAACAAATCTCAATCATCAAGACTGAGTTAGCTGTGAGAAAACAGGCTCTTTGAAAAGACTTCTAGAAAGATGTAGAATGCTCTACAATCATTTTTCCGTGGCATGTTAGCAATCCCAGGAAATGTCAAAAGCAAAAATAACATCATCATAGAATCATGGAACATCAGAGGTTGGAAGGGACCTCCAGAGATCATTGAGTCCATTTCCCCTCCCAAAGCAGGATCGCCTAGCATAGTCTGCACAGGAACACATCCAGTTTAAGCCAAGCTTTGGACAATATTCACTTTGGATCATCTTTTAATTTGGAAAATTTACTTGTTCCTACCTTAGTGATTGTTTTCCCCTCAGAATCAGTCTGTAAACTGAATAGAAGTTATCACAGTGCGCAGAGATATTTAGGCCCAAAACACGATTTGTAGAATAGGACAAATATTTGTGAGGATGAAACTTACTCTAAGGAAATCCTTTCTGTTGCTACCAGGCTAATATTTCATCATCTTTAAACGCTGTCTCATATTTAACATATTTTAAGGTGAACTTTATGTTCTGTGCTTTCTACTACCAGTTTCAGGTTTTCCAAAATAACCCCATCATGTTTATGAATTAATTCAGTAGACATCTAATACTTAGGATTATGTCAATGGGTTGAGGGGAGAATTTCAGGACTGGATTAGGATTGCTGTACTGGTTTTCATTATAGGCATCAGGAGAAATTGCTATTTTGAATGTTTTATGCAGTCTGATTTCTTGTTTGCATTAGTGGCAGAGGTCGGAATCTTGCTGCCTTGGTCAGAGAGCACAGCAATTGTAGCTGTCCAAGAAAAAAGCACTGTGGCTTAGAACATGTAAAAATAGCGGTGTACTGTTTGTCAGACCAGGTGCAAGGAGAGAAAAAATCCGTGCTTCACCAGAAAGAGGAGGGGGACAAATAGAAAAATCACACAGAAAAGAACAAAAGCATTCCTTCGGCTAAATACTAAACTGCAGTCATTGAAAATAATACAAGAGGTTATTCCAGCTCTCTTGTTGACTTAAATTGTATGTTCTTCCTACAGGGAGCTCCTAAAAAAGGACTGTTCTTTGTTTTCCTATGCACAGACACAGTATCTGTTGTTTATGACTATAATCATAGCAGGCATAGTTTAAAATGTGGGAGTACGAGATAAACTGCGTTTCTCTTTCTAGTTTGACAGACACTAAAAACTATGTTCATTATTTATTGCAGTTTCTTTCTGATTTCTTAACAAAATTTTTATCTTTAAACTATTTTTTTCTACATTGCTTCTACTTTCTTGATCTATTTCAAAAGCATTGGACTATATTTTTTCATGTCTTACTTTTAGGCCAGATGTATTTTGTCCAGCACCATTTTTTTGTTTTGATCTGTCCAGGTTTGGACAAGTACAGACAACTATGGCTTTTCAAAGCTCATGGCTATCACAAGATTAGCTAATATGGAGAGAATATCAAACTCTGCTAGCTCCTGGGTTCTCAGTTTACTGATTCTGATGGACTACCCCCTGCCTGCTAGCTCAAGCACATGTACAGAAAACCAAGATGTAAATGCAAAATTAGTTATAAAGACAGTTGAAGGCTTACTTATGAAGAAATTGTTCTGACCCCTTTGCCAAGGGTCAGATAGGTGATATGAAATGTAGGATTCATGTTTTCCATTCCTGATACTTTGTTTCATGGCCACTATACATCAGTGGCTCTCTCTATCAATATATACTAGTGGTTTAATGCGGAAGCACACTGAAATGATACATGCAGTGTCTGACTATCAGAGGAAGCGCTGCTTAGGTTTAAGTATATTCATAAACTTTAAAGCATTCTATTTTGGGCTGAAGACTACATTCTGGCATTGTTGATGCCTTGGAAAAAAACACATTGTTTTTATTGTTCTATGTCATCAACCTTCATATTTGCTGACTCCATTTGTAGAATTATGTCCAGGTTACAGCACTAGAATTTTTTGCTTTCCTTTGTACTCACGTGCAAAAGCTCTTGTCAAATTTTTGGAAAATCACAAGCTAAGCAATTTTGCTTTTTGGGTTGTCAGAAAAGTGTGCATGTGGGAGTTTTTCTTTCTCTCAATATTATCCAGTAGCCTCAGCAGTATGCCTGTATGGTTTTGTGTTCATCTGAATTAATGTGAAAAGAATCATAGATACCTTTTATTCATTTTTTTTTAAATCCATCTATTTTTAGACATTGATGTTTAGAACATCACATGCCTTTCACAACTTAAAACTTTCACAAAATGCCATCAAAAGAACAGATTATTAATGCTGTACTACTGCAGCTAGAAATATAGTGTTATACTTGCTTTACACAAATAAAGACCTAGATTTCAGTCAAAATAGTTCAGAAGAGATGAGAACTCGGTTCATTCTTTCAAGTAGCTGCTCTTAGATACACTAGAGAAGAAAAGCTTTAAAGAGTATACTTGGTCTTTTAGATTAAATCAATTGTCCTGCCCCACAGACATCGTTTTGTAGCCTTTATTAAGAATGTATATTCTGTGAATGTGGTCTCTTTCCAGGAATTTCTCATATTTAGGTAGTATGACTGTCTCTTCATTAGCATACTAAACATTATTTAGCTATTATAATAGACCTATTATCTCTCGTATAACTCAAAAAATGTGAAAAATGTTACCACCAGAAAAGCATCTTGAGCTTCAAGTGGAGTTTTGTTACTGATTTAAAGGGAAGCAAGAGTGAGTCTGAATCAGCTGCTCAGCAGACAGGAATGCATAGATACAGGAGTGTACAGTGGGCTAAGGGAAAAAGAAACAGCAGAACACAAAAGGTAGCAGTGCAAGAAGACAGTATAGAAGGCTTGTTATAACTTTCTGTGAGGTCTGGTTTCTAGACTTCAGACTGTACCTAAAGAAAGTGACACAGCTTTCAATTATTTCTGATATGGAGCTCATCTCTGTTACAGCATAACAGCCAAATGATGCTCAGTTAGGTTAGACATGAGCTTCAAAATAAAAAGATATTAACCTGGAACTACAGGTGGCAAAATCCCAAGCTAAACTGTGTTTGTGTTCAAACACTTCTGGAATCATGTATGCTTGCATAATTGCACATTCATGTCTGGTATCAAGGAATTCCATTCCATGTATACTGTTCATGATCCACTGATCCACAGTGCAGATTTCTCAAGGAGAAAAAGAAAAGGAAAACAAGATGTAATTTTAATATTAATTTTGATAGCATAGCAGGCTATTTCTTTCCAGTATAAATACATTAAATGTGAACATGTCCATATTTTTCTTTCATTCTTATCCTTTTAATTTGTTTCCCTCTTCTTTGTTATCTTTTCATTTGCCTTTTTTCCCCTGTTTCTGTAGCATCACACTGACAATTCAAACAGACACAGTTGTCTTTGCATCTTAAAGGCAATAATAATTTATTGTAAATCTGCACCTCATATTGAGCAGGAAGTGTTCACTATAAGCCAATCATTTTACAATAGTCAGGATAAAAGATAAAAAAAGTCTTGAAGAATTAAGTCATATTAAAAATGCACATGTGGACAAAGTTGTTAATAGCATAAGCACCCCATTACTCTAAAACAAGTTTTGACCACTTGAAGTTAAATGATTTACACAAACACAAATCAAAATAGTGAACTGGTCAACAGGAGTTAGTGAAAAGAAATACACCGTGGCTAATTCAAAGCATTGGGGTTTTCTTTGAGTATGACCTTATCTTTGAATTTCCTGCCATCCTAGTACTTAACTGGGGACAATTACTACATATTTTTTTAATGCTTACATTTGGGAAATATACTCTCAGCTTTCTCTCCACATAATATAGGTTCTTGCTGCATGGGAATTAAGATAGTTTTGGTGGTGGTAACAAAAGGATTTCTTCTTTGTAAATCCATTCCTTCACAGCACTTGCTAACAAGGCATATGGTACTGCTACCGTAGATGCAAATGGAAAATCTGCAAGGGATTTGATACATCAGCATTAAGGATTTAGATGAAGTATTTGTACACTAAACTTACCGATAGATATGTATTTCTGTAGTTTGATTATCAGCAATTTCTGTGTGTTTGGTTTTGTTGGGGTTTTGGGGTTTGTTTTTGTTTTCCTTTTACTTACAGTGTGAGTGAAATGTTATTTTCAACTGTTATGTGAGGATATTTATTAGCTTTTATATTTCCATGAATCTCCTCTTGTGCTAGTCCTGATTTCCTGATGAGCAGTAAAATCTGTCACTCTTTTTTTTTTTTGTGACTGCCAAATAATGTTTGGATTTCGAAACAGGGACTTCATCTATGGAGTTAAACAGCTGCATTTGTAGCCAGACACCTATCTCAATCTGATTTTCAGAAGAGTTGCATTCAGGGAAATAAATCATGATTTAAGTGTCATTTAAAAAACCTAGCAGTCAGTTTTATAGGTGTTTTTTATATAATGATTTAACACTGAATGTATATTGTTTTCTTCATATATAAAACATGGTGAAATGGCTTCTAAAATACAGTCATCAGGGAATCCATTCTGTTCCCTCAATGCAGTCTGTTCAGTGGAATAATTTGCACCATACTGAAAAAGAGGAAGTAAAATGATGCAAAATTAAAAACCTCTGATGGTGTTTACAATGTGAACAAGGCAACACATAAGAAACTATGATACAGCTACTCTGAAATTTTTAATTTAGAAATAATATGATGTCAAGCGTAATAGCATTCCTCATAATCATCAGGCATGGCATACACATATTAAAGCACTTGGCAAGCATCTGACAAGTAGCTGACAGAGAATAGGGATATTTGTTACACAAACCATTAAGACAAGCTATCTCTGAGAAACCCAGCTCAGGTATTGGAGCCAGTATGCTACTGTATGTACAAAAATAGTTTTGCCATTCAGTGAGTAGGTACTGTAAAATTAGCTACAAAATTAATTTTGTCTGCTCTTGCTTGATTCTCCAAGGAAAAAGCAGCTGTTGCTTTTATTTTCAAGACTTCCCAGTAACATTTAAATGATCATCTCAAAAGCCTGTCTACTCTGAATTCTTGCCATATTTGTAGTCTCTTAACATTCACTGCTATCGCAAGGTGCTGCTCCAGCTATGTGAGTGATGAAGGGAATGCTTGCTTAGGCTGGTTCTCAGCATTCCTGCTGCCATGTTGTCTCTGAATTCAGAGGCCAAAGCTAGCTGAGATGCATGACAAAGTATCTTGTGACCTCTCAGCATTAAACTTCTCCCCACTGTGTGACACTGAAAGAGCAATGGTGGCATATCTTATGAAGTAACTATGTAGTCAAGGTTTGAATGCTATCAAGGAATTCAAACCTTGTTAGGTGTTGAAAGTCAAGCTGGGTGGAGCTGGGGCATGACAAACACTCCATCATCCAGGTATTTTTTAAATTGATACTTTCTAGACTTTTTTTTTTTTTTTTTTTTTTTTGTGGAGGGTGGGGGAGGGTTGATGGAGTTTTTTTAAGGTTTTTATTCTACCTGAATACCACTTTTACTGACCAAAATTGTCAACATTGTGAATTTCACTTTAAAACCCTGTTCTAAGAAGGTTCTCTTAATGAGAATCTTTTACTCAGTTTGCAAACCTACTTTCTTAATATATTATTTTAAAATCACCCCCAGTAGGGCACAGTCCCACACAGGATTCAAATTCAGTAGATAGAGCTGGTAACAGGGTCTACCAACAACCACATACTATGGCAGCTCAGAGTCTGTCTAGCGCATCTCCTGTGCACCCCAGGCAGGGACTAAATGCCTAGACCTGAGCTTAAACAGGTACGATGGGTAGAGGTGTGGGTGGAGGCACCAGCTGAAGTTGCTCAGGGCAGTTAGTGCTTATCAGTGCATCTTGAGCCCTAACAATCTCATTTGTTGTGAAGCTGACTTATATATATCATAAAACAGGGAATGCGAAGTATAATCTGCGTTTTAAAATGCAGTTGCCATTTTTGTGACTACTGGCAGTCTCTTCCAGTTATCTTCACCAGCTGAACTTAATTTAAAGTGGAAATACTAGTAGTCTTAGTTTTGTAATGTTGGGTGGTAGACATAAGGAAAGGTGATAGGCCACATAATAAATACAGCCTGTTGCTATTTAATAAGTCTTTCAAATCCATTTGTTCCCTATACCATTTTATCATATCTATAACTCTTCACCTTAAATTGAAACAGTGTTTTTTCCTATTGTTTTTGTATAAATAACTGCAAAAAGTAGCAAATAAAGATAGGCATAATTAAGAACATTTTAATTAAATATTAAATGTGCAGCAACTTATTCTATATGATTCTGTTTTGATACATATGTTGTCCTGTATCAAAATGATCTGCAGATTTTCCTTAGTCTTTCCTGATTCTCTCACTCCCTGCTTTTCCCCTTGATTTTTCTTAGTCTTGCAAAATGCAGTCAGCATTCATGAGGAAGAAGCAGTATCTCTGACTTCTTTTCTAAGTATTGTCTACACTGAGTATGTCATATACTAATCTGTAGCTTAATTAAGTCAGAAACTATGATTATGGCTGTCTAGTATGAATTGCATATAATTTTATTTAGACACCTTGATTATAAGAATTGACTATGGGATAATGCCCTTGTTATCTTCATGTCAGGGCATCAAGGCTATTCGATTACTCAGCATGGGAAAGGGATATGCTGTTGCTGTCAGTGACAATGACTGGATTGCTGAGTTGTTCTGAAAATACTGTGTGGTTTAGACCCAGTGAAATCTGCTCTGCAATGGTCACCTTCATAATTTTCACATTTCTTCTCTTGTGATTCACAAGGGCTTTTTTCCAGACCTGAAGAATAAGAAAGTGGAGTTCTTAAAATTATTGAAGAGATAGCAAAGTCTATTGGAAGTTTAAAGGAAGCAGAACTGCTTTCTCAAGGTACTTCCAAAGTTGTTGACTTTGCAGTCAAAAACCAAAGGCCCAAGGAGACTTCAACAGAAATAAAAAACTAGAACATTCCTGGTAGTTAATGAGTAGAAAATTCAAGTCAGTTTGAGAAAATTTGAGACTGACAATTTCTCATGTAAACTTATATATGAAGCCATCTTTGGGGCAACCAAACACTAAAGCAGATAGTCCAGAGGGACTCTGCAGAATCAGTTCTTGGAGGTTTTTTGAGACCTAGCTGAACAAAGGCCTGAGCAGCCTGATCTAATCTTATAGCTAACCCTGCTTTGAGCAGGAGGGTGGATGAGGAACCCCCTCCTGTCCTTTCCAACTTGGATCACTACGTGGTTCCATAGAACTATTAGTTTTGTAACTCAATTTTCTTTGTATCAGGAACAAAGGCCAACACAACACATTTCACACCAAATGTACATCTGGATTTCATGTAGATATACGCCCCATAACATTTTTATTTTCACGTAAAGTATCAAATAGAACTGACATTTGCCTAATGCAGTTGCATGCGGAAAATCAGAACACAGCTTTTACTGAAGGGTATTGTTAAAGCGCTGCATTCCATTTGGACGTCACCAAAAGGAACTGGTTTTATCAAAGCAGCTGCTAGTTTTGTGATGACATATGGGAGTAACTTTTTTTTTTAATGAACATTCTTAAAGCAATGTTTCCTCTGCACAGGAATATGAGAACAGTTTAAAAGGCAATAGCAATTTCTGACAAACTCTTTGTACTTGTGTTAGCAGTCTAATTTATCTCTAAAATAATCATTGTCTCAGATCTACTGTTTCCTGAAGATCCAGATACAACTAATTTATTCTGTAGCTGTGAAACTGACATTGTAGTCTAGAATCTATTTTGCCTTGCACAGCTGAATGTGAATTTATATATAAAGATGAGTGAAAGCCTTTCTGGGTTCTACTTCTACAGAAAAGGTTAGGAAAGAATGGATAGCAAAGATATATCCAATGTTATTTAGAATAGAATAGAATAGAATAGAATAGAATAGAATAGAATAGAATAGAGCAGGTTGGAAGAGATTTCAAATAAAATATTAGTATGGGAAATCAGTAAGTAAGATGACAAAGACATAATAACAGTATGATAACTTCTAATATGTTATTCTCTATTTAAGGTCATCTTGGGCTATGTTATTCTCTATTTAAGGTCATCTTGGGCTATGTAGGTGCTTCCTAAACTGCAACAAATCTGTACAGAGAAACATTTGTGCAAAAGCAAAACACATTTTGGTACTTTGGTACAGGGAGCTGGGGCTGTCTAGCCTGGAGAAGAGGAGGCTCAGGGGCGACCTCATTGCTCTCTACAACTACCTGAAGGGTGGTTGTAGCCAGGAAGGGGTTGGCCTCTTCTCCCTAGCAACCAGCACCAGAACAAGGGGACACAGTCTCAAGCTGCACCAGGGGAAGTTTAGGCTGGAGGTGAGGAGAAAGTTCTTCACCGAGAGAGTGATTCGTCATTGGAATGGGCTGCCCGGGAGGTGGTTGAGTCTCCGTCCCTGGAGGCGTTGAAGAGGGGACTGGATGTGGCACTTGGTGCCGTGGTCTAGTCGTGAGGTTTGTGGTTACAGGTTGGACTCGATGATCTTCGAGGTCTCTTCCAACCTTGGTTATTCTATTCTATTCTATTCTATTCTATTCTATTCTATTCTATTCTATTCTATTCTATTCTATTCTATTCTATTCTACTTATTTTATATTTCTTTTGTACTTCTTATGATGCAGTGAATCTCTGATTTTGAGGAATAAATCAAGTATTTCTAGTATTATTTGATAAAATATGGGGAAAAGAAGTTTGATTTTTTCAATGTCTTTGATAAATTTAATGTTAAGCCACTAGAACTGCCATCTTTCAATAAATATTTTGCAGTGAAAAATGATAAGAAGAGAGAGATGTTTACCTTACCAGTTTAAAGAAGTAAATTTTATTCATGAGAAGGTTTAAAGTGAACAACCTATATTAGTTCACATAAGCCTTTTTCTGACTGAGAGGAAGAAGATGTGAAAGCAGGCTCATTTTTGTGCACCTAATAAAAGCTAACACAAGACTTTGCAAGTTCAGTTACTAGATAAGGCAGTAGGATAAATATTGTATGGATTTTGTGGTATTCTTCCCTTACAGCAATAGACTTGGTGAATTCAGTGAAAGTATCAAATAATGAAATATGAATAATTTAAAAGGGAAATTGATAAGAAGATTTGTAACTATTAATATTGGTTTAGGTCAAAGTTTTCTACTAGTAAATAAAGTTCAGTGAGTTTAAATTATACTGTGTTAGGAATTATTAGTGAAAAATAGCTTTCCATGGGAAAGTTAATGCATATAAGACTGTTACACACTTTCAATATAAAAGCATTTTGTTAAATGGTTGTGTGTATAAATAAACCTTCATGGCATACATTTAATTCATATATTTGGTTTAGTTTTTGCTTTGATAAATGCATGGTGTGCAGGGATATACTTATGCTGGCATCTACTCTGAATCTTGATAAATTATGAACGCTCAATTCATTCAGTTATCCTCCCTAACCAAAGATGAACCAGCAAATATCTAATCACTGCTCTAAAAGGATGTGAGATGTCGAGAATTTGAGTATTTTTTTTTATTTGCTGTATTCACACATCATTAACTAAACCCACCTCAGATGCCTTGTTGACATTTCATGACCAAAGGGCAAAACAACCTAATGTTAGTAGTCAGAGTGAAAACAGTGAGGGGATGCATTTCAAAAGTCACAGATGAGAAGATTCCTTGAACACAGAAATGCTGAGATAAACAATGAAAAACCATAAGAAATGAATAAACAAATATTAGTAAAGATAAGTTTTAAAATTTCTATTTAACTGTGGAATTAAAAAGTCCAGTTCTAATTTTTGAGAGGGCATGGGGATAGAGGAAATTAGTGCTTCATTAAACTTAAATATAAACCACTTACTTGAAAAACTACTACATATTGTAAATCCATACAAAACCTTTTGTTATTATGAAATATCACCATGGATGTCAAATAAGTTTAAATTCAAACAAAATATACCCTAAAAGAAGTGGAAACCTCACTCCAGAAGAAGAGTCAAAAGTTTATAAGAATTAAGCTCAAATATTTAGTCCATATCAGGGAAGAGGTTCATTTCATACAATCATAGAATCGTTTAGGCTGGAAAAAGACCTTTAAGATCATCAAGTCCAACCATGAACCGTGTTAAGGACAAATTTGCACTGAGAGCAAAGAGATGGGTGTCTAGCAGAGAAGAGCAGTCAGTCATGTTTTGATGCATGAGGATTCACACATCACAATCTAGTCCCAGTACCAAAAAATTGTTCGCAATAGGCCCAGTGTTTTGGATCATGCTAATGCCAGTAGACATTTGACTTTGCTGTCTTGCCAGATCTCAGGTTCATGCTTTCTTGTTCATCAGATATTTGAAGCAAGAATAGAATAGAATAGAATAGAATAGAATAGAATAGAATAGAATAGAATAGAATAGAATAGAATAGAATAGAATAGAATAGAATAGAATTACCAAGGTTGGAAGAGACCTTGAAGATCATCGAGTCCAACCTGTAACCACAACCTCACAACCAGACCATGGCACCAAGTGCCACATCCAGTCCCCTCCTGAACGCCTCCAGGGTCGGAGACTCAACCACCTCCCCGGGCAGCCCATTCCAATGACGAATCACTCTCTCGGTGAAGAACTTTCTCCTCACCTCGAGCCTAAACTTCCCCTGGTGCAGCTTGAGACTGTGTCCCCTTGTTCTGGTGCTGGTTGCTAGGGAGAAGAGGTTCCTGGCTACAACCACCCTTCAGGTAGTTGTAGAGAGCAATGAGGTCGCCCCTGAGCCTCCTCTTCTCCAGGCTAAATAGCCCCAGCTCCCTCAGCCTCTCCTCATAGGGCTTGTGCTCAAGGCCTCTCACCAGCCTTGTTGCCCTTCTCTGGACACGTTCAAGTGTCTCAATGTCCTTCTTAAACTGAGGGGCCCAGAACTGGACACAGTACTCAAGGTGCGGCCTAACCAAAGCAGAGTACAGGGGCACAATGACCTCCCTGCTCCTGCTGGCCACACCATTCCTAATGCAGGCCAGGATGTGGTTGGCCCTCTTGGCTGCCTGGGCACACTGCTGGCTCATGTTCAGCTTCCCATCAACCAGCACCCCCAGGTCCCTCTCTGCCTGGCCACTCTCCAGCCACTCTGACCCCAGCCTGTAGCACTGCCTGGGGTTGTTGTGGCCAATGTGCAGAACCCGGCACTTGGATGTGTTAAATCTCATGCCCTTGGACTCTGCCCATCTGTCCAGCCTGTCGAGGTCCCTCTGCAAAGCCTCTCTGCCCTCCAGCAGATCAACTCCTGCCCCCAGCTTGGTGTCATCTGCAAATTTACTGATGATGGACTCAATGCCCTCATCCAGATCATCAATAAAGATGTTGAAGAGCATGGGGCCCAGCACTGATCCCTGGGGCACACCACTAGTGACAGGCCGCCAGCTGGATGTGGCACCATTCACCACCACTCTCTGGGCTCGGCCCTCCAGCCAGTTCCTAACCCAACGCAGTGTATCTCACTCCTCTTCTGTTTTCAAGAAAAAAATCCCCTTGAGAAGCCTGCTATGTTCTCTTCGCACTTAAATTTCCCGATGGATTTTGCCTTTGCATTACTAATTCTGTGCAAATCCAGGTCAACTCTGAAAATAACTTCCTGCCATTTTTAAAAATTCAGTGATTGTAGAAAAAATTTAAACCTTTCCAATAAAATGCTTGTGACTGGCCAGGCAGATCATACAAGTCATCATGTTTTTATCTCTGGATGCATGCATTCAGATTAGTTCTCCTCTAGCAGCAACCAAACAGGAGTAAAATTTGCTATAAAACTCCATCGGTAGGTACTTTCATTCCTTTCCTGGGATGTTCCTTCTTACGTCCTAGCAATATTAACACTTGGACAGTTGCTAAAGTCTGACTTTTTTCCCTTTGCCCTGACTTCCTTATCATATGGAAAGGTACAGTAATTTATTCATATAAATTTTTTAATCTAATCTCTTTTTATCTTTTGGTTTGGTCAGAACAAGTAAACTGAAGGGTCCAGTAGGAGGATGCACTAAAAAATGCATTTTGAACAATTAATCAAATGCTGCATAAACCATCAAATTAATTAATCTTGAGCACTATATTAGCTGATCAGTAGACTTCACTGCCTGGTTGAGCAGCTATGTAGTTTGCCCTTGCTATCTGTAGTAATTGTTAATCTCCTACAGTGCATTTATTTAATTGGCCATTCTGAATGACACTAATCTAACTTCCCTTCACCAGTGTCAGAAAAAACTTGTAAGCTCACCTTTCTCTGCATCAGTTTCTTTGTGGAAGTTGACATCTGTGAGAGTCTGAGAAGGAGTCAAAGATGGCCTCTGGGGAACTGGAATTGAGGTTGGAGGTCTCACATTAAAAAAGTAATTTACTTCTGGTTTAGTTTTGCTCTTAGGCATTATTCACAGCTTTGCTCTCTCTTCAAACAAAAGGAACAGTGGCCCCACTAAAAGAAAAAAATCTGAAGCTATAGAATGTGCTTAGAGTTAGTAAATATTAACTTGGTTTTTCAGGAGTCAATTCACAGTATGTCTTTAAAGCCAGAGAGCCTCAGCCTTTTATTGCCATTGTCTTATTGTTGTACTATTTTATTTTTCACCAGACAAGGTATTTCTAACAGTACTTTTTCAAAGCTTATAGTTTTGTGTGTCAAGGGGGTAACCTTCTGGAGCTACTTAGTGTGTTATTTTTTTCTTATTGGCACTAACTGAAATAAAAATGAATGTTTACAATGAAATGCAGAAAAAAAATTTCAATGCTTTGTAGTTCTGGGCTAGTATGTAGTCAGGCTTCAGTATGTGTTTTAATATACCTGGTGCTGACTACAAAAATGCTTCAGAATAGGTTTGCAAAAATCACAGTATCACAGTATCACAGTATCACTAAGGTTGGAAGAGACCTCGAAGATCATCGAGTCCAACCTGTCACCACAGACCTCATGACTAGACCATGGCACCAAGTGCCACGTCCAATCCCCTCTTGAACACCTCCAGGGACGGCGACTCCACCACCTCCCCAGGCAGCCCATTCCAACGGTGAACTACTCTCTCAGTGAAGAACTTTCTCCTCACCTCGAGCCTAAACTTCCCCTGGCGCAGCTTGAGACTGTGTCCCCTTGTTCTGGTGCTGGTTGCTAGAGAGAAGAGGCCAACCCCTTCTTGGCTAATCACCTCCTCAAGCTTTGATTCATTTCACAGTAATGTTTTATTGTATGCATTTGATATGAGAATGTCAGAGCACTTGGTTTATATTCTCAACATTAGAGGATTTTTCATCTAAGTTATTAAAATGCATTATTTTTCATTTTTTTTACTTCTCACAGAACATAAAACTGAATTTAGGTAAGGCTTACTTGACGAATAAGCAGGACAGGGCATTGCAATAAAATGTATAATATTTTATATATTTTATAATTAATATTTCCTGGTGGTGGTATCTTCAAACACCGCTGTAACTTATTTGCGAAGTGTTAACTTAATTACAAGTTCGATTATTAGGTTGCGAGTATTACATTTCACATATGAAGACAGGTAAATGATTCGAGCACAGATCAGAGAATTTCCAATACAGCAATTCAAATTGGAAATAAAGGTTCTAAGATCTATGGTTTCCCACAAATGGGATTCTATGGCAAATTAGCTAGGGACTCACGACTTGCTCCTCTGTCCAGTGTCTTCCCAGATGCTGTGACTATGATTTGGGTTGCCCTTAGCTCGGAAACGGCTAGGGTCCTCTCTTGTATGGTCAGTCGATGGGTTGTACTCTTTTCCATGACTCTTCTGGGATTCAATTCTCTTGGAGCTTTTCCCCTCTCTGCTTTGGTCCAGGTGCAAGACCCTGGTGTAGTTGTTTCCTATTAGGACAAGTTCTTGAGCTGCTATTCCGGCAGCATTTGGCTCTTGTTACTTGCTGGGTGAGAACAAGGCAAGTTGCCTGACTTCTTGGCTGGTTTAAATACTGTCTCAGGGCAATTAATGCCCTTTGGTAACACAGAAACCTGATAACTGGACCTATAGGATGGGGCATATCCAAACATGGCCAGGGGCACACACAGTTCACAGCCATGTCACAAAGTTAATTACACATGCTACATGTTTATCTGGACCCCAGGAAGTGTCCAGGTTTGCACATTCACAGGTGCTTACAAGGTTAATCACACATGCTACACATGCTTTTTCATATTTCCTTTTTTTCCCCTCTTTTTGTTGGTTGGTTGGTTTGTTTTTTAATATATTTTGAAAGCCTAGGTTTCTTTTTTTTAGAGGATTAGCCAAAGCATTGCTGTGATTGTCAGGAGAGGAGATTTTTAAAATAAATCTAAAATAGATTTAATAGCAAAGAGAGTTTCACAAACATTGCTCCCTTTTACTCTTTTAGTAAAGCAAAGAACTCTGAAGTTACAGCTTCTGCTGTTATCTTCAGCATTTTCAATATTATGGGATAACCTGATCTGCTTCAGAAGAATTTCATGGGCTAGTTTTGTACATTTCATAAACAGGCCTGTAGTTACTCAATAGTTAATGTCTAGCACAAATATGGGCTTCTGCCAAAAAGGGAAGTCCTGTACCACCACCTGTCCTCTGTCCCAAACAACAGCTATGCATTCCAATCACATTCCTAGTGCCACCTCGTGGGGCCGTGTAGAGAGTCAGATCCAAGTAGTGGCTGGGATTATAACAAACAGCAGTCTTGGTTTAGGTTTCACATTCCAATGGGAAATATCAGAACTTTTTCCCTTGTGTTAATGTTCTTTTTTTTTTTTTTTTTTTTTTTTTTTTATATATATTAACAGGTTATATTTCTATAAGGATTCTTTATCTTTAAGGGTTCTCCTCCCCATCTATTTTGCCCTAGTGAGACCACATCTGGAGTATAGTGCCCAGCTCTGAGATCCCCATGTTACATGGAAAAGGAAGCTGATCTGAGCTTGAGGGTTACACTGAAGAGTGTGTTGCTCTCAGTTTATTCCGCAGTCTTATCAATGACAGGTATGTTAGTAGCAAATCCAAGCAAATTGTGCAAATACTAGATTAGGAGCTCCTTTTACTAAGAAGTAACCCTCATGAAAGGTGGTCAGTGTGAATGCACATATGGCTCAGTGACATCTCCTTGAAAACTGGAAATGGTCTTCAATATCCTAGGGAATGGTACCCTAGCTACTGAGCTAGTTTGAAGAAAGAGTACATAACTTTTTCCATGCTGTTGTGCTGCACCAAAATATTTCACTTGAATCTGTTCAGTGAAATCAGTATAAATATATAGGTGGTTTCCGAATGAGCTATTTTGGATGACATTTTTATCGTTCCCTTTAACTGCTAGAATTTATCTTCCTCTCTTTGGTCTGTGCCTCTCATACTGTTTCTTGGCATCGTCTCATGTTAATGAAGCTACACCCCTTTTGTGTGTACCTCTTATTATTTTATGTTGCTCCTTTTAAAGGTGTCTCACACTAAAATTAACATTTTGATGATTTACTGTGTGTAAGGCCATGCTTCAGTGGCGTACTTGTGGGCAAAAAGCACAAGCACATGGTCCCATATTAATTCTGTTCACAGTTGAACATCATATTCTACATAGCCCTATAGAACACATAGATGATCAGATGCAGAGCTGGTTTTCTGAATATGTGATTCTGCATCTCTGTTTCTGCCTTTGTGTTTTATTGATATATTTATTGATTTATTGACCCTGACAATAGACCTGAGCCAATAATCTTTTTTTTAACATTGGTGATCCTTAGCCAATGTTAAGCAGGCCCTTGCAATCAGTCACTTTCAGAATGGATGAGAAACATCACTTATTCAATATAGGGTGGTAACTAATGTGAAATTTAGCATGTGAAATAATTTAAAATCAAATCTTGCAGTGCATATACCCTAACCAGCAGAGAGTGCAATACTGTTTTTTGTTTTGCTGCACTCTCAGCAATAACTGTGCCATAGCAGTAATAGAAAGTTGACATTTCAGAAAGAGATCAATTGGCTTATCTGCTGTGAGGCTCCTGTGAACATTTTACGAAAGGCAGCCATGACTGTAGGGAGGGCTAATTGTGATGCTGGCCACCAAAAGCAGCCATGGAAATGCACTGAAGTAATGCATCTTCTTGTAAGCTGTTCACATATGGTCCCAGATTGGTACTATTAATTTTTCAGCTCTAGTAGCACCCTTCAGACTTGATAACAGAAGGGAAGTTGTTGCAATTTTATGTGATTTGAGTTCTATCCAGCTGCCTCTCTGCAGTTTGTGACAGTTGGGAACAGTCCAAGACCCAGCAATGATTAAAACAAACCAGGGTAATGGTGAAAAAAAGTAAGTTTGCAATGTACTGTAGAGGACAAAAATTGCTGATTCAACTTGTGTAGCCAAAGTCTCTAAAGAGCTAAGGAAGTCTTAGTCATTCATGTATGGACTTCAGGTTACCAGACAAAGAACAATTGGGTTTCTTTGTGAATGTGCATCACTTAAAGAAAGCAATAAACAGTCTTCGAGGTGGGAGGCACTGCTGCATGAAAAAACCCTACATAAATACTTTGGGGGAAAAAAAACCACAAACAAAACAGGACCTCATCTTATAAATATTTAGCCCTCCTGGACCCCTTTGTTTTTAAGGGCTGTTTCCCAAGGTACCTTCTGAGTTAGTTCCTTAAGTAACCTGAAGTCCACCCTCCGGATATTATTTATGTCATTATTTAGAAATAATGACATAAAGTTGATACATTTACACTGAACACAGGCTTGTATTTTATATCTTGTTCTGTACACTAGCCATTTAATCAACAGAAATTAACTAATGCCAGCAAGTGTTATCCTCTTTGGTACCTCTTTGTTTATAATCCTTGAGATTTTGTGTACCTCTGCTTTAAAAGCCAACAGATTTTATGTTTAATTAAATTTCTTCTTGGCTCCAAGAGATCAGCAAGCTGAAAAAAATATCCTAAATATTCCAGAGAACAGTTGTAAAAGGTAGTTTGCACATCTTTCATGTTAGATTTTGATAACATTTTTCTTTTGATTGATGATATAATGAGGATTTTCATTAACATTGCATGTTTGTAGCAGCAGTTTGTTTTCATTCTACTGAGGAGTAGAATGAACTTCATTCAGCTTACAAAACTCCACAATTTTCATTTTGATTTTCTTCAGAGAAGTTAGCTCTGTAATTACTAGAGTCTATCATTGCTGTAACATTTGAGCCTTCGGAGATTTGTAAAGGTTTCCTCCTCCTACACGCTTTGGCTATATTTGTCAGCCCAATAAAGGCTGTAGAGTGAAACCTGAGAAGTGCTGATCCCATGTATCTCCTGCTGACATCAGTAGGAGCTTAGCACCTGTCAGCATCAAAGGGTTTGTTACTGCAGCTGACTCCCAATAATGCAAAACTATTAAAAATAATAGCAAATAGAACAAAGTCCAAATGATCCAATAGATAGTGGGAAAGATTTTGAGGATACTCTAAAAATTTAAAGTAATCTTTATTTTACAGTTCAACATAATGGAATGAAGCTGGAGGTAGGGAGATCCAGGCTGGACGTGAGGAGGAGGTTCTTCACCATGAGAGTGGTGAAGCCCTGGAATGGGTTGTCCAGGGAGGTGGTGAAGGGCCCATCCCTGGAGGTGTTTAAGACCAGGCTGGATGAGGCTTTGGCCAGCCTGATCTAGTGTAGGGTGTCCCTGCCCATGGCAGGGGGTTTGGAACTAGATGATCCTTGTGGTTCCTTCCAACTCTGACTGATACTGTGATATTATGACACTATGATACTATGATACTATGAACATTTCAGTTGTGAGCAGAATGATAAACAAATGAAATTGAGATACAAAGCTGAAGTAAAATGTATAACGATAGCTTGAAAAGACCAGCTGTGATCTACGTAAATATTAATACAAAGTCAACCTAAAGTGACACTGTGATGGAATCAGCATTATCTCTGCTGTCAGAAGTTATTTTCACATTTAAATGACATGTAGATCTGTGCTGAACTCATGATCCATCCTTTTACTTCATCAACCACCATATTTATTTTCCTCTTTGCCACAGGAATGATTTTTGTATCTGTAGTACTTGACCCAGTGGAGATTCTGAACCATAATTGAAGGTTCAGTGGAACACATATACTGTAATAAGAAATATTGTTTCTTACATTAATTGAGACTTTACTCCTCACATATGCTTTTCCAGGGACTCTGGTCTTAAATGTACATTTATCAGATCTCACTTCTTTCTGCCATACTACTTCTTGTCCTTAGCATGAAGTTCATTACTGTAGTCTGTATAATTATTATCTGAGTACTCTGGATTTACTTGGGATGAAGTTGACAGCAGCCTCATAATCACAGGCCCTAACTCTCATGGGTGATTTTAGCTACCCAGATATTTGCTGGAAGGCCTACTCAGCCAGCCATCTGCAGTCAGGAGGTTCCTCCAGTGCACAGATGATAACTTCTTGATGCAAATGGTGGAGGAGCCAACCAGGAAAGGAGCGTTACTGAACCTGATACTGACAGGGAGGGTCTGGTTGAAATGGTGAAGGTTGAGGGCAGCCAGCCTTGGCTGTAGCGATCATGAGATGATGGAGTTCAGTATCTTGTGTGGTAGGAATAGAATAGAATAGAATAGAATAGAATAGAATAGAATAGAATAGAATAGAATAGAATAGAATAGAATAGAATAGAATAGAATTACCAAGGTTGGAAGAGACCTCAAAGATCATCAAGTCCAACCTGTAACCACAACCTCACAACTAGACCATGGCACCAAGTGCCACATCCAGTCCCCTCCTGAACGCCTCCAGGGACGGAGACTCAACCACCTCCCGGGCAGCCCATTCCAATGACGAATCACTCTCTCGGTGAAGAACTTTCTCCTCACCTCCAGCCTAAACTTCCCCTGGTGCAGCTTGAGACTGTGTCCCCTTGTTCTGGTGCTGGTTGCTAGGGAGAAGAGGCCAACCCCCTCCTGGCTACAACCACCCTTCAGGTAGTTGTAGAGAGCAATGAGGTCGCCCCTGAGCCTCCTCTTCTCCAGGCTAAACAGCCCCAGCTCCCTCAGCCTCTCCTCATAGGGCTTGTGCTCAAGGCCTCTCACCAGCCTTGTTGCCCTTCTCTGGACACGTTCAAGTGTCTCAATGTCCTTCTTAAACTGAGGGGCCCAGAACTGGACACAGGACTCAAGGTGCGGCCTAACCAAAGCAGAGTACAGGGGCACAATGACCTCCCTGCTCCTGCTGGCCACACCATTCCTAATGCAGGCCAGGATGCGGTTGGCCCTCTTGGCTTCCTGGGCACACTGCTGGCTCATGTTCAGCTTCCCATCAACCAGCACCCCCAGGTCCCTCTCTGCCTGGCCGCTCTCCAGCCACTCTGACCCCAGCCTGTAGTGCTGCCTGGGGTTGTTGTGGCCAATGTGCAGAACCCGGCACTTGGATGTGTTAAATCTCATTCCATTGGACTCTGCCCATCTGTCCAGCCTGTCGAGGTCTCTCTGCAAAGCCTCTCTGCCCTCCAGCAGATCAACTGCTGCCCCCAGCTTGGTGTCATCTGCAAATTTACTGATGATGGACTCAATGCCCTCATCCAGATCATCAATAAAGATGTTGAAGAGCATGGGGCCCAGCACTGATCCTTGGGGCACACCACTAGTGACAGGCCGCCAGCTGGATGTGGCACCATTCACCACCACTCTCTGGGCTCGGCCCTCCAGCCAGTTCCTAACCCAACGCAGTGTGCTCCTGTCCAAGCCATGGGCTGCCAGCTTGGCCAGGAGTTTGCTGTGGGGGACGGTGTCAAAGGCCTTGCTGAGGTCCAGGTAGACCACATCCACAGGCCTCCCCACGTCCACCAGGCGGGTCACCTGATCATAGAAGGAGATCAGGTTGGTCAGGCAGGACCTGCCCCTCCTAAATCCATGCTGGCTAGGCCTGAGCCCCTGGTCATCCTGTAAGTGCTGTGTGATTGCACTCGAGATGACCCGTTCCATAATCTTGCCTGGCACTGAGGTCAGGCTGACAGGCCTATAATTCCCCGGCTCTTCCAACTGGCCCTTCTTATGGATGGGCACCACGTTGGCCAGCTTCCAGTCTTCTGGGACCTCTCCAGTGAGCCAGGACTGCTGAAAAATGATGGAGAGCGGCCTGGACAGCTCATCCGCCAGCTCCCTCAGCACCCGAGGATGGATCCCATCCGGTCCCATGGACTTGTGGGGGTCCAAGCGGCTGAGAAGATCTCTAACTATCCCATCCTGGAACAGGGGAAAACTATGCTGCTCCCTGGCTCCTTCTGCCAGCTCTGCAGGCCAGCTGTCTGGAAGCCGTTCTGTCCTGCTAGTAAAAATTGAGGTAAAGAAGGTGTTAAGCACCTCTGCCTTTTCCTCATCCTTTGTTACAATATTCCCCTCCATGCCCACCAAGGAGTGGAGCTTCTCCTTGCCCTTCCTCTTGCTATTAATATATTTATAGAAGGACTTTTTGTTGTCCTTCACAGCAGAGGCCAGTCTGAGCTCCAAATGTGCTTTTGCCTCCCTAATTTTCTTCCTACAAGACCTAGCAACATCCCTAAACATTCCATGGGTTGCCTCCCCTTTTTTCCAAAGATAATACACCCTCTTTTTTTCCCTTAGTTCCTTTAGAAGTTCATTGCCCATCCAGGCTGGCCGTCTGCCCCGGCGGCTCATCTTCCGGCACACTGGCACAGCCTGTTCCTGCGCCTTCAAGAGTTCTTTCTTGAAGTAGGTCCAGCTCTCCTGAACCCCTTTGTTTTTAAGGGCTGTTTCCCAAGGAACCTTCTGAGTTAGTTCCTTGAGTAGCCTGAAGTCCGCCCTCCGGAAGTCCAGAGTGGAGGTCTTCTTGCTCCCCCTCTTGGCTTGGCTGAATACTGAAAACTCAATTATCCCATGGTCACTGGTGCCTAAACACCCTCCGACCACCACATCACCCACCAGCCCTTCCCTGTTGGTGAAGAGGAGGTCAAGCATAGCCTTACCCCTGGTAGGCTCGCGCAGCACCTGGGATAAGAAGCTGTCCTCCATGCACTCTAAGAACCTCCTAGACTGCCTCCTCTCTGCTATGTTGTGATCCCAGCAGATATCAGGCAGGTTGAAGTCTCCCACGAGAACAAGGTTAGGCGATCTTGAGACAGCCTTAAGCTGCCTATAGAATGCTTCATCAAGATCATCCTCCTGGTTGGGTGGTCTATAACAGACTCCAACCAGCATGTCTACCCTGCTGGTCTTCCCTCTAATTCTTACCCACACGCACTCAACCCGATCATCCCTGATCTCTAGCTCAATGGCATCCAGTGCCTCCCTGACGTACAGGGCCACCCCTCCACCCCTTCTTCCCTGCCTGTCTCTCCTGAATAGCCTGTAGCCGTCAATTGCAGCGCTCCAGTCATGCGAGTCATCCCACCATGTCTCCGTGATGGCAACTACATCATATCTTTTGTGCTGCAACAAGGCTTCCAGCTCCTCATGTTTGTTGCCCATACTTCGTGCATTAGTGTACATGCACTTCAGCTGGGCTGCTGGTTTTGCCCCTGACTCCAGCTTACCACCCTCAGACTCCTGTCTGGGGGGACTGGTTTCAGCCCCTTCCCCCTTCAAAGCTAGTTTAAAGCCCTGTCAATGAGACTTGCTAATTCCCTTCCCAGAATCTTTTTACCTTTGGGGGACAGGCCATTCTCATGTACTGTGACCTTTCCCCTCCTCTGGGACAGATGTACTCCATCTGTTACCAGCTGACCTGGTGCAGTAGAAAGTTTTTCAAGATCAAAAAACCCAAAATTCTTCTGACTGCACCAACCTCTAAGCCACTTGTTGACTACAGCTGCTGACCTGTTCCTTCTCATATTCCCTCCTGAACTAGGAACTAGAATATCAAGCAGGATCACAACCTTGGATTTCAGCAGGGCCAGCTTTGGCCTTTTCAAGCAATCGCTAGGGGAAATCTCATGTGACAGGGTACTAGAAGGCAAAGGGGCCTATAATAATTGACTAATATTCAAGGACCTCTTCTTCCAAGCTCAAGATCACAGTATCACAGTATCGCTAAGGTTGGAAGAGACCTCAAAGTTCATCGAGTCCAACCTGTCACCACAGACCCCACGACTAGACCATGGCACCAAGTGCCATGTCCAGTCCCCTCTTGAATGCCTCCAGGGATGGCGACTCCACCACCACCCCAGGCAGCCCATTCCAATGGTGAACGACTCTCTCGGTGAAGAACTTTCTCCTCACCTCGAGCCTAAACTTCCCCTGTTGCAGCTTGAGACTGTGTCCCCTTGTTCTGGTGCTGGTTGCTAGAGAGAAGAGGCCAAGAAAGGGAGCCAGGACACCCACATGGTTAATTAGAGAACTGCTCAGCAAACTCAAGTGGAGCAAGAGAGTCTTCAGATTGTGGAATGAGGGGCTGGCCACTTGGGAGAAGTATAAGACTGTTGCCAGAGTATATAGGGAGGCAACTAGAAAGGCTAAAGCCTCATTGGAATTCAACCTTGCAAGGGTGGTCAAGGACAACAGAAAGGGCTTCTTCAAATATATTGGAGGAAAAACTAACACTAGAGGCAATGTAGGCCTCCTGCTGAATGAGGTGAGTACCTTGGTGACAGAGGACACAAAGAAGGTGGAGTTACTAAATGCCTTCTTCATCTCCATCTATACTGTTGGAGACTGTCCTCAGGAGCCCCAGGCCTCTGCCCCAGAGGAAGACATGACAAAGGAAGAGTTTTCCTTGGTTGATGAGGGCTGGGTTAGGGAACAGTTAAGCAATCTGGACATTCATAAATCCATGGGTCCTGATGGAATACACCCATGGGTGCTGAGGGAGCTGGTGGAGGTCATTGCCAGACCACTCTCCACAGTGTTTGGTAAGTCATGGAGAACAGGAGAGGTGCCTGGGGACTGGAGGAAGGCAAACATCACTCCATTCTTCAAAAAGGGTAAGCAGGAGGACCCAGGCAACTATAGACTGATCAGCCTCACCTCCATCCCTGGAAAGGTAATGGAGAAACTTATCCTCAGCATTGTCCTTAGCATATCAAGGACAAGAGGGTCATGAGAAGAAGTCAACACTGTTTTACCAAGGGGAAGTCATGTTTGACCAACCTGATAGCCTTTTATGAGGACATAACCAGGTGGATAGATGATGGTAGAGCAGTGTATGCAGTTTATCTTGATTTCGGTAAAGCATTTGACACTGTCTCCCACAGCATCCTTGCAGCTAAACTGAGGCAGTGTGGTCTGGATGATCAGGTAGTGAGGTGGATTGAGAACTGGTTGAAGGAAAGAAGTCAGAGAGTTGTAGTCAATGGGATGAAGTCTAGTTGGAGGCCTGTATCTACTGGAATCCCTCAGGGGTCAGTACTGAGACCAGTACTGTCCAATATATTCCTCAACAACCTGGATGAGGGCACAGAGTGCACTGTCAGCAGCTTTGCTAATGACTCCAAACTGGGTGGTGTGGCTGACACACCAGGGGGTTGTGCTGCCATTCAGTGAGACTTCGGCAGGCTGGAGAGCTGGGCAAGGAGAAATTTAATTAAGTTCAATGAGGGCAACTGTAGAGTCTTGCACCTGGGAAAGAACAACCCCATGTACCAGTATAGGCTGGGGACTGACCTGTTGGAGAGCAGTGAAGGGGAAAAGGACCTGGGGGTCCTAGTGGATGGAAGATTGATAATGAGCCAGCAATGTGCTCTTGTGGCCAAGAAGGCCAATGCCATTCTGGGGCGTATTAGAAGGGGTGTCTACCCTACCCTGCTGAGGCCACATCTGGAATATTGTGTCCAGTTCTGGGCCCCTCAGTTCAAGAAGGACAGGGAACTGCTTGAAAGAGTCCAGCGCAGAGCCACAAAAATGATTAAGGAAGTGGAGAATCTTCCTTATGAGGAGAGACTGAGGGTGCCTGGGTCTCTTTATCTTGGAGAAGAGGAGACTGAGAGGTGATCTCATTGATGTTTACAAATACGTAAAAGGTGAGTTCCAAGAGGATGGAGTCAGGCTCTTCTTGGTGATGCCCAGTGACAGGACTAGGAGCAATGGGTGGAAGTTGAGGCATAGGAGTTCCATGTAAACATGAGGAAAAAAAATTTCACTATGAGGGTAACAGAGCACTGGAACAGACTGCCCAGGGGGGTTGTGGAGTCTCCCACTCTGGAGATATTCAGAACTCACCAGGATTAGTTCCTGTGTGATCTGGTATGGGTGATCCTGCTCTAGCAGGGGGTTGGACTAGATGATCTTTCAAGGTCCCTTCCAACCCCAAACATTCTGTGATTCTATGAATGTTGTCGTCCTTTTTTTCAAGTTGGCAGCAAATCTTGGCATATATGCACTTGCTTGTGACTGGAGTCAGCATACCTAGGACTTTGTTCTGGTCGTACACTATGCTTTGGTATAGTTTCAGATGGACTTATGCAGAAGTCCTAAATTTATTTGTCTTCTCAGAAGAGTAAAGAATCCAGAAGCCCTGTAGATAAGAAATCATAGCAGACATTTTTTAGTCATGATAAAGGCATAGCTGAGGCTGATAACTGGAATTGCAGTTGCAATACCACATTGAAACAAAAGTATGAAAACAAGAAGACCAAGAACAAAAATTGGACCGCTAAACTATGAAGGAATAAATAGGATTTTGCCACAGGACATAAGCATCAGGGGGCACTTTCCTCTCAAAGCTACTGCAGAGATTAAGAAAGGCAGAGACTCCAGGGCTAACAATAACTCAGTAGCTGAATAAGGCTTTTCCAAGGTACAGTATCTAATGTATAAGATCAGATGGTATCTCTCTGAAGTGGACTGCGTCTCATCTTTACTGCCAGCTAGCTTTTCAGCCTTTAAAATGTTCAGAATGCATTGCCATGGGGAAAATCACCGAAGCATGAGCTGGGATATGAGATTTTCAGTTTCTGTTCATTATTTGCCAGTCCTGGGCCCTATTTTTCCATTTAGAAAGGCAACCTATCTCCTCTGTTACTGTCTTGTAATACTCAGTCTTCCATGCCCTTTTCTTCCCTTTTTCCCTCTTTTCATCCTGCTTTCTTTACTCTCTGCTGAGACATCTTCAAACACAAGACTGCGTGTTCATGTAACAACTGTGCCAAAAGTTGCAGACAAGTAGAGTGGATTGCAGATGTGCTGCTACATAGTGAAGTAGCAAGTGTTATTGCAATGTCCACCTGACTGGACATTCTTAATTACCAGCTTTGTAATATCCTTTACTGCTATTTTCATGTAATTTGCAAACAGAAGAAGTTGAATTGGGAGATAAGTAATTGTATTTTTCAAGATCTAATCATATTATAGAATTGCAATGACACCATATTGTTCTGACAAAGTTTCTCTGTTCCTCATCATGAGTTAAAATGCAATGTCCATTTGCATGCAGCTACTATGTACCACTAACTCTGAAGCACTAGATGGTTCAGTGAATCCTACCCATGTAGATAAGTCACTGATAGCATCATTTTACTGTGAGGAGTCATACTTGTTTGTGTAGATATCTGGAATATTGGCCTATGTGAAAAGAATATTCCTTTTCATACAATTATGTTAGACCAAGAATTTTGGCAATTGGAATAATTTTTTTAGTTCTTGTTGATTTTTAGTGTGTAAGCCATTTCTTCATAGTTTCAGAGTGGAATTAGAATACTCTAGAATAGAATAGAATAGAATAGAATAGAATAGAATAGAATAGAATAGAATAGAATAGACCAGGTTGGAAGAGACCTTCAAGATCATCGCGTCCAACCTATCATCCAACCCACCAAATCAACTAAACCATGCAACCAAAACTGTGTTATTATGCCATCTGGATCTATTTTCACGGTTTTAGCCAAGAGGTATACCAAAGATGCACGGTATGTATCAGTATATATCAGTAAAAATATAGAATTATCTGTGAAGTCCCAAGAAGGACTAATCATTAATTTACTGCTCCATCAAATTAATTTTCTTTACTGAAAGCTTCTGCCCACAATCATTACCTGTTTTAGTAAGATACATAGCGATAATCCTGAAATTTCTCCAGTCTTAAGAGAACCTTGGAACGGTTTAGGAAAACTTTTCAGGTTAGCAAGTTTCCAACAAAATTCAGAGTCTTTCCATGAGGGTAACTGGATGTGACTCCAAAATAATACTGGCATAAATATTTCAGTGTCTAGCTTTTGAGATGGGTGGTGAGATCATTTGCCAAAAGAGTTAACCATCAAATCTGTAGGGTGGAGAGGTGATTTGATGTTAATGTATGCAATATACAGTGCTGTACAGATTGCAATTTGTTGCACTGTTTGTGCCATTACATTTTTTGGTGTGCTTTCCTGAGCACATCCTGGACCTGCCGGTCTCAACACAGAGAGCAGAAATACAACCGACAGAGCAGTTGCGAGGAGGTGACTGGGGACTGGAGGAAGGCACTCTGACCTGGGGTCAGAGTGGCTGGAGAGCAGCCAAACAGAGAGGGACCTGGGGGTGCTGATCGACAGCCGCCTGAACATGTGCCAGCAGTGTGCCCAGGTGGCCAAGAAGGCCAACCGCATCGTGGCCTGCATTAGGAATGGTGTGGCCAGCAGGAGCAGGGAGGTCATTGTGCCCCTGTACTCTGCTTTGGTTAGGCCGCACCTTGAGTCCTGTGTCCAGTTCTGGGCCCCTCAGTTTAAGAAGGACATCGAGACACTTGAACGTGTCCAGAGAAGGGCAACAAGGCTGCTGAGAGGCCTTGAGCACAAGCCCTATGAGGAGAGGCTGAGGGAGCTGGGGTTGTTTAGCCTGGAGAAAAGGAGGCTCAGGGGCGACCTCATTGCCCTCTACAACTACCTGAAAGGTGGTTGTAACCAGGAAGGGGTTGGCCTCTTCTCCCTAGCAACCAGCACCAGAGCAAGGGGACACAGTCTCAAGCTGCAACAGGGGAAGTTTAGGCTGGAGGTGGGGAGAAAGTTCTTCACCGACAGAGTGATTCGCCATTGGAATGGGCTGCCCGGGGAGGTGGTGGAGTCGCCATCCCTGGAGGCGTTCAAGAGGGGACTGGATGTGGCACTTGGTGCCATGGTCTAGTCGGGAGGTTTGTGGTTACAGGTTGGACTCGATGATCTTCGAGGTCTCTTCCAACCTTGGTAATACTGTGATACTGTGATACTGTGACCACTGCCACGGGGTGGGAGAAATGGCCCAGACCTGCAAAGCTGGTGGCTATTGATTGAGACATTCATGAATATTACAGTTCCACAGCACAGCAATCAACTGCATTGCGTAGATGTGTTATATCATTGTAACAGCCATTTTTGTCACCACTGAATTGGGCCAAAAGTCAAAGGCAACCTGAAGAAATGCAGTTTGGTTAGTTATATTAAAAGGATCCTAAGTGTAGGTTAATTTAAACTGCCTGTAATGGTATTTAGCATAGTTTCACAGCAGCTGCATGGATTAGACCTAGATATTTTTTCAATTTTTAGTTCACAAAAATAGAGCAATTTCAAAGTCTTTCACCAGACATTTTGAGATCATAGTTCACATAAAGTAGCTGAACTTTTACAAAGTAAATTCACATTCCAGACAGTTCTATCCTACAGATTACATGAGCCAAGGTTTCCTTTTCCTGCTTTTGATAGACTATTCAGGTAAATTATAAAGATCTAATAAAGACTAATAGCTAACAGATGTACAGACACTATCCACTCTATTAAAAAGTGCTACTGTACATTATGTGGAACTAATGCAAATTACTGTATGTGGAATGTTTACAGATTGGAATTGTGCTTAACAACTGAGTGCACACCTCAGTGGAGCATTTCCAATATATTAGGAAAAGTGCTGTGGGAGAACTAGTAGGGTACCATCACTGTGGCTCTTATTTCTGCGTTTCAGGTTCTAATTAGCTGTCCTTGCTTATGATGATGTTTTTTGTTCAGTTTGAGTCTGTTGAGGCTGCATTTTATTATTACATTTAAACAGGTAAGATAATATTGTATTTTCCTACAAGAACAGAATCATCAACACAGAAAATTAGTATTGTTGATGAAATGGTCATCTGTCTCCAAAGACTTGTTTAACTAAGTGTGTCTAAAAAAAGACATATAAGCTGTGGCATGCTTAAAACTCTGGTGCCAATATGCCAGTGTATGTCACATTTTTCAGGGTGCTAAAATTTATTATTTCATTCACTCCTCAAAAACGATGATTTGTCCAGTTGTTACAGGGGATTGTTTATTTTGATATTTGATATTTAGATAACATCTGAAGATAATCTAATGAAGAATTGCAAATTACAAGTGAAACAAGTCATGTACAGCTGATGGTTTGGTCTCACATAAATGCTATGCATACTGGAGTAGAAACCTTGTCTTTTTTTATTTTGTAATAATGTAAAAATATGTTCTAGCAAATCAGTTGTTCAGTTTGGCCAGTGTTTTAACAATTGCCGGTATCCAATTCAAACACTTGATATGAAGAAGAGAAGTATTAGTAGTTACTAGATGAACAGTGAGCAAAATGAGTGTACTTCACCTGATACACAGAAGCTAAATATGATATGCACAAGACAGTGAGAAGTGACAGGATCAATGGCAGAACTCAATACATAGTTTGCATAAACTTACATTTATATTATACATAACAGTATCACTACAACAGCAGTGTAAGCAGTGCCATTCATGAGGCCATTGGTAAAACAGGTTTTTACACCTCTTAATCTAGTCCAGCAAGCTAAGAAGGCTTATTGCTTTTATTCTTATTAAAAATATATACCTATTAAAAGACTTTTCTTGTTTGCTGTAGTCTGGTTTTATGTACTTTTGTGACCGGTTCAGGCTGTGCCTTTAAGAGAAGGACACTTTCTGAACACTCTAGCCGAATGTTTTGGTATATAAATGAAAACAACGATATGCTAATTCAATTTCATTGGTGGAACCCGGCTGTAGATTCTTGTTTAGTCTTTCAGTCGGGGGGAGTCAGTCAGTCGTCTTCTTCTTCCCCCTGTACTGTGAGCTGGCCTGCTTTTCTCCCTGAAGCAACAGCTTGCTACGCAGGAACGATTCTTGCTAACCAGATAAGAGAAAACTAACTTTTTGCATTCGCTTTGAGCTTTAACAAAGTTTTCCCCTTTTAATTACCTTCCTTTCTCTCTCTCTCTCTAACCCTTTTGGGAAAAAGGGGTGGTAGGGAGGGAGAAGGGAGCGGCAGGCCGAACCCCCTGGCCGCAGGGGGGTTGGGGAAAGGTTTCCTGTATTACATACATTGCTGTATACTTCTGTATATATTGTAAATATTGTATATTTTTGTACATATTCATTGCATTCCATATCTGCTTGTAAAATACAGCTTTCATCTGCTTCTCCGGCTGAGTTAGCTGTGGAATTCTTTTGTGTGTGTGGGGGAACCTTCCTACTCCACCACAACTTTTAAATGTGACATTAATTTATTTCATTCTCAGCATCAACAGAGGTATAAGTCCCCAGTAGTATTTATTTGGATAGCGGAGTGAAGGAAAGGGACCTGCAAATCTTGGTGGACAACAGGATAACCATAACCGACAACATGCCCTTGTGGCCAAGAAGGCCAACACCATTCTTGAGTATATTAGAAGGGGTGTGGTTAGTAGGTCAAGAGAGGTTCTTCTCCCCCTCTACTCTGCCCTGGTGAGGCTGCATCTGGAATTCTGTGTCCAGTTCTGGGCCCCTCAGTTCAAGAAGGACAGGGAACTACTTGTAAGAGTCCAGTGTAGAACCACAAAAATGATTGAGTGGCATATCTTCCTTACAAGGGCAGACTGAGGGAGCTGGGTCTCTTTAGCTTGGAGAAAAGGAGACTGAGGGATGAGCTCATTAATGTTTATAAATATGTGAAGGGCGAGTGTCAGGAGGACGGATCCAGGCTCTTCTCAATGATGTCCAATGACAGGCAACAGGTGCAAGCTGGAGCATAGGAAGTTCCATATAAACATAAGGAATACTTTTTCACTATGATGGTGACAGAACACTGGAACAGGCTGCCCAGAGGAGCTGTGAAGTCTCCTTCTCTGGAGACAGTCAAAACCTGCATGGACACATTCCTGTGTGACCTGCTCTGGGTGATCTTGCTCTGGCAGGGGGGTTGGACCAGACAATCTTTCAAGGTCCCTTTCAAACCCTAGGATTCTGTGATTCTGTGTCATTAACAGCTTGCAGGCAGTAAGAGAAAAAAAAAAAAGGGAAAAAAAAAAAAAAAGAAAAGCTCTCCAATTATGGCCTTTATTACACTTTGAATGTTAGTTACAGAATTAAGTTTGATCATTAAAACTACCACTGTCATTTCTGTTAAATAACAATACTTTTTATCTCAGAAAAAATTCTTCCTTGTTGGAGACTTAAGATCTGAATGCAGGGTTTCACAGTAATATTGGGTACTATGAACTGGAAAAAAGGAAACAAATCTCATAGTAGTAGTCTGCTAAAATGTTATACCTGGTGCACTGTTTACAACTCCACCTAATCTCTTGTAAACAGTGTGTTAAATTTTTGTTTACCATATTTAGGAGTATTGCCAGCGTGGTAGAAGGGAGCAACCGCTTGAGGTTTGGGCTGTGTGCAATCAAGTCATTAACTTAACTGAATAGCAGTAGTTCTGGAATGAGATTATTTATGAACCTAATTGACAGCCTGCACTGGTTTACCATAAGAAAGGGAAATGGTTAATGTAACAAGGGAAATAGCTAGTCCTAAAATGAAACTATTAGAGCAATGAAATTACTAGGTTTGCATATTTTCAATCTTCTTGAATTTATGGTTACCCTGCTGGGAGAAATTCAACCACTGTCTGCTGAGAAAATGTTCTTTTATTTTAAAAACTCTGCTGTGTCAGCATCCAAGATTTCCTTGTAGTACATTGTTTAACACATCTGTGTTCTTTTTTTAAACATGATAAAGGGCCTTTCACATCTGATCTAAAAATTGTCCTGATGTAAATTCTATTTCTGAATAAAATTGTTTGTCAGTATGTTCAATGTAAGAGATTTCCAAATGTCTGTAATTAACCTCAGTTCAGGATCCTAGGGGGTTGGAACTAGATGACCCTTGAGGTCCCTTCCAACCTGAACAATTCTATGATTCTAAATGGGTTTAAACTTTGCTTACCAAAGCTTCCTGTGCTCTGATTTCTTGTCCATAAAATTAGTGACACATTGTTTCCTGTCAGGGCAGTTCCAAAAATAAATGAACATATACTGTATAAATCATTTTAGCTACTGCTCCTTGCCAAAACACCTGACTGCACTGAGATTGAATTATCTATCTAATCAAAATTCTTTGGCCAAGATTTTTAAACAGAGTTGACACACATCAGTACTTTCTAGAGTGAGTTAGTTTTGCAGCTGCTATAGGGAAACCGAACAGCCAGAACTCATATAGGTGTCGATAAGACTATTTTTCCAGCACTTCTTCTTTGTCACCTCTCAGTTTACTCTTTCTATTAAAGGACTTTGTTCCATTTGATACAAAGCTGGTTGTAAAGAGCAATCAATAAAACATGTTTAAGGCTGATAGGATGAGCAGCATAGGAATTGGAGTAGGTTGATAAGCAGGGAGGGGTGAATAGCAGGAGTGATAGTTATGGAACCGGTTGAATATGGTAAGCAAGAAAGGTGACCAAAGAGAGTTGGGTTGAAGAAAGAACAATTCATGTCAAGGAGAACTGAAATGAATTGATGTCTGGATGGAAGATTGCAATTAGGTTGATATATTGCATTTCTCTTAGTAAGACAAAACCCACACCGTGTTAATAAACTTGAGGCAAATTGGATTGGTTTTGCTTTATCCCTTTTAAAATTTCATTTTATGCAATGTATCCACTCTTTTCTTTACTGGCTGTGTGTTGTCTTTCACGGGCTTTTTACTTTGTTGTAGTTGATTTTAATACATACTGGAAGTACTTAGACACAATGTAGCAATTGTAGTTTCTTAAGTGTTTAGAAAGAATGCATATTATTTATTTTCCAAACAGTTTATGAGAATGAGGACCTACTACTGTGATTGCTGCTTTTCCTGCTCCATTAACTCACAAAAAGCTCATTTTCTAATAAAATCTATATCTATTCCCAAGCAAATGTAATCTCTACTATTAATTAGGTTTTGTAATGCTCTTAAGTAAGATATGACATATGATTTTTTCTTAAGTGTATGCTTGATTTCTGTGGAAGAAGATTGCAAAATGTTTCTAGGCAATTACTGGGGGGAAGGGTGTGTGTGAGGTTTTTATGATTAAGCATCCCTAATCAGTCCCATTCATCTTCATATGTGTGTGAACATGTACTTTCATAAAGTAATACACCTGCCTCATTTCTTACTGTTCCAGCCATGGATGTTTTTATTGCCCTACTCTTCTGTCAAATTGGGGGGGGGTGGTGGTGGTGTTTGTTTTAGTTCATTATTCACACATTTAACTAACAAATGTGCACCCTGTGTTGTATTTTTTAAAAAAGTTTAATTCTCTTCCTTACAGTACTGCAAGGAAATATGAACTCCTAGGCAAATACTGAATTTTGTTCTGTAATGACTATTCGTTCAGTGAACATACTGTACAGATTTATTCTTTCATATATTTTGAGTCAGTTGTGGCTCAGACAATCTTCTGTTCTTTTATATGCAGCATTCCAATGTGCCGTTCATGAGACACTGTAGACTTCTTGTGTGGAAATTTTAAAGGAGAACTTTTACACCAATATATATATATATATAGTATCATCTGTCTGACAATGCAACACACATTTTATTAACAATTATGCTTAGAAATATGAGAATTATGGGTGGTGTCAGTAACAAAGGTTGCATGTAAAACTACGTATGTTAATAGACCCCATGTGCAGAATTTGGGGGGTTTGGTTTGCTTTGTTTTTTTTGTCAAAGGCAAATTAAAATGGAAAGTGAAGTGATGTTAGAATAACTTATTTCTAGTCTTATATCCATGCTTCCCTTTGAGGTAAATTTGCTCCCCCTGAATTTACATAAAGGACACAAGATCCAGGCTTCTACCTCCCTAAATGAGTAAGATTCACTTTGTTCCAGCCAACACTGATTTACTTTTTCTCTTTTCCTCAAAAGAGAAGTAAGCCAGTTGATTAGTATGAGACAATTTAGGCTTACAAATGCCAGTCATGTGATGCTTTCTTTCCTTCCCCATATGCAACTTCTGCCATAGGGAATAAATGACTGGAACACCACCCCCTGCCATCACAATAATGTGCTGCCCAAACCCATTATCCTTTAAACATTAGTGGAATCCCTCCAAATGGCCATAAGGTTGCAGACAATTTTTTTTTAATCATCACTTGAAATGTTGCAGGAAGCTAAGTCCCACCATTGAATGTGTGCTCATAATAAATTTCACCTTCTTGTATGATGAAATGGAAGCAAATGAAACACAGCACCATTGTGGTGAATTAGACAGCAGCAGGAAAAATATCGGAACACTCACTTGCTGACACTACCAAACATATAATAAATGGATTGACTTTTAAACCAACTCATATTCAATTATTAAAAAGAGGTCAAAGGGGCATACTTTTGGCTTCATAAGGGAGAAAATTAAAGTAGTTCATTAGTTATTAATTGACAGTCTCATTGCTTAATGTCTTTACATTTAATAAATACTCCTGTACCCAGTGAATTACTGCTGTTTTCTTTATCAAGAAAATGTAAACCCTGACATGTTATTTCTTCTGCCCACACATATGAGGGAGTTAAATGTTCATGTTTTAAACATTTTTATTAAGATATTTCCAATAGCAAGATATTTACAAAAAAGTTGTTTCCAGAATTAGTAAATTATTTCTTTTAAATGGCATAGGAGTAAAAAACATCTCTGTGTTTTGGGTTTTTTAACTATAGATTAAACTTATGTGATAATCCTGCCTTAAGCAAACCATGGGTTTCTTGAATAGAAACTTGCAGGGAAAGGAGGGGGACAGATAGACACTACAAGGAAAACAATAATCTGTGATGGAAGTGCCCACAACAGAATGAGTTTGAGAAGAATGATTAAGAGACAAATGTGCTTATTCTCCTATAAATTATGCTTTAGTAGAATTTTAACTCACTCCAATTACAAGTGCATAGTTTTTGCTGTTGCAGTAACTTGAAAGAAACAAGACTGAAAAATATATATATATTCAGGAATGTAATTCCTGTTTATATTGTATTTATATTCTTTATAGTTCATTAACATGAACTATAAAGTTTCATAATCATTTATATTGATATATTATTGTCTATATTTCATTAGCACCTACTGATTTATTTTAAGGCAGAGTTTGCAGGAGGTGGAAGAAAGACTATAGCCACTTCTACACGTGACCCAATAAATGTCCTCAGGGCAACGTGACAGCAGCAGCAGCTATGACTGTTATATCCACAGTGTAGATATACTTCTTATTTTTTGTTACTAACAGATGTACCATGAACTGCTGTGAAAAGAAGTAGGATTATCCCGCATCAGGGCCTATGTTTAACAGTTCCTGCAGGCGAGGTCAGTCCTGGTGCCTATCTAGGTGACTGGGAGGAAGGAACAGGTTCAAACTGTGGCTACCAGTGATTCAATACATACTACAACATAGTATTTTGCTTTAAAACAAATAAACAGACAAACAAACAAAAAACTTGTTAGTAGGTATTTCTGCTGGGTTTGTGAACTAAATCAGCCTATGAACACCTGAGATATATCTAAAGAAGGTGCCAGGAAGAAATGCCTCTGGGACTCATAGAATTAAACCAGCATGTGTTCAGCTGAATCCAGGGTCTCAAAGTATGAATTAAGTACAAGAAAATACTACATTATTTAGAATTATGCATATACAAAATAATGGAAATCCTTTCCTAACATAAAATTAAAATGCACCCAAAATAAGAGCTGATTTTAACTGGCAAAGGAGGAATAAGCAAAGAATATCAAAAGGTTATTAATTAGGCCCTACTTATTTGTGAGGAAAAAAGCTTCTCTAGAAGTTGTTTCCAAACAAGAACTTAATTTTAGATATTCTGATTCACCTCAGGAGAAAGCTAAACTCTTCACTTACTATAAAGGTTGAGGAGACTAGGAGACTAATGTTAAGATAATGTTAGCTTTTGTGATTGCCTTACACTGACTTCAAAAAGATGCAAATCAAGTCCTAAGAATTGATCTAATTTGGTGCAAAACTCAGCTTTGGTATTTATAAAGAGACTTTAGACTTCAGAACATTATTCAGAAACTTAAGAATAGTGTAGAAAGACTCATATGTGGTGTAAGAAATTGAGTTTGTTGGCATTGATTTCCCTCACCCTTGACACACACACATTTCCTAGAAGGACAATTCGGGAATGTTTATAATGAGGCGAAAAGTTACCAGCAAGAAGAATAGAGAAGAGGTAATTTCAGCCAGTAGACATGAAAATATCTGTAAAGACATCTCTTTGTTCTAGGTCTGGATTTGACCTAAAATGTCCAGTTTTAAACCTTTTTTTTTTTTTTTTTTTTTTTCCATTTTACTGTTTTTCTCAGATGAGGATCTATGAATCCCTAATATAACTCCTGTGCCTTGTTCTACTTGACTGACATTTTCCTTACATTACTACATAGTAGAACTTTTTGCTGTGGTACTGTCTCCTGGTAATCCATAGGCCGTATTTGTATAGCAATGGATAGGTGTAAAAATCTCACAGTTCCCAGTATCAGTATTGGTCGATTGCTAAGTCTGATTTTAGCTTTTATTTTATTTAGGAATCTCTACTCTGCAAATGTATCCTTTGACTGTGAAGAAACAAACAACTTCAACACATGCTCAAAACAAGTAAATTAATTTTGAAGCTAGAACTCTAGAATAAAACATTAAAAAATAAATTTTTCACAACAATTTCAGGGTGATTTTGTATGCTGGTGTATTAGAAATGAATACTTTTAGGGGTAGTTGGGAAACAGGAGAAAGAATTCCACTAGTGTTTCTGACAGTACAGAAATGAGACAAAACAGAAATCACAATGTTAAGTGTATCTTTGACATAAGGCTAATGCCTTTTTCTTCTTCCATTACGATGTCTAAAGAAATAAAAATGGCAATAATGTGTTCAGGAGTAGGTTATACCGTGTGTTCAGGAGTAGGTTATACCGTTGTGGTGGAGTAGGAAGGTTCCCACACACACACAAAAGAATCCACAGCTAACTCAGCCGGAGAAGCAGATGAAAGCTGCATTTTACAAGCAGATATGGAATGCAATGAATATGTACAAAAACATACAATATTTACAATATATACAGAAATATACAGCAATGTATGTAATACAGGAGACCTTTCCCCAACCCCCTGCGGCCAGGGGGTTCAGCCTGTACCTCCCTTTCTCCCTCCCACCTCCCCTTTTTCCCAAAAGGGTTAGAGAGAAAGAGAAAGGAAGGTAATTAAAAGGGTGAAAATTTGTTAAGCTCAAAAGCGAATACAAGAGTTAGTTTTCTTATCTGGTTAGTCGTCCCTGCGTAGCAAGCTGTTGCTTCAGAGAGAGAAAACAGTCCAGCCCACAGGACAGGGAGAAGAAGCAGACTGCCTGCCCCAGACTGAATAGACTAAGCTAGAACTTACAGCTGTATTCTACCAATGAAATTGGTTTAGCATATCTTTGTTTTCTGTTATAATCCCAAAACATTCAGCCAGAGTGTTCAGAAAGTGTCCTTTTCTTAAAGGCACAGCCTAAACCTGTCACAACCGTGTGTTCAGGAGTAGGTTATACTGTGTGTTCAGGAGTAGGTTATACCGTGTGTTCAGGAGTAGGTTATACCATGTGTTCAGGAGTAGGTTATACCGTGTGTTCAGGATTAGGTTATACTATGTGTTCAGGAGCAGGTTATACTATGTGTTCAGGAGTAGGTTATACTGTGTGTTCAGGAGCAGGTTATACTATGTGTTCAGGAGCAGGTTATACTATGTGTTCAGGCGTAGGTTATACTGTGTGTTCAGGAGCAGGTTATACTGTGTGTTCAGGAGCAGGTTATACTATGTGTTCAGGAGCAGGTTATACTGTGTGTTCAGGAGTAGGTTATACTATGTGTTCAGGAGTAGGTTATACCGTGTGTTCAGGAGTAGGTTATACTGTGTGTTCAGGAGTAGATTATACTATGTGTTCAGGAGCAGGTTATACCGTGTGTTCAGGAGTAGGTTATACTATGTGTTCAGGAGTAGGTTATACCATGTGTTCAGGAGTAGGTTATACTGTGTGTTCAGGAGTAGGTTATACTGTGTGTTCAGGAGCAGGTTATACTATGTGTTCAGGAGCAGGTTATACTGTGTGTTCAGGAGCAGGTTATACTGTGTGTTCAGGAGTAGGTTATACTGTGTGCTCAGGAGTAGGTTGTACTGTGTGTTCAGGATTAGGTTATACTATGTCAGCTCAGATTTAGCTTTCTTTTTCTTTTTTTTTTTCTTCTTTTTCTTAGCAGCCTACTCATGAGGAGAAGAGAATATATTTTTTTGCTTTTTCAAAAGAAGGAAAACTCTCAGATGGGATATATCTGCTTTACATGCTTTACAGCATATCAAGCCTAGTTCATGACCTGCTCTATATTAAAATTCTAATGATTTTTTAATACTTGCTTTGCTTTATTACCATGGTATGACCATGTTCTAAAGTAAGTCCTTTAGTGTGCACTTACACTTTTGTGCTTAAGTTTACCCTTGTGAACAGTTCCTTGCATTTCAGAAAACTGCCAGAAGACCTGTTGCATTTCCTTTCAGTCCTCTCTCTACTCACTCATCGTATTGTTATCTAAGGGAAACAAGGGACTGTTTGTCCTTATTACTGCCATTTCATGTTTCAGGTGTGATTTCTGTTCTTGGAAAAATAAAATGCTATTTACTATGGAAAGGAGATAAATGTACCTTACTGCATGGATGTTGCAGCCTTCTCATTTTACACAGCTTCTAGTACAATTCCAGACAATTTGAATACAGCTGCTATTCATGATTAATCCAAGAAAAATTCCTGCTGATGTTGTACAATGAACAAATGGACAAGTATTACACCAGAAAAAATGTTTAGTTTATGCTTTGACTTTCAGCTGTCATCTGTTGGGGTGAAGAGCCAGTTAGTGCATCAAGGCATTATGGTACCTCTGTTTCGTCTCTTATCTTTGTCTTCATACCATTTAAGTCTAAAAGTTACATGATAATATTGTTGAAACATGTATTCCCTTCATCCAGAAGCTGATTTAACTTTTTGTATGGGCCACTGGTTTCATCATTTGGGTGACTGTGTTACAGAATAAGCTTAGATGATCCTTATCTTATGTCTCTTGGAAAACTTAAGGGTTAGTTGAACAATCTTGCTACTAACTCAAATTTTATGGATTTTATTAACCTCCAGAGCTAGCATAGAAAAAAAGAAAAGCTTTTTTCCCCCATAGTCTGACTTCTTTTAGAAAAGACCCTGGGTTTTATCTGACTTTTTGTTTGAAGGGATTTTTTTCTTGCATCTTTGGTTGCTTGAGGGGGTTTTGGGTTTTGTCTTTAGTTTTGGGGTTTGTTTGTTTGGTTGGTTTGTTCTTTTTGTTTGTTTGGGTTTTGTTTGGTTTGGTTGTTTTTGTGCTATTACAACAATCCTAGAAGTTTTATGGATAAGTAAAAGCCTGATACTAATATCACTATGGACTATAACAGTTATCTATCAAGTCATCTAACAGTTATCTATCAAGTCATCTATCAAGATTTGTAGCCCAACTGATCATCTTCTAAATAGTAAAGTCCAAAAAAAATTTCTACATGACTGGCACTATGTGCTGTAGCTATGCCCACTTTTCTCTAACAAACATGCTGACGGTGTACACTTCCTCATTCACAAAGAGACAATGCTCAACATGAAGCAGCGGTGGGTACCAAACTGTCATGGATGGAGTTGAATCGGCTGCTGTTATTCATACCATGCTGCAATCATGCCAGCTCCAAAAATGAAAGTACTGTCTGGAGCAAAGTATTATGGGGCTTGAAGTTCAGACTGCAACATGGGAAGATTCCTGTTCTGATTGCTGCTTCTGGGTTCCAGGTTCTTGGGTGTGGGGCTTTTCCACTGGGATGGCGGTGGGACAAGGAGGGATGAGGGAGCAGTCTTATGGCTTGGGCTTTTGGCTTTCTTGCTTCTCCTTGCTGCTGCTTTGTGCTGTGCTTTTTCTGCAAATAGACTAAGGTAATTATGCATTTTTACCATGTTTTTCTGATTTTGCCCAGTAATCTCTATTCTTATCTCACTTCATTTTGTGTCTCAATCCCTAATCTTTGTGTGTTACTACTTTTGCCTCATTTCTGTGGTGGGAAAACAGAAATAGGTTAACCCACTGGGTCAGTGTGGCCCATTTTGTTTTGATTTAAACCATTACACAATTAAAAGAAAAAATAACAAACCAAAACAAAACCCCAACATCCCAATTCTTCAACAACATTTAAAATTTATGCTATAGTCAGTAACATTTTTTTTATCTGCAAAAGAATAATTGCAAATGTTTTTTGCTTGTTACTTGTAAGAAAGTATTTCTTTGAAAAAGAAGACAAAGATTATCAGTGCATTTTAGTAAATAATATGGAACTAACAAATGCTGTTAAAAAGTTGATCACAGTATGTAGCTGGAGTACAAGTGGTGATTTTACAGCCAAATAGCTATTTAGATAAGTTTGTAAACTCCACCAAGATCAGTTTACTAGATATTTACACTACATACATCACACTAATAATATTGTTTCTTTAAATGACAGATGCATTACCTTAGATTGTGTTTATAGACCTATTTGCACCTCTACTAACTGCAGTAGAAGACATGCATATATTAATGAATAGATACTAGGATTAGGAACCACTTCTTAGTCATTTACTTCACCTTCCTGAACAAAAATCAATTCATCTTTTTATTATTCACAGACATCCCTAAAGATTGTGGTCTTGCCGTTTTCTTGTTCACACGGACTGTGGTGAATCAGCTCTAATGGCAATATTACAAATGAAACAGCTCCAGGGAACAATCTCCAGCACAGAAAACTCATAATACCAAAGTGTGGGCTCTGTCTCACACTGCTTATTGAGGATGGGATATATTGGTGCAAAAAGTTCATTTTTCCCCCTCACTCTGTAACTCTTATTCCTGAAACCAAATCGAATACTACGTGCTATCAATTTTAAGATTCAAATAACATTTTCTCCAACTAGATCAATAAACCTTGAGTGAATATTAGACTTCTAATGCCACATTATAAATTATTCTCTAGGGTCTATATTACAATTGCAAACATTCCAAGTATGTTTAGCTACCTGCTTTTAAGATAGTAATATGATTTTGTTGTTGTTTCAGAAAGCAGTAATTAAACTTTGGGAAAAACCCTTCTTTTTTTGTAATTAAATAGAACTGTCCAGATCTTCAGCTCATATAAACACTTTTCACTCCAGAAAGTTATCTTATGCTACATGTAGTTTAACTTCAGGGGAAAAAAATTCCAGAAGTTTCTCCTAATATTTTCAAATATTCCCTTTGGTTTTAAAGTTGGAAACAAAATGTACATCACTCAAGATAACAACTCAGAGAGACAGAAAAGCATGTTGGTTACAGATTCTGCCCTTCAACTTACAGTTCTACAACCCGGACAAGTGATCTCTTCGTGTGGCAGCAGAAGTGCACTGCACAGCTATTACAAAGTCCAATACACATAGAATCGGCTACCCGTGGAGGTGGTGGAGTCACCTTCATTGGAGGTGTTCAGGAGGAGACTTGATGGGGTGCTTGGCTGCATGGTTTAGTTGTTGGGTGGGTTGGATTGGTTGATGGGTTGGACACGATGATCTTGAAGGTCTCTTCCAACCTGGCGTATTGTATTGTATTATATTTTAAATGGCACATTTCCTTAATGTAAACCATTGTCCTTTTTAGAAACCATTGCAGCTAAGCAACCAATTGTGGTAATGGTAACAGCCACAAAACATTTATTACTTAATGTGATTATTTAATTGTAAAAAACTCCAAACCAACCAAACAAAACCCCCACCCTCCTATTTTGTCTTCTTATTAAACCACCATTTCCCAAAGCTAAGGATTTGCATAGGCTAAAGTATTTCTCGCCTTCTCCTATAAATAAGATTTTTTGATGTTACCTATCATAGGATTTGCATATTTTCCAAAAACTAACCAGACCCACAATAGCACAGCAATTTCATTATACTTTTAACCTCATATTTTTCACTTTGATCCATGTCCTATTCTCTCAGCTGCTTTGTATAGTGACTGTGAGGATACTAATTTGAAGTGAGTTTTCAGCTTTGTTCTGAATGCTGACAGAATTGTGGTCAATTTAATATCTTCTGACAGGGAATATGAAATCTTTTGTTCTGTTTATTAAATTAGCCTATATTCTGCTCCCATGAGCTTTGTTTTTCAGCTTGACAGACTAACGATTAATACATCAAAGAGCAACTCCAGATGAGAAATATACTCTGCAGCAAATAAGAAAAACATTTCGTAGAGGAATTTCATATTTGGGAAAGAGATCACATCTTTGGTCTGCCAGTTTTAAAACATACCACTAATCAGAGTTGGTTGTACTTATATCAAATTAATATATATTTCAGTAATTGATTCAAGAAGTTTTCAGTGAAAAAAGCCAAAGCCTTTTATCATAACATATCAGACTAGGTTATAGCTTTAAAGTAATTCTCAGCTGGAAAAGCTGTTTTCAAAATTTTCAGCTATAACTGAATGCTCAGTTATCCAAATGAGCTGCATTAATGGCCTGGTTAGCTTGAGAATTCTTTACTATAAGGTGACATGTTGGAAGCTGGGAGATTTACAAAATTCAACAGAATATTCTCTTTCCACATAATTTTCTGTCTTGATGGAATCTGAATTTGTGTAACTGCTCCATCCTAAGATCCAATTCCTCCGAGGCACCGGGACAGGTGAAAGCTGAGAACATTATACACATTAGAAATAAATAAACAGCTTAATGGAAGTATTGATATCAGAAATGATGGGCTCTTACAGTTATTCCCCAGAGGAAATACTCCTGCCAATATATGTGTTTATATTAAGTATGTTTATCAAAAGAATTTTTGAGAACAGCAGAAGCAAAAAGAAAAAAAATGCACAGAGACATTATATGTGTTGCTTAGACTTTTCTTTATTCATAGACTCATAAAAGAGTGGGAGAAATATGCTTATTTCAAAAAATCAAATGCCCAATTCTATTGGTGTCTCTTATTATTGAATAGGCACTATGAAGCATTAAGGAATTGTTTTCTATATTACATTTATACTTTATGGGATATTTGAGATGTGCTTACAGCATCATAGTATTTGTTTGTACTAGGCAGCTTAAACAATTTCAGGGAACATATGCATTATATATGAAATACTTAAGTTCCCATTGAATAAATACTCAAATTTCCCATCAACTTCAAACTGAGCACAGTGTAGAATGCAAAAACAAGTGTGGTATATGCACCTGACATTTTTAATTTTAATGTTGTTCTGCTTTATCTAAGTTGTATATGTTTTGGATCTTAAAGTATTAAATAATTATAGGTGGAGGGATGAAGAGCTGCACATATAATATTGCTCCATGATATATATTTATGGACACTCAAGCAGATTTTATTATCACCATCATATTGTACCTAATTCATGTGTCATGAACCCAGAAGAATTTCAGAATATATGGCTGGTAGAGCCATTGTTAATAGGTTGGAAGAGGTTCTAGTAGGTGAAGAGAGTTTCTTCTCCCCCTCTACTCTGCCCTGGTGAGGCCACATCTGGAATATTGTGTCCAATTCTGGGCCCCTCAGTTCAAGAAGGACAGGGAGCTGCTTGAAAGAGTCCAGTGCAGGGCCACAAAAATCATTAAGGGAGTGGAACATCTTCCTTACAGGAAGAGTGGGGCTCTTTAGTTCAGAGAGGAGGAGATTAAGGGGTGATCTCATTAATGTTTATAAATACGTAAAGGGTGAGTGCCAAGAAGATAGAGTCAGGCTCTTCTTGGTGATGCCAAATAACAGGACAGGGGCAATGGGTGGAAGTTGAGGCATAGGAAATTCCATGGAAACAAGAGGACAATTTTTTTCATTGTGAGGGTGATGGAACACTGGAACAGGCTTCCCAGGAGGGTTGTGGAGTCTCCTCTCTAGAGGTATTCAAGACTGCATTCCTGTGTGATCTGGTATAGGTGATCCTGCTCTGGGATGGGGGTTGGTCTAGATGATCTTTCTACGTCCCTTCCAGCCCCTAACATTCTGTGATTCTGTGAATGCTCAGTAATACTTCTGGAGAAGGGGTAAATTAATAACTAGATGTTCTACAGCAGAAATACAGATTTTAATAACAGAGTGTGTTTTGGGTTTGTTTTAGATAAAATCCAATTACATTCTTAAAACATTATTTTTTAGTTATCATATTTTCATTAGCTACAGCTCAGTTGTGGTCTGAAGTAGTTAAAAACCAATGAAAATACATTCATTTGCAGTACAGCATGAACGAAAACCATATAGGCAAGAAATTATTGTCTGACATAGGAAACTGCTGAAACTAAGTTCTGCTAAATATTGCTGATGATGCTGAAGTCAAAGGAATTTTTTTTTTCTGTGATAAAGGAATGTGATTTTCTTCAAAATCAACTGCATTGTGCTACTCCCTCTGAAAGCAAACAGGCAGCTTTTAGAAATATACTCTCAGAAGAATTATTTTATTCTGCTTCATATTAATATAAAAATGATTTCACAACATGAGGAAAAAATTTAATCCACCCTCCCATTAACACTTCACCCATGAAAATCAAATCAAAACATTTGATCTTGCTCTTACTGAATTCAGTGTATTAAATTTAATAGAACGGCAACCTCATCACAGCTAAGTATAGCACTGGCCCTGCTGCTGTAATTATACTTCATCAATAGTAGATTGGTGGGTACTTTTTTTCCCCTTCATCTTTTTACTTCATTTCCCTTGACTGGAGTGCAATTTCACCAAAATGTAGTAGACTAATCATTAAGTGGCAGGAGCATATAGACTGAAACTTTAAATTGACAATCATAACAGTAGAATACCAGAAATTTATAGAAGTATAACTGTTTTTTCTGCTGGGTGTGTGATAATTGGTTTTCTGCTTATTTACATGCAAAACTAATTAAACTCTACAACAAAACTCTGTACTGTAGTGCTGCTGCAAAGTCTGCTGTTTGGAGGTTATGCAGAGATTCCATGGGAAACATCACAGTGGGAACTGTTACTCATTTGCATTGTCACCTCCTAAAATTTTGCAGAAACATACCCTTGAAAGAATTAGGTCACACAAAATGTGGCCTAAGGGCTTCTCCTTTCAATTTTCCCCAGTGGAGTTCTGTGACTGATGAGATAAAAACTGTTTTACATCAATGATTTTTTTTTTCGTTTGTTTCCTGAAAAGTTTATTTGGCTCATGGAAATAAACCATCGTTACCACTCAGTGAGAAAATTTCCTTGTCTTTCCTTCCAGATCTGGTTTCTCAATACAAATGCAGTGCTGTTACAGTGCTCATAAAGGTGTAAGGTAAATGTTGGCAATTGAGATTGCAGAATCACAGAACCACAGAATGATAGGGGTTGTAAAGGAACTCTAAAGATCAAGTCCAACCCCCGTGCCAAAGCAGGATCACTTAGGGCAGGTCACACAGGAACACCCACAGATGGGTCCTCTGCAGAGAAAAAGACTCTGTCTCCTCTCTGGGAAGAGTAATGATTTTTGGAATCTTCTTCAGACAGTTGTAGATAAAGCAATGCATTAAAAATGCATGTTGCAGCAATGGAGGAAAATGATTACAGCAGACTTTGCTTTCCATGGATATTACAATTTACATGTACATAAATACAGTTTCAAAGCTGAGAAATTTGCTTTCTCATGACATCTCCGACCAAAGACTCAGTGTTTCATGGTCACATGTGCCTTTTCCTGCTAGAGAGATAATGAATAGCTGTTGTTTTCTTGTACTTTTGTTACTGTGAAAAAAAAAAAGTAGTTATGATTTATTTTTGTATTGAAAATAAGCTAATTAGTCACTGTAGCAGGCAGACTCTCATTTAGTTTTCTTAAACTCATTAGTTACATGGTGAGCAGTATTAGGCCCATCATTTCTTAATATTTTGTACATGCTTGCCTTGCTTCTTTGGTTAGGAAATGCTTTGATATAAAATAAACACTCTTCAGTTCTGATTGTGCAGTCACTTGCACAATCAGATCTATATCTGCTCATGATACCTCAAACTGCATTTTATATAGCACAAGATTTATTTTATTGAGAAATTTTGTATGAATGTTGCTAAGTTCCATGTTCTGAGGCTTCTTGTACACATACTTAAATATTTTATCATCTTACAATACAATAAACCAGGTTGGAAGAGACCTTCAAGATCATTGCGTCCAAACTATCAACCAATCCAACCCACCCAAACAACTAGATCATGGCACCAAGCACCCCATCAAGTCTCCTCCTGAACACCCCCAATGATGGTGACTCCACCACTTCCCTGGGCAGACCATTCCAATGGGCAATCACTCTCTCTATATAGAACTTCTTCCTAACATCCAGTCCAAACTTCCCCTGGCACAGCTTGAGACTGTGTCCTCTTGTTCTGGTACTGGCTGCCTGGGAGAAGAGACCAACCTCCACCTGTCCACAACCTCCCTTCAGGTAATTGTAGAGAGCAATAAGGTCACCCCTGAGTCTCCTCTTCTCCAGGCTAAGCAACCCCAGCTCCCTCAGCCTCTCTTCATAGGGCTTGTGTTCCAAACCCCTCACCAACCTCGTTGCCCTTCTCCGGACACACTCCAGCAAGTCAACATCCTTCCTAAACTGAGGTGCCCAGAAATTAATTTCCCTTCATTTTCTCCTCATTTTTTCTGGATTTTTTTGAGTATGTTTATTTTTATCTAGTATCTTCCTTAAGCTTACAGTGTTACAGATTACACCAATATCTAATTTACATCTGTTCATTTTGCATTGTGGTCATGAGTTTTTCTTGAGTGTTTGGACCTCCTGTGAGTAAAATACAAAAAGCTCATATTTATGTAATTTCTATAAGTTGTGCAGTAGAGTAGTATCTTTAACTGTTGCAATGTAAATATGAAGAATATAAATAAGATAAATATAAATACAATAAAAATAGAATATTAATATAATATAAATAAATATATAAAACATAAGAAGTAAGCTTGTATCACTTTTAGATCAGTTATAATATCTGTTAAAACATAAACAGCCCTAAATAAATGAAGATAGATGCAGAATAACCATCTGTTAAGAAATTAGTTTGAGTCAAAACACTTAAAACTTGGCACTGTAGATATATTCTTGTAAATCCATATTTAGGCATCTAAGTATCTAGGCTTGTATACAGATGTTCTGATTCACTGCAGGCTTAATTCGGGACTGGTAAGGGCTCAGGATCTGCCCACTCATGTAGCTGCCAAATTCGGGTTTCTCTTAACTCTGAGCTTATGTCATATACCCCTTTGGCCAGTTTGGGTCAGCAAGCCCAGCTGTGTTCCCTCCCAAGATCTTGCCCACCCCTCTTGGGGCAGGGAAATGTAGGAAAAGCACAGTTCAACAGTAGCCAAAACAATGGTGTCTTATCAACACCCAGCTACAGGGCTGCAAAACACAGCACTGGAAAGATGCTCTGAGAGAATTAACTCCAGCTCAGTCAAACCCAGTACAGCCTTTCACTCACTTGGACACTGTTCTTGGGGAAGAAACTCCTAGTTTATCCTGTGAGATGTGTTTAGTGCAGCCCTACCAATTCTCCTGCAAAGACCATGTGACAAAACCAAGTGATGTAATTCCTACCTTGGTCTGAAATTTCCATTATGACTGTAAAATACTTCTAGTGTGATGTTGTCTTCTGCCTGGATGTTTCCACAGTTGTCTTCCCTGAGTGTTTGAAACCAAGTCAGTTACCTGAAAATTTTGAGCGCAATTATTGTTTCTTTCCTATTATAAATAACGTTCTTATCTCATGGTATCATTTTTCCTACAGAACTAGAATCATAACCCCTGCAGCAACCAATCTGGGCTGATAGATATGAATATATTACAATAGTGAGGATTATGTAAACAAACTGATATTAGCCTGACTTCTTCCATGACTCCTGAGGATTCAGTGACAGTGGTTATAATCTCTGCCAGACAACTACCAGCAGTTTCAGGAGCTGTTGAGGCAGATGGCTGAGGCACTCAATCTGATAACAAAACTGCCTAAAATGACTTACTGACTCTTCAGCACTTTTTTACAGTAAGGCGAGAGGGAAGTGTATGCCTCTCTAAAACAAGGCTATTACCAAACAGCATGAGATCTCTCAATTACTCCATGTTTTATCCATGGAATTAAAAGGAAGTTAATAGGAGAGGTGAAGAACCTCTTCCTTATGTCTAATCTAAATCTACCCTCCTTTAGCTTCAGTCCATCCCCCCAGTGCTATCATTACCTGCTGCCCTAAAAAGTCCCTCACCAGCTTTCTTTTAGACCCCTTTCACATATTGGAACCACAATAAGGTTTCCTTGGTGTCCTCTCTTCTCCATAATGAACAATTCCAACTCTCTCAGCCTGTCGTCATAGGAGAGGTGTCACAGGCCCGTAAACTCACTGCAGCCATTAGCATTAAACAATGTAGAATGTTGAAGCAACTGTCTGTGGCCTATTGGAGAGACTTTTGTGAGGTGTTACTTCCCCTTTTGTCTGGAGGCTGACCCTACCCACAGAAACAAGCATTCCAGGAAAACCGCAAGATAATATTAATCTCAAAATATGTGCTACTTTGGTATAAATTATTCTGTCATCCAGGTTGTCTTTTCAATGTGTCCCAAATTGATTAAAAAAAAACCCCAAACCCACAACTTTCTTTCATAGGAATTGCTATTTCATTGTTATTAATGCAAAGCTTGTTATAATGTGCGTGTACTCTCAGATCACCCAAGTGTAAGAAAGCATATTTAAGTTGCCAGGGAAGTATTTTCTTGACAGCTTTTTGCTTTTGTTCTTCATTATAATACATGAAAATGTAAATTTACAAATATTCAAACACCTTGTGCTCTGCCAAGCTATTTAACTGTTTTCCTGCCATGTCACTTACTTCTCTTGCCTCTTCCTCCCTGTCCTGACGTGTGTGTGTATGAGCTGTCTTTCTTCTGAAATTGAACAGTTGTAGGCTTGTCAGGAATGGAAAGGCTGTAAAATGACTGATTTATAAACAAAAAATTAAGATTGCAACTTTAAAATGTAGCTTGCTTTGGCTTCATGTTTGAGAATGCAAGTGGTCATTTTTGCCTTATAATGCCAGGATTGGCCGGAGAATAACAAGTTACAGGATATCAACATTCAAATCACCACTATGTGGCTGGCAGATGAGCTGGCCAAGTTGCTCTCCATGATTTTTCAACAGTCCTGGCTCACTGGAGAGGTCCCAGATGCCTGGAAGCTGGCCAACGTGATGCCCATCCACAAGAAGGGCCGGAAGGCCAGGCTCTTCTCGGTGAAACCCAATGACAGGACAAGGAGCAGTGGGTGGAAACTGAGGCATAGGAAATTCCATGTAAACGTGAGGAAAATTTTTTTCATTGTGAGGGCGAGGGAACACTGGAATGGGCTGCCTGGGGCAGGAGTTGTGGAGTCTCCCTGTCTAGAGATATTCAAGACTGCATTCCTATGAGATCTGGTATAGGTGATCCTCCTCTGGAACAGGGGTTGGATGATCTTTCATTGTCCCTTCCAACCCCTAACATTCTGTGATTCTGTGATCTTCTGTTTTTGCACATAACCACCGGTGTTACAAATAGGTTTGTTTTTTTTTCCACTGTGAACTGCTGTTGCAGTTCAGTTTCTTTCTGGGTTGTTTCTCAAACTCAGCAAAGTGATTCTTCTCATACAAATGAAAATAGCAGACAATTTAGGAGCACACAAGTATCAGCATGCTCCACTATTTGCATCCCTGCAGTCTTGATGGCAAGACAGACAACTAAGCAGTTGTACCTGAGATGGCTGACTTTTGGTAACCATTGAGATTCATTGTATACTTTCACAGCATGCCACCAACCAATATCCCTTTCATGGATTACCTCACAAGAAATATATATTCAGAGAAATATTCCTCAGTTCATTTAGTATCAGTAAAAAGTGCTAAAGGGTTCTCTAGAGGAAAGTATTTAAGTGCCAACATTTTAAATTACATTTTGAAAATTATCTTAGGTCAGAACAAGATTTGAAGAACTCAGTAGGCTATACTGGAGAGCTTTCTTATCCCCATTCTTCAAATCTCTCTTCCTTCAGCTTACTAAACAATCTAAAAGGAGATAAAAAGATGCAGTGATTATTTGGGATGACCACATGCTCTACTTTCTTTTGTTTAGTCTCACGCTAGTGGTAAATCCTCATTAAACTGTGTGCCACAGAATACATGAGTGTCTTCTGTGCATATCAATATACAGCACTTTCAAGCATCGCTTCAGCAGACTGAACTGATAGATGTTTCTATAACCTGAGATGCTGGCTTCTTTCCCTGCATAACTGTATTTCCTAAAGCATTGCAGCTTTTTTTATTAAACTGGCTTTCACATGAGATCTCAGACATTCAGCACATTAGAGTGGAGGCTGCTGAACCTCTTGCTTTCTTAATATTTGAGCAACAAAAGTATAGATGCAATTTAGACACAAAGTGTGTTTTCCAGTTATATTCACTAATGAAATAGTTTCCCTAATTAACTTACCTTTCTTCACATTTAATGCAGGGAAAATGCTGAAAAGGACAAATAAGAAACTGTTTTGTGAGAGATTACCAAAGCTTTAAAAAAAAAAAAAAAATAATTAAAAATCAGTCTTCATGTGGCATATTGCTTTCAAAAGGCTTCAGCTTTCACAATTCAAAAGCTGTGAATCTGCAGAAGCACCACACCTAGGGGACATAATTTTCTTTCTTTTTTAAGTCTTTCATATTCATATTTCATATTTTCACACTGATAAACATGATCCAGCAGTGTGCCCAGGTGGCCAAGAGGGCCAACGGCGTCCTGGCCTGCATTAGGAATAGTGTGGCCAGCAGGAGCAGGGAGGTCATTCTGCCCCTGTACTCTGCTTTGGTTAGGCCGCACCTTGAGTACTGTGTCCAGTTCTGGGCCCCTCAGTTTAAGAAGGACATTGAGACACTTGAACGTGTCCAGAGAAGGGCAACAAGGCTGGTGAGAGGCCTTGAGCACAAGCCCTACGAGGAGAGGCTGAGGGAGCTGGGGTTGTTTAGCCTGGAGAAGAGGACGCTCAGGGGTTACCTCATTGCTCTCTACAACTACCTGAAAGGTGGCTGTAGCCAGGAAGGGATTGGCCTCTTCTCCCTAGCAACCAGCACCAGAACAAGGGGACACAGTCTCAAGCTGCACCAGGGGAAGTTTAGTCTCGAGGTGAGGAGAAAGTTCTTCACCGAGAGAGTCGTTCGCCATTGGAATGGGCTGCCCGGGGAGGTGGTGGAGTCACCGTCCCTGGAGGTGTTCAAGAGGGGATTGGACGTGGCACTTGGTGCCATGGTCTAGTCATGAGGTCTGTGGTGACAGGCTGGACTCAATGATCTCTTCGAGGTCTCTTCCAACCTTAGTGATACTGTGATACTGTGATATTATTGTAAGTAAAGAATGCACATCATAATACATTTCAGATGCTTAAAAATTAGTTTGGTTGTTGGGTTTTTTTTTTCAGATTGCTTGGAAAGCTTTTATTTTATTTTTTTTCATGTAAAATGGCCAGCTTTTGATAAGTATTTGGGTTTACATCCTTCCTATGCTCATAAAAAGAGTGTGGGTTCATATACTGGGCAGGTAATTTGTCTTTATTTTTTTATTTCACATATGCATTAATCCAACTGAAAAAAAAACCAGAAAGAAACAATAATCAGATTCCTCAATTTACTTTAAAAAATATGCATTAAAAAAAGAAAATTTCCAAAATGCACCACAATGAGATAACCTGATCTTCTGTCTAGCTTGAGGAGAAGATTGTACATTCTAGTTTCAGTGCCATTTGCCCTTTAAACTGCATAACTTCTGTCCTTATACCATACCAATGAAAGAAATCTTGGCAAATCCACACAGCCATTCAGAGCTTTCATTTCCTTGTCCCTTCTCAAGTCACTGCTCAGCTGACTTTGGGTTCTTGCTTATTTCACTTAAGTAGGGAACAGAAAAATTAGAAAACTGACAACATCAGGCATATCCTGTAACTTACAGACACCTCTGGCATAATGCTCCCATAATTTTTATGGGAAATATTGAATATATTGACCTCCCTGGGCAACTTGTTCCAGTGTTGCATCACCCTCAAGGTAAAGAACTTGTTCCTAACATTTAATCTAAGGAGATCCTCTTCTCTAATTTAAAACCATTGTCCTTTGTCCTATCACCACAGGCATTTGTAAACAGTCCCTCTTCATCCTTCTTGTAGGTCCCCTTCAGGTACTGGAAGGCTGCTCTAAGGTCTCCCCAGAGCCTTCTCTTCTCCAGGCTGAACAACCCTAGCTCCCTCAGCCGGTCCTCATAGCAGGTATGCTCCAGCCCCTTGTGAGGCCCCATCCCAGGAGATATTCATGGTCAGGCTCAACAAGGCTCTGAGCAGCCTGATCTAGTGGAGGATGTCCCTGCTGGGACACCCCTGCCTCTGCAGGGGGGTTGGACTAGATGACCTTTTGAGTTCCCTTCCAACCCAGCTCATTCCATGATTCTGCGATTCTATTTTTCATATGTGCAAACACATCAGCAGTTATTAACACAAAGTAATTAATTACTGATTTGTTTTTCTTGTAAAGAAAAACCTGGGGCTTTGCCTCAAAAGTATTTTGGTTACTTAAGTAAAACTCTTCCTGGGGGAGAAAGAGGATGGATTATCAGTGATATAGAGGTTAAGAATGAATTAACTCAATATTAAAATTTGACTGTTGCAGAATTGCTTTTCATACTAAAGTCAGTGATCTTTACAGCATTTTGGGGCTTTCAGCTGCATCACTTGGTATTGCTCTAAAAAATAAATTATGTTTACTCCACATACACACACAAAAAATGTTTTTCCATGGTTCTAATTGTTTTTGCATCAATTGTGCTGTATTTGGATGAGAAATTGGTGTGACAAGCAAATGTATTTCACATCAGTCCAGCAAAGATATGCAGATTTTGCACACTCAAAAAAAAAGATTTCCAGCCAAAAAACCCCATATTTAGTCTGCACTAATTTATACACATCCAAAACAACGGGAGAACATCAGTGTCACGTAAGTGGTTCACCTCTTGTTGCACCTTATGCACTATTTGTGACCTAATGTATTCTTTTGCAACAGTAAACAGTGTTTAAAGGCCACAGAGATCTCAGACTCCTTTTTCTGTTCCCCTGCTGAACATGCTGTTCATCTAAGATTATTTAATTCTGCTTTCTTTGGTATTGATGGGTAGTACAAACACAGGCAACTTCAAAGTCTAAATTCATTGATGATATTTAAATAGTTAGGGAGGAAAAAAACCCCAGACCAATAAAATTCTCCTAAATACATTTGCTAGTATAATTTGTTACAAAACCTGTGATTTAATTTTCATTTTTGTACTTCTATTAAAAAAAAAAAAAGAAAAGTCTGGGCTTAGAATGGATTACATCTGATATTGCTATCATTTCCTGGAAATGGAAAACTGTGGTAACAGCTGCTCTCTTGGCTCGTTTTCAGTTGCTTCTCTTTTTTTGTTTGTTTGGTGGTTGTTTTGATTTTTTTTATGTACTTGTAGCCATTTCAAAGTACTTACAGCTATCTCCAGCAGGCTTACATCATTAGTAAAACATCATAAGTTAGTCAAATGTTTCGTTTCCAATCAGGGCACTTCCTCCACTTATTGAATTGTTGACTTTCTGAAAATTATTTATAGTAACAGCATTCACATTTTTAAATAATGCAAACTGATGAAATAAATGAAAGTTAGCTGCATATGGAAGATAACTACAGAAAGAATCTGCTTTACGCTAAAGCAACATGTCTTCAATGAAAATGAAGAAAACCTCAATAATACCTAACTCATTTATGTCAAGAGCATAAGATTGGGTTTTTTTTCTAAGATCTATGTCGACCAGAAATGTCTCTGTATTCATTTTGGTTTTTTTGGTTTGGTTTTGTTTTGGTTTTTAATTCCAAGCATGCGTGCTTTCTTCTTGGATTAAAACATTCTTCTGCGATCTTTGTAGGACTGTAAATAGAAGGAAGAGCCAAGGAAAGCAATACACAAGGAACTCATAAATGTTGAGAGTGTCAAAAACCAGGTCTGTGCATACTCAAAGATTTGGACTCCTTGAAGTATATCAGTACTTTCCTTTTTAATGTTTTAAAGGCCTTTGTAATATAAATGTTAACTTTTCTTGCATTATGTTTTCATAGTTTCAAGTCAGGGTGTTAATGAAATTTTGTTCATTTTTCAGCCAAACCTGTGCCTCATTCTTCAGTATATGATTAAGCTTCCAAAAGCAATGTTATATGTGCAGGTTAGGATCTGTTACTACGCCAAAAGTTTGGGGTTTGTTGTTTTTTTTATCAAAACAGGTAATAATTCTCCCTATGAAGCTTGTAAATTCATCAAATCCTCTTTCACCAGCCATGTTTTAATATTTAAGTAGTGCCTCCCTTCATCACATTTGAAACACCTGATTAAAAGCTCTGCCAGCTCAAGGGGATCTCTGCATCATTTCCATTCTGTGATTACTCTATACTGAGCAACTTCAGGTATTTCACCCTGAGCAACCTGATCTAACTTTTGAAAGTGAAGCAGGCACTTGGACCAGGTAGTTCCAGATGTTCTTTCCACATATATTAATCTATGAATTCCTCTTTCCAATGCTCTTGCTTTGGGACCAGCCTACATGAGGCCATTTTTCACTTTTGCGTGAACATAATCCAGATGTTCTAAGAATCATGTAAAACTGGTGTTCACGTTGCTCTGAGCTTTCAAGAATGGAACATGAGGTTTTCTATCTGGGCTACTAACAACCAAAAGTCATAACTTCCTCATGGCTCTTCCTTCACTGGAGCATCCCTGTGTTTCTTAGCAGACAGGAGGCTTAGCCTGTGGCTTTTGACAAACTTTCAATTAAATGAACAGGGGGACCAAACTACCTCATCCTTCCTGGAGCTGACAATTTCTGACTCACAGTGAAAGGAGTGATGCAAAGGAGCCATCCTCCCTCCCACCTCACTGACTCATCAGGGGCTTCCATTTTCCACTCTTGTCAGGAAACCAACATTTTTTAAATGGCAGTTAAACTAATCCTAACAAGAGGACTTCGAAAAATTAATTAAGGTCTGAACTGTACTTGAGCAGTGAACTTACATGATGTGAACCTGACCCACATGCACGTCAATCTATATCTGAAATCAGCTTCCATTTATTTCTTGGTACTGATGCTGACTCCTATAAGGGATAAAGTCCTGAAATTATCCACAAAATATTTTAATCTCGGGTTTTATTGCTTAACTGTATATTATTCTGTGATGGGCTTTTATGTAGAAATACAATCCTGTACTGAGAAATATTTGCACTCCACAACCCTGTCACTGTTGATTTTTTGAAGTCAAAATCTTATTCAGTTAAGTGGTTAGCATGTTGGATTACTGCAATCATTTTAATTGCTGAGAATATCTGTTGGTGTGACAAGGATGAACTGAGCAGCTTAAAAATTATCTTTACCATAGCTGTGTTTTACCATAAATAGTACTTTCATCATCTACAATATGAAGTCAAAACTCATGATTTCTGACTGATTACATCCATGACTTGGAGCAAGTCACTTTACCTTTCGTTACCTCTGTTTCTCCAGATTGAAAAAGGGAGGAATGGTGTGTATCTTTCCAAAGAGATTTATTCATCATAGAACAGTTTTTTTTGTTTTTAACTAATAGTAGTTGCGAAATTTCTGCTAGGAGCCACAAATTGAAATATATGTGTGTACATATACTCTCAAATGTACATCAGTAAAAGATAAAAGAATGGCCTTTAAGTTACAATTTGATTAAAAATGTTACTTAAGCTGAGAACATGGAGCTTCCCTTATCGTGTCTTCAGAAATCTCTGTCCTCCAACACTAAGCATTCCTCTAATATTTAACATCTGGGACAATTGTAGTATCCCAAGATCTATGATGTTCCTACAACAGCAGGTATATGAACATTATGGTTTTACTTTGTTATTTCCTTGAAGCAGAATCTTGGGAACAGCCACTACCAGGACTGAGCTCTGGTATCTGTGAGATATTTACAGAGACCTACTCTGACATATTCAGAGGATTAAAAATGAAATGAAATGAAATCTAATAAAATAAAAGAAGATCTCAGACATGTTCAGAGGCTAACAAATGTCCTGAAATAAGAATTGATCTGACTGAGCTTTAAAGGTTGGTTTACCTTTCTCATCCACTCCAGGACTTCAAAACCACCCTATCAGGCTCTTAATACACTGAGAGAAACTTGCTCATCCTTCTTTAATGCAGTACAATTTTATATATGTAGCATTACCCTAGTGAAAATGTTAAATTAAATGACATAGGATACAAGTAACATTAGATTTATATTTTATATTTTTTTAATATCCTGAATCATGACTAGAAGCATGTCTAGACTCAAATACAAACCATGTTTTAAAGCAAAATTCAAATCCTCCTCCATTCCCTGCCAAATGTTGAGTTTAGTCCCCGAGGGTCTGAGCAGGGTTTTCTTGGCTACAGCAGTGGGCATCAGCATTGCTGACAGCAGGGCAGGGCATGCCACTCCTGGATTTCATGTGCTGCGTGATTTCATCAGTTAACACAGGTCTCCACAGGTGCAAAACCTTAATGCATGATTTAGGAGACTGGTAGCTAACTTTTTGTTCCAGTAAAGTAAGTGAGATCTTCTCCTATTTGTAATCCTTTGCATCTGTTAATATTGCTTCAGTGTGTTTCTTCTAAACACAGAAATAACATTTGCTGTGAAAAGAGTTCTCAGTGCATGCTGAATTTGCCAGACATTTCACTTTGAGACAAAGATATGACAGACGTGCTTCCCAGCATTTTCATGTTGATTTATTCTCCCTCACAAAGGAGAGCTTCATAAAGAGCTTGAATCAGATCCATGTTCACACTTTACATATGCAATATTTTTGTGTCTGACAAAGTTGGCTTCTCATGCAAACTAACTTGGAAGCAGGGCAAACCAGAAAAGGGCAGGCTGAGACTGCTGTACTTCAGCAGCTTTTTTTTTCCCCCTTTTTTTTTCCTTCCTTTTTTATTTTTTTCCTTCCCCCCCTCTTTTTTTTTTTTTTTTAAAGCTTTGATAACTAGTGGTTATTATGATTAGCTACTTACCCTTAGGTGAATTGGGCTGACCATTCTGACTCATTCATTTAGTGGATGTGGTCCTGTTGAGTTAATGATTATCTTTCTTTGTCTGAAAGATTTGTTAATTCCTATAACTGCATAGGATGCCTATTTTGGTACTTACCAGGTGACCTCAATGCTGACATAACCTTCCTGATACTGTTGAATGTAGCTTCTGTCATGACATTAACATGACTTATGGCTATCTTGAGGATACAAAGTTTTATACAGCACAGATGGTCTGCAGGGAAAAAAAAAAGTAGCAACGGTCTGCACATCACACATTCAGTCTTCCCTTGCAGGATATTTCCTTTATCATTGCCTCATTCTCTTAGGCATATTTTAATCAAAGCATGTAAAGCGTCATTTACTGTGTGGACTGTGCTCTATAGTAAAGACTGTTACATGGGATTTAAGAAAATACCTCTGCTCTACAAGCTTTGTGATGTTTTGTTGTCCTCCTACAAACTTGCTTAGTAATGTATCACCATTACTTCCAGAGAACTCATTTTTTTCACTGCTTGTTTGAAAGAACAATGAAAGCTGTGTAAGCTCATTAGCAGAGCATGTGTGTAGGCTTAAAATTACAGATAATAGACAAATGGTTGGAAAGTCAGTAATTCCTTTGCATATTTGCCAAGACTTAGGTCAAGGTTCAGGGTTTCTTTTGCTTCAGACTGGTGCAATCAGAAATACCTCTAGGTGCTCTGGGGAGTGCTGGCAGTGCATATGCAACACAAGTCATGAGGCACAGTTGTTACTGGCAAGAGTAAACCATGTTCTGTCTAAATTGCACTCGGTTGTGACGTCTTTTTATTTCTGTGTTAGTATTTGGTACAAGCTAACCTTTTTATTATTTCTGTGTTTTCAATGGGCTCTCATAATCTATTATTTCTAATATTACAGTAAATTCATTGTAGTAAATTTTGATATTGCAACCCTGGCTTCTCATGTTAGTGAAATAAATGGTTAATATATAGGAAAGTATTTATGTGCTTAAAAGTAACAGCCACCAAAACAGTTACTGCCTTTCTTCTCAGAAGCCCAGCACTTGAACATTACATCTGTATTTCTGTAAATGTTGTGACATTTAAATGCAGTTGACACATGTGTAAGGAGTCTGAAAAACTGCTACATACATAGTTAACTTGGAGCACAATCAGATATTTTACAGGAAAATTCAGCAAAAGGGTGATTTTTGCACATGTTCATCAGCTCTTCATGACCACGGTTCTTCAGTCTTTACTGGTAACAAAGTCACAAAATTTCAATCCAGATCACTGGGCCAAGGAGAGGATATAAGGATAGGTGCAGTTGTACATCTACACCCCACTGGCCTGGGGATGAGGAGGCAGCAGTAGAAGCAAAGTCTCCTTTTGCGCTTGTGTGCAACATGTTTCTAATGTTAAAGGCAGGCCACCTGAGAAGCTGGTTGCATTGTTTTGGCAAATGTGTTCTTTACTGGCTGTCAGACAGTGTCCACAGGCAAGCAACATCATTTCAGATGTTAGATGCATGTTGTAGGCACATTGCCACCACTGCCACCACTGACTGATATTGTGTGTGCTTTACCCTACAGCAGTGACAGTAGCTCCACTTGACCATTACAACACATCTGAGCTGAGTACTTTTATGCTCCCACCAAAGTAATTTTGATGTATGTCTTGGAATACATCCAGGTTAAGAATATTGTTTTAAAACAAAATTGCATATTTTATATATATATTTCTCCTTAAAATCTCTTAGCATTATTGCAGATGAAGTTATTTCTTGCTCTTGTGGTTTTTTTATGTCAAAATTGTTCACATTGTTGTGTTGTTTAAGAATTACGCTCTGTGTGTGTGAATATATGTCACCCTTACCAGTCCATGTTAGAGAAAGCATAAAGAATAATGCTGCATCTGGTGGCTGCAATAATTTGTCCTTTTGACATTGACTAAATCTTAGGTATTTTTCAGAGAGCAGAAATTCAGTGAGTGCCATGTCATGCTCCAAATATCTATTTTAGGCCACAAGATGTCCCCTCTATCAGAAACAAGATAAGTGTGTGAATATGTTGTCTAATATGGAACAATCCTGAAACAATACCTATTTGAGATTTCAAACCAGCACAAGTCTATTTTGAGTCACGTTCTATAGATAAGCGTTTGTGCATCTGGCAGTAGAATTTTGTCCTAAATAAGCAATGTTAGAAACAAAGAAATAACGGTCCTAAGAGATTAACTGTATAAGAAAGAGTCCATCTTCATTTTATTAGAGAATGTGTTTTCTTTATTTTTATTAGGATTTTCACTTAGACACTGAAGTAATGTGTACATAAATTTTGAAGGCGTTGGAAGTCAGAGCCTGTGTGGAGCCTTCAAGAGATACCAAAACCACCCTGTTTTCAGTTCAGCTGTTTTGTCTCACAGAACAAAGTTTCTCATAGAAGCACAGTGACTGACCAGCAATTTAAATTCTCCATGTCATTATTCACAATGTAACAGTAAAATTTAATGAAATTCTTTTGTTTGTTTTATTAACCAGTTAATTCAGGTGATGGGATAGACTACAGCCAGCAGAAGCGTGAAAATATTGGCGATCTGATTCAAGAGACACTGGAAGCCTTTGAACGCTACGGTGGAGAAATTGCTTATATAAACATTAAATACATGATCCCTACTTACCAGTCGTGCATATTAAACTGAGTTGTATCAAATGAGATAATTCCATTTGTGTTCTAAAAAAACTGTATCTGACTCTGTATGGTATCTTGTTAGTCATGCTTTTTTCTCTACAGCTGCTAAAATAGTGGCTTCTGGGGCATTAGAGTGTCAGCACTGTTGTGAACAAAGCTTTCCAATGCATAAATAGTGCCTGTTTCTTTGATTACAATGGTGTACTGTGCTTGTTTGTTCTCTGAAAGAATCACTCCTTTATAACAGAGCTGACTCGAGCAAGAATCTGAGTTAAACCTTCAGCTGTATAGACAATAAAACTATGATTTTCATACGCAATACAGCAACTGCCGTTCTGTGTCCACTTGCCTTGAGGGTGATGTCAGAAGCTGTAACAAGAAGAGTTTATGCTGACTGCTTAATAGGTGTTTGTCATGGAAGAGAAACACCAGTTCAGTGATGTCTCTGTGGCAGCTGTGCTGAATAATGTGCACTGACATACAATAAAACTGTTGAATGTATATGCCCATTTCAGCAGGAAAAATTATATTGTCCATTATAAAGCATTGTCATTAAATTAATTCATGTGTCTTACACACTCCTGATCTTGGTTTTCCAGGTGTTTACCTTTTCATGGAACTTACATGTTCCTCTTGGCAAACGTCAGGCACAACCAAAGTCTTGAAAAGTGAAGCCTAGAAAAAAAAAGCCAATAAATCAGGTGGAAGATATAACATACATAATGTAATAGTCCCTAACGACGCTGTTAAGCTGGAAAAACACCGAATAGACAGATTATATTTTTAAGGACATTAGATACTTTTCATAACTGCAAGGTTGCTACTGCTTTTCTGGTTTAATTTTTTATTATTTTAATTTTTTATTTATTTATTATTTTATGATGGCATATATGTGTACAAACAAGGTAACAGTTGTTACAGGAATGCCTTACTATTTCCTACGCCATTAGTTTCTCTCTGCATCGTCACAACACAGAACTGAAACAGTCGTGGATTTAAGAAAGCTGTTCAGATTGACTTCATTGTGTGGAATGAACGTACATAAACTAAAGGAAGTTTTACCATTATGCAGGACAACCATTTAAAAATATTGAGTCAGCTCAAAACAAATCAGGCTTTCTCTAAAAAGCGTGGGATTTTTAAAAGTACAGATTTTGGTCTCATTTCACTTTTATTCTTGCTTCTAGCTCTTAAAATATAGGCAAGTTGCACTTCAAGTGTTTGTCTTTAAGCGTTAAAGTTCAAAATGCACTTTTGGGTGTTAGCTGCATGAGGCTTTTTCCAAGTGCTTATCCACACCCATTTTCACACCCTGTAAGGCTTGCCTGTGTGAGAGACACATGCCCTGTGCTGCTCTGTTCTCTTGGGTATGTACTGCAAATTGGGGGTACCCTCCCACCTGCTGTAACTTTGAGCTTTATCTGTCTTTAGACTGACATTAGACTTGCCTTTTTCTGCTTTGTAGAATCTTCACCCTGAGGATTTTTTTTTCTTTTACTTTCTTCTCTTTCCTGTAATTGGGAAAAAAAAAAAGAAAAAGAAAAAGTTGAGGAATATTTTTAATCTTCCTGCCTCTTTGAGAAACTGCAGCATAAAGTGATACCACAGGCCATAAGTGCTCACCTGTCCCCAGTTTAGGCTGCCATAGGTATGCCTTTTTCCCAACTTCCAGAGACCTTCCTTTACTATTTGGAGTTTGGTTCTTCCTATATTTTCTTTTGTGTGTTGCCAGGACTTCCTTCAAGTCCCCAGAGTTCAGGCAGTGTCTATATTGTGACTAACACACACCACTGATGGATGAATACATTCAGTACACTGCCTCACATCAAAGGTATCTGTAAATCTTCCACCTCGGGGTCATAAAAGAAGGTGAAGCCTGTCTGTTAGCCCATGTCTAGGGAAACTCGAGTCATTGTCTTCAAACCTTGCAGCACAGAGTTAGGCAGAATACTGCAGGGGGGCTAAGGCCACATCTCCTCTTCCAAAAATGCCTTTCTGTACAGCCACCATGGCATTATCAGCTCAGCCTTCACTTACAGTCTCTCCCTCAGTTTTTCCTCAGCAGATCTGTCCCCTGCATCATCCCTGGCAGCAGTGAGCCATACTTTTTCATTTACTGACACCTCTGGGTTTGATTACTGTGGCATTGCAGGTTTCCCATGAGTACAGTTTGCTGGAGGGCTGCTGCTTGAAGGGAGCTGAGTTGTTCAGCTCAAGAAACAAATTGGGCTCTTCACATAAGGAACAATCCCAGGCCACCTTTCACTCCTTAGCTATTTATATTCTATCCTTAAGAGAAAGCCCTGTACTGCTTTTTGCCTGAGATTAAAAAAAAAAAACCTCCTTAATGGTTGGCTTCAGTTCCCCCACTGCTTGGCTCCAGCCACAGAGCAGTGCACAGAAGGGGCAGCACAGAAAGGCCTCTCATCCCTGGAGTTTCCTCATCCCAGGAGTTTCCTCATCCCATCACTCCTATGCATCCTAGCAGCACTACTGAGGATGAGATGAAGCTGCACGCTCTTCATCATGTTTGTAACTCTCTTGCCTGACTCTTTTGCATCCCCTCCCTTTTACCTCCACCAGCACAAGGCTACAACTGACGGAGCGTCTACCATGGAAAAGAGGTACATTGTGCAGCTGCAGACTTGCCCAGACCTGATCCCCTCAGCTTTGTGCTCTTGCTTCAATATTTCTCTCACAAGATATTGCTTCAACAAGGGGTGACCTTTATGCAAACCATAAGGGCATAGAGGTCATACCCATTCACATCAGCAAAAATAGGATTTATAGGGAAGTGCTTTTACTTGCATGTTCAGGATGAGACCATTAGCCTCTATTACACTATTTCTATGCCTGGGCCATTGCTTTAAAAATGAACATTCTTCCAAACCCCTATTAATCCTAGGAGCTGGACTGATGAAAAGAAGCGTGTTAAAAACTACAGGTTGGTAATTTAGGAACACTGAGAATAAAACAATTTTAAGATTAATTTTACTAAGTCAAACTGTAGGCCTGCCAACCTTGACAGTGTCCCTTTAAGCATGATCACCAGCATATTTATAGGCAATCACAGCACAGCTTAGAGCACTTTTATAAAGCACAAGATCAAGGACCCAGGTGCTCAAGCATATAAGTAAAGCTATGTCATTCAATACATTCCTCAGCTATTTCACTATGTGCAAAAAAATGGAATTGCAGTTCAGAAGTGGTAACTACATGTCTTTTCACCAGCTCATCCTCTGATCACTGACACTGGGGGTGAGCCAATCAAAAGTTTCTAGTTACAGTCAATTAAAAGGCAGTCTGGGGCAGGTGTTTCAAGGAGTATAAATTAAGTATAGCAGCACTGAAGATGACTTGATTTTACAGAATTTATGTGATTTACATCTTGCTCACATCTGTGGCTTTCTAGCTCTCCAGCCACTGCAAGGTAAGTTGCATCAGTAAAGGACCATGTGGAAGCTTAAATAAGTCTTAAGTGCTAGTGTTCTGAGACTAAATGTCTGAGATTTCTCCAGTTTATCTTGATAGGTTGGCTGGTGGTTGTTTAGCTAACATTAGGGGGAAAAGAAAATCCACCTGTGGCATTCTTTGTCTTGTATGATGATCAAAATGGAAATAAAATGAGATCTTTTCAGTGATTACTCCCCAAATCTTTGTAAGGAAACTCTCTAGCCAGCATCAGAGTTCTGGGGACTCTGGCATTTTATGAATACTAGTGGTGCTATAAAGCAGTTGCTGTACAAGCTGTTGAACTACTGAATGGAACAACTTGTCCATGTGAAGCTGAGAAAGGGCAGAGGTGGCCGTGGCTCCTGTCCAGCTTTGGCCAAGGCTGCCTGTGGGCTCCTGTGGAGGGGCAGAGCCTGGCAGAAGACTGGGCAAGCTGCTGCCAGCACTGGTGGTGGGGAGTTGGAGCCAGGCTTCTTGCTGGTAGCTTTCCAGTGTTTCAAAGAGATGGAGCTGACAAAGGAACTTTGAAAAAGACTTCCCAGGAGTTAAATATGAAAGGGCTATGGGAAGCTGTAAGTGGGAGGGAAGGTACAGGACCCTAGCTGGGGAACTGTTTCTGTGTGGCTTGCAGAGTGGTGTAACTGCAGCCAAGCAGGGCAAAAATAAAAAGCTAAAGCAGACACTATGTGCTTTCCTAATCCTGTCTGGAGACCCTCTGACTTCCAGAAAAGCATTCTCCAGTCTGAAGGGCTCTGTAGGCAATGGGGCAGTTCACATTTTTCCACTCATCTGTAACATCCTGTGTTTTCTGCTTTAAATAAAAGCAGTGATGTTTGCGGGAACTCTCCACAAAGCCTGTCTGCTTGCAACAGCTCGGAGCTGCTTTGTACCTCCTGGAGACTGGGAGAAGAAGGTTCATGCCCTGGCAGGACAAGAAGTTCCCTCTATTGGCCCCATAATCCTTCCGGCGCGTGAGGGGAGGGAAGGGGAGCGTGTGTGGTGGGGCGTACCTTAGCTCTGCTTGTTCTTGCCTCGTGAATACAGGCTCGGTATGTCTGTGGGGGTTCCTGCTGAGAGCTCTCACCTCCATGGAGCAGCATGTCCAGAGAGTCTCCCAGCATGTCTGGGGCAGTGGATGCCTTCTGCTGATCTTAGGGGGACAATCTACAGCCTCAGGGAGGAAAGAATATGCTTTTTGCAAAGCTGGGAGTCAGCTGTGTTGAATGTCCCTTTTGTGATGCCAGCTTGGGTGCTTATTCCCCAAATCAACAAAGACTGAATTTTTCCACTAGCACTCAGGAGTGAGTTGGGCAGCTAAAGAACTGCACAGCCCTTGCAAAACACTGATTTATAAATCCCTGTGCTCTCTGTGCTGGGAGCAGTGAGTGCGCAGGACTGCGCAGTGTCACTCAGGATCAGCATGCCAAGAGCTGGTGATCACCCTGCACTTCTCTTTTCACAGAAGCACCTAATGACGGCCACCCTGCTTTAGTGCTGGCAAGGCAGGCATGTGCTCCAGTCCCTTTCCTGCAGCTGAAAGAGAAGGAAAAGGGACAGCTGCTCAGAGTTGTTGCCAACAGTGTCCTTCATATAGAGCAAAATCCTCAGGCTACAGAAGAATGGGCACTTTGCTGGGGGAGGAAGTGCAGGCCACAACTGTGCTGGTGTGGCTGTGTCTAGGGCCATTTTTGGGATGGCACCCTCTCTGCTGCTGCTGGCCCCGTGGGCACCCTTGAGTGCTGGAGCACTCTGCAACTCTGTCTCTGTTGTGGTTTGCTGACCCCGGCTGTTGAGGGCATGGAGTGCAAGGACAAAATGGGAACTAATGCTGGTTCTATGCGCATGTGGGAAGAAAAGTTAAAAAATCCCAGCCTCCTTGCTCTGCCTTGGTGAGAGTGGATTAAATGCATTGATGTAATATTTTCCATATTTAATGGGACTGCAGATAAATGCATGGATGCTTTTGGTGGTATACAGCATATTCATGTGCAGATGTAGATGTTGCAGTCACTAGCATCCATAATCACTGTACCTCTATGCCTTTCATCGAGTCATGCTGACCTCGCAAGAAATCACATTGCTCTCTGATATGGGTAAAGTGATCAAAGAAACCTTGTGGGCAAAGTCCTTTAAAAACACCGGGAAGCTCGAGGAGGGCTCCACACAAGTACATCCTGTCCACAAGAGGTACAGCAGTGTTGGATGGTGAGGTGAGAAAAAAATGATGTCTGACCTAAAGCAACTACCTGATGTTGCACACTACTGCATTAATTGGGAAGCCTGCCTTTAAATGTGTGATCCATCTGACTCTGTATCAAGTTTCAATTTCTGTTTTCTGGGTATAATTTCTAAGCCCTTCCCTAAAGACCAATTACCGAAAAGCAGCTCAGCTTACCTAATGCCAGCCCCAGAAGCAAGGAATGATATCCTGGTATCTTGCCATCTCTATCTCAAGCATTAGTCCCATTATTTTCTTCATGTTCTCACTTCCTGCTTCTCTTACGTCCCTGCAGTACTTTTCTGAGCTGAAAAAGAGATGTGGGCAGGTAGAGGTGTAGCTGATGAGAAGAGACCAGGAGGGACCAACTATTCCAGCAAAGGCTTTTACTTTGCAGTTTATGTTTGGGAAAATGCAAGTTTTGGGGAACTTACATCTTTTTCACCCTAGAGTGGCTCCCTAGGCAATAGCTGAGGAAAAAAAATTTTTGGAAAAAGCCCTCCTTGTTTCTCCTCCTGCATAGTGCTGTGGTGTATTGAGGGAAAAACACCAGCTAAGATGCAGCTGGGGCACAGGATTGAGAGCAAATGGCGGGAAGCTCCTGGCTCATGAATGCCAAGAGGCTGCATTTGTCAAGCTTTTTGGGCTGCTGTGGTTGTACATCACAATTCCTCCCTCTCTGGACCACCATTTGTCCTTCTAGCTACTGCCTGATTAGCTGCAGCTGAAAGTTTTCTATATTTTTGATAGCAAAGCCTCTCTAGGGTCTGCTCATGCAAAGGGCCAGACAGGTGCCCCAGCATTGTGATTTGGGGCAGCCTGGAACGTTCCCCCCTTGCTTGCTATGTGACTTTCAAGATGTGCTTGGAGCTGCTGATGCTCCTGCTGGTAGGGAGGGGGTGCATGTTCTAAAGAGTACCAGGTGCTACTATCTCTGCCCATCTTGCCTACAGCAATGTCCTGTCTTGGTGGACTGTTGTAGCTAGGATATCAGCTGAAAGCATGGAGCTGAGCCTGGCTCCTTCTGGCCAGCAGCACAACCTTGCAAAAGCTCTTCCCTACTTTTCCTTTAGGGGCTGATGAAAATGATGGTTGCCCCGGGGCTGGCATATGCCTATTTCAGGGCACACAGCAGGGGAGAAACTTTGAGGTAGGTTGTCTGCAATTCCCCACCTCTTTGGACAGCAAGTACATTTTCTGAGAGAACAACAACAAAACAACAAAAATCTAACCAACCAATCAAACAAAAAACCCTAGCAGAAATAGTGCTTTAAATCCACTACTGTAAGACCAAGGATAAAACCCAGATCTCTTTCAAAATGTGATCTGTGTGGGGAAGGGGAATGCTTGGAAGCCCTTGTTCAGACCCACATTTCACCATGTGTGTTTTATTCATCAGCTATTCACTGGAAGAACTTCATGGCTGAAACTTTATTAACACTAAATCATTTATGTCTGTTACAAAGGAAGAAATTGCTGCTGTACTGCCTCAAGAATCAAAGTAAAGGGAACATCTGCTCTAAACTTCTTGCATCCAATTATTGCTTGCTATGCATTATTACTCTCGTGCCTGCTTTTATGCAATGCTTTGGTATAAAATCTGAGGCTTGCTTGAAATCAACCTACAGCTAAAACTATGTCTGCATAGAGCTGGGCCCACGTGTACTTTGATGCAATTAAGGGCACAATTGGAGCATTCTGAAAGGCTGCTTTTAAAAGGCCTTTTGTTCACTCCCCCATAAGGGCTGGGTGTACAAGCATGTAGAAATGCAACATTAGGAAAAAACCTCTGTGAAGAATTCTGTAGCTGCAGATTGATGTTTTCTGTAGCTCAGCAGCTGTCTGTATTCAAAAGCAGGGGAATGATTTGTGTTACGAGGGTGATGGCAGCTTCGATAGGAATCCCCCGCATCACAAGAATGTTTGTAACGGAGGAGGAAAAACCCACCAGAAACATTCCAGGGCTGTAAACCTGCAAGCCACCAAAATCAGCATCCAAGCAGCCCTGTGAAGACAACAACAGCAAATCCAGCTACTTCTGCAGAAAGCAGACAGCTAGTGGTTTTTTTTCTTTTCCTTCCTTTCTGAAGTGTGTGTAGTCCCACCAACAAGCTTAACTGATTGAAAAATTATATGGAAAATAAAGCCCTTGAACTTGCATGCCTAGAAACCTACCAGTATCACGTGCATAGCAAAGGCCACATATCTCACAAAATACCACAACATTTCACAAAGGAGGTTTAAGAGCTCCAATTGAATAAAGCTTTCTCTGTGAAATATCTTTATGTATCTACAAAGCAGTTAAACCCTCCTTGGGAAAAGTGTACATCTCTCGCAGTATAGCAGCTGCAGTGTAACTACCACTGAGGCCTCATTAATAAGGTTTTTCCCCTTATCAGTAGAAGGGAAAAAAATAAATCCTTATCACAGAAAAGAAATTTAAACCCCTAAGTTCTGACCGTTTGCTTTTAAACCCTGCATATATATAACACCCCGTGTAACAGCGCTTTGGCCTTTTCTAAGGGATGGATCCTGCTACTTAGAGCTGGTAATGGCTTTTAAAACATACTCAATGATCCTTTTCTATAATTTTCAATAATTTTGTTACTGGCATAGTGCAGGATTAGGTTTTGTGGTCTGTTATAGCAGTTCCTAATTAAAAGGTAATTTGGGTACCACATACAGGAGAAAAATTGGGTAGTTGCAAACCCTGCAGTGTTCCTTCATACATGTCATCAACGGTTGTTTTTTCTCCTTAAAAATCTCTGGGTTTCCTCTGGTTTCAGTGGGTGTTTTAAAGCATTTATTCCTCAAGCATTTTTCAGCTCATCTAGCAGATGATTGCATTGCCTATGCTCAACAGCTTCCCTGCGTACCCACAAATATTTCTAGCTTTGTTATTTTTTACTAGAGCATAGTGCTGGACTGTCTTTTTGTGTCTCACATATTGTTACATATATGTTTGGGTGATGAAGATGGATGGTGTGTTGTGTGTGTTTGGTTTCCCCACAGCCCTCACTCCTGGCTTTTTTTTCCCTCATTTGATCAATAGAATGCAGTTGTACAAACTAGTTTTTAATTGTCAGTTTCAGGTTTCTTATGAAAATTTAGATGTTTTTCTTAAATTATACAGTGCAGTTCTATTTGCTTTGCCTGAGACATCTCATGATGTTAGAATAGAATAGAATAGAATAGAATAGAATAGAATAGAATAGAATAGAATAGAATAGAATAGAATAGAATAGAATAGAATAGAATTACCAAGGTTGGAAGAGACCTTGAAGATCATCGAGTCCAACCTGTAACCATAACCTCACAACTAGACCATGGCACCAAGTGCCACATCCAGTCCCCTCCTGAACGCCTCCAGGGACGGAGACTCCACCACCTCCCCAGGCAGCGCATTCCAATGACGAATCACTCTCTCCGTGAAGAACTTTCTCCTCACCTCCAGCCTAAACTTCCCCTGGTGCAGCTTGAGACTGTGTCCCCTTGTTCTGGTGCTGGTTGCTAGGGAGAAGAGGCCAACCCCTTCCTGGCTACAACCACCCTTCAGGTAGTTGTAGAGAGCAATGAGGTCGCCCCTGAGCCTCCTCTTCTCCAGGCTAAACAGCCCCAGCTCCCTCAGCCTCTCCTCATAGGGCTTGTGCTCAAGGCCTCTCACCAGCCTTGTTGCCCTTCTCTGGACACGTTCAAGTGTCTCAATGTCCTTCTTAAACTGAGGGGCCCAGAACTGGACACAGTACTCAAGGTGCGGCCTAACCAAAGCAGAGTACAGGGGCAGAATGACCTCCCTGCTCCTGCTGGCCATACTATTCCTAATGCAGGCCAGGATGCGGTTGGCCCTCCTGGCCACCTGGGCACACTGCTGGCTCATGTTCAGCTTCCCATCAACCAGCACCCCCAGGTCCCTCTCTGCCTGGCCGCTCTCCAGCCACTCTGACCCCAGCCTGTAGCGCTGCCTGGGGTTGTTGTGGCCAATGTGCAGAACCCGGCACTTGGATGTGTTAAATCTCATGCCATTGGACTCTGCCCATCTGTCCAGCCTGTCGAGGTCTCTCTGCAAAGCCTCTCTGCCCTCCAGCAGATCAACTGCTGCCCCCAGCTTGGTGTCATCTGCAAATTTACTGATGATGGACTCAATGCCCTCATCCAGATCATCAATAAAGATGTTGAAGAGCATGGGGCCCAGCACTGATCCTTGGGGCACACCACTAGTGACAGGCTGCCAGCTGGATGTGGCACCATTCACCACCACTCTCTGGGCTCGGCCCTCCAGCCAGTTCCTAACCCAACGCAGTGTGCTCCTGTCCAAGCCATGGGCTTGGACATGCCATTCTCCTGTCGAAGCCATGTTGGTCTCTCTCTCCTATGAAGCCACAGGGCTGATCCTCTTGGGCAGCCTGGTCCACGTGGACTCATACACCAACCATCCTCAAGGCTTGGGGAAGCAACTACTCCTTCATAAGTATTATGAAATAAACCTCAAAGGGCAGGTGTTGACACTGAAATGCAGAAAGGTCTGGGAACTTGCATGGGGGTCAGGTGAAACAAACTGTGCCCTGGCCCCAGTCTGGGGTTGGGCTTGTTAATCAGGGGTGCAAGACGCCCACAAAGCCATGGTTTCCAAGGAGGTCAGGGAAAGGACCCTTTCCTAGAAGCAGAGGGGTTTAGCGACCACTTTGTCCAGCTGTGCACAGTTCTTGTTGTGGTCAGGCACCTGTTGACCCCAGTCCTGCAGCATGCACCAACTGGTTTCTGGCAAAAGCAGACTCTCACTGTGCCCAGTGTGCACTGATCTGCCAAAGTCTCTGCACATCTGCTTCCTTCCTGCCATGACAGATGGTGGCCACAGATGAGAAATGCAGCCAGCAGTTGGCATGAGCTGGACTTAGTAGCTGGGAGGAGGAGGCAGCAAAGGAAGCATCTGAACACAGTGATATTTTTTCAGCTGCTTCTCTTGACTATATTTGCTCCGGGCAGGAACAGGAAAGATGTATACATTGCAAATACAAGGAGACTGGGGAAGAGCTGTGACCACTCACTTCTAATGCTAGGCAGAACCCCAGGACCCCACTTTCTCTTTTACTCTTTGTGGATGTGGTGTAGTGTTACAGCTGGCACAGTGGACCACCACAGAGCCTTCTTCCTGGGGGTCAGCAGCTCCCTGGGGACAGCCAGCTGAAACCCAAAGTGCTGCCATGTGGTCAGGAAGTGTTGCTGTTTCTGCTTTTATCAGAGCAAACTGAAGTCACACAGAACATGTGTCTGAGCAAAGGGTGAAATCCAGTCACTTGCCCAAGCAACTGCTGGTGCCATTGTGGTGCCAGACCTCTTTGCTTCTTGGTCTCATTGAGAGCAAAATGGTGCAGTAATGCTGTGTGAGTGCTCTGGTTTTAGTTCAGCATGATCCCAACTTGCTGTAGCTGCACAGAGCAGCAATTTTGACTAAATATTGCTCATCTTAGCCTTCAGATTGTTCCTAATGAAGTAAAAGGGGCTATTCATATGAAAAAGGAAAGCAGGAACTGGCCCCTGAGCTTACCTTAAATTTACATTGCTGCTATGTAGTGCATTGCATGCTTTGTTTTTATTCCTGGGTAATTTTAATTCTACCCCAAGCAGCACCGTAGAAGGACCATATTTAAATTTAACCATATCTTCATCTTACAGCTGTGGGGTCATTTCAGTTGGCTTCTCTGTGTCACTTTGGTTTGCACACTGTTAGTGTTTTACTCATTAGCTCTTAACCTTCATTTTTCTATCAAATTACTTTCTACAGAAAATGGCAGGAGGCTGAAAATCTCTGTCTCGTGTCATGTTCTGATTTGATATGAAAGTAGCATGCACCATGCTCACCAAGGTTAAAATTGGTGATATGATCTATTTGTTTAGGAAGTTACACAAAACTGCCTCTATCAGACAATAATAAGAACTGTGAAATTTGCTGTGAAAGGTATTTTGGATTTTACTGTGAACTTTATGCCTTTTCACTTATTTCAATAAATGCCCAGTAAAAGCGCAATAAATTCAATGCTGTAAAAGCCTCTAGGCAGGGTTTGCATTGCAGGCTTTGCACATGCCTGGCTGTCCTGCTGTACATGGTGCCAAGGGCTGCCTTTTGGGACCTCCCCATTACCTGCCTGGAACAACCCCTCTCGCCTGCAGCATGTGATGCCCAAATGAACTCTTCAGGCTGCCCACACTGATGCTGTGCTTGAGGGAGAGAAGAAAAATAACTTCAAAAACCAGGCATGGTTCATGCCTCAGGGTGTCTGAGAAGAGAGTGGGGCAGAGACTGCACCCTTGGGAATAAGGATGGTCAGGGTTGTGCTGTCCTTACCACAGGGCAGGGCTGTGAGGTGGGGTGTACATCATGCTGGGGTCATCCTGCTTTACATCACAAGTAAATGTGGAATTTGTGAATGAAACTAATTTGAGGGGGGAACTCAAATTTTCTGTTAGCAGCTGTTTGTACCGAAATAGGTAATGGCCTTTAAACTTGAATATAACAGGGAGATGTCAACTGTATGTTTATGCCTTTCTTGTTCTATAAAACCCAATTCAAATAGCATAAATAGGAAGAAAAAACCCAGATAAATTAAACCTGAACCAAGCTGACACTAACTTGCCTGTAACCTTGCATCTGTGATACTGGGAATGTTGCAGGACACCTCAGCAAAGTTGGGGACACACACATACATGATCATCCATTGCACAGGCAGGGAGATGGAGCCTCCTTTCTCCTGGAGCGAATTTGTGTTTGCCCCTTCCCAACCGGTACATCTGTTTCTGCCAAAATGTCCTGATGTCCTCAGCTGGAAAAACAGTTTCTCTTGAACAAGATTAACAAGTCAGCTCCCAACTTTTAAATCCCATACAGGAACCCACAGCTCACAAGGTTTTTGTGTATTGCAGGATGGGATGTGCTGGAGTGGTATGCTGTACAGATGCAGACATTATGCTGCCAAGCAAATGAGACTTCAGCCTACAGTGGAAACCCTGCTGTAATTTTGCCTTATGGCCAGATGTTGGGTCCTAGCCTGTTTTCTCTGGGTTCTTTTGTCCATGGCTTCTCTTCTTCCAGGAAGATGTAACCTACCCTTTGAGGGCAAAAGACAGAGCCCTCTTCTCTCACGTATCCTGCCTTGCTTTCTCCACTGCCTCACAAACCCTGATTTGTAGCTGTGAACAGAAAAGCAGATCTAGCCTTCCTAGTTGCTCACAGTCATTTTTTTAGCTCAGTCCTATGTTTATATGATTTTTGATCATGTTCTCCTTGAGCTAAATGATGATTTACTGCTGCTGCCTGAGTCAATAATTATGGCAGCTTCTTGGATGCCAGACTAAAGAAACAGCAGGAAGTGCTGCTGAGGAGGCAGCTGGTATATGGACCCTGTATGCTAAGCTTTGTCTCCCCATCTGATGGCCAGGTTGGGCTCCAGGTGGAAAGTCCTCCCATGGACAACTCCATAGTGCTGAAAGAAATATACAGCTGTTATTTCAAGGGGTGCATCCAAGCTGACCTGCAGCTGGGCAAAAATGTCCTGAAAAATGATGCCAAAGTCTTCCTGCCAGGCTGTGGAGAGGCAGCAGAAATAAACTGCTCTCCAGGCAAATGTTGCTTAGATCTGGCTGCCTGGTCCCAGCTTGTTTCCTCTTCTTCTCTCTGTAGTGTTTAACTCAGCACAGCAGCATGTGTCCAGAAATGCCTCTGAGCAGGGACAGTGCAAGCAGGAAAAATGAAGGTTTTCAGAGAAGAGCTGAAGAGGCAATGAGAATATGTGAGGAAGCACTCACCATCAAAACTTCTCAGTTTTGCTCTGTTAAGAGGAAGGTGGAATAGAATCTAATAAGAAAAGGACCAAATATTCTGGGAGAAGGAAGATTCCAGTAGTGGATGGGAAGAGAAGTGCAGCAGGTGAGAAGGTCAAGGGAAGGAAGAAGAAAAGAAAAATAAATATCCCCTGTGTTATTTTGACACAGGTCCACACAGGTCAACTGAGAAGGCAAAATTTGTGTTTTTTCTGTGTTAAGTGGAGGGTGTAGCTACTGTCTTTCCATCTCAGACAGTATTGTTGGAGTTGCCCACCCACTCCTTCAGGAGGTACAGATCCTGAGCTTCTAGTGTGGGACACCACAGAGCTGGAAAGATACTAAGTGCATAAAATTGTGGTGCAAGACAGAGAGATACTTATCCCCATGTAGAAAAGAGAATACAGCCTTAATATTTAATCATGTTTTGGTTTACAATAGTTTAATGGTATTAAGGCATCTAATACACGCTCACACACACACACTAAAAATTAGAGCTATAAGTTATTCTGGTTGATTTCCACCCACCCTCCAAGAACAAAGCGACTATTTGACAACGAGCTACCTCAAACAATTCAGCCCATGATAGTCTCATTACGAGTTAACGTATTGTCTCACATGTGGAACCAAATCACTGGGAAAGTAATAAGGGATCATTCCTAGACACAGACTGGTAGCTAATAGCATCCTTGCTTACCTTCTAGACACTGAGCACAGTTAAATTCAGGATGTATGCATGTGGAAAACTCAATTGCAGTCGCATCAGAGATGAACCAAAAATGGAAGCATTCAGAATTGCTAGCGTAAAATCCAAATAATGACCTATAATAGATGTCAGCCTGAGAGGACAACAGATCCCCATAATCATCTTCAAGGGACTTTGTCAATGTGTTCAGGGCCCACACTCAAGCACATATAGGTGATTCTGCCAAAGTACATGTACTATACACCTGAGTGCTGAAGATAGGCAAGACAGCTGCTCCCAGTGAGGGCTCAGGAGCTGTGTGTGTCATCTCCTTTTCAAGACACATCTGGGCTTCTGTTCCTGTTGTGTTATTGGAGAAGTAATGCATCTATGATGCATCTACTAGATAGGAAGATTATAATAGAAAACCTGATGAAGGTGGATGTGCCACTCTGTGCTCCTCTACAGACACTGGCAAGGCCTTTAGGGCACACTTCAACAGCAAAGTAGTTTAAAACCCCAATCAGGTAAATAAAGGCCTAGTTATACCTTGCGGAATCCTTAGGCTGTGATGGATGCTTCAATGCACTGGTGTTTTACAAACTAGCCCTTCAAATTTGTCACACTTGACACTTGACCTGTGATGGCTTCTTTGCACAGGGCAGGAGTGTGGACATGGTGTGGGTGTGCTACATAGGTACAGTCCCAGGTGGCTGTGCAAAATAGGAGAGCTGCCACATGTTCTGCAGTGCATGGAAATGGCAATTTTATGGATAACACTGTATGGTGATTTACTAAAAGCTGTGATCCACCAGCAGCTTTTACTGTATCATCATAAACCAACACTCCTATATAGTACATTAAGCTGTTGATTCTTACCTAGGGCTTCATACAGGCTGATGAGCTGAAGATGTAGTTACTCTAAACTGATCATCAAGAGGGGAGAAAAAGCCACCTGGTCAGCACAGCATGGACATTTTGCAGGGCAAGGGAATCTAATGAGGAAGGGAAAATGCAGCTGTCGGCTACATCGGTCAGTGTCAGTGACTTATAAGCCTGGAGTGACTCTATTTCAGCACCAGTGAAAACAATGGCAGAATTTATCTCTCTGGGTATAATGGTTAGGGCAGGTAATTAGAGCTCATTTCTTCCCTTGCTCTGCTACTGACTTGCTGTGGGACATTCGGGTTGTAGCTTGACCGTTTTATGCTCTAATTTCCCCTTCACCAGCATGGGAATATTAGCTGTTTTGTTGAGGTGTCGTGTTGCTTAGTTAATTGAGGGAGCACACCAAATGTGTTAAACCCAGTGAAAATGGTATTCAGAGTGCAGGATTATTAGGAGGTACACAAGCCTGCATTTTGGGAAACATTTAAATTTCACCACTTAAATATCTTTCGCAAATGGAACTTGCAAAAAAGCAGGGCAAGCACTGCTAACACGGCTTCGCCACGCACTGTCAAGTGCTTATAAACTCTATTTATAGCTACAGTTAAAGATTCAGATATGCAAGTACTCCATTAAAAGACCACATTAATGAGCCCTTAGAGAAAATATCTCGCAAAGCCTTTTGAGCTCATAACTGCTCAGTTGTGCAGGGCTTCTCACTTGTTAACATTCATAAAATATAAATACTGTATACTAAACACCAGCACTTTGTGGATTGCTATGACTTATCTCACTATCAACAACGTAACTTGTGTGAGCAGAGGCGCAGCACCACCACCACCACCACCAGTGGGGCAGCAGAGTTTTGCTGCAGGCTGCCAGCCTGCACCAGTCACTCCCACACCACCTTATGTGGGGGCCTTTCTTTCCAGTGTCAGTGTGATTTGCAGGTCAGTATCTGTAAGAATAATTTCAGGGAGAACAATCAAACCTATTAGCTAAAAGTGGCAGAGCTGGGTCTGCCTGAAGCTGCAGCTCCAGAGCATGGCAGGTATTCAGAGGAAAATCTAATAGCTCAAAATCACAGGAGATTATTTTTTTTAAAACTTTGACATAAATTGGTTGATGAAAAGTGTCATTTAAAGAGAAAAGAGTTGCTATATTTGATTTGTCATCATTTGCCAGTTGTTCTTTCCTGACTGCAATTATGCAGTTCCCCTTTTCTCGTTCTCTTCTCTCATGGAATTACATATTTTGATATATGTTTTATCTGCAATTGCTTTATCAGTTCTGCATTGTGTAAACATCACTTGAGTCCATTTACAAATAATTTGCTGCAACCTTTAACATGCCATTTCTATCCATCCATGTCTCACAAAGTGCTTGAGCACTGGAGAAGACTATTTCTGTTTTTACAACTGGCTCTCCACAAGTTGAAGAAACTGAGGTAAGAAAAGATGAAGTGACTTGTTGGATGCTATTGGCTGGTACTTGTTACTAACCAGTCTATGTAATTTGTGCTTTTGGTCCCATTGCCTTTCAAACAGAAAGTGCCCTCTCAGTAAGAATGCATCTGTTCTGCAAATGAAAACTAAGGACAGCAGGCTTTAAAAAGCTTCAGGGCAGTTCTCAGCGTTCAAATGTGTCATTGATTTCAATAGTGCATTAGCAGGCTTGTTAAGCAGGATCTAGAGTGCTTTAGCTTTATTTTATGGTGGTGAGTACCTGATTGTTCAAAATATTAGCATCTTATTGTAACAGTAAACTGGCTAGTTCCATAAACTGCCTGGCGCTGTGACTGCTGCAAGATTATTGAGTGCCTGATAAAACAGGGACATTCGCAATCAATTGGTGATGTAGACAAAGGCAGGGCTGTGGCACCACGATGAACTGCCTTCCTGCTGCTCTCCTCATGAGTTTCTCTTTATCTGCTTTGGCTGGTCTATCTGTTGGCACAACATTGCTGTCTGTCCTTTGTCCTGTGTGCCAGCTCCTGCTGAATCCTTCATCCTGAGCCTCACTGCATTTCTGCCTGTCTGTAGATGGGACTCTGGTGTCACCTGTGCCAATAACCTGAAAGACAGGAAGAAAAATCCCAGAGCCTGAGAAGTGGCTTGTTACAATGGGAGATCCCAGGCAACCAGCACCAGAACAAGACGACACGGTCTCAAGCTGCACCAGGGGAGGTTTAGGCTGGATGTTAGGAAGAAATTCTTCACAGAGTGATTAGCCATTGGAATGGGCTGCCCAGGGAGGTGGTGGAGTCAACATCAGTGAAAGTGTTTAAGAAGAGTCTAGATGGGGTGCTTGTTGCCATGGTTTAGTTGATTAGATGGTGTTGGGTGATAGGTTGGACCCAATGACCTCGAAAATATTTTCTAACCTGGTTAATTCTATTCTATTCTATTCTATTCTAGTCTAGTCTAGTCTAGTCTAGTCTATCTGGGTAGGCTTCCCCTGGCCTGTCTTGGGGAGCTGGCCTCATGTGCAGCAAGCTGGTGGTCTTGATCTCAGGATGGTCAATGTGGACGGAGTTGGTGCATCAGGCTGTCAGATGGACATCTTTTAGGATGAGACAAATCTCTTTCATTGGTCCACTGGCTGTGCAGACTGATCCCCACTAATTAAAAAGGGAGCATGATCCCTGGTTTTCAGGTACCTGTTCAAATGTGTAACAAAATGTTAAGATACAGAACAGCTTTAACAGCAAAGATTGAGAGAAATTCACTCGAGAGTGCCTGCATTGGACGTCCCCTCACATGTAGATAAACCCCTTGTGGAGCTGTGGATGACAAAGCTACCAGGAACAGGATGTACCCTGACTTGAGGGTTTTGGTCAGCCACATGTGACCTGCAGCCCTGAACCTGAGCACCCACATGCACAGCTCAGGTAGGCTTCCCCTTCAGGCTGTTTTGGTGGATAACATGCATCCTCAGGGTTCAGACAGGAGAGCAAAGGACATGGTGGAGTGGTATGGGTGGGCATTGGTCTTGTAACCCACCATCTCAGCACCAGTAGGGCATTTGTGTCAGTCTGGGTAGAAGTGGCTCTGTGGGGTTTTTGCAGGGGAAGTACCAGGGTCTGCAAGTCTTACTATCTTCCAAGAGCAGCTGACAGTGGGGCTGGGGGTTTACAACATCAGCTGCCTCTTAGATCCACTGAGGATTGAGTGTTCAAGTGATTCATTTCAGTTTTTACATTTGTGTAGGAAGCAAATTCTCACCATTAAATAAGTGAATACTTTAAACCTCTACAAAGCAAACAGGCCATATTCATGTCCCTCATGATTTAGGTACTGTGGAGAAACAAAGCAAGCTGAAAAAAACTCAGCTATCAGAGTCTGAAGGCTGCCTTGCTGGAAGCACTGCTGGTTGCAAGCCGGCCTAGCCTTCAGCTGTGTTAATTAAGTATGTATGTTGTCTACGAGCAAAGAGGAATACAAGATTAATTATGTGGACATGAGGAATGTACAAAATGGTGTTGTTCAAGGCAGGACTTGTGTGTGGGACAAGGGGACTGGGAGGTGTCTTGCAGAGGGACCTCGACCAACTGGACAGATGGGCACAGTCTAATGGGATGGCATTTAACAAGTCCAAGTGCCGGGTGCTGCACTTTGGCCACGGCAACCCCATGCAGAGCTACAGGCTGGGGTCAGAGTGGCTGGAGAGCTGCCAAACAGAGAGGAACCTGGGGGTGCTGATTGACACCCGCCTAAACATGAGCCAGCAGTGTGCCCAGGTGGCCAGGAGGGCCAATGGCATCCTGGCCTGTATTAGGAATAGTATGGCCAGCAGGAGCAGGGAGGTCATTGTGCCCCTGGACTCTGCATTGGTTAGGCCACACCTTGAGTACTGTGTCCAGTTCTGGGCCCCTCAGTTTAAGAAGGACATCGAGACACTTGAACGTGTCCAGAGAAGGGCAACAAGGCTGCTGAGAGGCCTTGAGCACAAGCCCTATGAGGAGAGGCTGAGGGAGCTGGGATTGTTTAGCCTGGAGAAGAGAAGGATCAGGGGTGACCTCATTGCCCTCTACAACTACCTGAAAGGTGGTTGTAGACAGGGAGGGGTTGGTCTCTTCTCCCAGGCAACCAGCACCAGAACAAGGGGACACAGTCTCAAGCTGTGCCAGGGGAGGTTTAGACTCGAGGTGAGGAAAAAGTTCTTCACTGAGCGAGTCATTCGTCATTGGAATGGGCTGCCCGGGGAGGTGGTGGAGTCGCCGTCCCTGGAGGTGTTCAAGGGGAGATTGGACATGGCACTTGGTGCCATGGTCTAGTTGTGGGGTCTGTTGGGACAGGTTGGACTTGATGATCCTTGGGGTCTCTTCCAACCTTGGTTATACTGTGATACTGTTTGAAAACGCGAAGCTTCTCAAGAGGAAAGCAGTCAGGCTTCTGAAAAAAAGCAGGTGTAAGTTAAAGCATCAGAAAACTGGTTTTATTTTCATCTGAATTAGAAGTATGCACGTAAGCATAGTCACAAATGTGGAATGTAAACTTCTGTGCCTTAGTTTCTCTCTCCATAAAATGTAAATAATAAGACTTTCTTTACTCACAGGGTAGTGTGAAAACAAACCTGTTCACGTCTGGGAAGTACTCATATACTATATGGGAACTATAGCAAAATCTATGAGTATATGGTTAAGGCTGTGGGCTTGTATTGCGGCACTTGACATCTATGTTATGTCATGTGTTCTTCATAACACATGACATGTGTTATGAAGAAAGGCTAACAGAGGACAGTACAAAATCATAAGACAAATTTAATGAGAAATTAGGAGCATGTGACTCCCCAAAATAAGAAGGGCAAAAGCTCTCAACTCACAGAAAATAGAGAGGCTTATATATGCTTAAACAAACAGCAAAAGACAGTGAAGAGGTATGATACAGTGGGGCAATGCTCAAAGGTATAGTCTATGGAGTTCAAGAAATCTGTATACCGCTGAGAAATAAATCTACTCAGAGTAGAAATGACCACTATGGATGACCAGGGAAACGCAAAGAGCAATAAACCGAGAAAAATATGAGGCCTGTAAATCAGCAGGGTCAGTGCTGCAGGAATGGGTACAAGAGCTGGCTGTGTAAGAGGAATGCAAGAACAATCAAAAAAGCTGCAACAGGAAAAGAACATGGGAAAAGATGTGAACGCAATAAAACTTCTTATGCATTTGGTATATAGGATGCCAAAGTTTACTTGGTAAGGCAGCTGTCACCTTCCTGAGCAACATGAAGGCTACCTTGACAAAAAGTGGGATATTGCTAGGGAAGTGATTTACTACTTGTCCCTCTGTATTCAGCAAGGACAAGTGGAAGGCATGTCACAGGTTCTATGCATTTTCCAATCCTTAACTCTAAAGGCTACCATGTAATCAAGCTTATGATTAAAGCCACCAAAATAAATAACTATTCAAAAAGTGAATTGTTTACATACCAGACTTGTTTAAAAAATACATACCAAAGGATTCAAATCAGCCAGGAGAGTTAAACTGGCTGTGGGAGAGGTACCTGGGAAATATCACTTCATCCCAGACTTTTAAAGGAGAATAATGGGGGAAGAAGTATCTGTAGGCTTCAGGGAGCACTCAAGACAGCTGATTATCATTACCAGAAAGGCAAATGTAACTGAAGCCAATTGTCCTACTTCATCGAGTAAAAGAAGAAAAAGTAAAGGAGTTAAGAGGAACATAAAGTTAATTTTAGCATCCTCAGATTTCAAGAGTACAGGGATTTAATGCTCCGTGAGACATCACTGTATGAGATGGGAGGTATGACACTGAGCCTCTAGATGTTGGCCTTGATTATTGAAACCAGGTGGTGATAAAAAACATGTAGAGATTGTTTAGGGTACAGGTGGATAATCAAGTGAGATGCTTATTTATTGAACTCTGTAGCACTCTGCAGCTATCACTTAAAAAGGAAGAGCACAAAGAAGTGATGACATCAAAGAAAGAGCCACAACTGACAGCAAAGAGGAGGAAGGATTTTGGAAGCAGAAGATATTTGCACTGGTATATGGGATTTAAGCTGAAAAAATGTGAAGCTGGGAAAGTCAAGGTAAGTGTGTCTTAAGGAGATAGCTGGGACAAGTCAGCATAGGAAAAATATCTGAGTCTAGCAGCCAAGTTTCTGTTTGTGTTCCTTTTTAAGGTTCAGGGAATGAAAGAACTGGGTGTGAACATTGCAACATCTATTTTTTTTTATATACTCTGATGGAGTTCACAACCTTCACACATGCATTTACAGTGCATGAGGAGACACAGCTAGCTAGCAGTGAGACCCAAATCTTGTTTCATGCTAAGCAGGCAATTACTCTACAAGTGCTGCAGATATCTAGTGTCACAAGCTGGTTCAGCACCTGTTTTCTGTTGGTATTTGCTGCTGTGGAACCTGAGCCTGGCTGGAGCTGGGTCACAGGTACTCCTTTCAGCTGACTTACCACCACCTCCCATTATGACAGTAATCTGGGATGTGGGGAAATTGAGTTCAAAGCTCAGTTTCTCTTCCTGGAGATGTTTCAGCCTATAGCTCTCCTTTTTAATGCTTTCTTAGATTAGGCTTTTCCGATTCCTCCTAAGATTCTAATTTTTATGTATTGAAAATAGCCTACAGAGAGAACAAGAGCTGAGGGTGTCAACAGCTCAGCAAGACTGGCCCACGTGGCTCAGAGGCTCTCCTGCCGCTCATATTTCAGCATGACATGAAATGTGGAAAAGACTGAATGTGTTAACACTGAAGTTTTGGGTTCCAGAATTCATCCAGAAGAGGTTGGCTGCAGGGAGGTAAGCAAGGGAAAACAGACAACTTTAACTGCATGTGGACTTCTAGGATAATTTTTGAAAGAAATAACAATTCATATATATGGAGGTAAAGAAAATGTTACCTCTGAGCTTACTGCAGTAGATCGTGCCAGGTTGACAGGTATCTTTCTTTGATTGAATGATGTCCTAGATAAAGGAAATGCTTAGTTTTGCTTACAAAATGTTAACTGTTGATGAAGCTGGAGGACCTGAGGATTAGAAATGGATCTAGGAGACAGAAGATTTGGCTAATGGGGAAATGGCAGTGTTTGAGAGGGGAGGTAACGGAGAGCAGTTAACAGAGAAATTTCTCAAGAATCATCCTCAGCATCCCATGACTTGTAGAAAAAGATGGTAGTGACTTCTGCGGCCACACCATGAGCAGAGAGGAAAGTCTGATGCCCCTGGGCCCTTAGCTCATCACTGAATAGTGTCTATGGAGGTAGCCACATGATCCAGGTTAGGTACTGAAGGTAGATGCTTAACAGTGAGCCGCTGCATATAGCTTGCGTACAGTTTGTTTTCTCCTGGAAGAAGGTCTTCCTTTAATGAAAAAAAATTACAATGTCAATGTCCCTGTTTATTTCAAACTTGTATTGATGAGCTGTTACTGTAAATGACTTGTGTATGAAGGTGCAAGGAAATAATCGGAATCCAGCTGCATCCTCGCATGTTTTTATGACCCGAGCCCTCATAAAGGTAGCAAAATCTTTATTAGCTTCCAATCTTGGCAAAGTCAATGAGGGATACTAACTTCTCACCCAACTCCTGTTGGCAGTTACCTATCTTCCAAGCAATTATTTTTGCAAGTTTATGTTGTAGCTTGTGAGAAATGAAGGGCTGCTATACCTGCATCATTATGGCTGCAAGACCTCCTAGAGCATTAAACTCTTTCATGCAGTCTAGATGTTTACACTCAAGACCTTATATTCCATCACCATGTGTGGACTTCTCTTTTAGGAAGCCCTTACTGAACTTGCACAGTAACATAACAGGTGTAAATGCAAGGGCTGTTCTACAGCTAAATATTACACAAGCCTTATTTTGGAATAGGGCTCAGTATCAATGGACTTAAATAGTCAAAAGAGCTCTCATTCCTCAGCACTGAGGCAATTTTTATTTCTGAGGGGCTTGGCTTTGCTAATATAGTGATGCATCCTCAACTTATTGATCAAAAGACATTATAAAACATCACTTCTCTTCCCCCCCTTTTTTTTTTTTTTCCTTCTCATTAATTTTGATCATGTAATAAGAAAAACCCAGTTATGTTAATTGGTATGACTCCCCCTCAAGGGCATTGTGAAGCATGAAATAATTCCATTCATTACTGACAATGCAGGGACATGAGTTTTCCCTTGAGGATCTGTCTTGTCTCACGATTTGGTGACCATACAGAACAGCAATTGGATTAAGGACATACTGTTTTAATATTAATAGTTTGTTGGGGAGGGGCTGGAGCATAGTGGGAAAAGAGAGAGCTTAAAGTTCCAGAGTTTATATTAGACATTGAGGTTTTCAGAGGCTGATTCATCTAAGTGGTATTTATCAGGCAAACCCAGGGACTGAAGCATGTCAGCCCTGGTCTTATTTTCTTTTTAAGACTGCTGAGCTGGTGTTTGAAACATGCCATGGACCAGCAGAAACCTAAATTGATGTAAGGCTGCTCAGATTCATTTCTCCTTTTTTATTTTTGGGAATTTCATTTCCCTAAAATGCTGTAAGTGTTCAGACATGAGCTCCCAAACTGTCTCGAGCTTAGTTTGGTAATGGAGCTGCTAGTACTGGTTTGATGAGGTTTGCCCTCTGCTCTAACAAGTAGCCCATAGTCTGCCAGGCAAACACTGCAGTCCAAATGCATAACCATAGATGATTCTAGCTGAAGGGGAAGAAAAAAAAAAAATCCCTTTTTTTTTTCTTTCTTTTCTTTTGCCAAGTTAGCAAAAAGCATTCAGTGCTATTTTTGCCGCATTTGCAACGTTTTCATTAGAAAAGTGTGTGTGTGTGGTTGTTTTTTGGTGGTGTGGGGTTTTGTTTTTTTTTTCTTGGCAACCAGGCTGCCTTTGTGCAGAGGAAGTAAATCTCCTGACAACTATGTCATTTCCCTTGCTTCCAAACAGCTTCTTGTCTGAGGACACAACTTCCACTTGTCTCACTTAACATTTGGCTACAAAAGAGTAGGGAACTTTCTGCCAGCTGTTCATCTGCTCTTTTCCTTGCTGTTCTTGGATGATGCTACAAATCTTTACCACAGCTTTAATTTTGCTAGATCAGCATGCATACTTTGGGCATTGTTACTTCTGTGCCCTGGATAGATCTACTGGTTTGACGACATCCTTCCTTAACACTGAAGAATAGGTCCAAGCTAGCAGTGACCCTCGTTGCATGGGTGTGTTCATTAGCAGAGTGCAAAACACTGAACAGCATCAGATGTAAATTGTTCTCTCTCTTGAGCAGCCTCTGTGCTGAGGATTACACATGGAAAAAAAAATCAGAAAAATATGTTGCAGATGAAGGCTGTGACAGGAGAGATAACTTTGTCATTAAAGGCCTCATAATGCAAGCACAACTCTCACAGAAATGGAAATAAGGATACCATGTCTTTTAACTGGATCGATAGAGATCAATGCAAAAAGCAATAACTCAAGAAATGGATGCATTAACCAGAACAAGAACCAATATACTCCTGAGTTGAACCATGGCTTTGGAATTAGATAGACTGAGGGGTTAGAGACCATGTTACTAAAAGATTGAAACATAAGCAAAAAAATGAAACAAAAATAATTACAGGCTTTCACTTTAATCATGTCATATGGTAGAGACTGAGATTTGTAGGAAGGAGGCAAAGGACTGAAATAGCTTATGAGGACTGAAGGATCTATTTGCTTCCTGGGGTTATCTGCAAGTCAGCCCTCTGTAACAGAGGATGTGACTAACTGACTTGGTGGAAAAGGAGCAGTATCAGCAGTCACCTTCTCCAGGCTACCCTGTGTTGGGTAGAAAGCAAGCTTTCCTGTTGCATGAGTAAAGGCTGGGAATATATATTTCATACTTCTACCCACGTTTTGAGAAATAAGCACAAGAAAACTTCCCAACAGTTCCTGGTTTGACAAGCATTTTGGAAAGGTTTGTGCAGTTGGAAGAATGACATCACGCCAAGCTAATATGCACACGAGAGCGCAAAAATCCCCACTGCAAGAACTGTGGAGGGGGAGAAAAAAATATTGTGAAGGAAATACACAGGAAATGTGACATGCAGGTATCCTGTGCATAACATTGCTGAAAATACTGCTTGATAAACGTTTACTCTAAAATTTGGAGAAAGCTGCCACTGTATGCAGCTCCCACAGAAATCACTGGGAGATACAACTGCTTAGCATTGCTGGGGAAAAAAAAATAATAGCCAACAGGATATAGGCTTGTGTCTAAATATGCGGACTGTATGATCTTTTCTGCGTCTTCTGTTGCCAGAGTGAAATCCAAAGTTACCAGGAGCGTATGTTTGCATTCCTCAGCCCTGCTATCACACCCTCAATTGCTCTTTCAGTTTCAACGCCTGGCTCACCGCGTTGCACTCTGCTATCGTTCTTGGGAAGATGGCGGTGAATGAGCTGCTGCGTTGCCACTCTCGTGCGCTGCCTGCCACCAGAGCAGCTGACAGCGGGAAGCCTGTTTCTCAGACCTGTCTGACCAGGGTCTGTAAAGCAGAAAAGACTAAGGTCAGCATGCTGTAGAAGGGAGGATCCCAGACATTTATCTGACTCCGAAGCTGGTTTTTGCTGAGACTAAAAGCAAAACCTGCAGAGTACTATTCATCTGCTGGTCTTCCAGCAGTGGCTGCTCTTTCCCTGGACTGACAGGGATCCTCTGTTACAGAGGGCTGACTTGCAGAACAACTACTTAGAGGGGTGGTTTCCAGTTTATGGTTTTAGCAGCCCACTGAAGGGATTCCTGATGGCTTATGTTTCATCACTAGGAGAACCCGCAAGAAAGCAGAAGAGGTAGTATTGAAGAAACCAGAAATCAGTATCTGGAGTTGCAGCTACACCTTTGAAGTATTCGCTCTTCTGCCATAGAAAAGTATGAAAATCTCAGTAAGAGATACTTGAACCTTTTAAGCATCATCTTCAGCAATAATGGCCTCTCATGCATATTTATGTACAGGATTCAGCTTTATAATGGTCACTTGAAAGACATTTAATTTTTTTTTTTTTTGCCTATGAACTAAGCTATGTGGAGTGTGACAAAAATCTTCCAAGGTCCAAAAATTAAAGAAATGGTCCTGGTATTTCCTGCATGGCAGCCAAAACTGTATCCTGGGATTACATGAATTTATATACTTCTTGTTTCAATTAGTATGTATGTGTTTTCAAGGATACCCATAAAAGTAGGTAAAATCAAGTAGTTGTTACAGGGCTCCAATCACGCTTTCCTGGAAGAATTTCAGGCAGGTCCTAGGGCTTGGTTTGGTTTGTAAAACCTTTTTGTTGCAAAAAACTTAATGTTATTCATTATGCACTGAAAGCAAAATCATATGACTACCATTTCCTAAGTAACATAATTATCTTATTGATTCTTATGGGCCAAAACACTACTTTTATTGTTAATTAATACTGCCAAATCTGGTTATATAATTCTGGATATAGGAAGTTCAATTTAATTTGTGTTTAGAAGGGGGAAAGTATAAAAATAGATGCCTTGAATAAATTGTTTGGTTTTTTTTTTCCCCTTTTAAAATGTGAGTATAGGTATTCCTTTGTGTGATGCCTGTTCTTAACTATTATCACCAAGGAGCAAGAAATATAGACAGCGACACATAAAAATACCCTGTAAAAACATATTTAACAAGCTTTAAATAGCTGAACAGCAATGCAGAACTCGAAGAAACACAATCTTGCTGTTTCAGAACCAAAGTAATTTTATGGAAAATTAAAAGTATACTTTCAATAATTTCAAGATCTTACACTTTCATCCTTATTTTAAGTAGAAATATATAATGAAATTCTTAGGCTGAGGGCACATAAATAAATCTTGTCTATCCCACAGAAGAGACAGTGTGAAAGATTCTTCAGACACTAGGACATACACTGACTTCTTGATTCTTTCAGTTCTTAGCCAGTGCTGTAATGAAATTCAAACCTGCTACATCTGGCATGCAACACTGTTAATTAGTTTTCTATTTATTTAGCAGATCTAGAAGTGGAAAGCAATCTATTGCCAGTGAATTGTTTGACTTCTCTGCTAAGTAGGCTGCATTCCAATCCTCTGATGTTGAAACTAGTATGAATCCAACTTTCATCTCATTGCCATGTCAAATTAGCACCAAGTAGATTCTAGATACAAAGACTATTTCTCTCTCTCTTTTCCTCTTTTTTTTTCCCCCTTTTATTTGTAAAATACGAACAGTTCTTGGCCATCAAGGAACAGAAGCTAGGCAATTTCTCTGCAGTATCTCTTCCCTCTCATCCTTACTTGCTACAATGGGACACCGAGGCTGTGGTTTGTTTATATTGAAGAAGGAACATGATTTTAAACAGTCCATATTCATTAGGTTAAAAAAAAAAAAAAAAATTCTGAAAAAGCATGAATAAACTACTGCCCAGTCCAAGAAAAAAATCAGAATGTGTTGGCAAAGTCATGAGATTACTTCTGTACATGTTTTGCCATTTTCTATTTCTGTCTGTATGCTGCAATATGTTGCAGCATCTAAGTGTGACATTCTGTATGTGACTTACTCCTGTCTTGCAGTGTCAACAGAGACATTGGATTGTGAAAGTATAAAACAAAGCCAGATGAAATTGGGAAAAAAATATGTCTAGAAATGAAGCCATTAATTCTAGCATACTGCTCTGCAAGAACTACAGTGTCTTAGAGTGGGGGTATGTGAATTTAAACCTGTACCCAGACTTTAGAGTTTGACTTAACTTTGGGGTTTTTCTAAAATCTAGATACAAACTTTGAATGTGGTTTTTGTGTCAGGCTAGTCCTAAACAAGACACATTTATACAACATGTAAGCAAAATGTTGTACCGAACTTTATCAAAGCAATGATGAAGCTAGTGTTTTAGCATCCTTGATAAAGTTCTTGTCATAGGCAAGAGTTGTTGTTTTGAGTAATTTACAATGTCAGAAAAATACAATATATAGCATAGGACAGCAACATACAAGAGCTGAGTCCGAGAGCACACTGGAGGTAGTGTTCACAAAAGAATAGCTCATTTCAGTAGAGAAGAAATAAATCTCTTTTATTAGATCAAGTGATTTGTTTTTGAATTTCAGGTTGGAAGCAGGAATATTGAACTTTGGGTTAAGTGCTGGTTGAAAACCCATCTATGTGAATTTAACTTTATTCCATTAATCGATTAGATAGCTTGAGATTCATAGGAGAAAAGCTTTTAAAAATTAAGGTGTGATACTTGGAAAGAAAGTTCAAAGCCAGGCCTAGACTCAGACAAAAAAAGGTAGAAAGAAGAGGAGATATGAAGGAGGCAATGAGTGAAAGTGGATTAGGAGGGGAAAATGTGCCGCGTTTTGAACTGAAGGAACGCGATCTCAACTCAGGAGAGAAAATCCAGAAAGAGTCAAGACAAGTATACCCAACTTCTTTTCTGATTTAAATTAAGTTCTGTCTGTCTTTCTGATGTTTAGGGGTGTGAGGGTTTGTTGGGGTTGTTTGTTTGTTTGGTTGGTTTGGTTTGGTTTTGGGTTTTTTTCAGTGTTAGATATTTTCTTGAGTTTGCTATTGTTTCTTTGCTGTCTTCCTCGCTCCTGCCTTTAGAAAGAGCAATATAAAAAACTGGTAACTGAGTCTAGGGAAAAAAAAATGAGCACAGCACAGTGATATGTTTACTGGACTCATCAGTGACATTCATTCCCTAGTGCTGCCTGGAAGCCTCCAGCTCAGTGTTTCATCATGGTCGAAAAAGGAAACAGAATGACTAATTTTCCTAATTTTTTTTCCGGTTGTTTTCCTGGGTTCCTGGCATATTCAAAAGGAGTGAACAGTGCTACTGAACAAAAACATGCCATTAAGTAAATGTTGCATTTGTAATGGATGGGATTGAACATTTGATAGTAAGGAACAGGAAAGAGTATGAAATAGAACTTATTCATCTTTTCCAGTGTTCACAGAGCTGAATGGACTGAAACAAACAGCTGGGGTTGAAGGTAGAAATTTGATGGCTGGAGTTCTGATAGTGAAGCTCTTGGATGTATTATCATCTCCTAATGATTAGGAATAAATCCACTAATTTCAGGAACCTTACATATTCTTGATCTGCAGTTTTCCCACATGGATAGATTATTCTGTGTACACATATGAAACAGTTGCAGAAAGACTTCTGCTTATTATAGACTGTTCAGAGTCTTCCTGTAAGTTGCCAGAGCTGAATCTCAGCCACAGCTCCCCTTGTTTCTGCCTAGCTGAGAAAATTTGGCTTTATCATGTCTGTCCCTGAGTACCTGGGGTGCATGATACAGAGTGTACTCTCTTACTGATGGCTTCTGCCCCAGTTCAGAGGCAGCAGAGAGCTCATCCTGCAAAGAAAGCTGCTGCCGTGTTCCTCTTTTCGATGAGGTTATGAGTTTGTATCTTGCTTTCTACAGCAGCATAAAAAAAGGGGGGTGTCTAAACTCTTATATGCAACCAACAGATGCTCGTGACCATGGATGTTGCACAATCAATGAATGATAACTTATAAAATATTTAAACCAGAAAAAAATAATAATCACAATTTCAGCAAATTTCTGTCTTATCTAGCTGCTCATTTTGATTGGCCATAGAAAAGAAGCCAGTTGTGCATAAACTCCATTTGTTCTTATGGAGTAATATGTATGTGGTTGGGAGGGATGTTTCAGCAGTGTTATTGGAAAAACAGAAAGCGAATATGGCAGCAAGATTCCATTTCATGCATAGAAGTGGCTGCAAAAAACAGCAATTCGACTTTTTGCCAAAATATTGGCAGAAGGAATTGATCCTTCAAGTGTAATGCATGCCTTGAAAGAAATTTTGTAAACTATTTATTCTTCCATTTTACCATGCAATGTAATCTGATTATACAAACTACACCTTTAACTCTTGCTCATGAAGATGTTGCACTGAAACACTTCTCTCAGTATTCAGTAGAGAAAGATACAGTCTTTTCTGGAACAGCAGAACAAAAAGCAGAGAGTTAAGGTAACATTTCGTAATATGACTGGCATAACTCAGGTTATTTGTTCTTCTGGTTTGTGATAGGTAGCCACAGTACTTCTAGAACAAGATTTATTTGAGAAACACCCAAAATATGAGCCAAGGCAGTAAAGGCCAATTTTAATTGTAGGAAAGATAAAGGGTTTGCGGAATAACGTAAGGCATATATCTTTCTTGTTCTGTACTCTCTATTTCCTCATTACTTAAGCCCTTTTTAGTAGGGATAGCTGGAGTATGAACTTAAATTCACAGCAGGACACTGCAGCCAGCAGCCTGTATTATAACAGGCAGTAACAGTCACCCCAGAAACCTCTACATTGCTTTGAGTCTGATGCAGTTTTACAGAACTGGAGAACAACTGTCATGAAATCTTGTTTGTGCCAGGAGATCCAAATGAATTGGAGGAACAGCAGTAGAAAACAAGGGAGGAAAGGAAGCCCTGAGCTCTACTTTCCACAAAATAAGGCCTCTGGAAATAAGATGGTGCCAGAATATCTGCATGTGTTGTTACATCGTTAAAAGGCCCTTTATAGTTCAGGCAAGAAAGATCCTTGCCGTGGCAAGCTTACACACTAATTGAAACCTTTGTGTTTGCACACAACACTGCAAAATGGAAAGCTGTAGTACTGTAGTGACCATGGAAATGCTATGACATTGGTCAGATCAAAATATACATTTCAAAAGTATCAGCCATGGCAAGAGGGTGGATATTACTGTGGGACATAGGGGGCACGTTACATAGGGAAGCTGACTGGAGTAGCACAGCTCAGGGAGAGTGGCACTACAGGAGAAGCCAGGATAGTTAGATAGGAAAGAAACTGCATAGGAAGCTTGAAGAGTCAGGAATTGAGATGTGAGGTGTTTATCGTGGGGACAGAAGAAGGAACAGAAGCATTAGAAAAGGGAGGAAAAATGTCCTTTGTAGGTGGGAAAGTAGAGAATGCTAGACCTAGTAGATTATCTATACAATATAATAAAATTAGTAGCAAAGGATAGAGGGCTATCACTGCTTTTAATGATATATTCTAATCTATATGCAGTATGCAGTCTCATAATTTATGGATTTGCTAATAATAGAAGTACAGATAAAATTGTTCATCTGTAAAGTTATAGGCCATTTATACTCAGCACAATAGAGGCAAAATTGGGCAAAAGTTTGTGACATGCACCAGTGTATAGTCTTACACCCAAAAAAAAGTAACTTTTAAATAAAAAGTGAGTTAGCTTTTCAGAGAGGAATGGTTCCCTGAGCTTCCGGATGTCCCAGGCTTTGCATTGTTTTCAGTGAATGAGTGCATTCTTAAAATGTCTGCAGTTACAAACTTTCTTTTCCACAGCACATGTTATCATGCTTCTGGCACTCTGTATAACTGCCCACTCACTGGGCCAGTGCTAACCCAGGCATGATGAGTGTTCTTCGCCACAACACTTAATTACCCTTGGGTTCATTTTGTTATTTGCTCCAATTCTTTACATTTCTCTACTTCCATGTTACATTTTCTTGCCATGCTATCAAGGTTGGGATGCCTGTAAAACTATATGCTAAATCCCTCTGACTATAGCTCCTGACCCTTATATACACAGTGATGAACATGTGCCTGCTTGTTTTGGAAAATGCTTTCTTCAGCAGGTGATCTGGCAGCCATGGCATTAGTTTTCTGCTTGCTTGCTGTTTGTAGTTTGCACTCATATTCCTTAGATACACCACAGCTTCTGATTAACAGTTGTGTTTTTCTGGCAAAAAGGGGGAAAAAAAAAAAAAATCCTACTTCCCACCTGCTGAAGCAGGGGCTTTTCAAGAGAAGTGGTAAAGTCATCTCAGTGGTTTGTAAATTTTGGAAGACTGACCAGGCCTGAGATGGTGGTGATGGGAAAAGAAATTTTGCTATGTTCTGAACCTATGTTCTGAATGTCTTCTCAACATGCTTCTTCATTTACCCTTGAGAAACAGTGTCTTTTCTTTTTTCCCCAATATTTTTGAAGGATAGAGACCAACAGTGAGAAGAACCCAAGTTACAGCCCTATTATTCCCCGACTCCCCTTTGTTAAAGGCCTCATTATGCATTGGCCACTTCTGTGTTCTAGTGGATGGTAGGGAAACATGCATCACGTCCAAATTATTTAAGAGGCTGCCTATGAGGACATTGTGCACTATCCATCCTTTTCCACTGAGTGTACCGTGACAGCCAAAGCAACTGCACTGGTTTTAATACATACAGCAAAGTAATTTCTCAAATGCAGTGTTTGATGTAGGATAATCAGGAATATGGAGATACAGTTAAAACAATATAAAATCCACTACCTTCTTTCTTGTGTTCGAATGCACCAGTTCATATCCACGTGTAAAAAAAAAGTTTGTGCTTTTATGTCTCTTTAAAAAAGTAGTCATGTCATGAAGGAATAAAAAAAGCTGAGTTTGAAGCTGGGATTGTTTAGTTTGGAGGAGGAGCCTGAGGGGAGATGTCATTACTCTCTGCAGCTGCCTGAAAGGAGGTTGTAGTGAGGTGAAGGTTGGTCTCTTCTCTCTAGTATCAAGTGATAGAAGGAGAGGAAATGGCCTCAAATTGCACTAGGGGAGGCTTCAATTGAATATTAGGAAAAAACTCTTCATTGAAAGCGTAGTCAGGCATTAGAATATGCTGCCCAGAGAGGTGGTGAAGTCACTGTCCCTGGAGGTGTTCATAAAGTGTTGACGTGGCACTTTGGGAACTGGTTTAATGGCCATGGTGATGTTAAGTCAGTGGTTTAACTCAATGATCTAAGAGGTCTTTTCCAACTGAAAAAATTCCATGATTCTATGAAATCCTGGCATCAGTGAATCAAAATGTCCATTGATGTCAGGTGGGCTTGAATCCTCCCTCTGGTTTAAAAATAATGTTTATAAACTGATGGCAGTATAAATTCACCATTGACTTTATGCTCAAATATTCTTACTTCTGAATTACAAGAACTTGAACAAAAGTACAATTTGTTTTACATCCCAGGACAGCAGTATAACTGAGGCCACTTTCACATAGGGAAAAAATGGAGCCCACAAATACTCAGGAAACCATTTTGAGAAAGTGAAATAATATTGGTATAGATGCAGGTAAACATTTTCACAGGTTGCAACATGTAAGACAGCTCATTCTCCTCTTCCTTGCTGGCAAGAATGTATTCTCAGAGATCTCCTTGTTCTGCAGCCCTGGGCACAACACAGGCAATCCCATTTCTGATCTGTCAGTTTCTGCTCCATGCAAAAGTAGAGCAGACAAAATCTCTTCAGATAGGGAGGGCTGTAGTTTTTAATTCGCTGCTAAGATCAAAATCATACAACATATTTTGCTGTTTATGTAGACTTCTATGAATAAAGATACCAATGGCCAGAAGCCGTTTCTCAAATTTCAAACCAAATTATTCTGAAAACAAAGTGTTTATTGCTTGGCTGAAGGTAAATAAATTTGAAATTCAGGTTTTATTTTATTTTTCTTTTTTAGGAATGGTCTGCTAATTGTTGTTGAGGTTTAAATATTTGAGCTTGTTTTTTTCTTTCACTTCCTCAGATGTTAAATGTTTCAGAAACATTCCCCTGTTATTACAGTCTATTAAATCAGACATATCAAAAAGGAAATGTTTATTGATATCTTGAGATGTGTGTCTAATTAAGGTTGTGTTGCTGTGCATATTTCATATTTAAGTAAACGTTTCCTGCAATTTGACTTTAATCAGATCTGAAGGGCCTCAATAAGTAATGGCTCTGTCTCTTACTGTTTCTCCTTTCCCTGGACTATGGGAGGATATTTGCAGTTACTGTTGTCTTTTTTTCATTACCACTTCAAGTATGTAGCCATTTTGCTGTGCTTGGGTTCTGCTTTTTCTGTGCTATCCCTCATCCCTGTGGTTAACTTCATAATTACTTTTTTTTCAGTGGCATTGTTTAAATCACATGGTATCTAACCTGATCTTAAAAGGGAATTTAAAGATTAACAGAGAGAGACTAGTCACTACTATTTAATCTGTGAAACACTGTCAGGTTTTGGTGAAATATTTATGCGTATGTGGAAATGTGACCAGGTTTTCAGAAGAGTCATTCATGATGGAAGAATAAGTTTATTTAACTATAATATTCTGTCAAATAGCTGTGTAATAGATTATCTTAATTCTGCTGGCAGAGGGATGCAGTAATGCAGAAGTCTTTTGCACAGTATATTTAAATTTATACATATGCACACTACTACATATTACTATATTTACAGATTCACACTTAAAAAAATTTATATATGTATTTGTGTGGGGAGATGAAGATTTCTCTTTATCAGGCTTTTCTAAATTTTGTTGATATTTTGTTGCTACTCTAATTGGTGTACTATATAGTAACTTTAAAGCTATGTTCTTACTGTAATGGATGGCCTACATGTAACAGACAGTTTTTTACTAGTGATACAATAATCCAAAGAGACATAGCAGATGAGAAGAGGGAGAAAGGAAAAAGTAGTTATTCCCTACTAATGGGGCATGTAACAATAGAACAATCCAATTCTCTGCTCAAACTCACAGGTAGTGCATACTGGTCAATGCGATTCAAGTGTCAGAAAAGGCCCAGGACAATTTTCCCCAAGGCCAGCTAACACTTTTCCCAAGACTTCCTGAGCACTGGTCAATAGGTGACCATGCTGTGCTAGATGAAATCTTAACAGTATGAACATGGCCAAGCCAGGGTGCCCAGTATTATAGTCACAGTTGGGTTCCGATCCTGTTTCTTTGACATTTGAGAAGAGATGTAGCGAGAAAATCTGTATCAAAAATTGATATTAAATCCAGATTTCTCTCATTCTGGTGTCTTCTGAGATCACTGCCCTCATTTATATGACATTATTCTTAAAAAGCATCCTGGTAAAATGACTAAGGCAGTGTTTAAAGAACAAGACAAGCCCTTTTATTTTCCTCAAGCATCACAAAATGTTACTTGGTTTGTTTTCACCTTTGTGTGTGTGAGAAAACCAAGATGACAAATAAAACAGAAGTCAATGATTCAAAAATAGACTTTCTGAATGCTTGAAAATTAGATCACGTAATTAGTACTCAAGAGCATTGAGCATTGACGCTTGGTAGAATTACACTTGTGAGAACAAATTCAGTTCAATTTAGGGATGCTAAATGATCTTTAGGAACAATGTTTTAGGTTTATATGAGCTTTCTTTAATTGCCAGTATTCAACAGTTCTTAAAAATTCTCACACTTAATTAATGAGAAACAAGTTAGCAATGGTTAGTGCTTAAAAAATGGCAGAAACGGAATGGTGACAGATTATTTTGTTCAAATAATAATTTTGTATTTATAAAGTGTACAAATTCTAATGGGGATAGTAACAGATAAGCAAACAGCTATTAAACAGAAGCCTGTTCTTCTGCCAGTCCTGCTTTATGTGGAGAAACTCCAACAGGAGAAAGCAGGATAAGAACAATACTGTTTGGAAAAGAAAACTCTCACAAATCCGCTTTCCTTCTTCCTAATTCAGCACTGTTGATATTGGAAACTGTTTGCCTGGAAGAACAACTGCTAACTTCTTGATGATTTTTGAAGAAATCTGGAGTTGATTTGTGTAAGAGGGAGGAAGGATGTTATGTTTTCCATTACTAGCATCTTGCAGCCTTCCTGTTATAAAACTCAACTCTTAGAGGAGTTCTATACTGAGGGTAAATACATCTTTGTGTCTAAAGACAGGCTTGGGTTCCTTTATCAATTAATTCATGAAGGTTGGGTGTCTGAAAGCTGTTTATGGAAACTAGATTTTTCCAGAAGTCCTAATAGAACTATGCTCATGTATTGCTTACATAGGAGAATAAAAAAGAATTCATCACCTGTAGTAACTTAAAAAAAGCAATGTAGACCTGCTATGTAGATATTCTCAGACATGATGAACAAACTCAACCATATTTTTTTTGTTAATATTAAGGGAGAACATCTCTTGAGAAACCTCTAAGGACTTTGGTAACTGTTCAGCATTTTGTAGACTTTCTGTCTCCCAGGACTTCTATCAGCAGAAATCGAAGCATCTGTGAGTATCTAAGAAAACAACTTTCATGTTGTACATCTGAATTGTTTACAGGCAAAAGAGGAATGCTGTAAGTGCATACATTAAACTCACAAAAAAAAATGTTGTCATTCATCTCAGTGCCATCCACAAACATACACCTTCAATCTGTGACATGATTCTGTTACACTTGTATAGAATAGAATAGAATAAACCAGGTTGGAAAAGATCTCTGAGATCAGTGAGTCCAACGGCAAGAGCTAGACTTCTCAAAGCTTAGGCAGTAGTAGATTCCCTTTAGAATGCCATGAATCAGCTGTAGGAGATTTTTTTTGGGGGGAAGACAAATAAAGGTCAACTTATTCAGGTATCTATTTGTTAAAAATCCCCACGTAAAGATTAAGTGAGCTGAAGAAAGTTCTTTTCTGGAAAACACATGGCTGTATCTCACTGCCTTCATATAAAAGATAACACTTCTGAATCAGCCTTGGGGAAAAAGAGGATTGCTAATTTTTAGTGCTTAGCACAAAAGGTGAGCATTAAGATAACTTACCTGTTATTTCCAGTAGTATGTGTGTGTTTTGGTTTCAGTTGTTTTTTTTTTTTTTGGTTGTTTGTTCTTCACCTATCAAACAACAAAAGGGATTTCTATTGTTGGAAATCTTAACCTCTTTGGTAATCCCAACAGCACTGTGATTTGTGGACTGGGTGAGTTCCACGACTTTTTTCTTCAGGAACTAGGATTTTGCACTGGGACCTAAAGTCTGAATCCATTGTAAGGCTCTGATTCAGGACAGTGAAGAATGTGGTTAGTTTTGAACCAAAGCAGAAGATCATGAGGTAGGTTTGTGATCTTGCCTTTAAGACTCCACTGAAAACACTATTGGTTTATTTGTGCATTTTCATCTTCTAGAAGCATAGCTTGTTCTAACAGTTTAGAAATCTGTGGATGCAAAAAGGTTTCAGAGGAAGAAAATAAGCACTCATCTTGGGTAAGTAGTTTGTGTCCTGTATTCTATTTGCCTGTGGAGGGCCTAGGCAAATAATATTAGCTAGCTTACAATACAATACAATACAATACAATACACCAGGTTGGAAGAGACCTTCAAGATCATCGCGTCCAACCCATCAAACAATCCAACCCACCCAACAACTAGACCATACAGCCAAGCACCCCATCAAGTCTTCTCCTGAACACCTCCTGTGAAGGTGACTCCACCACCTCCACGGGTAGCCGATTCCAATGGGCAATCACTCTCTCCGTGTAGAACTTCTTCCTAACATCCAGCCTAAACCTGCCCTGGCGCAGCCTGAGACTGTGTCCTCTTGTTCTGGTGCTGGATGCCTGGGAGAAGAGGCCAACCTCTGCCTGGCTACAACCTCCCTTCAGGTAGTTGTAGAGAGCAATAAGGTCACCCCTCAGTCTCCTCTTCTCCAGGCTAAGCAACCCCAGCTCCCTCAGCCTTTCCTCATAGGGCTTGTGTTCCAAACCCCTCACCAGCTTTGTTGCCCTTCTCTGGACACGTTCCAGCAAGTCAACATCCTTCCTAAACTGAGGGGCCCAGAACTGGACACAGTACTCAAGGTGCGGCCTAACCAGTGCAGTGTACAGGGGGAGAATGACCTCCCTGCTCCTGCTGGCCACACTGTTCCTGATGCAAGCCAGGATGCCATTGGCCTTCTTGGCTGCCTGGGCACACTGCAGGCTCATGTTCAGCCTACAATCAACCAGTACCCCCAGGTCCCTCTCTGCCTGGCCGCTCTCCAGCCACTCTGACCCCAGCCTGTAGCACTGCCTGGGGTTGTTGTGGCCAATGTGCAGAATCCGGCACTTGGATGTGTTAAATCTCATGCCATTGGACTCTGCCCATCTGTCCAGCCTGTCGAGGTCCCTCTGCAAAGCCTCTCTGCCCTCCAGCAAATCAACTGCTGCCCCCAGCTTGGTGTCATCTGCAAATTTACTGATGATGGACTCAATGCCCTCATCCAGATCATCAATAAAGATGTTGAAGAGCATGGGGCCCAGTACTGATCCCTGGGGCACACCACTAGTGACAGGCCGCCAGCTGGATGTGGTGCCATTCACCATTACTCTCTGGGCTCGGCCCTCCAGCCAGTTCCTAACCCAACGCAGTGTGATCCTGTCCAAGCCGTGGGCTGCCAGCTTGGCCAGGAGTTTGCTGTGGGGGACGGTGTCAAAGGCCTTGCTGAGGTCCAGGTAGACCACATCCACAGGCCTCCCCACATCCACCAGGCGGGTCACCTGATCATAGAAGAAGATCAGGTTGGTCAGGCAGGACCTGCCCCTCCTAAATCCATGCTGGCTAGGCCTGAGCCCCTGGTCATCCTGTAAGTGCTGTGTGATCGCACTCGAGATGACCCGTTCCATAATCTTGCCTGGCACTGAGGTCAGGCTGACAGGCCTATAATTCCCCGGCTCATCCAACCGGCCCTTCTTGTGGATGGGCACCACGTTAGCCAGCTTCCAGTCTTCTGGGACCTCTCCAGTGAGCCAGGACTGCTGAAAAATGATGGAAAGTGGCTTGAACAGCTCATCTGTCAGCAATCTCAGCACCCTAGGATGGATCCCATCCGGTCCCATGGCCTTGTGGGGGTCCAAGCGGCTCAGTAGATCTCTAACTTCCTCTTGGAGCAGTGGGAAACTATGCAGCTCTCTGGCTCCTTCTGCCAGCTCTGCAGGCCAGCTGTCTGGAAGACGTTCTGCCCTGCTAGTGAAGACTGAGGCAAAGAAGGTGTTAAGTACCTCTGCCTTTTCCTCATTCTTTGTTACAACGTTCCCCTCCGTGTCAACTATTTAAACATTGTTTAAATAGAAGTGGCTTCATGTTCACAAGCCCTGGTCTTTGTGGGGGATTTCAACCACCCTGACATCTGCTGGAGGGACAACACAGCTAGGTACCAGCATTCCAGGATGTTCCTGGAATGCATAGATAACTTCCTCCTCCAAATGGCAGAGGAACCAAGAAGAAAAGGTGCTATGCTGGACCTTGTTCTCACCAATAGGGAAGGGCTGGTGACCAATGTGAGGCTCAGGGATAACCTTGGCTGCAGTGACCATGAAGCAATAGAATTTAAGATCCTCAGGGCAAATAAGAGGATGTATCTCAAGTTTACAACCCTGGACTTCAGGCATGCAGACTTTGATTGCTTCAGGGATCTGTTGGCCAAAGTATAGTGGGACAAAGCCTTAGAGGGAAGAGGGGCCTAGGACAGCTGGTCAGTGTTCAAGGATCACCTTCTCCATGCCCAGGAGCAAAGTATACCCACAAAAAGGAAAGCAGGAAAGAATGCTAGGAGACCTGCCTGGATGAGCAAGGAGCTCCTGGACAGCCTGTCACACAAAAAGAAACTCTACAAGGAGTGGAAGAAAAGACAGCTGGAATGGGGGGCATATAAGGGAGCTGCCTGAGCAGCAAGAGATCTGGTTAGAAAAGCTAAAGCTCAGTTAGAATTAAATCTACCCTGGGAGATCAAGGAGAACAGTAAACATTTCTATAGGTATATTAATAGTAAAAAGAAGTCTAGGGAAGGTGTGGCCCTCTCAGAAAGGAAACAGCTAAACTGGTGACAAGTGACATGGAAAAGGCTAAGGGTCTCAATGACTTCTTTACCTCAGTCCTCACTGTCAAGGGCTACAGCCACACTCCCAGAATAATGGAAGATAATGGCAGGACTGGAAGAAGGAACTGTCCACTGTGAGTGAAGATCAGGTTCATGACCATCTGAAAAACATGAGAGTGTTCAAGTCCATGGGACCCGATGGGATACACCCACAGGTGCTGAGGGAACTGGTGGATGAGGTTGCTAAATTGATATTATATTCCAAAAGTCATGGCAGTCTGGGGAGGTCCCCACTGACTGGAAAAGGGAAAACATAACTCCCATTTTCAAGAAGGGAAAGAGGGATGACCCAGGGAACTATAGGCCAGTCAGTCTCACCTCTGTGCCTGGTAAGATCATGGAGCAGATCCTCCTGGAGGCACTGCTGAGGTAGGAGAATTATGAAGAGGCACAATCAGCATGGCTTCACCAAGGGCAAATCCTGCCTGACAAACCTGGTGGCCTTCTATGACAAGGTCACATTAATAGATGAAGGCTGAGCAACTGACATCATTTACCTGGACCTGAGCAAAGCCTTCAACACTCCCGCACAACATCCTGGTCTCCAAGCTGGTGCAGTATGGGTTTGATGGATGGACCATTCAGTGGAGAAAGAACTGGCTTGATGGCCACACCCAAAGAGTGGCTGTCAGTGGGTCCATGTCCCAGTGGAGGCTAGTAACAAGTGGAGTCCCTCAGGGATCAGTACTGGGACCAGTCTTGTTTTAACATCTTTGTTGGCAACATAGACAGTGGCATTGAATGCACCCTCAGCAGTTTTGCTGATGACACAAAGATGTGTGGTGCAGCAGACATGCTGGAGGGAAGGGACGGCATCCAGAGGGACATTGACAGACTGGAGAGGTGGGGCTCATGACAACCTCATCAGGTTCACCAAGACCAACTGCAAGGTCCTGTATCTGGGTCTGGGCAATCCCAAGCACTGATACAGGCTAGGCAGCGACTGGGTTGAGAGCAGCCCTGAAGAAAAGGACCCAGGGATGCTGGTAGATGAGAAGCTCAACATGAGCCACCAGTGTGCACTTGCATCCCAGAAAGCCAATCACATCCTGGGCTGCATCAAGAAAAGAACAGCCAGCAGGTTGAGCAAGGTGATTCTCTCCCTGTACTCTGCTCTGGTGAGACCCCACCTGGAGTTCTGCGTCCAGTTCTGGAGCCTCTGTTACAGGAAGGATCTGGAGGTGCTGGAATGTGTCCAGAGAAGGGCCATAAGGATGATGAGAGGGCTGGAGCACCTCTCCTATGAGGACAGATTGAGAGAGTTGGGACTATTCGGTCTGGAGAAGGCTCCAAGACCTTATTGTGGGCTTTCAGTATCTTAAGGGTGCTTACAAGAAAGCTGGTGAGGGACTTTTTAGGCTGTCAGGTAATTATAGGACTAGGGGGAATGGAATAAAAATAAAAATGGATAGATTCAGATTGGATGTTAGGAAGTTCACCATGAGGGTGGTGAGACACTGGAACAGAATGCCCAGGGAAGTGGTGGAAACCCCATCCCTGGAGGTTTTTAAGGCCAGGCTGGATGTGGCTCTGAGCAACCTGATCTAGTGTGAGGTGGCTCTGGCCTTGGCAGGGGGGTTGGAACTAGATGATCCTTGAGGTCCCTTCCACCCTAACAATTCTATGATACAGAGGCCAGGAGGTCTCTTCTCAACAGGGCTTTCTGGCTTCCCACAGTTCAGACTGGAGAATGTTTGTTCTCAGCTTTAGTGTGCTGTGTACATGTCTACGATACCTACCTCGCAACCATTAGCATTTCAAATTTTTGTATTTTCCTGTGCCATTTCCTTTTGGCCAAAGTACAGACAGCATCTTTCCTCATCATTAATATCACATTCCAGTGGGCTACAACCACTTGGGAGTGTGGGTTGCTTTTTCAGGTCTTTTCAATAAAGGCTTTTTGCAGGACTCTGACATACCTGCTTCCAGTCTTAGGCCTATAGTTATCTACCTTAGTGAGCCCCAAGAACTACTTTCAATAACCTTCCTTCTCTGCCACTTGTCTCTTTGGGAGCGTTAAATAGCTTAAAGGGAGCCCCAAATCCCCAACCCTACTGAAGCCAAGGACTCTCACAACTGTTTTTTCCTTATTGCCCTCTGTATAAAAGCTTTCTGCAATGTCTGCTCCTACCACTACATCACTCTTCAGTGTTGTCCCCCAGATTTTCTGTTCCTTCCAACTCCTAACTTTGTCAAAGCTTATTCAGTAGCTTATCTCCCTGCTGCTCTGTTCTTCCAAGATTTAACACCTTGATGCATTTTCTTCATTCACCTATTAATCTATTGTATTCTGTACATGTGTATATACAGGAGATCTTCCTTCCTTTCCCTGAAATTCACCCACAGAATAAAAGAGGCGCCCACCAGAAAAATCCAGGTAAGTTAGAAATCTTCACAGTTAAGAGGGACAAAAGTGATTTTTTTGATCACTTTTACATTTAAGGAGTACTTCAACAATATCTAAAATTATATGTGTGGTTGCAGCTGGCAGTGTACACTTGCCAGGGGAAAAAAGGCGAGAAGAAAATGCAGATGAAAAGATGAAAGGCTAAACAAAACCAATGCAATTTCAATTGTAAAATACTATTTTTTTTTATTAGGTCATGTACAACTTTACTGTCTTAGGATCTACTAACCAAAACTCTTTTCACTTAATCCTTTGGTATTATAGGCAAAGACACTGAAAGTAACAAAGTCAGTACATGAAGATCATAAACAGTAACTTCAGAATAAATGAAATGTAGATGGCTTTATTGGATTTAATTACACATGAAATAGAATACCTTGAAAACAAAGTACAGTAAGACAAACATACTTACTAGGGTAATGTTTTATGAAATTCAGATAGACATAAATATGAAATACTACTGTAATTGAAAAGCTAGAAGTAAACATTCTGCAATTGTGTCAGTAATTTTTTAAATGACAGGACAAAAGCACATTTTAAGATCTCATGTTCTGGTTCATGAATATGAAAGAATTTACTGTCCCACTTGTATGAGTTAGGGCTGTGTCTGGCACAGCTATGTGTGAATCAGAGAATAAAAAGGGGTAGAAAGAATGTGAAGATGATTAAAGGCTGAAAAGATTAGTCTTGTCAGCATAGTACTAAAATAATATAACCTTATGTCAGTTCTAGTATTTTAATGCAACAGTCTTAATGTTTCTTAGGTTAGTTTTCAACCAGACATTCTGAAAAAAAGTTCATGTTCTAGTATATCCAGCTATAATCTCAGTAAATTCTATGGATCAAAAAAATTGTCAGAAAATCCCTCAATCTCATGAAATCTAACCCTCTTAAACTGTGGTGGAGTAGGAAGGTTCCCCCACACACAAAAGAATTCCACAGCTAACTCAGCCGGAGAAGCAGATGAAAGCTGTATTTTACAAGCAGATATGGAATGCAATGAATATGTACAAAAATATACAATATTTACAATATATACAGAAATATACAGCAAAGTATGTAATACAGGAAACCTTTCCCCAACCCCCCCTGTGGCCAGGGGGGTTCGGCCTTTTCCCCCCTTCTCCCTCCCTACCTCCCCTTTTTCCCAAAAGGGTTAGAGAGAGAGAGAGAGAGAGAGAGAAAGGAAGGTAATTAAAAGGGGAAAATTTTGTTAAAGCTCAAAGCGAATGCAAAAAGTTAGTTTTCTTATCTGGTTAGCAAGAATCGTAGAGAGAAACGAGCCAGCTCACAGTACAGGGGGAAGAAGAAGACGACTGACTGCCCCCCCCCCCCCCCCCCCCCGACTGAAAGACTAAACAAAAACCTACAGCCGGGTTCCACCAATGAAATTGGATTAGCATATCGTTGTTTTCATTCATATACCAAAACATTCGGCTAGAGTGTTCAGAAAGTGTCCCTTTCTTAAAGGCACAGCCTAAACCGGTCACATAAACAGATGTACTGAAGTTGGCAAAATCATAGTGCAACCAGTTTCATTTAATTGACCTGTAACTCAATTATACAACTACATTTTTTATCATATAAAAAAATACATACATTTATTACTACTGATGTTGCAGGAAACTTGTACAGGACTGAAGCTTCACCTTTTCATGACTGAAAACATGCACCCATTTGAGACTTTAGACAAGCTTTCATTTTTCAATTAACATGTTTTATTTCAAATTTATTCAGAGCTCAAATGAGTTACTTTTGCAGCTGAGGAAAGCCAAGATGAAACTTTGTTCTTTTGTGCTCAGCCATACAATTTATTTTTCTCCTGGCAACAGATTTTTAAATCTCCTTGCCCCCCCCTTTTTTTTTTTTTTCCATGGGAACTGTTTTAGTAAGTACTGACATTAGAGCTGACAATGCTTTGTGTGTTGTGGGGCTTTTTTTGCCTGGTTTCTGTGTCTGTGTGTGCAGGCATGCATTCATTAACGTAATTTCTCAACATTCAACAAGAGTGCATCATAAACCAGAGGAAAAGAGCCTCATAAATATTTAGATTCTCCATCTACCTTCCAAAACTGAAGTGAAAAAGAGTATTTAGTGAGGACTTGGTTTAAGTTGATCTGCATATGAACTGAAAAGGGGTACAAAAGGATGAAAAGGTGGTGGAAACGAGCATACAAACCCCACAGTCTCCAGGGGGCCATTCATCTTGTTCTTGTCAATACAAACCCAGTCCCAGTGCTTGGCTGTTTTCTGCGAATGACCCAACAGAGTAGCTTTATAAAGACAATGCTGCAAAGGATGTGCGTGCTTTCTTCCTAGTTTTGTTCTATCGTGTAATTTTTCCAAAGAAGCAAAATATTTCAGGTTTTGAAAACCGGAGAAATTTTTCCAAATGCTTCTCTACTTGTTTGTGGTCCACACACTGACATACAAACCTAAAACATTTACCTAAGAGGATAACTAGGTTATGTGGAAAGCAGTTGCAGGTAACTTACCAATGAATGAGTGGTAACGAGTTCACAATGTAAGCATAAAGCATAGTAATACCTGCTGTGCAGCTACAAAGACATAGAATTTTGACCAAGTACTAAAACTCCACTATTTCTAACAAACATCGTAAAAAGACCAAAAATACAGATAAAAGAATAGATCACCAATAAAATGTGGCATTTAGTATTTTCGTAATTGAAGAGTCACAAAATTGTTTAGATTGGAAGGAACCTCTTGAATCCAAGTGCATACGTGACTATTTAATGCATCCCAGTAATTTTTTTTATTGCATGGTCTCAGATCAAATTAATTTTGAAGGATTACATCACATTACTTACACCTATTTACTTGACTGCTGTGCTTAGGTATCCTTTTCAGACAAAGGGCCATAAAAGCCACTGAGTAGTAGCCTGTAATTAGGCACCAATAATGATCTCATACATAACAGAATTTTTCATCATAAGCAGCCAAGAGAGCAGGTTTTTTGGTTGTTGTGAGGACAAAGAATGAAATGATGTAACTCGCTCAATTCATCATGCTCCACATCAAACATATGATTTGAGTAACAGGAGAATTACATTAACACTATATGAAAAATGGCAATTTTACTCACATATGTTTACAATACTTATCTTAGTACATTGCTAATCTTCCATTTTTTTGAGATAACAAAAAAGTTCAATTTTTTTTTCCCCCAAATTAATCTCTAGTTCAGACTCCTTAAATGAAATAAACTTCTTTTTTTAAAATTTTTTTTTGGCAGTAGAGTTTGGGGTTTTTTTGGGGTGTGTTTGCTTGTTGATTTGTTGTCACCAGAACTCCCCAAAACCCTATTACGTGGGCATCAAGTAGAGGCTTGAGCAAGCTGCTATGATCCCCCCACTAATCACTGTTGTCACTTTAACACAAAGGACTCCACCTACACAGACCAACAGTGATAGATAATTATTTTCACTACTGACTTATAAGACAGGTGCATTCAAACTTCAAAATGGGATAAAAGATCAATTATGCTTCTAGTAATGAAAATCAGATGGATAGCTATAAAAGGACTACCTGAAAGGAAACCCAGGAAGTGATGTATACTTTATCTTTCTAATAGGAAAGACCTTCTTTTGGCATAAGAATTGGCTTTCCAATTATGTTATGACTTTTAAAAAGCAAGTATAAAAATCTAGATTATGAAACACTGTAGAGAAGTGGTTTGTCAGTTTCTGAAGTAACAGGAACTTTTCGGACCTCTCAAGAGTAAGAAGGAAGGCTGCCTAATTCGGATTACTTAATACCTGTTTTCATGCTGACCTTTAATTGAAATAGAATTACAAAAATTAAAAATTACCTGAGGCAAGGCAGGAAAATAGTTTTATGTTTTCTTTAGAGTTTTTGCCATAACCTTAGAATTTTGAGCTTTTTGTCAGACCAGACCAAATATTCGTTTGTTAATACACAACAAAACAGTATTGTTATGCCAACTGGATGGCAGAGTATAGTCTCTGGGAAACTTATTTTTGCACTTCTATGCTCCTTACAATGATAGGGTAACAGTTCTTCACTTCTTGTAGGATTTGATGTGTGTAGTGGGGGGGCGTGTGCATGCCACAGAGACAACTGACATACCTCTTCTGCAAAACCAAAAACCCATAATCAGCATGTCATCTTTTTACCTTGAGAAATTACTGAAAGACCTGAAAGGTGAAGGAAACTGCCCAGGAAACTTTCAAATAAGCATTTATTAACAAATAGCATAAGAGATAATGTTATAATGCCTGTTGGAGAAAACAGCCTTAAAGCCTACACGTTGTAAGAAAAGTTGTAACATGTACATGGAAACTTCTCATGTTCTAAGTGAAAAGAAATACCTAGACTCATGTGAACTGGATCTGTACAAAACAATTTGAATCTAAAAGAAATGCATTATGTTTCTCTTCCCTATATTTCAGTCACAATTGGAGACCAACCACAAAACTTTAAAGACTAACAATGAAGATTTATGAGAATTTGAGAGATGGACAGCAGTGTAATTTCCAGACCACTTCAAATTTAGCTGTAGGGATTTAACCAGACCACTGTATCTAAATCTGGGTTATTACTCTATTTTGCACATGTTTTGCACCACAGTGATCTTGTCAGCCTATTTCCCTGCCCTTCTATTCTGTGGTCTACCCAATACAATGACTTGATGAATACAAAATACTAACACTTCTGAAAGCTAAAGCTAAGGGAAGACTGAATTATCTTCAACGGTAATTTAGTTGCCAAAATCCTGAACCCAAACTGTTGCTCAAACTATTCTGGAAAAAAAAACCAAAACCCAGCAGCCAATAGAAACTGTTTATGCATCCTTACAGTGAGACACAGCTGACCATTCACGAGTGCGTGGCCATTTCAGAAGTCTAAAACGTGTGGAGATGGCAGATGTGATATGAGAACTATGAGAGTAAAGCAACCTTCTGGAAATGAAAGTGGAATACCATAGGCATGTGAATCCCACCCTTTATTGTCCTTATAAACTTGTAACAATAAATTGCTGTAACTGAGCAATGATCTGATTTTAAGTAATAATCAGATACAATATTAAATAAGATCATATGTTTTTATGAAATGACTGTTCTTCAAAATGAGTCAAATCTTTCAGATTAGCTAACAGCCCAGAAACACTCATCTTTTGGCTTTGAGCCCAAGAGTCATATTTTACTGATTGTTATGACTTGTCCTTTGAGCTCTGGTGATGGTAAAATAGGGCATTACGATGCACCAGCCTACAAATTTCAAAAAGATGGCATGAATTTGGGATGCTTCCTGTTTCTATGAGGAAATCCTGAATGTATTCAAGTGCTTAAGCAATCATTCTCTGCACTTTTATAATGGCCTTCATCCAAGAAAGATGAAGTACTTTACTACAAAGTGTAATTGCTTGCTCATTACTAGAAAGTTTAAAGTTTCATTCTAATTTGTTTAGATATTTTCTGTCCAGTTAAATATAACCTCCTTAGGTAGGAACTGCTGCCTTTTGAGTACTGAATGTTAAGAAGCGTAAGCAACACACCACTAGCCATTCCTTGTGTAAGTATACATATGTATACATTTGTATTTCAGGTATGCTAAAAGTTAAAATAATGCATCAATTACATTTTAAGATCTACTCAGGTTTAGTAGTAATTGAGAAGAACGGTTAATTTAAACCTAAGGGCCGAAAGCATTTAATGTATATTCAACAACAATCAATATACTATGATATTTTACCAGAAGATGGTACACCTTAAAAACAGAACCTACAAGTTTAACTGTCCGCTGTTTGCCACTGTGGTTCCCAACACAAATCTGCAAATTTCCCTGGCACGAACTTTGTGAGGTGGAAAGACATCTATGGTGAAAATTAAAATACTGATTACACATCTTACACCGAAATGTGTCTTTCAACCCATTTTTAGTTACATGCAGCAAATAAAAATAGCTGCTGATGGCACTACTGTAGCTGAGATGACTGCATCTGTTAAAATGCAGGATGTTGTTAGCTATCTAGTCCGAACTGGATAGAAGGTTAAAAAAACTGAACAGGTATATATGGAAATTAGTATTGAGTGTCTTTTAAACTACAGTGTGTACTATGTGGACTCCAAGGACAGACATTTTATTTCACAATGATCAGCTCAGTGAATCCACAGTTAGGCAGCATTTACAGCAATACACACTTGGTGCTACTTTCATTTCTGCGATGTGTGGCACAGGCTGGCTCACGTAGCGTTTCCATACAGGACTTTTTCCAAAAATGACAGGCCAGAAGCAATTTGAAATTCTCCCCTATGAAAGCCTATAGCTGTATAACTGAAGGAGTAATTTTGTGACTGTACAGAATGGAAATGTAGTATCTAGTATACTAACTGAAGCTCCGCAAAGAGATTAGAAAGCCTGGAAACATGCACAGTTTATTTCAAGTGGTATTTGGCTTCTCTCAGTAAGCTATTTAGAATATTAATTACACATCATCCAACAGTGAAATGCACAAAAATAATGCACGGAGACTACTCAGGAATTATCACCCTCTCTAGACAGACAAACTCCTCCTTTTTGCTAGAATGCTATCTTTTCTGGAGAAAAGTCCACATAGTAGTGGATGAAGAAACAGCACATACAGACATTACAGATCCACTGAAATTATCTACTTAAAAATACAATCTACAAAGCAATTAAGCTATAGCAAACTTAAACAGTAATGTAATACATTCTTCTAAATATTGACTTACCTATCTTTCACACACAACCATGATTATTTGGTATTTAGAGATGACAAAACCCAACACAGAGCTATCCATGCCTTCCCTAACTACTGAGAGTGAAACAAAATGCTTGTGAAATTCCATGAAGCAGAATTCAGGTCTTTCCATTTGTGTAGCTGTATCCTATAACAGTAGCTTAAGATATATGGAATAACTTACCAAGGAAACTGCCAGGTACAAGATATAGCTCAAAGACAGAAAACACGTTTTTGTTTAGCTTAGCGTTTTCTTTTCCCCCCAACTTAATGACTGCATAATTAGGACATAGCCCCAAGAATAGTAAGAACACAGCTCTTCCTACTCATGCACAAATGGATAATCATAAAGATACCTTCTGCTGGCTTATTCCAACCTGAGGAATGGCCAGCTCTAACAGGAGTGATACTGCGGGTTACCACACCCTTCTTCACAATTGTACATCTTAGGTTCCTGAAGTATAAGAGATATGAATCTGAACCCTCCCAGATTAAGATGTGCTTAAAACCTGTACCTTCCACTTGTTCAGCAATCACTTATCTATAGTGGACAAATTTATGCATTATCTATTCTAAACATACAGCACTCAGAAATATCCCCTTTTAGACTGTGAACAGCATACCATCTGCTTATTACTTTGAATGATGCACTATGGTTTCTGTTTGAAAAACTACCTGTTGGTTTGGCTTTGTGTCGAAGGAAATACGGTTTTGTTGTCAGACATCACAGAATTTCAATATAATTGGTTCTTGAGGTATTTAGTCTGGCCCTAGACCTTATTCTGTTCATGTGTTAATCAGCTTGCAGAGACGAATGAATTTCAGCTTTCCATCTAGTAGTGGCCATGTCTGACTGTTGCACTAGTTACAGGAGTACAGTCTTGGTACACTATTCAATACTGAATTGAGTACATGTTTGTTTGTTCTTGAGTGACTGTAATGGGTAAGTGAAGAATTGTTCCTTTCCTTAAAGTAGTAAGCACACAACCCTCCTGTTACAGGGAGCACTGCAGAAGGCTAATGACATCCAACAGTATATACCTATGATTTGGTCAACAGAAATCCTGAATTAACAGCCAACGAGAGTACATTTTCCAGTAGCCATCGGCCTTCAGCTCCCCTACTTCCCAAGGTGCTATCAGCTATGAATGTTATAGCAGTAATTGAATTTGGGTTTTATGATCATTGCTGGCATTTACTGTAATATACAGAGGCCGCTGCTGGCATTATCATGATTATTCTTACTTCAAGATTAGATTAACGCAATAAAACTTCACCTTAAAAGAGAAGCTGTTGGAAAATGCTACAGGTTACATGACACAAGAGAGACTATCTAGATGAAAACATAAGTTAAACACAGGAACTTCTGTTAGCATCCATACAGAAGTTAAGGCATTAGGTAGTTACCTAAAGAACCCTACATGACCACAAGACCTGGTTACCTGCAAACAAACCAACCAAACTCCTACTCCCCACTCATGACAAAAACGGCACAACGTTTCCTCTCTCAAGACCTGCTTACCCAGCCCTGTGTCCTTCCTTGCCTACTCTCCCTTCCCCCATGGGAAAGTCACAAAGTTCAATACAATGGAACAGGACTTCCAGTGCCTGTTAGATCAGGCTGTAGAGACGCCAGTGCTGATGTGAGCTATACGTTTTCACAGCTCTTTAACCAGAACTAATTGAACTTCCATCTTCCAGGTGCTCTTAAAACACCTCTTCCTGGGAGGAGAAAGTGGGGGAAAGTAAAGGCAGAGAGAACAGAAGGTATACCGAGAGGGGCTTTTAGGTAGCTTTTTTGTGTGTTATTTTTACTGTATAGTTAATGAAGACATCATACTGATTTGTGTATTTAAAACTAACTGTGAGTTATAGACATTTTGTTAAAGCATCCAGCTTTTCCAAAGGCTTTCTAACAATGATTTACATCCAGTGTCTTGAAATGTTTAACAAAAATTACTATCCGTGGTTTTTCCATAAGTCATTTATGCCTAATCACATTGGCAGCTTCAGCATTTAGCTTTGCCTCAATTTCTGTTCCTGTCAGACCAAGAAAATAACTCAGATTAACACAGAGCAAACTAGAGCTTGAATTTTGCATCCCAAAATAATTGCTGGTGTGCACCATCTTATTCTCCAGTAAATAAGTGTAAAATATCTTAGGATAAGCTATGTTGGTGCTGTTAGTAGGTAAGACAAGTGATAGCTACTGCACAACAACCTGTGCTGGTATTTCTTACTCTATATCGCCTGCTCATATTCAAGCACTGGAAGCAGTAATGAAGCAGTATGGGAACAGCTGTACTAGATCTGCTGGAAAAAATGTATCCATGTGCAATTTTTTACTGTTAGTCCAGCACAATTATTCTAACATTATCTAAGTTTACCTAATTTCAAGATAAAACCTGTCGTCTGATTGATATTGTTAATCAAATTGAAGGATTCAATAGCAAGTTTTCTCAGCATTGAAAATCAGCAAATAAAGCACTACAAAATATACATTATCTTTCACACTAATCTATAATAAATAAAAGGATGACCATTTTGCTAAACATGTAAGGTTGTGCTTTAGCTTGTCACAATTTTAAAAATAAGCTGGAAAAGTGAAAATAAACCCCAATCTTGTTACTAAGTGGAAACTGTATTACTTCATTCATAGCCATACTGCAGTGTGCCTTGGGCATGCCACTGATAGACTAAGAATTTATATTTTAAAAAAAAAAAAGTTTGAAACGTTGCTCTCTTTTTGACAGCAAAGACAATATTTTCTTGCTGAATATATATTTTTGAAACGATGGAATCAACAAATCTGACTTATATAAGCTGCCGAGTTTTAGTGTAAACAAAGCCTCGAAAGAAAATGAAAATTCTCATGGCCTCTTTCAAGGAGGAAAATACAACAGACACTAGAAGGAATGCAATAATTTAAGGCACTTTTACTATGAAAAGTATACTTTTCCTACATTTTTGTCCACGCACACCTTTCAGGTAGAGTAACAATGCTTGACAATACCCGACAAAACAGTACATCTATCACGATGACAACGTGTCTGTCCTTCTTTCTAGTTTTGGAAGCATTGCTCACCGCAGTTAACCTAATACTTAAAGTTTCTTCGAATACTATACAGTATGTATGAAAATATATTTGAATTTGTACAGAACTTTAAGCATAGTTGGACTTTATACCTAGGTTCTATTGAAAACGACGGTCCTAGGCAAACTAAACGAAGCACAAAACGATTTTTCAGGTAGCTTTGCATCAAGCTCTATCGAGCTACTAAAAACTGCATCAAAGCTTTCTGACGATCTTTTAAGTACTAAAAAAATCGAACAAAAACACCAAGTAGCAGCGTGGGGAACAAGGAATACATACAAGCAATCGCGTCGCCCTGCTTTGCCTCTGCGGCTACAGCGAATTGAACACGTCAATTCTGGTTGTGGCTGCTGGATACTGGTTCTTTCATCCCGTGTCCCATCCAAACGTGTGAAGCAAGCCGTGGCTGATGTCAAAACACAGCGCTGCCCTGTAAGCAACAAACGTGCCTAACTACCTGCCGGTGAGGCAAAGGTGGAAAGGCAGCGCCGCGACCAGAATCCAGGGAACGGCCGAGGCAGGCAGCCGGGCCACACTCATAAGGCACGGCGCAGCGCCAGCCGCAGGCGAGGGCCGCCGTCGTTGCTCCAGGGGCGGCCGCGCGAGGGAAGGGGCGCGAGCATGGCTGGGCCACTACAGCCCACGTTTCTCTTTCGCCCCCAGCACAGACAGCTGCAGCCAGCTCCCGGCCAGTTCCGCACCCCTCCGAAGCCTGCCGTTAAACCGCTCCCGACGCACGCGGGCTCCCGCCGCCTAGCCAAGACAGGGAGAGAATGGAGAGAACAACAGATCCTACCAGCCTGTTCCTCCTTACCCTCCCGCAAAGCTGGTTAGGACTCGCTGCTCGAACGAACCCTCTATACCGATACCTCATAGTCACACCACACTCGCCTCTCACCATCGCTGCCCCGTTAACGGGTTAGAAATCTCTCCACGCGCCGCTCCGCCACCCGCAACGCCCACCGCTCACGGGCGCATGCGCGATGTAACCAACCCCCACCCTCCCCCATCCCCCTGTAGGCTGCCCACCTGTACCGCGCAAGGTCGTGGCCGCGCGACGCGACAACACTGTAAACAGCAAGCGCACGCGCGCCTCAGTGGGGCTCTCCCCACCTCCGAAGTGTCACGTGGCCCAGCTCCGCACTTCCCCCTCCTCCGCGCCACCGGTAAAGCAACGCGACTTTGTTTGGAAGAGTTCTGTGCACGAGCGTACTTCCGCGGGGCAGGGGAGGCGCGCGGGAGCAGCACGCGATGCCGCGCGCCTGCGCCGCTTTCCCACGCGGAGACGCTCGGAGGGGGCGTGGTCGGGGAGAGAAAACCCGCTTCGGCCCAGTAGCCTCTTCTTCCCCCTTCCCCCTCCCCCACCGCGATCTAACGCCGCTCTGCTGCCGCCCCACTGCCGCCCCGGGGCCCCGGAGCGGAAAAGGAGCAACAGCTGGCTCCACCAAGTGGCGCTGCGGTTGCCACCGCCCATCGAGTAACAACCGCCCCGCCTCTGGGCCCACCCCCCGGCATGTCCCCACCTTCGCGGGCCCTGCCCCCTCCCCTCCTGCCGCCGCTGCTGCTGCTGCCAGCGCAGCCTGAACTGAAGCGAACTCTGGAGCGAACTGAGGAGAAGTGAGGAGGCGGCGGCAGGGCTGAGACTCACCAGCCACAGGCAGCAGCGGCGGCGGGAGGGCGGGCGGGCGGCGGACAGGAGAACACGCCAGGCGCGGCGGTAACAACAGCGGAGAGATACCAGCGGCGGCTCTTCGGAAGCGGCAGCCGCGCCAGCAGCGCCCGCCCGCCCTGCTCGTTCCCTCCCTCCCCCGCCGCGGAGACAGGGGGCAGCGCCGAGAGGAGAAGCCGGGCTCAACGTGTGTGTGCGCGGGCGGAGGAGGCGGAGGAGGGGGACACACCGAGGACTGCGCCGGCCGAGGGCGCACGGAGAAGGGAAGCGGCAGCGGCGGCACCGAGAGGCGGCGGTGGGTCCTTGTGCCCAGGGCGGAAGGCGCAGCCCGCACGGGGGTTTCTTTTGAGTTTCCTCTTTTTTTTTCGGCCCCTCGGACTCGGCGGCGAGTCTACATTTGTCTCCGGATTTGAATCCTCCTCCTTCTCCTCCTTCCTCGGGGAAGCTCCCCTCCCCGCCCCCTCCCCTCCCCCACCGCCTCCCTGCCCGCCCGGATCCAGCCGGGCGCCCCGTGCCGCGGTCGCGTTGCTCGGCGGAGCTGCTGCGGGCGCTCGCCGTTTCTCCGCGGGCTTGGAATATGGTCGGGGAAATGGAAACCAAGGAGAAGCCGAAGCCGAGCCCTGATTACCTGATGCAGCTGATGAACGACAAGAAGCTGATGAGCAGCCTCCCCAACTTCTGCGGGATCTTCAACCACCTCGAGAGGCTGCTGGACGAAGGTAAAAGCGCTCGCCTGGCCGCCCTTTCTCCCGCTCCGCCGCCCTGTCCTGCTTTCCCCCTTTAGGGCCTCCATGCCGCTCCCGGGATCCTGCTCGGCCCCTCACCCCAACCCCGGCTGGGTGGCGGGGGTAGCCTGGGGCCTGTTTCACTCTCCCCGCTTTTCTTGGTACGCTTTCGGCTCCTGGCTGGAGAGCCTAAAACAAAGGGGAAGTGCGGGCTCCCCACGCCCTGGCTTCTGCCGTGTGGTGCCGGGGGGCTCGGTGAGCGAGTGGGAGGGGGAAGAGGCAGCCTGACCGCACACGTCCCTGCTCTCCCGTGGGGTTACCCCTCCCCTTATTATTTATTTTTCCTTTCCCCATACCGTCTTCCCAAAACCGGGGGAAGGGTAACAACTGCACGGAGGGGAGGGAACGAGGAGAGGAGCTCAGGAATGTGCTTTGGGGGAAGGCAGGGAGGAGGGGAAAGGCTGACTGGCGGCGCGGCGCTCCCCTCCCGCGGCGGCGCGGAGAGGGGTCCTGTGCGGCGCCCTTCGGGGAGTGCTCCTCGGCCCGGACGGAGGGCCCCGAGCCGGGGGCGGGGGGGGGGGCGGAGGGGGCTGTCGGGGAGGGGCAGGGTTGGGAGGGTGTTTGGTTTCGAGATTTGGCTGTTCTGGAAGCTGCTTGAACTTGAATGACTAAGACGGAGGGGCTGAGCTCTTTCTTCAGCTCCAGCACTACCCCACCCCAAACTAGCCACAAACTAATTATAATTTTCCTATATTACAAGAAAAGCAAACATTGCCTTTTCTTTCAGCTGTTCTTACCTTTTAAAGAAGCTAACTTGAAAAACTCCTACTTGTGACTTATAGTGAAGGGGAAAAAAAAATACGAAATTGCGTCGTCCACTCCTGCCAAACATCCACTGCCACCCTGCACCCCGCTCCTGCCTTAGGAGGGCGAGGGGCTGTTTCTGTGGGTTGGCCTCCTGTCTCCCCTCCCTTACTTCCCCCCCTCCCCCAATAGCGCCCTTTAAGGTTTCGTTTCTACAAATAAATATTTATATGTACTTTATTGAAAAAAAAACCCGAAGTACTGGGATCTTAATGCGTCCCGTACGTCCTCCCACTACAGTCACAGACCCACTGTATTAAAAACAAGGTTTAGCTTTATGCTTTTTAAGCATTTCCTTTCTTGCTACCATAAAACTAGACTTTTTGGAGAGTTAGAGACCTGTTTTTTTAATCGTATTTGATAGCTTTGCGAAATATGCGAAGATCATAAATTATTTATACTGTTTCAACTTGTGAGTTGCAGCATGAAAAGCTGAATTTCGAGATTTTGAGTTAGTAGTCTTGTTTGCGGACATACTACTCCTCACTAAAAGAAGTTTGGGAAGTTGTTGACCTCGGAAGATCAAAGAGATGGTTATATTTGGTAGAACAACTCCCCGCCCTCTCCCAAGACTGTAAAAATGAGATAGTGGCTGTAGTACAACAAAACCCCAGCATATCGAGAAAATGTTACCTTCTGAAATAATGCTAAAAAACAAAAAACAGTGAAGGAATACTGAAACATGGACTGTGGGAAGTGACATAATGGGAGATTCTATTTTTATTTTCAAGAGCATTGGTGAAGTTTGAATTTATATTGGAAAAATTTTGGATGTGGAAAGTATAACTATTTCAAACTTATGTTCTGGGTTACTACAGCAAGCAACTTCTTCAGAATAGTTAGATTTAAAATAAACATCGAGGAGAAACCTGATCAAGAAGACTTTCTTTTTTTGGCACAAACGAGTCTTTCAGAGGCTTGATGTTGGATTTTTAAATTCCTGCATTTCTTCAACTTAATGTTTTTGTCCAGAGGAGGCCTGAAACCTGTTGTTTGGTGTTTTTTTTTTTTTATTTTGTCAGAGAACAAAAGATAGAAAAACATTTTTTATGAAGTGGACACTGAAAAAGGAATGACTGAAATCCTTTTATCTTTTGATGTATTTTTAAATACGTAAAGCTCTTCAAATCTGTTCTGTGAAGTTTGTACGGTTCCATATTGAGAGTTCTGGAGACTCCTGCTGAATCTGTTTAAGGATTGCGTTGGAGCTGTTCTTCACACTCTTTAAAAGAAAAAGAAAATACAATCTGTGTTTCTAAATACTGTCAGGAAGAAGTCTGCTATCCCTTTAAGCTTTTCTGCTTTTCCTGTTTACTTTGGCAATTAGGTGAAAGTATTGTGGAGGCAGAAAACTTTTTGGAATGTTGAAAAAAATGTTTCATGAAAATCTAACAAATAGCTTTAAGACTTCAAAATTTGAACACTAAGGGGCGCCAGTTATTTTTCTTCCGAGGTGTGAGACTGGCCTCCGAACACCATTACTGATTTGAGTAGTGAAATTAACAAATCTGTTAGGATATACTAAAGAATGATAAAATGCTTGTGGATTTGTGCTGGTATCCATATTAGTATGGTATTACATATATTGTGTATTTACAAACCGTGTAGTATAGGTGGAACAGTCAGTCGTGATTAGCAGTTGAGAAGTTGGAACAACTGTTGTTCTGGAAAACACCTACGCTGCTTAACAAAGGGGCGCCTTGTTAAATATCTTGAACTATTATGCTATACTGACATCGTCCAGAAAGGTTTGGCAGTAGAAAACTAGAGTTGGCCCGAGAGATCTGTAAGATTTACAATGCTTACTTAAAAGTATAGTATTTAATAGTTTTCATCAGTTGTTTCATGGCACATTTGACAATACTGAATATTAGAGGCATTATCTACAAATCTAAAAAATAATATCTAAAAATAAAGTTACAGTTTTCATGTTCCCTTTTTGTAGTCTCCCCTTCAGTTTGGTTTATTTCTTCCAGTTCTGTGCTTTGGGCAGGTGTTTGGTTTGATGTAATTTTTAAATTTTTATTGTTAAAATAACTATTCAACCATTTTCCTGAAGCTTTTGTTTATGCTTTAGAAGAATAATATTATGATCATCTTTTGTCTTTCATTTTGTGCTTATCAAATTGAAGATATAGTCACAACCATAGGAATGCAAACAAATAAAACATGGGATTCCTTTCTCTACTAGAAATGTTGGGGTTTGCTTATTTTTCATGATGGTGTTTTAAAAATAAAGCAAACTCAGTTGAGCTTGTGATTACTTATTGTAGTTGTATGCAACAAGGTAGAAAAGGACTTGTCAGTTTAGATGAACAGTACATTTAATGCCTAGTTTTTGAAATGTATGTCTACTTTTTGCCTATTTCTAGTACTGTTTGTATTATCTAAAACATACTTTCCTTTCTGAATTCTATCCTAGTGTTTCATCTTTAAAAATTTTACTGTTTAACTTGGTATTCTGCCTTGCAACATTTGATTTTGAAGTTTACTTTAAATGTGTGAGTTATATGGGAAAAAAGGGTTTACTTTTTAAATAGCTACTTTATAGTAAAATATGAAAGTCAGTTTTGTTTAGGTAACATTTTTTTTTTGCATATGTGTATTTTCAAATTCTTATGTATAAATAAGGCTTTTGTGGATTAGCAAGGATGTTTAAAGTGCACATCATAATAACTAGGAAGCTGGATTGTTTTTATCAGAGTAGTGCAAACCTGTGGGAAGAGAGGGCTCTTCCTGAATGTGGAATAGGCCGTATTTCCTGTAATTGTTTGCACCATCAAATGTGACCTGAATTTTTTTTTTTTTTTTTTTTTTGCCCCTGCCCCACCCCCTGTTGTTTGGGGTCTTTTTGGGTGCTTCAGCATCTCCAATACTAACTCTTGTGATTCTGACGTAGGTTGCTGTTGTTGGTGTGGGTTTTGGTGCGTTGTGTGTTTGTGGGGTTTTGGTGGTTTTTTTTTTTGTGTGTGTGACTACTTGCATGTTTTAATGGTTCCCTTTGTGGAAAACAAATAAAGTTGTACCTTCTTTTTTTGCAGTTAGACATTTCAAACCTTGCAGTTACACTCTCAGCTATTGAAAGTAGGGAGGTAGTTTGGGTTTATTTTTCAGCAGTGCGAACAAATATGACTGAATTATTAACTGAGATTCAAGTAGTGCAATATTACCACCTGTAAGTGGTCAGACTGTAGTACCTGTTGGGAACATACAGAGATCAAACCTGTTCTCTGAACCTTTTTTTTTTTTTTTTTTTGAAGGTATTGCTGTAAACTTTTATTAATTTATTTTTCCTTTGTAAATTAGATTTCAAATACTTCTGCCTTCCTCTCAGACTTGTGTTGAAAACGACTTTAAAATGTCTACCTTTAAATGCAAATTTAATTGCAAATACATCTAGCTTTTGGAGATAAATCCAGTTGTATGTCAAATGGGCTGCCTCTTTCTGAGTAGCATTTAAACAAAGGTATCTGTAGAAACGTCTAGGTAGGGATTAAGAAGGATACATTTTTCTTGAAAGCCGCTTTCTTTGTTTACCGTGTTTCTTGAGAGAAGTGCATGTGAACTTGCAGAGCCCAGTGGCCAAAACTGCAGTTTTCCTGTCAGTCTCCTTCAGTGTCTTATACAAAATGTCTGCATGAGTTAAGACCGAATAACTAGGTTCTGTTATAAATATATTCTCCCTGAGAAGTTATCTAGTTACTTTTGTACATGACCTTATTGTTTGTGATTATGTAAATGTGGCCTGTGCTTAGCTGGGGTTTTGCTGACTTGTCAGATTTGATGAAGGGGCATTGACTGCATTAGCATGTCCGTTTTTCCATTGTATCAGATCTTGCAATAAACCCCTGTTGTTAATTGCAAGCCATACTGCTTAATGCAAAGGTAGAAGATTGGTGTTTTTTTGGGATGAAGTCCTTATAATGGATATTTGGCCAGAGTCTCAGATTAATTGTTAAACCTTGTGTTAAAAATGTGAAAAAACAGAACGCAACAAGAGCATTGAGTACTTTTTGTCAATAGTGCTGTTATGAATCTGTTTCTTGAATCATCTCCAAATCTTAAGATAATGGTCTGAGGTGCTTTTCTGGTTTATAGTTGTGATAACGAGGTTGTAAAGCTTCTAGAACGTTTGTGTTAAAAAACTTCTTAAGAGTTGCTCTGAAGTGTGGCTTGTTTTTGTTTATTTGTTGGGTGTTTTCTTTTGTAGTTCTGTTTTTATTATTTTTTAAAATTTTCTGTTAGCTTCTAATAACATCCAACCAAAACCTACATTGTGCTTACAAAAAAGTTTTGGGTGGCTGTTTCAGTTGGGAAAAAAAAATAGATATCAAAAACTTAGTTTCCCCCTTGCCCCTTGCAGCAGTTCTGTTCTTTTTAAAAGTTATTTTTGGAGCTGTATCTGTACCATTTATAGCATCCCAGTCACCTGATGTGTAACTTTAAAAAGATGAGTGTAATATTGTCTGATAAGTTCTAACTTGGTAAAGCAGTTTAAGCTTATTATTTTGAAAACACTTTGACCACTGTTGCTTATCAGTAACTGATTATTAAAATGTTTTTCATCAGAGGCGTTTCTAAGTGTGACCATAATAGAAGTTAATTCTATGCAGGATCTGCTGACTTAATTGTCTTTAAATTGGGAGAGATCCATTCGCATTTCTTAATCATTTTTTAGTGTTGCCTGTTTCTTAAGATTGTAATGGGGTTGGATTTTCCTCATCTGACATTGTACACAGTAGTTTTGAAAGTGAGGAGTGTTACATAAAACTTCTGTGGTTAGAAACAACTGAACAAGTGCTGATTAGGTGAGGGAGTGACTGGATGCTTTCAGAAAGCACAAAGGGAAAACGAAAAATGTATTGGTTAATATTATAGTTAAGCTAAAAGAAAAAAGCAAACCAAAACAAAACCCAACAAACTACCAACTGAGAAACACTGAAGATGTTTTTAGAGACCACTTAAAATGTCTTAATTATGGAAATGAAGTCTACATGCATCAAAAGAGAAAAAGGTCAAGTCAGAAAGAAGTTGCTGGTGTTTGATGAGCCCTACCTGTGTGAAGAGAAGGCTGAATGTAATTTTTTTTGTAGTTCAGTAACATTTTTAATGAGATTGTTCCAGTCCTTTTTCTAGTAAAACTTTCTTAATCTGAGTATGCTTAAAAATGCTAAATCAGGAGTGGAATACTTGCAGTGGTTGGAATTGCGTAGACTTCAATAGAAAAGCAAGTACACTTGAATTTACTTCAGTTACTTTTTTGTAATCTTAAAATTCTCTTCTTACTGGAGAATGAATGCTAACACAGGTAACCTATCAATTAGATATGTTATTAGATGCTCATCTGGCCTACATTCTGTGACTGACGAGATAGACCTGTGTTAATGTTAATTACAGGCCATCCTGACAGCTTAGGCTGGCTGAAGTAAAGCAGCAGTCTGCCACGGAGACTAATTTATATTTGACTGCTTATATGGAATGTCAGGAAGTGGGAGAGAGAGGAGATGGGGAATGCCTTGCCAGAAAATCTGTGAAGTAATGCCCTTGTTTACTGACCCTTGTCTTTATTGAAATATAACTCACATCTTCTCTTTCAGGCAGTGTGAATTTTTTGTATTGATTCTAATCAGAATGCATACTCTGCAAATCTGCTGTTGATTTTGATGTTTTATTGAAATTTAATAACCCGGTGCTTAAAAAAAAATAGTAAGAACCAGCAGTTTTACTATACTTACTGCAACTGGTTATGTCGGTAGAAATACCATGTAAAGTAAGTGTGTGGTTTTGTAGTGGAAGGGTCTAGGTCTGAAGGATGTTGGAGCTGCTGTTTGGATTCTGAAACAGATACTAGGTGTAATGCTAGTAATCTGAATTAGATCCCTTTGCTCTGCGACAAAAGATTGGGTTGCTGAAAGTTAAGCAACATTACATTTATACTTTTGACTTGAACAAATATCCTGTGTTACCTTGTGCAGGTTTTCCAGGTTTCCAGGTTTGAGTTTCTTTGGTTGTTTTTCTTGGAAATGTGTAATAGAAGTGGAGTCAGCTTTTTAATAGCAGATCTTAGATCTTTTGAGACAATTTATGCTTGAATGAGCAGAGCAACCACGGCAACTTTAAAGAGAAATAATATCCAGTTTCATTAGTACAGCTGCTGCTCCCCAGTGTTGTTGCTGTTAAAAAGGTACCTGTTGCAGGGTATTTGGGTGTCAGAATAGCAAGATGGTGCAAGTAAAAGTGCTTCAGTTTGGGCAGTTAGGTTACTAAACCTTTGCTGTGTGTCTGGTACTGGAAGCTGCAGCTTTTTTGGTACTTTGCAGTTATTTTAGCAGATGCTAGCACTTGGAATGAGTGTGGTAATGGTAGTAGGTTTTTTATGTTACTGTCATAATTTAAAACAGTGAGTAAAAGTTCGAAATATATTTTTCGGTTTCTTTTCACTTGAGACTGGATTTTACTTACCAAACTGGTAAATTTTGCTTCCAAGTTCATTGCAAAAAATCATTCTTTTGAAGGAAAATAGCAACAGGTATGAGTTTTGTTTTAGTGCTTTTGGTGATGTGTATAATGATGTGAATAGTACACTGGAATGAAGATTCTTTTGGATTGTTTTTATAAATATTTTTGACTTTTAGATTATGATTTTGCGGAATTGGCTTTTAAAACAGCTCAGAGCCGTAGTTATGTTGTTATTGTGACTGAGGTGGTTTGATACAGAAGATGTAAAGCAGAGCCTTGGGGAGAGAATTTCATTTGCTTAAACATTTACTTAAAAGTATGAAATTCCTAGTTGATGTCAACTGACTGTGCATCTGCTCCATTCAAAATTGTAAGTATGTGACTATTTTCAGACTAGCTGACACAAGATAGAATCCAGACTGCTGAATTCTTTAAATCCTTCATCTGTTGAAATAATGAACCTTATTGTTACATCCAATTCAAATGAAAGAACTATTTTAAAAGTGTCTATAACCATTATTTAGTTAAAATCCCCTGTCTTAACTGCAATTATTTTCTTCACTAGTATCTAGGAGATAGAATCTGTCTGCAGTCTTAAAACATCAGCAACTGATCTGTCTAGCACAAGTATTAATGAAAATTTACTGTTGTGGTTCCTGTATTACATGGCAACTCAACTAAAGCATTCAGCTGATGTTGCATAATGCCTCAGTTTATCAGACTTCAAAGTGGTAGCAAATCTGTTAACATTCTTCTTAATGCAGCTTAATCTAATAACCTGCAAATAATTATATGAAAAGTTAATACATAATTTTCAATTTTTAGATGTAGAGCAAGCCAAATCCACCTCTGCTTGCTGTGGAATATCTGCAGTTTCTTTGCAGTAATGGGAAGGAGGATAGTACAAGCTAAAATTCCCTGACTCTTGCTGTTTACTTTTGAGCAGTGTTGCTCATCTGGGCATACTACTTTTAGTTACTTCCAGTTTGTCTCCTTTTGAGAGAACATGAACACATCAGAAACTACCAGGGATGTTTTTTCAAAAGGTTATCAAACTGTTGCCAGGGCCCCCAACTTCCAAACTAACTCTGCTGACAGTTTGTTCTCTAACAGTGTGCTTCATGTGTTAAACTTGAAGGTTAAAATGCCATAATAGGCCCAGCTGTTTAAAGTATGGTATTTTTGCTGGGAAGATTGTCTGTACAGTGAGAAAATGGTGAGTGATAATGGTAGAGACAAGTTGTTGGTAGTTCTTTTAATTCCTTAAGAGTCATATCAGCTATAAAGATAAGTGTAGTCAAAGATAGGCTTATATGTGGTCAGTTTATGAGGGATTTACTACTTTAAATCACTTGAGAGTTTTATGGAAATCTGATAATGCTTCTGAATCAACCTGAAGCAAGACTCCTTACATGGATTCTTATGCTCCTGCTTTTCACGTAGTTCTGTCGACTTTGTGCTCAACTAGTAAATAGACCTCAGCAAAATCTGGGCACGGATGATGTAGGGATCAGAAATTTCTGTCAGGAAGACTGATTATACGTGTATTGAAATAGCTTGAGAGGAAGAATGATGCTTTAGTATCTCTCAGGTATAAAATTAAGAGACTGCAGTTGCTTTATAGAATGAAAGTGTATCTAGTTGTTGTGGTGTATTTACAGAGATTTGCTTCTAGTATTTTGAAATTTCTTACTTTTTTGTGCTAATTTTTTGTAGATAATTTTTTTGTGTCAAAACTAACATAATCCTTTGGAAAACAGTCTGGAGAAAGCATTATCTGAGAGTCAGGTCTCCACCTTGGAAGAAACTGAAAAGTATGACTGGCTTTCTTGGAAAAAATCTTACTAAGCTTACAAACCTTGAATGTCCCTTTTTTTTTTGTGTGTGTGTGCTATATTTCAAGTCTGTTCTGGAGGATATATTTGAATATATATCTGGAGGAGAAAAACCTCTGCATCAGCTTAATAGATGGCTAATTTAGGTTAAATTCTATATGGATTGAAGTACTCTAAATTTCTAATAATTGGGGTATAGACTCCAAGGAAGTAAGGAATAGTGTGAAAGCTCTGTCAATAGGTAATGAGGTACATAAACCTAATGCCTCTTAGTTTAGTAACTTTTATTCATAACTATTCATGAGGAATTTTGTTGGTTCCAAAGGGGAGGTTTAATGCACGCTAAGGGCACTTGGTATTGCCAAGTTTTAATACTGTTAAGTGTCTTCAGAAAGGCATTCTTGCATCAGCCTTGGATTAACATAGGATGAATAACAGAGCAATTTATCAACTAGGCAGCCCTCAAGAGTGTCAGCAAGAAGGGTGACGATGATGAATTGGAGAGAAATGGATGCTGAAGTAGATAGCCACTAGAGCTAATGCTGGAGTGTTGAGGGATGGCGGTTGATATTTAGGTATATGCTGGGTAATTAAGTGAGGAGGAGCCGCGCTCCCTTACTTGGCTGAGTAGAAAAGAAACATGTCCCTTCTACAATTCAAGAAGGTTGCTAAATCCAGTTTAAAACGACAGATGGAGAACTGGTTTGTACTTCATTGGAAAAGATTTGCATCAGACTTTACAACTGATAAATGTGAATTATGTTTTGGAGCCAGACTCCTGGACCTTCCCTCAAGCTTGGAAGCTCAGCAACCTTATCTGGCAGTAAAAATTTGGATAAGTTAACTTCAAGGCAGATTAATTTTATTCTGCCCTTAATTTTGCTTTAAGTTTTGAACTAACCTTTCTTCATTCTAACCTCTTCTGATTGTTTTCAGTTACTATTTTCAGTGTTTGGTGGTTGTTTGTTTTTGTTTGGTGTTTTTTTGTGTGTGTGTGGTGGTTTTGTGTAATTTTCTTTTTCCTTTAGAATAATTAAAATAGTTATGAATTTGTGGGGGGATTAAATCAGAAATAAGGTGGGTTTTTTGTGGTGTTTTTTTTTTCCCCCCTTTATCCATGTATCAGCATAACTAAGTTGTTTATTTGGTCACAAGCACAGATCTTTTTAATCCCATTTAATATAGTTAGTGCTAGAATTGCTTTTCACTGCTCACTGTTATATGAAAATATTGAACATACACATGCAGGACATCTTAATAGTGTTCAAGATCTTTACTTTGTGGGGAGCTGTTTGTATAGATTTTTTTCTAACCATTTAGTTACTGTAGGTAACTAAATCTATACATGCAGACTTCCTCAGCCCCAAGCACAATTCAATACTGAAATCTGTACTGAAGGCAAGCGTTTCAGTATGTCATAAAGTAGTCATAGCTGGTATAGGATAATGATACGTTACAAGAAAAACTGCCACACAGATCAGTCTGCATTTTTTTAGTACATTTTTTCTCTTCTGGTTAAGAAACTTGGATGATGAAAGTTTTGAGCAAGTGTTAATAACTAAAATGTATTCCTGAATGATCAGAAGAATATTATGTTCTCTTTCTGTCTTCAGATTTTTGTGTGCTCTCAGTGTTAAGTTTTGGATACAAAAGCGAAATACTAATAAAGTGCAAATGCTTAAGGAGCTTTTTTCATTCTCTAGTTACAGATGAATAGTTTCTCATAGTATGCAATATGTTTACTTGAAAGACAACTTTTGCTGATATAAATGTAGGGTTTGGGTTTTTTTTTCCTCTTCACTTTTTTGCTTGGAAGCCAAAGGAATGGGTATTGCCAGTAACAAAACCTGGATAATTTCCAGGCTGTTAAGCTAATTATTGAAACGTGATGCCACAAATCTGGTTGCTAATATTATACCCCTCATGATATTCATGAATTGTGGAAAAAACTACAAAGGATATACTACGTTTTAAAGACACATTGCTGTGTATGTAACTACAAAAAATGTATTCTGTTGATTCTTGAGACTGTTAAATTAGCCAGTTACATGAAAGGAGCAGAAATACCAGAATATATTTCCTTATAGTACTTACATTTTAGTCTGAAATACCTTTCTGCTCAAAAATGTTTCCAGTTTATTAAAAAAATATAAGAATTTCAGTTAGCTGTCAAACATTACAGGATTATACATTACACTTGATTTAGGAAAGGAGAATAACACAGGGATATAAAGCTGTCAGTAGCTGTTGTAGAAAGAGATCTGAAGCAGCTTTTCATCAGGCTTGAATCATCTATTTAACAGAACATTTTCTTAGGATAAGAGAGAGAAATACTGTATATTGAAGTTAATGTTTGCACAATCAAGATTTCCTCAGCATGTACCATCTTTTCCTGACTTACTGTATACTATTTTCCCTTGTCTCACTGGGCTGCTCCAGCCACTCTTTGCCCTAACCTCTCTGGCATAGCGGAATGTTACAAAGCAGGCATATTTCATTTTGCGGTGAAACTGTGCAGTCACTTGAACAAAAAGTAACATTAAAGAGATTCTCCCCCACCCCCCTTAACCTAGCTTTTAAGGCTTTATATTTTGCTATTGTGTGAAAAAGTGTTTGATATGAGACCTCTGAGACTGTGTTCTTTGAAGTAGACCACATCTTTTTATGTTTGCAAAGAACAGAGTTAAGTGAAAAGCAGTATGACTTACCAGAATGGTGTTTTGCAGTCTATGATTAACTGAAATGTTCTCTTTATGAATGTGCAGCTTAGAAATACCAGAATTACAATTTTTTTACTTTCAAATATTTATGTTAAAAATAAAACCTTTTAGATTCAGTGATAAATATAATGTAAATAGTTTACATTTTGACAGCAAAAAAAATTACTTTGGGTTTTAAATGCCATTGTTATTAAAATACAGTGGTGAAATATACTTATGAACTGTGGTGGAGATCATCATGCAAACTTGCATATGGATATTTTTTAGTGCTGGTTGGTGCCTCATACCTATTGGTGTTATGCAAAGCTCTTTCCTTTATAATAACCCACATTTTGTTTAATTCTACAGATCCTTGACAAAATTATAATCCTTCTCTCATCACAGTTAGAAAAGCTCTAATCTCTTTTTTTTTTTTTTTTTTTTTTTTTTTTTTTTTTGGCTGTAATGGCAAGAGGTAAATAAACTGATGCTGCATTATCTATCTAGTTGATAATTTCATCTAATAGTCCCGGAACTTGATGTGCCAGTTGTTAAATGCACTGGGCTGTGAAATAATCGGAACTTCGGCTTGCAAATACCAAGCTATTGTTTTCAGTAAAGTTGTGTTGAAATCAGCTTTCTGTGCTGCATTGCAGTGGAAATCAATTAATTAATAGTGTGACAAGATGCCATTTTTTATTGCCGAAAGACAGTTTGTAGTGGTGTTCTGCAATATGGACAAATGTTAACACAGTTTTGTGTGAAATGTCAGCTAATTTTATAGACAGGCTAAAGAACCTTTGTATGTTTAACTAAATTTGATTTTTTCAGAGTTCATGTTTATGAAATTGTTTCTTAAATGATTTCCCTAATTTGCACTGCTGCTAATGCCATGCAATATATCCCTTTTATATTAGTCATCGAATTCTAGATGGTACTTCCATTGTTTTTCTTGTGTCCCATCCGATATGGTGTATAACATTTCAGAATCAACCAGAACAACATTGCTACAATTTCCAGTATATTGTCTTCACACGGCCACATGAAGTGAAATGAGTTAAGAAAGCATTGTGGGATAGTATGACTGTTGAGATATATCATCTTTTACTATATGAGATACTGTTTACTTCTCTGATAATGAAGTATTTTTCAAAAACAGTGCAAAACACACCTTTTGAAATGCAGCATTAGTAAATAGAACTGAGTAATTTTTAAATATGCTAAGGTGAAATTAAATATTAATGAGCATATAAATTAGCTTACCTTTAATACAATTTGATTACCTTACCAGTGTGACTAAAATGGCTGTTTTGCATGCTAAAAGTACATTCTTGTCTTCTGTACTAGAATATTCGGGGCTTAATATTTTTAATTGGTGATTGCATGCTTTCATTCTTTAACTGTAATTGAAAGTCTTTTATTCAATGAAGTACAAACCAATATGAATTTAACTCCCATGTTTTCATCGAGATTGGACACGTGGCCTTGAGTTAGCTCTTCTGTTGGTAGCTAGCACTGGTGCTCTGTGTTTCCAGTAGTATAGTTTTGTTTTTAAATACAGGTTAAAACCTGCATTACATCCTACTTAGCTTGGGTAGCATTTATAAGAGGCATCAGAATGAAGGTAGGGCATTTTTTATGATTCTGAGCAGAGGAATCTGTTACAACATGAAGCATAATTTACTTAAATTGTTTTCCTTCCTATGACTTCCATATTGAGAAATAACAAATATTTGGGTTAGTTCTTCTCTGGCTCCTTTTCAAGATTTTCCAAAGAGTTTAAGAGAAGTTGAGAATAATCAGTGAAATTTGACAACAAAGTTGTTAGGGATGTAAAGGACTTAATATGAAGAGAAAATGTGTATAAAATTTCCTATAGATTGCTTACTAAAAATATGCAAATATTTCAAGACAATTTCTTATATTTTAATAAGGACTGTGCCATGTATGTGAAGATGTAGTCAGTATGAGGACCGATTTTCAGAAACATTTTAATGCAACTACACAAGTTTAATGTCAATATATTTATTCTTAAACTATTGACTTCTGGGAATACTTAGTATAGGACATACTGGTGGCTTCTGAAAAAGTTGAAGTAAAGGTATCACCTGTGAAGAACTTTCTTCCTAAGGTATACTCGCTGTTAGAGCTTTTTCATGTGAATGATAGGTCCTTGCATTACATCGGAGATGCTAATGTCTGAATGGATGTGATGGCTGCCTCGGAATGATGCTGCTGTTAGCAGTGAAAAATGTCTTCCTTATGATTCTTGTGCAGCAGGCTGTGGAGTGCAGCACATTTTTATAATAAAGGTGATGAATTTAATCGCAAACTGGCAGCCAAATGGAAATTGCAGACCTTGATACTGGGAGAAAATTGCCTATAAAGCAACTCCTGAGAGAGCAGGCTTTAAATTTATCCACCCATTTCGACATTGAGGAGAACACAGGAATTGCAGGGTATTTTGCTTGGACTGTTTAGTTCAGATGGATGTAATTTCATTCTTCCTTTATTTAAGAACTAGGTACAGTGTTGTGTAGTAATTTGAGTGGTTTGTTTTGTTTTGTTTTTATGTTCTTTATGGGGTTTTGTTTGTTGTTGTTTCGGTTTTAAATTGACCTTGGTGCTTTAATTTTATTTCTTTTGGAAAAATCTATTCTTTTATTAGCTTGGAATTTACTCCTGTTTATAAGGTAGGACCTAATATGCACAATTAATTTAAAGTTATCAGTTGCTTCATGGATTGCCCCTTATGTCAGATTTAACCTTAATGTGATCTGAGATTTTAAAAAAAACCAACGTGTCCATGTATTTTAAGGCTGTTTGCAGCATTACACTGATGGGAGAAGCAATACTAGAAATAATAAAACTGGTCTTCAAATCCCACTGAAAGTATGATACTTTCTCTAATAGTATATAACATAATTTCTGACAGAGGCACAGAATTTTTCAGAATTGTTGGTGCTGATGCATTTTAGCAAATCACCTTCTTAATCTCGTATTTTTGGAAGTACCAAATGCTGGTGTTCTTCCTATATGGTAACTGGGAACTGAATTGACAAATTTGATTCCCTTTTACAGTAAGATCTATATTAAAGAGAGAGAAAACATTATTTAGGGAGCTTACTAAAAGACACCATCTGTTAATAGAAATAATGGCAAATAAATGCATTTAGAAAAGTATACTTTTATTGGTCACTTAAATGAACGTCCTTACTGCAACACTTTCAGACTGATCTATTGGGTGCTTTGAGAATTGATCATCATTCAGGCAGAATTAAGAATGGCTAGCTTTTGTCACTGTCTTTAAGGTGAAGAGAATAGGAGCACTTAATGGCAAAACTTTGTATGACATTTGGAACAACCTGGTGAGGATATTCTTTCAAATATTTCATTGGTCCTGTTTCTACTCTTAAATGAAGTCAAAAGTGTGTTCTTTACTAGAATGATTCTTTTGGTAAATCAGGCAAAACATGGCCTAATTTATGGCCTACCATGAAGAAAGAATCTTTTTAGCAAGTACATGAAACAAAGTTGCTCATTTCTTGCTCTTGATTTAACTTTGTACTGCCATGCAGAACTTGTTACCAATTCTGATATTACTTTTTTTGACAATGAATTTTATTTCAGTAAAGTTTCTTAAGAGGTAGTACTGTTTATTACCAGAAGATGTAAGAACTGTTAAGTAGTTGTGGTGAAAGCAGTTGAGCTTTATTCTGACGATTGGAAGTTTAGCACATGCTTTGGAATTAATGGTTATCTTATAATCCTGTGTTAAAAATATAGATTTGTAGCAAAATAAAATGGCGAAACACATTCAAGATCTTCTCAGTTTGGATTATTTCTATTTTTTCTATTGAAAACAATAGAACAGGTTTTCTGTTTATATGTGTATATATACACACACAGGTCTGTCATATTTTTGGTCACAGGAAAAACCTGGTCACAGGAAAAACATAAACATGGATTACCATTTATAAATGTGTTACGTTAATTTTACAAGCCTGCAGTAGATTCAAATGAACATGCTAACCAGACTTGGGTGCTTTCTTGTAAGATGGATCAGCTTTTCCTAAGGATACTTATTTTACCACAGGTAGACAAGGTGGAATGTATACCGACACTCAGAACTAGCTGATACAATGTACACTTATGTCCCCCCTGCTCTTTATTGCCTTCTGACTAAGCGTTCAGAATATTCTGTGTTTGGGGAAAAAATGTCTGGTTGTGTAGCCATCCTTCACAGTTTGCAGACAGCTTGGAGGTGTAAGGCAGTGTTGGGTGGGAACTGGAAGTGACTGAAGAAATAAAGAATCATTTTCCATAGGTAAAAAATGGGACTCGAGTATGGAGAAAAGACAGTTTGGGGGTAGGGGAGCGTGTCTGGGACAAGGGAAATGGGCAACAGCATATGTATGCTAGAGCAAACTACACTCCAGAGCCTGGAGTAAACCCAAGGTTTTGGAGTCTTGCCATGTCTTTGCTGTCAGGAAATATCTGTGAAACCCAGAGGCAAATTGTCTCATTCCTCCTCTGCTGCTGGACAATATCTTCTTGTGCTGTCAGTTAATACCTTATTTCATGTGGCAGAGGTCTTTTAATGTAAAAATGCCAGCTTAGCTGACTGGTTGAATTTAGGAAGTTGTCAGATACAATTGTTTTGTGGCGGTAGAACTGATCCATGAGATGCGCACAGATGAGGACCTCTCAGGCGTGCTTTTTTTCCTCACAGGAAGAGTGATGTTTCTGATAGTGAGGGATCTCAGGCAGCATTCTCTGAATAATTTTTTTTTTTTTTCCCCTCTCCTTTGGGCAACTAATTAAATGACCAGGTTTGTCTCCATGAAAGATGCAGTATCCTACCATTTTGTTGCTGGATTTTAGTGACTATCATAGGTGACTTCTAGAATGAAGCTGAGCTTAGTAAGGAAACAAGGGTATAAATAAGGAAGAAGAAAAAATTCTCGTACTTATCCTTGAGGAGTTATAGTCACAGTTACCTGAAAACTTACCAATTACCTTAAATACATTGCTTAATGTCTATTGCTTTTTTATTCTGAGTATGCATATTCTGTTGGAGTTTGCTTTCTTAAAGCGAACTTCTTGTAAAAACAAAAGATACCACCCACACCCCTCCCCAAATGTATGTAGAGAAGATTTATTTCATAAAGTGTGTGAATGCTTATTAAGCAGACTGTTCTTCCTTCACATGCATCATAAAGTTATGGTTACTTTCTTGTCAAAAATTTCAATTTAAAAATTAAACCAAGTTTTAAAAAATACTTAAGTTGGAATATGGTTGCTATAGTAAGTTGTCTCAAGCGTGTTAGGAGGAAAAGAAAAGTCCCATTTCCAATAGCTTTTTCTGATTTCTTCATGGTCTTTAATGAGAGTGTTCATAAAGGTGTACTTCCCAGGAAAGAGTGTTTCCTTCATATGTTTTTAGAAAACACCTCTTGATGTTATACAACAGAGTTCAACTTAAAGATGTAAGTTATAGACCATGATGGTGTATATTAATTTATATAGAAAGAAGCATTGTGCTTATGCTTGAAGGTGATAAGCTATTGCTGGGTTGTCTCAAGGCAAGGCCTAATAATTATTGTTACTGAGTTCAATTAATAATGGTATTTTTGCTATGTATTTTGTAATCAAGGTTATATGAGAACATTGTCATAGTTCCCAGGATAGTTCTGGTGTGCAACTAAAATAGTAGTGATTTCTCAAGAAATACTACCTTTTTCATGTTGCTGAACATTTGGTGCATTTGGTGTCCTTTTATTGAAAAGCTGTGTGTGGCTTTGCTTTATTAGGTTTTAGTTTCTTGCTGTTGTGACAGCCATGCCACATGGAATCTCCTGGTAAAGTGCGTAAGTTACTCATATACCAGTAAAATGATGCACTTTCACAAAGGTATCTTCAGGGTTGTTTTGACTGGTACTGACCAAAATACTCAGTAGTTTTGACTGTAGCTACCCCATCTGTCAAGGCAGATCTGCATCATGGGGGCCTGGTGTTACATGCAAATAAAGTATTGTGTGTAAAATCAAAAAGAAGGATGACTGAAATGCCATGTCTAGTGTATTTTATTCTTCCTACTTATAGAAATAAGGGTAGTATCACAAACGAAAGTTTTACTGCTGTTTACATATTAGGCAGGCCATCTGCAATCTCATTCTAATTGAAACTGTTACGGTTGTCAGGAGTTAGCACAGCTCTCTATTGAAGTAAGAATCTACACAATAGAACAGATAACACTAGTTTTTGGAAAGTGAGTACCTTATAAAGGATATACCTCTGACAGTCAATGGCGCTTTGTCATAGTATAAAAATACTTACAAAGAAGGTGTGTTGTGTTTGAAGAGCTTTACTTTTTCTTGAAGAAAATGAAACTTTGAAAAATAGTCCAAGAATGTTTTAATATACCCAGCTGCAAATTAGATATGGTGTCACAATAAATAAAATAAGGCAAATGGCAACTACCTATCAATGCGGTAAAAAACCTGTAGGTAGCAGTGTTCTTGGTTCTCACTTTATCAGAGGTTGATGCTTCGGTGGCAGTTGATTCTGTTCATTAACTTTTTGCTGGCTGTGCATGTTCAGATAAAGTTAGTTGATTTGCTGATTTCCTGCCTGCTGGTAATGTGTTGAGTCAGGTGGCTTAACTAATGCACAGTACAAAGAGATGGATGACAAGAAGATTAGTATACTAATATGTCTCTTCAGTTTTAACTTTTGTTCAAAGTCTGCAAAAAATACTCAAATTTGCTAAAAAGAAAACAAAAATAGATAATTGCAAACAGCCTATTTTTAAAAACTTTAAGTTTTGTGGTAGTTAGGTTGTTGCCAGGTTTCACTTCCCTGGAGAACAATTTTTACATAGGTATATTTATCTTTTAGAAGATTATTCAGGTATATGTATTTGCAGTGAATTCAAGCATGCTGTTTTTCCTCTAGATTGATGGAAAAACTATCACATTTTCAAAGCTTTGTCCACTTCTATGGGAAATTGAAGTTACTTAACAGTTTTAATAGAGGAAATCAGTCACAGTTTTTAAGTAGGGCTATTTTCAGTATGTGATACATGTCATAAATAAAAGCATTTTTAACCTTTTCAACATACTGCTTAAAGCATTTAATATGATTAAAATTTGTTACTTGGATTTCTCTCATATTTCTGTCACTGCCTGTATGATAAATTAGAAGGAGAAACTGTACTCACTAGAATGTAGCATTCTTAGTGGTTAGCACTGGTGCTTGAAATAAGGAAAAGTTAATCTTAATGTACATATAAGTGTGGTTCATCAAACAGCGTGATAAACCACCTGCATACAGAATTATTTTCTTCTTTGTGTGTGATCTAATTTGAAAACTATTTTGGGAAATAATTCATATCCCATGCTGTGTATCCTGTTACCTAAAACTAGATCATGTTTTCATTTATTTTTTTCCCAAGCCAACCCTTTTGTGTGGTGGTGTTTGGTTTGTTTTCTTTTCCTCATGAGTGTATACTTACATGACTGAAATATCTGTTTGTATTTTCAGTGTTTTTTTGAATGATTATGAGCAAAATTGTATACAGCACTTTAACAGAGTTGTATTGTATCATGCAGCTCTTCCTTTTTTTTTTTGTTGAAAATACCATATGGAGCTACATCAACAAAGGTATTTTCTCTTCCACTGCTGTCACTGCTTGGTCCCTCTGTGTCAGTGTGTGATTGATACCCAGTTTTGCATCCTGTCAGAATATTGTTCACTAGGGAGTTGTAGGGGGAAGAGCCTCCCAATTCTGCAGTATTAACAACTTGGGGCAAGATTCGACTTCACTAATTCATTTTTATAGATTTGCTTCACCATTTATGAGAGTTTCCATCATCTTTGGTCACACTCATTGGTCCCTTTGTTTTTGCTTATACCTTGAATAGCTGTTCTAGGATAATCTGATGCAGAGTATTGCAAGGGAAACTCAACTAAGCACTGCCCTATTTTCTCCTAGTAGTTATGTTAGCCTAGCACAGACTAACTTTGGTAAACTTTCATGGTTTGCAGACTTTCACAATGGTGTATTAAATTTTTCAGCATTCCTGAAATTTGATGCAAATAATGTGTCCAGGTGGAAGATTTATTCTTAAACTACAGTTTGGAACCTTTTCCTGCATAAGTACATATTTGGTTGTTGTACTTGAAATTCAGTTTCCAGTTTTTCCAGCATTAATCTTTGACATATTCTGTTTAGATGATTTTGCTAACAAGTTCCATTTCTTCATCAGTCACCTGTTTTGAAATCTAAGCCTAAATACAATTTATTGTTACTCTTTGTTAAAGGTTTACAGTTTGATTTGATAAAGCCAGATACAAAAAGACTTTATGTTGTTTCATCAACAGCATGATGAATAAATCTGTCAATTTATTGTATACGAGATAATTTGCCTCCTCCTATAATAACAGTTGATGCCTGTGCTAATTAAGCTGTGGAACTTAATAAATATAAGCAAAAAGTTGTGCTGCACATATCAGTAATACTTAATTTAGGGCTGCAGTTTGGTCAGCTGTTGTACCAAATTTCTTAAGCTATAGTGTTGCTTATGTATTTAGTTAAGTAGAAATGGTGATTAAGTAGAGATTCTGTTTATGTGTTGCCTAACTCTAGGAAGTCTTCCAGTACTTAAAAGTTAGTTTGAAGTTCCATAGTGCATCTTGGTAATGTATTTAATGTCAGAGCAGTGCAATAATTCATGTATTTAATGTGGTAGATGCCCGACTTGGTAATGTCGGTGTTGGTACTTGCCAAACAAAAATTCTTACTTTTTTACAGTCCTGTAAGGGAGCCAGGATAGACCAGCATGTGAACTGATACCATGTGATTGAGAGAAGTGTGTTTAAAAGTGTGGTTGTACTACAGTTACATGCAGTCAGTTAAAAGTAATGGGTGTGAAAGTAGCTAGCCAGTCTTACTGAAATGCATTAGATTGCAGTTGAAGCGAAGGCTGTCAGGTCAGCCCATTATGAAACAGTACTTCATATACATAGAGATACTGCTTTTGAAGACACTGGAATATCTTTGTTTTGTTATGCTAGCAGGTTAGAATTAGTGATGTTCTCTTTCTAATTTGCTTATCATTTAGGTGTTGGCTGTTTCAGTTTTGATAACCAACTATCACAGGTTTTTTTAGATGTCACAGATACAAAAACATAGGGATGAAAATCCAGGTTTTCATGTCTATGAAGTGTCTGCAGTATATTTTTTTTAATCAAGATTGCATAATTCTTGATGACTGATCAGCTAATGCTGACCTTTTTTTTTTTTTTTTTTTTTAAACTGAACTCAGTAAGTATGTATGGTCCAGATACCATTTCTTTAAATATATCAGATGATCACTGTGTGTGTATACTGCAGAATATCCAGTTTTATGATGGAGAAAAGACTTGATACAAAGCCATGTGAAAAATTAATAGAGGACATAGGTTATGCATCTTTGCTTTCCAGCAATTCATGAAGTCCTTTATATTAGCTGGAAAGTTTTTTGTGTTCCCTAAGTTTGACTTTGCTGTGTGGAAGAGATGGGAAATTTACTTTGGTCTCAAAACAATTACTAAAACAGAAGACTCTTATTACGGTGTTAATGAATAATTATTTTTTGAGTGGCCATGGAAGTAAAAAAAGAAAAGTCCTCACTCTTAATAGAGAAGAGTGCATTAACCAGTGGAGTGTTTTCTTACAATTGCTAACTCTGGAGTCGTGGATGATTTCCAAAAGAGTAGGAAAGTAACTTGCGTGTGCTTCACATCATTCTTTGTAAATGGTGACTGTTATGATGTGCCCTTGGAAGGCAGGAAAGAGTCTGACGGTGCTGCTATATAGTTCTTTTGAGTAAGGTGGGCTTTTTTAGTAGTTTTCATTATTTCCTCTCTGTTCCAAGAACAAACCTGAAATTTAGGTAATGCCACCAGAATTTTAGTTTTCTATTTAACTTCAAAACTGATAATTTTGGAGTGATTTAACATGAATTTAATTAGCTTGGTTTGTTTTAATGGGTATAAAATAGCATCTTGCCTTTCTATTTGAGGCACTACATGCACATACCAATAGGATAGAATAGAGAGTGGGATTTCCTTGCTGATACTGAGAGGATTCTGATGTGAGTTTAACTGTTTTCTGAAGTGCTTAGTATGTGTTTTGAGAGGTGGTCATCCTGGCTGTAACTAGAGAGCTTCTCATTATATGACTTAGTTGTTCAGCATAAATACAATTTATTTCACATACTGAAAATAGATGTAGAAATTGGACAGCAGTTGACTGTTGTTAATGGATGGATTTAAATATAGGGAACATGGAATAGTGTCTGGGTAGACAATGCCTATTGCAGGCCAGTCAGTCTACATTGCTCATAAAGAGCAATTTCAAAAACAGTAAATGGAGGTAAAAGTTTTTATTTTAAAATTATGTATGTCTGAGGAACTAAAACCTCTGAGCTGATACCGTTAAGCTGATGTTTTTAAACAAGTAATGTTGATTGTTGGTATTTAAGTCTCATAGAATGGATAACGCCTTTTTTTCATCTTTCTGATCATGAGTTTGTACAAAATTGTATTACTGCTGATTCTCCCACATCAGATATATCCAAATCATTCACTGTTACAGGGTCATGGTTTAACCCCAGATGGCAGCTAAGCTAGGTGTTATGGGGAATATCTGAGGGAAGTAGAGTTGTTTGTTCTGGAGGAAAGGATCCTGAGGAGAGACCTACAACTATCTGACAGGAGGTTGTAAGTGTGCAAAGAGGAAGGAAAATGGTGAGGAAGGAAGTGGTTAGCTGCCAAACATTTGATTCATGTTACTGGGTATGGGAAAAAGTAATAAACAAACCTAGAATACATTTAGCAGCTTGATGTATGCATCAATGTGCTACTTGTAACTGAGTATTTAGGGACAACTTGCTGCTAAAGGGAGCTAGATCTGAGAATAGTAATTAAGCCTGCTGGGAACATGAGCCACCAAATCTGCTTCAGTAGTCCTGTTGTGCTGATGATGGACTTAGAATCATAGAAACAATAAGGTTGGAAGAGACCTCAAAGATCAGCAAGTCCAACCTGTCACCCAGGACCTCATGACTACTAAACCATGGCACCAAGTGCCACATCCAGTCCGCTCTTGAACACCTCCAGGGATGGTGACTAACAACTGATGATGGTTAACAACTGTCTCGGTGAAGAACTTTCTCCTCACCTCGAGCCTAAACTTCCCCTGGTGCAGCTTGAGACTGTGTCCTCTTGTTCTGGTGCTGGTTGCCTGGGAGAAGAGACCAACCCCCTCCTGGCTACAACCACCCTTCAGGTAGTTGTAGAGAGCAATGAGGTTGCCCCTGAGCCTCCTCTTCTCCAGGCTAAACAACCCCAGCTCCCTCAGCCTCTCCTCACAGGACTTGTGCTCGAGGCCTCTCACCAGCCTCTTTGCCCTTCTCTGGACACATTCAAGAGTCTCGATGTCCCTCTTAAATTGAGGGGCCCAGAACCGGACACAGGACTCAAGGTGTGGCCTAACCAGTGCTGAGTCCAGGGGCACAATGACCTCCCTGCTCCTGCTGGCCATGCTGTTCTTGATGCAGGCCAGGATGCCATTGGCCTTCTTGGCCACCTGTGCACACTGCTGGCTCATGTTTAAGTAGCTGTCAATCAGCACCCCAGGTCCCTTTCTGTTTGGCAGCTCTCCAGCCACTCCGATTCCAGCCGGTAGCTCTGTATGGGGTTGTTGTGGCCAAAGTGCAGCACCCAACACTTGGACTTGTTGAATGCCATCATGTTGGACTCTGCCCATCTATCCAGCCTGTCGAGGTCCCTCTGGAGAGCCCTTCTACCCTTTAACTGAACAACATCTGCTCCCAGCTTGGTGTCATCTGCAAATTTACTGATGATGGACTCAATCCGCTCATCCAGATCATCAATGAAGATATTAAACAGGATGGGGCCCAGCACTGATCCCTGGGGGACACCACTAGTGACTGGCTGCCAGCTGGATGTGGCACCATTTGCCACCACGCTCTGGGCTTGGCCCTCCAGCCGGTTCCTAACCCAGCAAAGAGTGCTGCTCTCCAAGCCATGGGCTGCCAGCTTAGCCAGCAGTTTGCTATGGGGGACAGTATCAAAGGCCTTGCTGAAGTCCAGGTAGACTACATCCACAGCCTGCCCCACATCCACCAGGTGGGTCACCTGATCATAGAAGGAGATCAGGTTGGATGGGCAGGATCTGCCCTTCCTAAATCCATGTTGGCTGGGCCTGATCCCTTGGCCATCCTTCAGGTGCACAGTGATTGTCCCCAAGATAACCTGCTCCATAATTTTCCCTGGCACTGAGGTCAGGCTGACAGGCCTGTAGTTTCCAGGTTCCTCCATCCAACCCTTCTTGCGGATGGGCATTACATTGGCCAGTTTCCAGTCATCTGGGACCTCTCCAGTGAGCCAGGACTGGTGGAAAATGGTAGAGAGAGGCTTGGGCAGCTCATCTGCCAGCTCTCAGCACCCTAGGATGGATCCCATCTGGTCCCATGGACTTGTGAGTATCCAAGTGGCTCAGCAAGTCCCAAACTAATTCCTCGTAGTACACTGCTCCCTGACCCCATCAACCAGTTCAGGAGGCCAGTTATCCTGAAGTCTTCCTGCCTTACTGTTGAAAATTGAGGGAAAGAAGGTATTTAGAATCTCAGCCTTTTCCTCATCTTTGGTTACAATGGTCCCCTCCAGGTCCAATAAAGAGTGGAGGTTCTTCTTGCCTCTCTTTTTAGTATTCATATATTTGTAAAAATGCTTTTTATTATCTATCACAGAAGTGGCCAGCTTAAGTTCTAACTGGGCTTTTGCCTCTCTTTCTCCTGCATGATCTGACAACATCCTTAAGCATATCACAAGTTGCCTCCTCCCCTTTCCAAAGGTGATACATCCTCTTTTTTTTCCCCTCAATTCCTTCAAGAGCTGGTTGCTCATCCAGGCCAGTCGCCTTCCCTGGCGGCTCATCTTTTGGCATGTGGGAACTGCCAGTTCCTGTGCATTCAAGAGCTCTTGTTTGATGTAGGTTCAAAGGTTCTTGCTTTGCTAGTAGAAAACTTTTTGAAGTGTTTGACACTGTTAATTTAACCCACATTTTTCAGGAATTTCATAACATGCAGAAACTGTTCACGTACTTCAACTGAATTCTTGTATAATCTTTAATGCTGAGACTTCAAGGGATTAATATTTTGGATCAATTTTGCTGTTTTTTAAATGTTGACTTTTAAACCACTTAATTTTCCATGACTCCTAAAAGTTTAGTTGTGCTCTTTTCTGTCTGTTGGCTAATAATTACCTCAAGAAGCTTTCAGTTTTACAAAAATACTTCGTGGGTAGATAGTGTATGTCAGTTGATAGATGGTGTTAGTTGAGGATAGCAAGTCGACCACTGAAAAGCTCCTTTAACTGTCCTCTTAGGAGGTTCTAAACTGATCTTAGTATGTTATTTAATTAACTTTTGACTGTAGCACTGGGATATGAGGAGACACAGGACTTTGTATTGAATGTACAGCTTTCTGAGTTGACTGACAAAATGAGAAGTGTGTTTAATCTTCTTTATATTACTTTAAGTCAATGCAGATTGCCAGTGTCAGATGTAATGCAGGTAGGTGGACTTTTGATCAGACCCGTTCTGGCATACAATCACATTAAATAATGTAAATGCAAATTTTAGTAAGTGGAAACTAATGCATGGCTGTTTTCAATTTGCCAGTTAATTATGTCAGGGTCCAGTGTCATGCTCTAAACATAAAAAACTGCTCATGTATGAAAATTTCTCAGAAGTGGACTTTCTGTTTTATGAGCTTTGATGTTCATCGTGTTTGTCTAAACTTTTTTTTTTCCACACACTATCAGTTTCTCAAGGAAAGATGATAGGAATCTGGTGTGCCTGATGCTGAGGCATTTCACTGATAAGTAGCAAGGGGTATGTAGAGTAAGTGCTTGTCAACATCTCTGTCTGTATGCTGATGATGCATGCAGGTTACAGGTCCATATGGCACAGTATGAAAAATTATTTTCTTTTCTGCTAGCATTGCCATGTCTGCTGTATCAGCAACAGCAGCAAACGGTGGTGTTAACGGTGAAGACTGTAAAAATTTAGATGAATAAAAGCAACTATTTCTTTGCTAAGTAAGTGTACTAAAGCTGCTAGATTAGAAAACACAAGTTGCAATGTTCCACCGATAATAAAGCACTTAAAAGCTTTCTGTTGACATTTATACAAAGAGAACAGATGAGTATGCTCTATTTGTTTTTGAAATCCATTTGATGCAAACCTTACCACTGTCCATGACAGAAGGAGTTTTGCATGCTCTTGCTTGACAAAAGAAATGGCTGAATTTTGATAACAAAGGTTCTGACAAATTGCTGAAAGTGCTGCCCACTTGTGAATGGACTGACAGTTTAATATAGCAAGTATACTGCTAGATTGTGCTTAGAGGAACAAAGGAGAATAAGCTAGTTTTTTCTTTTCTAAGGCATTTAAATTGAAATTTGAAATGCCAGTGTGCTTGCTTGTTTGTTTTCATTTGGGTGACAGTGCTTCATGACGTACACACCATATGCTCAATGGTGGTGTCCAGGACTTGGAGGTTGTTTTTAATTTCTTGTGAGAGAATGTGTTGATCAGTTTTGTGCATAAATGAAGTGAAGTCCCATTATTTTGCTTATTGCTTCATTTTTTTCATAATGAAGGTACATGTTGTGCCAACAAGGTTCATTTTGGGCATGGGATGAACATCAGCCCATTGCTCATTTTATAGTTTGCCTACATGCTGTATATTACTAGCCTTCAGAACACTTTCAATTAGAGGTAACAATCCAGTTGTTGGAGATTTTTCAAAAAAGAGCAGACTATAATAGTTGCAAGATTTCTGCTTTTTTTCCCTTTCCACTCCTAGTTCAGTGTATAAATTTTTTGTTTTGTTTACAATATTTGGTACTGAAAACACCGAATTGCAGAAAATTACTGGTTGCAGTTCTCATTGATGGGTATGCTTTAATGGAACATGGAATGGATTGTCTACCTGGATAAACCTTGGGTCCATATTCTCTGGATTTGGATCCTCTAAAGTGGTAATTGTATATTTGGGTGTTAGAATGTTTGTAACCTTCATTTACTAGTTTGGGGGGACCTATCTGATTCCAAAAGAATTGGGGGGAGGAGTGTTTTGTTGTTGAAAAGTATCTCTTAATTTCCCAAACTGATGATCCAGCAGCAGTTGTGTGCATTAGGAATACTTTGTGAAGTTGTCTTTGCATGTATTGTATTTCATTCACATAAAACCTCCAACACTTTAAACTTTGTAGTAGTAACAATGAAACGGGACTCCAGTAGTTTTTCCCAACAGCTTCTGTAGGTAAATGTATGCTGCTCCTCTGAATTTCAATGGACTTAGTGGGTTTTGACTTTTCACAAATTATTGTGGAAAGATTTAAGGCATTACTTACACTTGTTTTCAGAGATGCAGCCTGTAAGAAACAAACTTTTTGTAAGAATTAACTTTTCCTGTCAAAATACATAAAACTAATATTGTACATTTGAAAAATTGATGTTACTGGTACTTGGGCATACATTGACTTCTGCAAATTAGGAAACTTAAAATGAATGTTCTGTGCATCACTGCAATTCAAGTACCATATAATTTTTTAGCCATGTCAACATTGTTATTTTTCTTACCATACCTCTTAAATGTGAACCTTTAGAAAATTTGGTTATACTTTTTTTTTTTTTCAAAGAGGAAACCGGCTTGTGATTGAGAATCTTGAGAGTGTGTTGCTTTGCTTACTTATGGAAGCGTGCTGTTTAGTGTTGTAAGAAAGTTAGTGGGTTTTTTTCTGAATCTCTTGCTGATTGTGGCTTTTGGCTTGTTCCACTTTCATTTGCTGTGTATAGTAGAAATCAGGAATGATAGATAATGCTCTTCTGGTTAAAGAATTAAATCCCATGTGCACTGATGGCTTAACATTTTACACTTGGGCTGAGTCTGGCATCACTTCAGCTGTGTTTAAATGGTTTCAGTTAGAGCGGAGTAAACAGTTGGTGTTAGAAGATTTGTTTCAGTTTGTCAAATTCTTAGTTCTAGTTTAAACTGCAATGAGGAATGCATTTGAAAATGTAAACCCATTTAAGGTTGTGACCAAAAATCTTGAACATGTGAGAAGTCTTACCTCCCCGAAGGGAATACAATTGACAGCTGAAAACCAGTAACTTCCTGATAGTTTGTGTTTTGTTTTTTTTTTTTTTCCTGTGATGGCAAACATTCACCTGAACACACTACTCCATGTGCTCAAGATGGATGAACACTTGAAGTGTCATGAAATAAAGTACATCTCTGGAAGCAGATACCTTGAGTATAAACAGTGTCCTGCCTCATTGTATCTCAGGAAGTTGTATAAGGATTGAAAAATACCATCTGTAGAAAAGGGGAACAGAAGGTTGTTAGTAGTGTAGACTTCAGGTAAGGAGGAAGGAAAATATTCTCATGGAGGAGAGTGTGTTTGTGTTTTCTTTTTTCTCCACTCTATTCCTTCACTGCTCTGCTGTGAGCAGTACAAATGTGTCATTTACAGCAAAATTCACTGCTTAAAACATAGAGCAGAGTACGTTAAAGGGGAATAATCTGGATTTTGAAATTCTCCGTATGAGTGTCTGCTTCTGCCTACAATAGAGATGGGTACTTTGACCTTTTCAGTGGGAGGCCTCTTAATACATTTCCAGAGCTCACAGGTTTTAGAGGTATGGTGAACCTGCTATTTTTTTTTTTTTTTTTTTGGTCGTATCTACTACTATAATCAAGTACCTCTTCTTACTAACTCTGTTTCAAATCCCTAGAGTGTTGTACAACATAATTACACCTGCGGTATTAAGATAGAGGTAAAGTAGCTATAAATGGATTTATGTTTGCTTTGAAAGTAAAGCTTTTGTTATCTTTATATTGGTTGGTTTCCTGTGAGATATCAAGATAGAAGAATTTGAAAGGAATTAATTGAAGTGTGATTTCATGATAGAGGTGCTGCAGAAGCTTTTGAGAGGGGAAACATCTGCTTGGTAGTGTGTAAGAAATTATGTGAAATAAATCTGAATAAAAGGCTGCTTACTTGAGTTCCTTTTATTTTTAATGATAGGTGGAGTCGATAGTAAGAAGGCGTGCTATGAGCAGATCACCTTCTTACCTTTGTTCTAATCCTGTCCTCAGATTCTAAAGTATTTCAGAATAGAATAAAATGGATGCTTGCCAGAGGTAAAAGGAGAGTAGAGCTTTTAGCTTTTCTAACATGCTGGTGACGCCCTCTGGAATCTTTCTGCAGCTCTGAGTGGTATGCTGTTAATAGAGTAGCTGATAGTTCTATAGCTGTAACTTCTTAAAGTTGATGGCACAGTTGCAAGATACTGGAGTGTGGTAGGTTGAATTTGCTTTAATAGAGATGTTAAAAGGAAAATTTGTGTTCAAAATACAGTACTTCTGTATGGACTCTTGTAGGCACACAAGAAATGTGATTAAACAGGGTAGGTATCAGCAAACTGCTGTTTAGTCACAAAAAAGTAAATCTTTGAAGATGTATAAAAAAGATTGATCAGAATTTGGAAAAGCCTGGAATGCATATTAAGCAGGTATGTAGCTTCAGGAATCGTGTATTTGGATAATGCTTGGGAAGGTGAAGATGGATTGTGTTCTACCCATAAAAGTGAGGGAGAATGAGTGAACTGGAGATTTGATCTAATTGTTTTGCAATTTAAGCAGTAGTCCTTCGGTTCTGCCGCTAAATGCGAAATAAGTGAAAAAGTCCCAGACAGTATATTATACAGAAGGGTAGTTTGGAGAGCTGATCAGCAGCTGAAGAAAAACTGGTAATATGTTTTTATTTCACCTGTGGTTTGAGTGTTTCTTCTGAGGCCTTAGGGAAAGTACATAAGACAAAGCTCTTAAAATTGCCAAGAAGGGAAAGAGAAAGTAGCATTGAAATTGATGATAGTGCTGAGTTAATGTAGCTGACTATCCTGTCTTCATGTTTGTCAAAGTTACCAATGGCTTAAATGTAGAGAGAAATAAATAAACCTACATATGCAAAAAAACCCAAACCAACCCCATATTTAAAGTTTCTGGTCCTGTAGTAGTGTGGAAAATCTTGAGAGGGTAGGTGTCTTCATTTTGTGTAACATTTGAAACATGATAGGAAACTTCTGTTTCAGACAAGCCAGAATTCAGTGGTAGCCCTGAAGTCAGAATCTGTTCTGATTGTTTGTCTCTGTAATGTCATGAGCGTGGTGTAAGAGTGTTTGCAAGGGAAAGATTAAATGTTCTTACTTGCCTGCAAAAAGATGAATATATTATGTTAGTATGTTCTACATAAAATAGACAATTTAAAATGAAATTTTCAGTGCTACTAACTCTGTAGCTGCCAAATACAAAAATGGCCATGTTGCTACTTTCAGTTCACTAATACTGCAGGGTGCCTAGCTTGTTTCAGTGTAGTGTAAGTTAATGGAAAATCTGAAGAGAATGAAAAGGAAACAAAGTCTGCCAAAAGATAATAATATTTGTTCAAAGAGATGTGTTAAAGAATTTCTTTCTATGTTGAAGCCAGTATAAATAACTGCTTGTAGTTCTGGAGGTTCTGTGCCTTAGCCAGAATTGTCAGTGTAGAAGCAGCTGTGGATTTTTTTCTTTGAGCTGTGATTATATGATGATGAAATTCAGGTTCTCCCTGCTAAACAACTGTTAACCCCAAAATCATTATGTAATATACGCTATTGAGTATGTCAGTTTCCAGTGGAGAAACTCGTTACTGACTATGCAGATAGGATTTGTTTGATAGGATTCATTCAGACTTGGTTGAAAATTAGGTCTGCTGTGTTTCATGTATTTGTCATTTCTGACACTCTCCCTCTCCTCCCTAGCTTTCAAGTGTTGAAATCTCAGCTATAAATAATTTGCAAGGAAATAAACTGATTATGAAACAGAAGTTAAACTTCTCTTGTCTTCTGCTAAAATTGCATGTGACTATTTGTTTCTCTTGCTTCCTGTGGACAGATGAAAACATTGTTCTTTTCAATTTAATTTTGATTATGAAGATTTTGAGAGCAGTTTTTACAATACTAAGTAAAAGACTGGAATTGTTGATCCCTGGTTTTGATTTACAGTCCACACTATTGTAGGGAACAATGAGTACAATGCCTGTTTAAATGTTAGTTTTCAGGTTGGAACTTATTCAGTGCATCCATTTAAAGTAATTCTTTATTGTCATTGGAATAAACTCACAGTGAAATTTTTATCTAGTTGGTGTATTGTAAGTTATGAAATGTGGAGTCTTTAATTCTTATAGCAGCAATTTAAATATCAGTTTAACAGTTCTAAATGTGAAATATAACCCCATTGAAGTACATTTAATTGTTAAATAGGAGAAAACTTGGTGTTCTCGGATTGTTATGATTTAGGGAAACTAACCTGAATGTGAATCAAATAGTCCATTTTTTAACTACCATTTTTGTAACTACTCAACTGCATTTTGCAAGTAAATACTTCAAGGCATAATTGGTAGAAACAGTGCTTGTAAGTCCGCTCGTGACATTCCCTACTGGTGGTGAGGAGTTTTTCATTACTTTGTAATGGAGTAGTAGAACTTTTGGGTGTGTATAGAGTTTGCTCAAGTATTCATTGTTTTCATTATTTCACTGGGGTTAGCCAGTAGAACAGTATTAATTAGTTTGTTGTCCTGCTGTGGGCTAAATAACCACACCCTTAAGTTGTCATATTTCTCTTTGCTGAAAGATGCACCATTCTATTTCCAGATGCTGGCTTTAATTTCCTAACTGGCAAATAAAGCTAACTGCATTTTTGGTTGGGTGGTTTTGTTTGTTTTTTTTTAAGGTACAGGTTTTTGCTTTCTAGATATTAATAAAAATACAAAACTACTTGTTTTATATACCTTTTGAGTGATATGATCACTCTTTATTAGTGTTCTAAGGAGCTACACATAATTTTTACTTAAGTAGTGGAATTCCATAAACAGGATGAGTAGGCATCAAATTTGCAGACATTGAGAAAACATTTGAGTGCTGCAATTTAATAAACAAAACTTGACAACAGAAACCTCCAACAAAACTCACCACCAGCAAGTATCAACAGCAACCATAACACAAAAAACACTCCAAACCAAGCACCCCTCTCCCCCCCCCCAAACAAACAGGAAAACAAAAGAAAGCAGCAGCAATAGCAAACCCCAAACAAACAAATAAAAAACCCTATACACACGCAAAACCCCTACCCCAAACCAAACAAATCCGAGACAATAACCTTAAACAAAACCAGAGAAGATTTTCCTTTGAAGTTGCTGTGATGCAGATGAAGTGGTAGAAAATTACACTATGATTTGGGAGGATTAGAAAGAGAAGACTGTCATGATAGATTATAATCTGTTACTGTATTTAATACCTAATATATGTTTTTCCCCCTACAGAAATTAGCAGAGTACGGAAAGACATGTATAACGACACATTAAATGGTAGTACGGAGAAGAGAAGTGCGGAGTTACCAGATGCTGTGGGACCTATTGTACAGTTACAAGAGAAACTATATGTGCCTGTAAAAGAATATCCAGATGTAAGTATATCTTTTTAGTCCCTAAACTTTTTTGTTTTGATCCTTGTGGTTATCTTTAAGTGTAGATTTCGTGTGATGCTACCCTTGGATCATATTGAGTGGCTTTTGATAAGATACCTCTTAAGGGGAATTAATGTGCACTCCATTTGGTCTTTTGATTTTACTGAGTGTGATTGGGAGAAGATTGTGTTAAATGCCTAACCAGTATGCATTATAAACCCATAGATCAAAGCTTTAAATTATCTTGTTCTTTTGGTACTGCCAGTGCTGACACAATGTGTATTGATTTTTATGAGGGAAGTAGCTCTTGGGGCAGTTCCCCCCACCCCCTTAGTATGTCTCTGAAAGTCAGTTGGAGAATCTTTGCAGACCTTTTGGAGGCCACTTAATCTCAATTTCAATTACTGTTTGTCCCATACCTCTCTAAACAGTTCTGTTGAATGTAGAAGTGTCTTTATCTTGAGGTTGGTTTGTTGTTTGTTTTGGTTGTGGTTTGCCCTTTTGCCCCCTTAAGCAAAGCATGCCAATGTCATGTTCTGGTATTCTATTGTACACCAAATTTGAGGGAGAATTGTTTTATTTAACTATTTTGAACTCCTGTGATCTGAATGATTACCTAAAACAACTCAGAGTAAAACAGTCCTATCAAAATCTACCCCAACCATTTTAATTGATAACTGACAAAATAAGAAATTGTTACTTTTTCCCTAATAGTATTTAGAGGCCCTGTTGCAGGGGAAGATTGCAGGGTCCAAGTGAAGCATTTCCATGTTGAAGTCGTATAAAGCGGAAAAAAGTAGAGAATAGCAAAAAATTAAAGTATATGCGTGTATTTTGTCTTTTCTTTGTATAATTAATCAGATTAATCTCTCCAAATTGAGCTTTATTAGTTTAAAACCACTTAGAACATACAGGCTTCTAAATAAAACCTCCTCATGCCATACTCCATTAAGAAAATTAAGCGCAAGTCATTTTTCAGAACAGACTATGTAGATAAATGTCTCTTCTCCCTTTCCAATTTTTACAAAGGTTTGTTGCTTTGGGTTAAAATGCCTGTACTGGGAAAAGTGTTCAAAGAGTTTGAATTAGCAGTAGCACTTCTCTTCCTTTCCTTTTGGTTTGTCTTGTAAGTTAAATACACACAGGTACATTTGTAAGCATGTGTGTACACGAGTGTGCATGCATTCATATCCTCCCAACAAATACGGTGCCCTTGAAGTTGTCACTAATTTTAATAAACTCTTAGAAATTCAGAAGCTGGAGAGACTTGATTTGTATACATGTGACCTGGAATAAAAGGGTAGTTCTTTCATGTGAGATGATGTTTGCTAGCAAATGTAGAGCTTGTACTATGACAGTGGTGCTTGGCAATTCAGCCTTCATTAGGAAGCCAAACAGATTCTCTGTGCTCTTACCTGTCTTATGCCTGTATTTGTTCCCAGCTACTCAGAATGGGATCTGCACAGCCTCAGTAATTGGTTAAGCAACTAGAATATACTGCTACATACCAAAAAAAGCTGTGGGTTTGTATTGTAGGTTTTTATTAAGACCTTTCTGCTAAGACCTTTCTGCAATTCAGAAATTATGTAAGCTGCTTTGCATTCAGGCTAGTACAGCATTCAGAAGGTACGCTGATTCCAATTTATCTTAAAAAAAAACCCCACCTGGAATATTCACTTAGAAAAATGAATTTCACCTGTAAAGATAATTTTATTATAATAAGTGTTACTTGAAACTTCTTATATCTAGCAATTGGTTTAATTGTTACTGAGTACAGGGAAGGCAGGCTGTGCAGAGTATGAATGAGTTTGTCAGATAAATCCAGTTAATTCTTTCTGTTGCTGTCATTCTCTTACAACAGATGATCTTGTATACCTTACAGAGACATAAGGATAGATAAACTTCAGAGTTATTCAGGGAGGAGTGACTACAGACTGTTTTCTGATGTAGATTTAGTAGGGTTTTAAACAAATAGTTTTTTACAAATCAAACTTTTATAACCTTGTAATAAACTTATCCTGGTAAATATCTTCAACAATTTTAACCATATAGATCAGTTATAGTGAATACTGAATAGTACTATGATGTTAGTTTGTGCACGGGATCATAAATTTGGAGACATAAAAGCAATGAGTTGCCATAAGTTTAAGCAAACATATATATATATGACAATACATATATACATATAAAAGATGAAACAATAAATTTTCATTGCTGATGTCACCTTGACATTACTGTTTACCTGTTGAGTACCTGCACAGAGGAAACAATGATTGAATTGCAAACCTTGAATACATAAAATCCCCTGAAGTCTATTCATATTATATTTTTTGTGAGTGCATATTGAGTATTTTTACTCTTAATTTTTATTCTAAGGTCATAGTTGTTGCAAGGTTCAACTTCTCAAAAAAACTGTTGGCCTGAAACAGCCTGCAGTTTTTAAATGCTGACTGTGTAGAGCCTGCATTTCTACTTCTGTAGTAAGTGGAAGATAGCAGAAATGTTGCTGAAAAATAACAAGTGTTTTGTATGTTGTATTGCCATTATGTAGTTGCCATCTGATAAATGGTGTAACTGTTGGGGTGGTCTGCTTTCTGGCTCATGATTTTTCCATTGCAAGCTACAGTAATGCAGTGATACATATTTGCGTATGTTCTTTTCTAGCACTCTTGGAAGGTGTTTTTTCTTTACAGAAATTTTAGTTTGAAATTTGAGCAGTTTAGCTTTTCTGAATCATGTATGTGCTCCCAAAACCTGAGAAATTGTGCAGAAGTTACCCAGAAGAACTATAATTTACCTTTCAGTTAAAAATGTGTTCTTTCTACAATTAAATCTTTCTATTCTCATTTAAGTCTTTGTTACAGTTTGAAGGCATTTCCAGCTCATGGATAAATATCTTCCATTATAGTTAAAAACAGTAAGAAGAAAAGATGGCAGGAAAATTGTTGAGCTCTTACAAAGCGGAAGAATGGAGGATGTGCTATTGTTTGTGGGTGAATAGTTAATAGTCTTCAGCACTTCTTATGCTTCAGATAAATGATTAATTTTCTTGAATTTCCCTAAAGAGCCGAGCCTAAACTTTGTCTGATATCAATTTAAACAGTTTATGGAATTAGTACCTGCAAATGTTGGACTGAATAAATGGTTTTCTATTATAATCATGGCTTTATTAATAATAAGTACCCTCTTAGCTCTGATTAATGTGAAATTCTGTGCTGGAACTCATCTGTGCCTCTTCAGTAAAAATGTAAGAACTGAAGTAATTATCGCATCTAAAGTAGCATGTCCTTCGAGTAAACTGAAGCTCAGAGGCCAGCAGTGATAAACTGCTTGTGCATACTTTCTGGCCATTTTACTTGAAACTGTTTAATTAGTACAACAGAATGATGAACCCAGGGATTTGTTTTACTATGGGGAACTTTCTGACAAAACATTCAAATCCTTTTCCAGTGTGGTTATATCAGAGTTTAATAGCATCCCTAATATGGATTAGAAAAATGATAATATCTTCCTTTATTTATTGTTCTGATTCTTTTATTTAAGCTTCTCATTCCCTAGTGGTAAACAGGGAAAGAGGCTGAAAGATCTGGCCTTGTTTACCCTTGCAGTAGGAAGGAAAGAGAGAATATAACAGATCTCTGTAAATAAACTTGGATACAGAGTAACAGCAAGACTAAAATAAAACTTAGCAAGAGGGTCAACTACTGATACAAGTACAAATGTATAGGAAAGAACTAAAATAGTTTGATTGCTAATTCTCAGTCTGAATGAACTATTTGGAAAAATGTTTCAGTGTAAGTGGAGGGAACATGAAAGTTATTTTTGACTTTGAACTTTGAGAGGCTGTATGTGCTCTGGTTGCAAATGGTAAGGGAATGGATTAATTGAGAGAGGTTCCCTTTGTTGAGATGCTAATGAAACAGGGCCATATGTTAGTATTTCATACAATCATAGAATTGTTTCAGTTGGAAAAGACCTCTAAGATGGTTGAGTCTGGCCATTGACCTAACATCACCATGGTCATTAAACCATGTCCTGAAGTGCTATGCCTACATGTTTTTTGTACTCCTCCAGGGACACTGACTCCTGGACAGCCTGTTTCAGTACCTGACCACTCTTGCAGTGAAGAAATTTTTCCTAACATCCAATCTAAAATTTCCCTGGTGCAACTTGAGGGCATTTCCTTTCATTCTATCACTTGATACTGGGAAAAAGAGACCAAACCTCACCTCACTACAACATCCTTCCAGGTAGCTGTGAAGAGCAGTAAGGTCTCAGCTCAGCACTTGTTTCTGCAGACTAAACAATCCCAGTTCCCTCTGATGCCTGTCATAAGACCTATTCTTCAGGCCCTTCACCAGCTTCATTGACCTTTTCTGCAGGTGCTCCAGCAATTCAGTGTCTGTCTTGTACTGGGGGCCCAAAACTCAACACAATATTCAAGGCTGTCCTAGTTTAGAGCAGGACAGATGCTCTATTGCCCCAAAAGAATAGAATGGAATAAACCAGGTTGGAAGAGACCTTCAAGATCATCACGTCCAACCTGTCAACTAATCCAACCCACCTAATCAACTAAACCATGCAACCAAGCACCCTATCAAGTCTCCTCCTGAGCACCTCCAGTGACGGTGACTCCACCACCTCCCTGGGCAGCCCATTCCAATGGGTAATCACTCTCTCTGTGTAGAACTTCTATGTAACATCCATCCTAAACCTCCCCTGGTGCATCCTGAGACTGTCCTCTTGTTCTGGTGCTGGTTGCCTGGGAGGAGAGACCAACCCCCACCTGGCTGCACTAGTTACTACTTCTGCATTTAACTCTGTAACCACTGAGTGCATTTAAGTGATTACCTACTCATTTATCTGATACTATTCTTATCCTGTTTCATTCTTAATTTCAAATTTTGCTCTTCAACTATTTGTACATACTGTCTGTATGTATAAACTAAAAGGAAGACAGGATGGTGCTAAGACAAGTAAATACTCAGTAAATGGTATTTCCTTTGCCTAAGGACAAGATTTCCCTTAATATTTTCAAAAGCACAGATTTAGGAGAAACGAGTTGCATCTAGTACTGATACACAAGTTGAAGTTACTGATTAGGATCAGAGTTCATGATGATGTTTGTACCAATACCTTCTTCAAATAAACATCATAGGATTAAACTTTCAATGATATTCAGCGTATATGTCACTTGTGGCAGAAAGTAGTGGATTGTTGTTCTTGTTTACTTGCTGTATGGATTCAGTTCACAAGCGTAGGAGTCCTCTATTCTGACATTAACAGCTAGTGCTAGACAAACCTTCTGTGCACAGTGGATGAAGAGGAGTGTATGTGTGTGTAAGCCAAGTACTGAAGAAGGATGGTAGGCTGGAAGATTAGTCAAAACAGTTTGTAGATGCCTGTAATTTTTGTGAATAAAATCACTGAAGTTTTAGTGAGGAATAAATTGAGCTTGCTAAAAGTTGTTATTATTGGGAGCTACAAAGCTAGAGGTTGCAAAGGATGTGTCCAAGTCAACATCTGTCATACTTGGTTTTGCTTGTATGGCACCTTTCATTGTGGCTAATCTCTCAATTGTAATTGTCTCTGCAGAGTTTAGTGGGCAATCTATTTGATTAGAGCTGTCCTCTTATTACCCTTTTTGCTCTAGAGTTTTGCACTTTGTTGTGTAGATTTCTTTGGTGGTGCAGTCACTGTCCCTGGAGGTCTTCAAGCAGCATACGGACCTGGTACTTAGGGATATGGTTTAGTGTTGACCCTTGAGTGCTGGATAAAGGGTTGGACTGGATGATCTTAGAGGTCTCTTCCAACTGGATGTGCTCTGTGTGACTACAGCAATACTTGGGTGCGTGGTTTCAGTTAATTGTGAACTAACTATAGCTCTGTTGTGTCATTTTGTCTATGCTTCCTTTTGCTGAACTGCTTTCCCTCAGAACTTGAACTTTCTGTAGTAGCTCTTGCAAGACTGAGTACCAAAGAGTTGTGTTTAAATGAAAGTCATGCAAGGTCAATTGTGGGGCAGAGAGTTGAGGAATGCTAATTGTGTTTTTCTTTTTTGTTGTTTTGGGCTTTACACAGAGAGGAGGAGCTGCCTTGGAATGACATTTTTGCTTCCTGTTGTGAATAGGTCAGGTAGACTTGGATACACCTCCTGAACATGTTGGTAGCTTTTAACAAATCAACATCCTGTGTACTTCAACTGGAATTGTGGACTGCAGTAAACATGGAGATAGATCAGTAAGGGCTAAGCGTACTTAAGCAAGGTAGAGCTATATTCAAAATGCATGGTTTTATAAATCACTGCTTAGGACTTAGAATCTCTAGTAGACACACTCAAAGTCAAGAACAGATCTTCCCTGTTCAGAGAGCTCAAGTTGAATACTGAAGGACAGAGTTTGTAGTTGAGAAGTACAGTGGTTTAAGGAGATGAGAAATGTATAGAGAAAAATCCCTTTCTCTATGAAGAGGTTTTAAAACTTTTTTTTTGTTACGTGGACAGAGGAGTGCTATAACATTAGGCTGCTGTACTGTACCTTCCCCAGAAACATTACCTGGAAGTTAAATTCCATACTGTCTTTTTTTTTTAATGGTTGTTGTTTGGTTTTTTTTTCTTCTCTTCTCCTTACTGTCTTTCTTTTCTTCCTCCCTCTGTATCTGTTTGTCAGTAACTTTTGGCAGGCATATTAGATACTTCCTTTTTAGCACCTCTGTACTTTAGACACTACTATTCGCAGGCTCAGATTTTTATGGAGTTACCCTTGGAAAAGTAATTAAATATTTTCTTGTCAGAGGACAGCATGAATTCTGTAACTTAATAGATAGAACACTGAAACACAAGTAATTATGCTTGCTCTTGCTCCATATATTGCTGGTACAAGGTGTACCAAACCCCATCCTGAATTGCTACTAAAAGTAGCTTTGAGTACCAGTTGAAATATAAACCTGATATTTCCCTTGTATTGCTCTTGTGTTGTACACCCAAATAATAATCAGGTTACACGTCCTCTGTACTAATGGTTTTTATTACTAGAATAATTTTTCCCACAAGCCTTGGGCATGCATATTAATAAAAAAAGTTGCCTTTTAAGCAAGAACATTGACTAGTTTTTAAATGTGCTGGTTTTATGTTCTTCTTGTTTTGGAGCTCTTAATGCATTTTAAAGTGTGTAACACTTGTCAGGAAAATTCCAAGTGTAATTTTGCATTTATAGCATTCATTTCTGATTTGAACTTGATCCATAACTCAAAAGAATAAGGTTGTTATCTAGATTTGTCTCATAGATGTTGGTCACTTGAACTTATTCTGTGATCTTTGAGAGAAAGATTGGACACAAATACTGGCTTGTGGAGTAAACTTTCCATTATGATCTTTCCTTTCTCCACAGTTTTGTTTCGTAGCTTATTAATTAGCAATTGTAAGCAGTCATGTTTCATATAAGAGCAGTGTAAAGTAGTTAAATTTTGTGAAAACAGACTCCTTTTGAAATTTGCTGTACTGTGAAACTGTGTGCATTATGGTTTAATTCATATATACTCAGTATTTTCAGATAAATGCTAGTTGTTGAGCAGCCAGTTCCTTCTTACTCTATAACCTGCAGTCATTTTATTGTTTCTTACATAGCATAGTACCCCCATCTTCTAGGAATACTTGTTTCTTTAGAGTACTAATGTGAGCTTGATCAGTATTTTTTAAGCTGTGTGTTTTATGAATAATCAGAACATACCTAAAGAGTCAAGTTAATTCTAGTTATGAATGTTATGACCTTGTCATGGTAGGGCCAAATGGTCCCAGCACAAACCCAGATGGACACTAAGGCATCTAGACATGGTCCCCCTCTCCCCCCTCCTTCCTGCAGAAAGCCAGGGTAACGCAGGAAAAGGAACAAAGGGGACAGGACCGTGTGTGTCTGGTAAACAACCCTGTATCTGGGCTAAGGGCATGTGTTCTGGTCACAGCACAGCAGAACCCCTTCTCATTGGGTAACTCTCTGCTGGTTTCAGTTGCCCTATTTGCCCAGTTGAATCTCAGGCAAGATTTGTATACAGGCTGTGCCTTGCTTAGCCTTGCTCAAGCCTTGTGTGCTTGAACCTGCTTGGACCTTGTCTGGTGTGAAGTTGCTTTGAGTTGCATAGCCTTGAGTTGCCCGGTGCAGCTCCTGGGATAAAGCCATGAGCCTAAACACCACAGGCCATGAGAAAAGCCAGGAGCTGAGGAGTTGGAGCCAAGCCTGCTTCCCCTTGCAACCAGGATTGTGCTGTGCCTCAGTTTCCCCAGGACAAAGCAAGTGCCTGTTGTGATAGTGTCGTTATCAGCCCACCGTCTGCTGAAGCCAGACCAGCCATCAACGACCACATGGCATTCCTGCAGGCAACCTGCTGTGCCTGGTGCATGAGTGCCCCAAAAAAAGCTTCTAATACACAGCAGCAGTACTCCCTACTTGGGTACAACCAGTTGCGAGTAATTAATTCACTGCCTCTTTGCCATAATGGTTCTTGTTGAGTCTCCCACCCCCATCCCATGGTTGAGTGCTGTTTTGCTCCTGGGGTATTCTTTCTGCTACATTCCTTCCAGTTTGCATAAGATAGTTAAATTGTTATAGTTGCCCAAATACTGTACATTCCCATTGTAAATATATTTTAACCATATTTTAACCATACCATCAAACCTTTGCATACATTGTGGAAATTTTCATATTAATAAAAGGTTATTAGTATTTTGATTAATATTCCCATATAGTTTATAAATGAAGGAATTACTATATTCTTCAACAGGCCTGTAGTGCCAAAGGACATTGAGGGCTTCACTGTTGTCAGGGTGATACAGGGTTTCCTTCCTGAGCTGAATTATGATTTAAAGTTTTCTTAAATATGCAACAGTTTCTTGGATTATTTCTATTCCTTGCCAAGTGCAGGTGGTCTGGAAGTGTTAATGGTTCATGAAATAGATATCTTTGTATTGCCCTTCCAAATTTATTATTGTTACTAATGGAAATGACCAATTGTGCTCTTATTGATGTATCTTAAGTACTGATATGAACAGATATATCGTTCATATTGCACTTCTGGGTCGTACTGTTTAACCTTATGTTTTGAATTGTATAGCTTGAATTAATTTGACTATATTTGGTTACTATCGTTTTTAAAGTGAGTGTCATTTGCATTAATGTTAAAGCCAAGCCAGGTCACTATGGTAAATATGAGGCAGTTCCTCTCTTGCTGCAGTGACAGTGGTGGTCATCACAGACTTGTTGAATGTGCTAATGTCTATCTCCTTAGCTTAAAAGCCCCTGGGTAAAAGGCAGAAGCTAGTTAGAAATAAAGCCTGGGTGTAGTAATTGTTGATATGCTGCTATCTTAGCAGTGTTATAATTGTAAGTGTTGAGGGTGATACATGCAATATTAGTTGATATGCAAAGGTGAGGCTACTACTATAGTACTGCTGCTCTTTACTGCTTGGTGCTGGCTAAAACACACCTCTGTACTGCGTGTTGTGAAACTTGTACTCTTAAATGCTTCCAACCAGTTGGAGTTTGAGGTGTTTTAGGCACTTTTCAGTTTTTCCTAATTAGTCTTTTTGTGTATTATCTTACATATAACGTAGAGAGTTAAGGGCTGGCTATGTAACAGCTTTTAGCAAAAGTCACCTAAAGCGAACAAAAAGGATTAGACCTTAAAGCACTAAAGGAAATGTTAGAAGGGTTATAATTTGAGATACTTTCTGCATTTCTGATGTGTTCTCCTGTGGTTCTAGGCTTCACTTTTGCAAAATTACTGAGTCTGGCAGCTGTATTGTATATTGGACACTTCTCAGAAGATGAATGGAATAGTTTGCTTTTTCACTTAAATTTGGTTAACATTACGATTGTTTTTAGCAGTAGTAATTGGACAATGGCAAGTAAACATTGAAAGTTACTAATGTGTGTGGTTGGTTTTTTTTTTTCTTTTCTTTTACACTTGCTTGTGACATGTCAGTTATATAGCCCTAGTGGTTTTTGTTGTAAACTTCTGGGAGGCGGTTTGCTTTTATTTTCATGAAACAATTGAAAATTGCTTTCTATGACATGTTACAGCATGAAATTCTAGATCTAGTTTGATTAATCGACTCCTAGTTGACCTAATGCAGTTGTTACCAATGTGTGGATGTATGTAAAAGTGAAGGAGCAAAGGAAAAGTTCTCTAATACTGGTTGTGAATACAAATTACAATGTAGTTGGATAAATTAGGTAATGAAAGTTAGTCGCATGAATGCTTGTTTTGGAAGGTTAAGTATCTTAATTTATCATTCACTTCACAAATGTTGTAAAATACCCCCCCCTTCCCTTTTTTTTCCCCCCAATCTTCCACATACCTTTGAATATGCCCACCTTTATCCACAGAATAATATTATGCACCTTTATCAGGGGTTTAGTTGCTCTGTTTCCTGATCTGATGCTTTACCTTTTTTTAGATTTTCTTTTTCAATTTCATTTGTCAAAATGAGTGCTATTGTGGAAGAAAATATAGTAATTGCTATTAATACAATATACAATACAATAAACCAGGTTGGAAGAGACCTTCAAGATCATCACGTCCAACCCATCAAACAACTAGATCATGTCACCAAGCACCCCATCAAGTCTCCTCCTGAACACCTCCAATGACGGTGACCCCACCACCTCCCCAGGCAGCCCATTCCAATGGGGAATCACACTCTCTGTATAGAACTTCCTCCTAATGTCCAGTCTAAACCTGCCCTGGTGCAGCTTGAGACTGTGTCCTCTTGTTCTGGTGCTGGCTGCCTGGGAGAAGAGACCAATCTTTCAGGTATTCTGATTTGGGAGTTTGCAACTTCTGTTTCCTCCCACTAATTTATTTTTGGAACACTGAATAATTTAGCATAAAATATATTGCTTGAAAAAGGAGTGCAGAACTTTGTCTGAAGTTCCAATAACTAAGAGGATGAAATGATGTGGCTACTGACCACCTCTCCTTTGCATAAACTTAAATATAACCTCAAAGCCTGTTTCTGGTCAGTTAGCTCTTCCTCTTTGGGGGAAGGAAAAGTTACTGCATTTCTCTGGTATTTTCTGAAAGGGAATGGTGTCCAGTAAGTATAAGAATTTTCATTTCTACAAAGTATTTTTACATTATCACCATTTGTAATAGTACTCAAATTTGAACATATCTTTCTCACTTCTAATTACTGAGAATTGGAAGTAGTCTATGGCAGAATTGCCAACTTTAAGTGCCTTGGGTAATGTCACATGTAGTCATATCTAATTAAAAGGTATTATTATGGAAATTAGTTGTTGGACTGTATATCCTGAGGATAGTTTGTTACTGGAATATGAGTTTAATGATGTAAACTGTGAGGCTTAGAGGGCACTGCTGGAACCTTGAATTAGGTTTTGGAGACCAATTTACACACAGCACAACTTGTTAATTCTCTAGATAAATGTGTCGCTATTCCCAAGTAGAGCATGGAATTGAACAATTTTTACTCATCTGGTGTTATTGAAACTGATGTCTTGTCACTGTACTGAAAACCTCATCTTAGTGAATAGGATGAAACAGATTACTCACTATCTCACTTTAGCATGCCTACTATAAGATTGTTCACGGGATCTGATTTCCTGAAAGAGTTTGTTAACAATCTTTCAATTACTGTTTAAAGGTTTTTATGACCACTTAAAGAGGAAACTACCAAACTGTACTGTGGGCCTTTTAAATCATTGCAAATGGGCCTCAAGATAACAGAGATTCCTATTTTAAAACCATGAAATTGTTAATTTGTCTATCTTTCCAGCTTTCTCACGTAGATAATTCTCAGCAATTTAAAATCCAATTATTTCCAAAATATGACAGTAATTAGATTAGTGTTTTTACATGAACAGAACATATAGCATAAAATTAATTTTGAGGGATATTATTTTATAGTTACTTGAAATGGAATTGAAAATATCCTATTAAAATTTTCTTTAATCTTTTGACATGAGGAAAAAGGGTTAATATATATCAAACAATCTTAAACAGAAAGTAAATGTGACTGAAAGTAAATGTGCAGTTTATAGTACTATGTATGAAAAGCATTGGGAAAGCAGAAGTGAAGCAAATAGTGCAAATTAATATAGTACAAATGGGAGGATTTCTGTCCTGTTAGGTGAAGGTATAACAGTGCAAATTAAACATGCTAAAAGAACAAATTGCCTTTTGACTTATGATCTAAAATTAGTATTTATATCAACAACTCCACAATTTATAACTAGTGAAAGTGAGATCAGAAATTGGGGGATGACAGACAAAACCCAGAATGTTTTTTAACCTTGAGAATGTTTGACAAGGCATGGCTTTTGTCTCTTGTACTGATAAGGTCTCTGTTTTGTGTTCATGTGCCTCCTGGCTGCTTATCCAGCCTGCAGTGTTGTCAGTTCAGTGAGGAATGTCAGTGGACTGGAGGAAAAGGAACATGAAATGGTTGACACTGAGGGATGGCAATAAATGGGGTGGGAGCTAAATATATAGGTTTGTGACATTCTAGCAGCTGGCTTAAGTCCTCCTGTTTGTTGCTTGGGTAGCCTTAAAAAGGAAGAGAATGCATTGTAGTGTGAGGAGAGGGGAAAAAAAAAACAACCCAAACAGCTGGTGACTTATCAGTCAGCCCTAATGACAGAGAAGGTTGTAGAGCTTGGAAGGACAAACCGTGAAAGAATGCTTTTATTAGTATCATAAAATTTTTATTTTTGTATTAATAGTTACATAAAAGTATTCTAAGAGTAAAAATGTTTGGATGGCTTGTTCAGTGCAAAAATAGATGAATACATAATTTGCTATTTAAAGGACGTTGTCTAAAAAGTGAACTTAGTTATTTTTGATCCAGGCAGTTTGTTAGGTGATTTTTACAGTGATATTCTCTTACTGGTTTTGTATTCCTTAATGGGACTCTGGAATTATTTTGATACTTGATTAAGTATCTTGCTGTTTGATAATTTATGAAATGAAAGTATTTTTGTAGCAGATTAAAGCATGAATCATGTTCTTGCGCAGCGTAAGCTTTATGTATCTTAATTCTTCCCTTTATCAAAGATGTATTCAAGTATGTGATTTTAACTTCTGAAAATGCATCGACTATAATGTTTGAAACAGTCAGTATTTAATTCGTTTAAAAACCCAATCCTTTAATGTGAAAATACATCTAGTTATTTACACACAATAAAGGCTGTTAGAATGTAACCCTGAAATGAGTCCAGCTTCTTAGCTGGAAGGTTAATTCTCCTTGATACTGTTGGCTGCTTTTTAGTTCATAGAGGTTTGTTCTTAATGACTTGTTTAGCTCTTGAGTCCAGGCTTGATTGCTTCTCCTCGGTTATAGCCATCAATTGAGTCCAAGAGGAGTGAAGAACAAAACCTCACAAGTATCACCTCAACAGGTAAACTAGTAATGAACAGCCTTTCTGTCCACTCCTTCATATCTGTAATAGGAGTCTTGTGTTGGTGAGGCATGCTAGGGGCAGTCCTCTGCTGGTTTTATTGGGAGAAAAGGAACGGGACTAGGTTTTCTATGAAGGAAGTTGTGGGCTAAGGAGTGGAACTGTCTCCAGCATGAAAGCTTTCAATTGAGTGAATTTTGGTGTTTTCTGTGCATAGATGTGGGCAGGCTCCTTGTTTGGCAGCATAATCTGACACTGGGAAGAGATCAGGAAACTTCAAATCTTCTCTTAGGAGGAAGTGGTATATGCCCGTCCTTAAAGTTTGTTGGAGTGTGTGTAGTCTCGTAGCCTTGTGGCAGCTTTTTAGAATACTGCAAAAACGATAGATGAGTCTCATTTTTCTTAATGTTAAGAGCTATTTTTCTTTGCCACCATAAAATCAGCTTTTCCTTGTTACAGTAGTAGTTATCAGAAGGATTTTCTTTCCATTTGAGATGAAGTTGCATTAATTTCTTATCTTTTTACCCATTTATCTTTTTCTACTGGGAGTACAAAATTGGTATACAAAAGTTCAGGTGTACTATATGTAGCATGACAATGCACCAGATGCAGTTTTCAGGCCTTGAGTAGATTAGAGAGGTTTGAGCTTCATTGTTAAGGAAATTTGATGTGTTGTGTTTAGTCAGACTTATTTTTTTATATACCTCTGTACACAGAGATTTATGATTGTGGGGTTATACAGTCATTTGAAAAAATCTCTGGAGTTTAGTACCTGATACATCGAGCTGATGGTTACGTTTATAATTAACATAGCAGTGCTTTGTGGATCTCAGTTTTAAATTCTGTAAATTGCTTAGAAAAATGCAAATATTACTTAGTTGGTAGGTTATACAAAAACATCAGAAAATTCTAACTAATTTAATAAAATTGCCTTTACTCCTTGTACCTTTGTGATGATTAATATTACTGTTTGTCCCAAGGGACTGTTTAATTCTGTACAGTAAAAAACAGAAGCACAGAGCTTTTATAGATTTGTGCTAACAGTAATTTAAGAATCATATAATTCACTCAAACTTTGTACTTCATTCATCTGATTTCCCTAAGCATTGCAACTTCTGTAATGTTTTAAAATTACATGACATTGTCAGAGACTCAAGAAAGCTATTTATGGCAGCATATATAATTAATGTTAAGAAAAAGGGGTTGCTTTCTAGTTTCTATCTCAAGGTTGTATTACCTAATGCCAAAACTATGTGATGGAGGTGTAATTTATCACAGAAAAATGGGGAAGAAAATACTAAATCCTAGACAGTAAAAGTCCTTAGTAATCGCTTAATTTAAAGCTAAGTAGCAAACATTTTGGCATAAATATTTCTGTTGGGTTCATTTTTAGAAAACAACTAAATACTCCACAGATGTGATATCATAACCTGCTAGATGTAGAAATTAGGTAGAATGACCTCCAAAATAGCTGAAGAATTCGTTAAAAAATGTTACCTCTATCTAATTTAAACAAACTGTTCACTTTTCACTTACTCTAAGCTTTGGTTAACTAGTTTTAATTACTGCTAAGGTTCTTCTGTCATCTGCCATTAGAATTTCTGTGCTAAAAAATTCTATTTAGAAAAATTTCTAGCTGTCATGATAAAATTTTATTAAAAATTCTAGTATCTGAATGGAGCACCAAGTATTTCAATCCTTGATAATTTATTCAGATTCTCTTCAGGCAGGATAAGAACTTGGGAAAAAGTAGTAGTTGTGTTTATTTTATTTTTTATCTGCTCTGGGATTTTATTTAAAAAATAAAAAAAATTGTAATCAATGAAGCTGTATTACCACTATTGAAATTACCTGGAAAGCTATCCTGAGGGTGTGCGTGGGGGTGTATTTATTTTTCCCCTCTCCCCCTGCCTATTCCTTTCCCTTCCTTTTTTTATGCATCTGATCCATTGTATTTGCTTGGGGTTTGTAAAGCTGTTTGCCAGTTAAACAAGCTCTCAAAGCCTTCAGCAGAGGGGTTATTAGAAGTGAATAATGTGGGTTTAAAGGATTTAGTAATTCATTCTAAATCCCAGCTATACTTTCAAATGCATTTTTATATTCCACTTTTTAAAAAGGAGCATTTTAAGCAGTAGGATATAGTCTGCTGACTAAAAACTATCTTTATCTATGTGATATCACTAAATCTGGTTTGCCTTGTTTACAACTGCAATGGTCAGAAAAAGATTCTGCGCTGAGGGATCACCAGTTGCTGATACTCTGTTCAGTCTGAAGCAAATGTAAATAATCTGGTGCTTGGCAAGTCAGCTATAGCAATGAAACTATCTTTGCAGAATTGTGGTGTCTTTAGATGGAGTAACTTGGTAAAAGGGCTGTTTTCTTTAATGCTGCTTGCTGTCTCAGATTTAACTGTACAGTAATGTTTCATAAAAAAATACTGTAGCAAGCAATATATTTATTAAAATTAAAGCAATCTCAAGATTTCTTTCTGAAATTACATGGTATGCTGTTTGTTTTGACATATTCCAGAATGCAATTCAAAGCAGTTTTTAGTTTGTTAAATAATGTTCTGTTGCTGGATTATACATGCTTGCAAACAGAATGTTACAGTTGAGTAGGGCTTGGGATTTCCCTTTGGAAAATGTAATACTTACGATTCTATTAGTTACAGGAATCACCTTATTTTAAGTGAAAAAGAAAAATCAAAATTAAAAAGTATCCTGATTTTCAGTATTAAAAAATCCTTGGAAGTTACTATTTATTGTATCATCTGTTTCAATGTTGGAGAACTTTACTAATAAGAAACAGTAATAAGCTAGCAATTCTTAAGGCAGAAGAAACTAGTAATCTCTCACTGACATCACAATAGCATGTATTGCTGATGCTCAGGAAGTTAGGCTACTTACATTCCCAGGGAGAATGGGGTGTAACTGTTCATCACAGATTCTTTACAGTCTTATTACTGAAGTTTTACTTAGAAACTTAGATAAATCTGTATTAACATTTATTAAAGGACCATGTACAGTTTCTGTGTATGCAAGGACTGTTTACTGACTGGGCAACAAATGGTAAATATGCTCAGTTTTAGTCAAACAGGCACCATATAACTGTTTTTCTTGGAAGAGACCTTTAAGATCATTGAGTTCAGTTATTAATGTAGCGCTGTCACTAAACCATGTCGCTCAGCACCACATTTACGTCTCTTTTAAACGCCTGTGGGGGTGTTAACTCCAACACTTCCCTGGATGGCCTGTTACAATGCTTTTGACAGTCCTTTCCTAATGTCCAAGATCCTGTCCCTTGTTGCCTGGGAGAAGAGACTGACACCCACCTCACTACAGCATGCTTTTAGGTAGTTGTAGGGAGCAAGAGGGTCTTCCCTGAGTCTCCTCCAGGCTATAAATAACCCCTCTTCCCTCAGCTGCTTCTCATAGGATTTGTCCTCTATACTTCATGAGTGGTGTTGCTGTTTGTTGGTTACACTCCAGCACCTCAGTGTCTTTTTTGAAGAGAGGGGTTCAAAATTGAACCCAGTACTCAAGGTGCAGCCTCACCAGTGGTGGTGGTGATCAATACCCCCAGGTCTTCTGATGGGCAGTTTTCCAGCCACTCTTCCCTGGGCCTCTAGCATTTCATGGAGTTGTGACCAATGTGCAGGACCTGACACTTGACCCTATTTATCTCATATAGTTGGCCTCAGCCCATCTATCCAGCTTCTCCAGATCCCTCTGTAGATCCTCCCTACCCTCAAGCAGATCAACACTTCCAACCCAGCTATTGCTTCCCAGATCCTCCTTCCAGCCCTTCTTAGAGATGGGTGTCACATTTGCCAATCTTCTGCTAGCTAGGACCTCCCCAGTGAGCCAGGATTGCTGATAAATGATGGAAAGTAGCTTGGTTGAGTAGTTCTGCTAGCTGCCTCAGTACCCTTAGGTGAATGCCCCCTAGAATTGTGATGCAGCAGGTTGCTAACCGGCTCTTCTTCAGTGGGGGTTTCATTATTCTCCCGGTACCTATTTTGCAGTTCAACAGGCTGGGTACTCCATGAACAGTTAGTCTTGTTATTAAAGACTGAGGTGAAGAAGGCATTAAGTACCTCAGGATTTTCCTCATCCTTTACCACTGTGTTCCCCCTTGCATCCAATAAAGGATGGAGAGTCTCCTTAGTCTTTTAGATGTTAATGTATTTATAGAAACATTTTTAATCGCTTTAGCTAGATTGAGTTCTAATTAGGCTTCAACCATTCTATTTTTCTCCCTATATAGCCTCTCAAAATATTTGTCCTGTTCCTGAATGAGCTGCCCCTTCTTCCATAGGTCACAGACTTAACTTTTGTTCCTGAGTTCCATCCAAAGCTCTGTTTAGCTGGGGCAGTCATCTTCCCCACCAGCTCATATTACAGCACGCTAGGATGGCCAGCTTCTTTGCTTTAAAGATTTTCTTCTTGAAGGGTGTCCAGCCATCCATTCCCCTCCCCACCCTTGAGATTTGTCTCTAAGAGACTCTGTCAGGCAGGCTCCAAAACAGGTCAAAGTCTGTCCTCCTGAAGTCCAAGGTGGAAGTTCTGCTGATCCCCCTTTTTACTTCCCTAAGAATTGTAAACTCTGCTGTTTCACTATTACTATGCCCAAGATGGCATCCAGCCTTAACCTCACCTGCAAGTCCTTCCTTCTCTGTTCACAAATAGAAGGTCCAGTAGGATGCATTCCCTAGTTGTCTCTGTCACCAGCTGTGTCAGGAAGTTGTCTTCCACATACTCCCAGGAACCTTCTAGACTGTTTCCTCTATGCTGCATTGTATTTTAGCAGTCATCTGGTAAGCTGACATCTCCCATGAGAACAAATTGTAGCAATAGAAATGTCTCACAACTCCTTACAGAGTATTTCTTCTGACTCTTTGTCCTGCCTGCGTGGTTTATAACAGACTCCCAACATGATATGTCCAATGTCTCTTCCTGTCCTGCTTCTTCTGAGGAGTTTATAACCATCCATTTTGTCATTTCAGTTGCATGTGACATGTCACATCATGTGTCTGAGATGGCAACTATGTCATAACATGCCTATTTGATTCTGAACTTAAGTAGTCAGTGTACTGGTGGCATTTTACAGCTTATTAGAAGAGGTTAAACAATATGAAGGAGGCTTGGAACTGAGATTAGTGTTTTCCACTGCCCCAAATACTGTTCACTATTCATTTTGAAAAACTTTCTGTAGATCTTGCTCTTAGGAGATCCCATGGAATCTATACTGTTGCAATAGTTCTACAGAATCGGTTCTACAGTAACTACACTACTACATTAGTATCCTTTTACATTACTAAACATTTTAACTAGACTAAGCTTGTTTTACTCCCACAATCAAGCAAGAGTTATTCTCTAGTTTTGATGCTGAAAAGTGATTATGGTAACTGAATTAGGAACCAAGAAGTATTAAAAATTCTGTGTTTAAAAAATGTATACCCTGAACTAAATAAAGGTGGAACCAATCTCAGTTATTCTCTCCATTTTTCCACCAGTGATATTTCAAATTACTTCTGTAATGACCCTTTTATTAAAGAGGCTTTGGATTTATTTATCTAGGAGAAAAGCACCTAATTGCAAATGTGACAGATCCTTACTTTCTGAGGGTTGATACTGTGTATTTTGTTCTTCAGTACCATCATGGTTTGACTTTTGTGTTTAAGTGATGAAGGTATTATTTAATGATTCAAGTTTCTTACAGCATAGCATTTCTAATTTACTATATAACTCATCACTTAAATGCAGTAGCTCTCATTTAGCTTGGTTTATAGTATTAGAAGGCATATGTCAGATGGACCCAGCAAATATAAGTGGATATATCTGACATAAGTAGATTATGTGTGTCATGCTGGTATTCACTGCACACGTACTTTGGCGTTTACTTGGTTACTTTTCTTGGAGAACAAGCTGCATGTAAGGGATGGAGGGAATGTTTCATTGTGGTCTGCAGCTTCTCTTTATTACTGTGAGGTGTTTTGGGAAGAAACTTCACTAAATGACTTCACTGATGTCACTAGCAGTCTTACATACCTAAAGTTAGTCTGTATATAAAAAATGTTTATATATGGTTAATGTTGTCTGTGTTTATTGCGCTGACAATGATAATGCCATCTTTGTTTGGCATTCTCTTCCTTTAAAATCTCAGCAAATAGTCTGCTGCCAAATTCCCATGGAGCATATTTAATCATCAAAATGCATGTTAACACAGTTAATGAAAGATTCTGCCATTTCAAAATACTTTTATTCCTGAAACTTTGTACTTCTCTCACTTGGTTTATTAAATGTGTGCAAGTGGCTGTATGTGTAAACTTTTTGTTCTTTGCTTTCACTTGAATGATATGGTCACTAAATGAGCTGTGTATATGATGTGTTTGTTTTCATTTGGTAGTATCTCTTAACTGTTTTCATCAACAGTTGTGTAGCTATTTTCTGTTGTGATGAGTGTGGTGTTGAATCCCTGGAAATACTTAATGAGGCTTGAAATGTATCTGGAATTTTCTATTAATGGAAAAAGATACTTTATTTCCTTAATTGCACCTACCAGAAATCTAGTGGTATCATCTTATCTACAGGATGAGATAGTAGTAATAGTTTAAGTATTTCAAGAAAATACTTTGACTGGAAAAAATGGAGATGAGTTTTAAATGTGAACTGAAAGGCTGTGTCTTGAATCAGTTCCTACTGTTATTTCAAAAGTTACCACTTCAGCCTATAACTGACAGGTGTAAGTTACCTCCCAAATGGTCTTGGAACAGGGCTGTTATGATCTCATGAACATAGAAGGCTCCCTCCCAAAATGGCTAACCTAACTGTCAGCATTTCTGCTTCAGACAAATTACCAGATGTAGTCCATTATGACATTGTTTTTAGTTGCTTCTTGGCTTTCCCATATTGTAAGCACTGAACCATGCAGTCATATCTTCAGCTGCTTTTTTTTTTTTTTTTGTCAGAAAAAGTTGAAAAATCTGAAAAAGTCCTAAATTTCATACGGTTATTGTGCTTTTTGTATCTTGTGTTTTCCTTTGAAAGCTGAAAGTAAGACATAGTAAGATCTAACTTAGCTGATGGGAAAAAAAATGTTTCCTTATTTTGCTCAATTAAAACTAAAAAACATTCAAGAGCTAATGCATACAGTTTGAAAAGATGGAGTTGAGCTACCTTGGAACAATTTATGAAGGCTCTTTATGAGGAGAATACTCTGTGAGTAGCTAGATAAGAAACTGGCTTAATATTTAATAGAATGTTTTGCAGTGTAAGTCAGCATTTCTCAACCAGAAGCCACAATTCTGAAGAGTGTTCAGACAGTGTGAATGAAATTGCAAGCTTGAGACTAATCATAGAATGGGGTTGGAAGGGAACTTCAAAGGTTGTCTAGTCCAAACCTCCTGTGGTAAGCAGGGGCATTCAGCTAGATCATGCTGCTTGGAGCCCCATCAAGCCTGAACCTGAATGTCGCCAGGGATGGGGCCTCCGCCACCTCCCTGGGCAAACCTGTTGCAGTGTTCCACCATCCTTATAGTAAAGTGTTTCTTTGTAATGTCTAGTCTAAGCCTACCCTTCTTTAGTTTCAAACCATTGCCCCTCATCCTCTTGCTACATGCCCTTGTAAACAGTCCCTCCCCAGTTTTCTTCTAAGCATCCTTCAGGTACCTGAAGGCCACTATGACGTCTCCCTGGAGCCTTCTCTTTTCCAGTCTGAATAACCATAACCCTTTCAGCCTGTCTTCCCTGGAGAGGTGCTCCAGACATCTGATTGTGGCCCTCTTGTGGACCCTGTTCATCAAGTCTGCATCCTTGTTATGTTGAGGGCCCCAGAACTGAACACAGTACTACAGGTGAGGTCTCTGCAGAGTGGCAGAATAACCTTCCTTGTTCTGCTGACCACATGTCTTGTGATGCAGCCCAGGATGTGATTTGCCTTCTAGGCTGCAAGTGCATATTGGTGGCTTGTCTCCAGCCTTTTCTCCGTGAGTACCCCCCAGTCCTTTTCTGCAGGGCTCCTCTCTACTATATTGTTCCCCAGTCTATATTGATAATGAGGATTGCCCTGACCCATGTGGAAGACTTTTGCATTTGACCTTGTTGTACCCTAAGCAAGTTTGCTGATGATACAAAACAGGGGGGACAAGGGGAGTGGGGGTGGCTGACACTCCATTAGGCTGTTCTTCCATCCAACAAGATCAAGACAGGCTGGGGAGCTGGGTGAAGGCAAACCTCAAGAAGTTCAATAAGGACAAGTGCAGGGTCTTGCATCTGGGGAATAATAACAGCAGGCACCAGTACAGGTTAGGGGTTGCCCTCCTGGAAAGCAGCTCTACAGAGAAAGACCTTGGAGTCATGGTGAACAGCAAGATCTCCAAGGGATAGCAATATGCCCTTGTGGCCAAGAGGGGAAATGATATCCTGGGGTGCATCAAGAAAAGTGTGTCCAGCAGGTCTGTGGAGGTTCTTATCCCCCTGTCTTCTGTCCTGGTAACCACACCAAAAATACTGTGTCCAGTTTTGGGCTCCCCAGTTTGAGAGAGACAGGGATCTGCTGGGATGAGTCCTATGGAGAGCCATGAGAATGATTAGGAGACTTGAGCATCTCCCCTATGAAGAGAGACTGTGAGAGCTGGGTCTGTATAGTCTTGAGAAGACTGAGAGGGGATCTGATCAATGTGTATAAACATCAGAGGGGTGGGTGACAGGTGGAGGGGGGCAATCTCTTTTTGGTGGTGTGCAATATTAAGACAAGGAAAAAATGGATATAAACTTGAACAAAGAAGATTTCACCTCAACATGAGGAGAAATTTCTTTACAGTGAGGGTGATGGAACACTGGGACAAGCTGCCCAGAGAGTCTCCTTCTCTGGATAATTTCAAAACCTGGCTGGATGCATTCCTGTACAGACTACACTAGGTGATCCTGCTTTTGGTAGGCACGTCCCTTCCAACCTCCAACATTCTGTAATTCTGTGAACTTAATGAGTTCAAGGTCCTTCACTTGTGTTGGGGCAATTCCAAGCACAATTACAGGCTGGTTAAGAAGTGGCTTGAGAGCAGTCTTGAGGAGGACTTGGGGGTATCGCTTGATGATAAACTCAACGTGAACTGGCAGTGTGCACTTGCAGCCTGGAAGACCAACTGTGTCCTGGGATGCATCAAAAGAAATGTAACCAGAAGGGTGAGGGAGGTGACTCACCCCTGCTGTCTACTCTGCTCTTGTGATACCCTGTCTGGAGTGCTGTGTCTAGTTGTGGTGCCCTCAGCACAAGAGTGACACGGAGCTGCTGGAATGGGTCCGGAGGAGGACCACAAAGATGATCAGAGGGCTGGAGCACTTCTACAGGTGGACAGGCTGTGAGAGTTCAGGCTGTTCAGCCTGGAGAAAAGAAGGCTCCAGGGAGATCAGCAGCCTCCCAATACCTGAAGAGGGCCTGCAGGAAAGACAGGAGGGGATTTTTTTTTATAAGAGCTTGCACTGGTAGCATGAGGGTAAATGGCTTTAAGCTAAAGGCTACATTTCTTGGGACACAATGTAGTGATAGTTATCTTGTGTGTTGGTTAAAATTATTTGAAGATGTACCTGCAGTATTATTTTGGCTTTGCCAGTAGAATGGGATAGGTAATTAAAGTTTTAGTGTGCAGGAAGTGTGGTTGTGCAGAAAGGCAAGTAAGATGCTGTTTATGTAAGACAGTGGTATGATTTTGATATTGAGCATGGAATGTCTAAAAAGTGCAGGATTTTGATTTATCAAGGCTGAACTTTATCACTCATAGCTGGTTCATTACTCTCTCCAGTCTTAGTGAATCTTGATTTCCTCTGATTCACAGTTTGTGCATGCATTCACAAATGCCCTTAATCTTGGCTTTTTTTCCCCCACGGTGGATTCAGACTTCATAGTATGTGTTTGTTTTTTTGGAGCTTGGAATGCTAAATCATTTTGGGAATGTATCTTCCCTATGAACAGTTTAACCATTTTGTAACAGTTATTTTTCTTTTATTTTTTTCTTTTAATTTTGCTTATGTTCATAATTTCTACTCACACCTTAATTTCTGGTCTTCACAGTTTTGCAAGGATTTCAAATACGTTGAGCTTTAGTACTCAAAACCAGTTTTATCTAACTGAGGAAATGAAAGCCAACAACTTCTTCATAATTCCATTGAATAGCTTTGTTTACCAGGATCTAAAATATCCAGACTCTGTCCTTAAGGCAGAGTTTCTCTTTTCTTTTATATATTCTTTGAATTTAATCTTCAGTCTGAAATGTCTGTGTGTTTGTCCTTTGAGCCTGAGCTTTCATGTTTACACAGCAGTTGTTACAGAGTACTACTTTCACATAGCATTTGGGTTATAATTTCCAGAATGTGTGGTTGAGAATAATGAAAGGGAGAAAAGCCCTGCAAAACAACTAGGAAATAATGTTACGTATGGTTAAATGGTTGCTTATGGCATTAAGCATAGGCAGGGGATTGTCTGCTGATTGTGTGGGGATGCAGTCAGGAGGGCCGAGGCACAGCTGGAACTGAACTTGGCAAGGGACAGAAAGCAAAACAAGTCTTTTGCAGGTATGTTAACCAGAAAAGGAAAGTTAAAGAAAGTGTATACCCTTTGATGAGCAACAGTGAGGAGCTTGTATCAGTGGACAAGGAGAAGGCTGAGATTATCAACAGGTCTTTTTGCCTCAGTCTTCACTGGCAACCCCTCTCCTTATAGCTCTCATGTTGATGGCACACAAGTTGGAGACCAGGGAGACAAAGTCTCTCCCACTATAAGTGAAGACAAGGTGCATGATCATCTGGGAAACCTGAAGATACACAAGTCCATGGGACCTGAGGAGAGCATTTCAGAGTCCTCAGGGAACTAGCTGATGTAGTTGCTAAGCTGCTCTCCATATTTGAAAAGTACTGGCATTCAGGTGAAGTACCTGGTGACTGGAAGAAAGGAAACATTACGCCCATTTTTAAAAAGGGTAGAAAGGAGGACCCTGGGAACTACTGACCTGTCAGCCTCACCTCTGTGCCTGGGAAGATCATGGAACAGGACCTCCTAGATGCTAAGGGACATGGAGGACAGAGAGGTGATTCAAGACAGACAACATGGCTTTACTAGGGGCAGGTCCTGGCTGACCAACGTAGTGGGTTTCTGTGATAAAGTGACTATGTCAGTGGATAAGGGATATGATCTGTCTGGGTTTCTGCAAGGCCTTTGACACAGTCCCCCACAACATCCTACTGGCCAGGTTGGAGAGACACGGATTTGATGGGTGGACTGTTCAGTGGATAAGGAATTGGCTGGGTGGTCACATCCAAAGAGTAGTGTTTGATGGCTTGAAGTCCAGATGGAGAGCGGTGACAAGCGGTGTCCCTCAGGGGTCTGTACTGGGATCTGTGCTGTTTAATATTTTTATCAATGATGTAGTGGGATCACGTGTACCATCAGCAAGTTTGCAGATGACACCAAGCTGAGTGGTGCTGTCAATACACCAGAGGGGCAGGATGTCATCCAGAGGGACTGGACAAGCTGGAAAGGTGGGCCCAGGTGAACCTCATGAGGTTCAACAAGAGCAAGTGCAGGGTTCTGCACCTGGGCCAGAACAATCCTCACTATCAATACAGACTGGGGGATGAGGTGTTAGAAAGCAGCCCTGTGGAAAAGGACTTGGGGGTGCTGAAGGACGAGAAGCTGGACATGAGCAGGCAGTGTGTACTTGCAGCACAGAAGGCAAATCGCATCCTGAGCTGCATCAAAAGATGTATTGCCAGCAGATCCAGAGAGGTGATTCTGCCACTTTGCTCTGGTGAGACCTCACCTGGAGTACTGTTTACAGATCTGGAGCCCTCAATATAGGAAAGGCATGGACCTGATGGAGTGGGTCCAGAGGAGGGCCATGAGAATGATCAGGGGGTTGGAGCCCCTCTGCTTTGAGGATAGGCTGAGTGAAGTGGGGTTGTTGAGCCTGCAGAAGAGGACGCTTCAGGGAGACCTCATAGTAGCCTTCCAGTACCTGAGGGGGGCCTACAGGAAGGATGGAGAGAGACTCTTTACAAAGGACTACAGTGACAGGACAAGGGGCAATGGCTTCAAACTAGAGAAGAGCAAATTTACATTGGATGCTAGGAACAAGTTCTTCACTTTGAGGGTGGTGAAACACTGAAACAGGTTGCCTAGGGAGGTGGTTGAGGCCCCTTCTCTGGAGGTACTCAAGGTGAGGCTTGATGAGGTTCTGGGCAAATTAATCTAGTTGAGGATGTCCTTGCTGTCTTGGGGAGGGGTTGGACTCGGAAGTCTTCTCAGATCTAAGCCCCCAACAAATGGCAAATATTCCTGGATAGCAAGTCAGGTCACCAGATGGTAGCCTTCAACCCCTGTATTGAGAAAATAACTAAGCTACTCAAACATACTTTGTTTATTTATTTATTTATTTATTTATTTCTATTATTAATGAATACTGTTTCATTCTGATCTAGCACTATGACTTACAGGATTCCTTGAAATACAGTTCACATCTACAAAACTCAAATGGTGGCCAGGTGTCACAAGCTTTCTGTTGGGTGTGCAGGGTCCTCTGTACTGTTGTGAAAAGAGTTCACATAGACATTACCAGCTTTTTCTGGAGCTGTCTGAGCAGGAACCTTGTAATAAATTTTTATACTTCTTTCCAGCTTTTTGTGGATTAATTCCAATATAGTTTTGTATATTTATTAATAGTGATGGTAGCTGTGGCCATACAGCAAGTGAAGGAAGCCCATGCAAGGCTGTAAACAAGAAGATTTATTGGCAATTAGCAAAATATTTTCATATTCAAGCTTTTCACATTTTTTAATAACTTTTTTTAATGCTGTGTGCATGCCATTGTATTGGCTGAGAGAGTTGGGGTGGCTCAGTTTGGAGAAGAGAAGGCGCCAAGGAGACCACCTTCCGATATATGAAGGAGGCCTACAATAAAGCTGTTGAGGGACTTTTCTAAGGTGTCAGGTAGTGATAGGACTAGGGGGAATGGATCAAAGCTAGAGGAGGGTAGATTTAGATTAGACATTAGGAAGAACTTCTTCACCACGAAGGTAGTGAGATGCTGAAACAGGTTGCCCAGGGAGGTGGTGGAAGCAGATCCCTGGAGGTTTTCAAGGCCAGCCTGGATGTAGCTCTGGGCAACCTGATCTAGTGTGAGGTGTCCCTGCCCATGGCAGGGGATTGGAACAAGATGGTCCTTGAGGTCCTTTCCAACCCTGACAATTCTGTGATTTTGAAGTTAGCCACCTAAATGTGAAATACTTAAATGTATTTGTATGCACAACTGAGTAAAGGGTACAACTTACAAAAACTGACACCTGCTTTTGTCGTGTGCCTCTATATGCACATATATACATATATGTAATGTGTCTGTATATATAGGTGTGTGGCAAATTCAATGCCTTCTAGAAATGTTCCCCATGCAGCCTACAGTGATTATGTAAGAATTTGTTGTTGTTTGAATTGGCTGATTTGTTTGTTGGTTTTTCTGAAAGAAATGCTATGGGCCTGGTAAATAAGATTCTGTAGATGTGGGTGACCAGCTAGTATGCTGTCCAAAATAGCCCCTCTTCCCCTGGCATGGATCTATGCCTGGCACCATATTAATCCCACCACATGAGAGTTGTGTGCGTGTCTGGTCATGCAACCAGGACCTACGTGTTTCTGCAATTTGATGCACATTGTTGTGCTAATGAGCATGTCTGGTCATGTTAGTGGTGAGGGAAGAGTGGTTGGTAGTCTCACACGACTTAATAAGGAAGAAATTCCAACTTCCACTGCCCTAGACTAACAGATATTAAACTTAAAGATGTTTTCACCTGAAACCCATATTCCCTAAAGCAGGGTATACATAGGTATCAAATATATAAAAATAGTACTTAAATCTTTAACCTCAGATATTTAGTGTGCAGTATCCTAAACTGATAAGCACTCAATGGTATTTTAAAGACACCAATACATCTTAGTAATTTTTAAACTGTTTACTTATTTTTTTATAGAAATAATGCTGTGGGTTTTTTTCCAGTTCAACTTTGTTGGAAGAATCCTTGGGCCCAGAGGACTAACAGCTAAACAACTTGAGGCAGAGACAGGATGCAAGATAATGGTCCGAGGGAAGGGCTCCATGAGGGACAAAAAGAAGGTAAGCTCTTGAAAGGTAGTGTAGTTTCAGATGCATAGTTTTACTTCCTAACAGAAGATAAGCTCTTGGTCTTGTTTGTTTGTGCTTTTACTAAGTGTTTTTCTATTATCTAGTATGTTTTAGAGACTTAGTAAATAACACAACCTACCCTAAAGAAGTTAAATGTACATGCTCCATAGTGGTGCAATTGGGAGTCTTAAGTGGCAATTAAAAATTACTCTTGTAATTGTCATGTTTCACAAGGCAAGGGAAAACATCGTGAAACCATATTTTTCTAAGGCAAAACGCTTAGCCTAAATGATCTTTTACATAACTATTTTGTATTTAAATACCGAAATAGTGATTTTTGCAAGTAGTGTGGATTAAAAGAAAAAACAAGTTAAATGTATTTTGGGAGTGAATTGTCTGAGGAAACCAAGAAACACTGTGTTTCTAGATTTGTTTTGCATTCAGGTGCAGTTGTGATGTAATAAGGGCTGTTCCTTGCCCTGTCCTGTAATACACATGCTGGGACCGAATGTGAAATTGCTCTGGTGATAACTCCTGGAAGTAATTTCTTTTTGCAGGTTTATTTTCTAGCTATTTCCCTCTTCCTCTGGTTGCTGCTGCTGAAGGTGCATTGATACCACTGCAGTTTTGAAGGGTGTGCTTGAAACTACTGTTTATTGCTTTGTTCCCATAAATACTGTTTCTATTGGCTCTTCCTTTGAAAAAACCTCTTTTTCTTACCTGATCAGCCCCATAATACATTCTGCTGCAGCACATGACAATTAAAATGGAAAGCTGATTTCTATCCAGTTAAAAATCTCAGACCCCAGAGTTTGTGCAACTTTCAAAACTTCCTTTGATGCCTCTTTGTTTTCATGATCTGCTGTTAACACTATCACCCATCTTTCTCTTATTCTGTCTGTAGCTATTTTGGATGTTTAGATTGCCAGTTTTTGAGAAAACACCTGTTCTAACCTAGAGAGTTTTTAGTGGTTCAGGTTCTGTAATACAGGGTGATGTTGCCTTTAATGCTTGATTTGTAAAGGTTATTTTTTTAAAAACAGTTTATGTTCTAAAGTACTTCTGCCTCTTGGCTGGGGGGGGAGGGAGGGCAGGCATCATTTAATATATAAACAAGTCTTGCTGTTATTGGGTCTTAAACTCTAAGTGGGTAAATAGAACTGGAGTTGATGTTTTTTTACAGGATTTTGAAATGCAGGTCTGCTGTAACTTGGGGGTGGTAGGAGACTTTAAAATTTGAGTATTAAAATTTCAGCGTGCCTCACTTGACATAACAAAATTTGCCAGTGTATGTTTACCCATAGGAAAGCATTCTAATTACACAGCTTTGTGGCTATTAATGGTAGTCATTGTTTTGCATATTGTGTTGTATAAAAAAAAAAAAAAAAAAAAAATGCTGGGGCAGGGGACTTAGTGAAAATACTCCCTTTAAAAGTTTGCAGCTTCACCTGTTGTGTTTTTTTATAAGAGAAGACTACTTGGTCAACTCTTGAAACTGTTAGATTAGTTAGACATTAAGAGTTCTGATAACATGTTTAATAAAGTAATTCTTTCTATGTGGAATATACTACAATTTAGTTTGCAGCAAATGAGTTGTCAGGCCATCAATTTCAAAGAGAAGTTACAGATATTTTAAACAAAGAGTACTTAAAATTCCATTAATTTCTTTTCCAATTTAAATGTAGTTTTAAAATTGCATTGTGTTTTTCATCAACAATGCATTTCCTGTCTTCATTTATGGGCAGAATTTTAGTTTATTTATGCTCTGTCATTGGTTTAGGAATAGTAATTCTAGATCAGGGTAGTTCATCAGGAGTTAGGGTTTGTATCTTTTTCGTCTATATAGACATCCTAGTTCTAGTTAATTTATGTTACTAGATACCATTAGCTATTCATGTGTCTGTTCTTCACAAAACATTTTAAGCACAGATTGAGGCCCCAAGATCAATGGTCCAGATATAATATCTTTCTGTTAGTAGTAAATGTGTGTCTATTTAAGGTAGTCATAAACAATGATCGTCTGATACATCCTTAAAAGGTTTACAGATTGGCTTTGCTGTGTGGAAAAACAGACAGCTGTGTTAGCAGTAGCTCTACTTTCCAACAGCTACAGCTGTGTGCAAAAGAAAGAAAAAAGGGTCTCTGGAGGCCTCAATTTTTCTTCTGATGAGACCTATTAAATGAATTTGCAGATCCTTATGTAGAAAGCATTGAAGATGACTTTGGATTTCTGGAAGTTGCTGTGTGTTCATTGGACCATGTCATAATCCACTCACTCCATTTGTGAAATCTCTTACCAAATCACTGATGGAGGTTGGAAGAGCCCTTGGGAGGTTCTCTTGTTTAACATCTCTTCTCAAGCAGGGTCACCCAGAACAGGTTGCTTAGGATGGTGTCCAGATAGCTGTTAGATTTAGTGCTCACAACCTCCCACTGCTGCTTCAGAACCTGTCCTCTTCAGTGATGACTCATCTTGTTGTCAGAAAAACTGATTCTTTCACCTGTGCCAATATATGCACAGAGATGAGATTTATTAACAAAGTTGTGCAAGTACAGATGCTAGGTAGTCACCTGCAAAGCTAGAATATCTCCTAAAAATTCTCCATGTGTCATATACCATTTCTTATCACAAAGTTTAAGTATGACTACCTAATAACCTGATTGGTTTATTGCTGTCAGATAGAGTAACAGTATCTGCAAAATAATAGTGTGTACTCTTGAGAGGGCTGGTCTTGTAGGCAAGATCAAAGGGGTGTACGTTTAAGTATTGTAATGTCATGTCAATGAGTAAAAGTTCACTCATAAGGAGCAACAGTTCTACATCTTCGAGTTGTTCTTTCTTTAGGTCTTGTTGTCTGTGGTGTCTTCTTACAGCCTTTTGTTTTACTTAGATTGGGAACTTCCAGCACAGGCTAGACATCATCAATCTGTCAGCTACTCTTGGAGGACATAGTTGTTAGAAAGGCCTACACCATTTATTCAATGTGACCAGCTTTATTCCATAAAGCCCCATATCACACTGTAATCTAGGCAATTTACTCTCATAGTTTCACTTGGATAACAGTTTCTCGCAATAGCTTGGGCCGGTGTACAATGTGGGGATATGGTATTTTTGGATGGATTTCTACCAGTCTTCCCCACGCTTTTTTCTGGGGGGGGGGGGGGTCTTCAAAGGAGAATAGGCAGTGTCTTTGAGAAGAAGCTTAGAGGAGCCGAGAGCTTCAAAGTCACCTAGTTTTTTGAAGCTTAGTATGAACTTCTTAGTCTTGCAGATGCCTCCTAATGATAACAAGCTTTGTTTTTCTCAAGGGACTTCCCTTTGCAGGTTTTACTTCAGAATGCTAGTGTACTTCAAAGGCTAAACTACAGAAGTAATAGTATTGTCTCATCGAAGGTTATGTTACATTGTGGTTTTTTTTTTTTTAAACCTTTCCTTTCATCTAGGGACAGACTTACTAGAAAAGTTGGTATTTAAGATTTTTGCAGTTTTTGACTGAATTACTTTGAAAATTGAAGAGGATAAGAAATGCAGGTTAATGAGTGTACTTATTTTATAAGTATATTATCTGCAAAGCTAAGATTGCCCAGTGCTAGTTAGAAAAATCACAACCACCTCAACCTTACTGTATGAGGAAAGAAATTCATTGCTAAACCACTGTCAATCTGTAATGTGACAGCTGCATGGTACTAAATACCATCTTTTACAGTAAACTCTCCCTCTACTTCTCTTTTTCTACCTTGCTAGTAGTTGTAGGAATCCAAGAGAAAATACAAAGGCTGACATGTTGGAAATGAAACCATCTGAATATGTTCTGAAAAAATATATTTGCAAATTCTGCTCTCCTGTGTCAGCCTATGAAAAAAGTAAAGAATTAGAATCTTTGTCACGTGGCCAAATTGCTTGACTTAGCATCAGATCTTGAAAGCCGATGACAGATTTCCCTCAGAAAACAAGAGAAATCCTCAAATCATTTGTATCTGAGGCTCAGCTGGTAATCAGAACATCTCTCTAGGCAGCTTTAGACAAATTTAAAATCAAAACCTTAATTACTGAGAATATTGTGATTAGAGCCTGAAGGTACTTGAAGATTATTGGGGAGGGGAGAGGGCTTGCAGGCATTCATCCAAAGCTAATGAACATGTAATTCAATTGAGACCAAGGCATTTTTGACTTAGTCTGAATGCACCTCTGCTTAGGTAGTAAGGGAAGCTAGCAATTTTCACACCAGTGAAAGAATGCTGGTTAATAAAAGGGAAGACTGTCTGGTGATGGATAAGCGAAACACTGTTTTTTGTCATCTTCTGTATTTCATGTGAATTTCATAAAATAGGCACTGTCATGGCCATGAGGAGTCAGCTCTGTGCTCCTGAGCACATTGACTGCTGTTACCTCACTTACAGGTTTATGCAGCCTTGTGGCATCAGGCTGCTGGCTTGCAGCAGTGTTGGTCTGCTGCCTTGTTTTTTTCAATTTTTTCTTACTTTTTGTCAGGCATCTCCTCTAAAACAGTGTGTAAGGAGTGAGTGGGCATCATTTGTTTCTGTTTCATGAGGAAGCACCTCACTGTGGTGTTTTTTTCTTTCTTTTTTTCCCCCTTACAACTGATTATTTCAGAGAAAGGCAGGTAGCTATACAGTTCTAAATTTGAAGAACTCAATGCTTTCATCCACTGCACGAGCTTCAAATATGTTGAGCTTCACTCCATATTGGATTGTTTGAACAGGTTTGTGGTTCCTGACCTACAGCTTACTTGATCCTACATCACTGCAATCAGAAATTAGGTAAAGTTTTGTGACAGGCAAGCTCTTGGTTAATACCAGTTGTGACCTTTGGCTGGTGCAATTGTCATAGTAAACAAATTACTCCAGTTCTTTGAACTCTCCTGATTTTGGGTTATGTGTTTTGGGTTTCTTTGTTCTGTTTTGTTGGTTCTGTTTTTTTGCTGTTTTGTTTGTATTGGTTTGTATTTTCATTTTAGTAAGGCTAAAAAGGGATTTAAAAGTTAACTATACAAAGCTTGAGGAAAAGATTGGAGTGGAAAAAAAATTAGTCTCATGATTGGGATATCTTTCTGTGTTTATATGCTGTATGGAATAATATTTTTTTTAATACCTTTTCATCTTAGAAATATGATCATACGCACTTTGATTTCCAATGGAAAGTCTTAAAAAGCATTGAATTTACTGACATCAAATAATATGTACTTCATAGTGCATCTTGTTAAACCCTATTATTGCTACCCTATAATTACAGAATGCTAAGCTTTTACATTCTGTGAAAAGTACTATGTGTGAACAGACAATAAAACTATGGTGCAAACACTTCTGTTGAATATATTTAGCATATGATAGGAAATACAGAGTTCTGTGTTTCAGAATGAAAGGTTGACCAGCCTTCATTTTTATTCTTTGAATAAATTATGTGGCTCAAGAATGTTGCCTCTGAAATCTGTGTCAACACAGATTGTTTTGTATATCTGTGTTGAGAAATCATGGCCATGGTTTGAAATGGCAAGTGAAAAAACCTAACTAGTTGGAAAGATAGGGGTTTGAGTGTTTGTCAGTACTGTTAGGAATAGTAGGAGGAAAAAAAAAAAGAGGAGGTAAATATCTTAAGTGACTGGGGACATTGGCATGTGAAAGGGTATAGCAAGTCTGTACATGTAATACATTGTTAGAATGACTGTCCTTTTGCCATCTTTGTCCTTGCTTTTTTTTTTTTTTTGTCTTTTCCTTTTTTTCTTATAAAAATAAAAAAGCCTTTCTGACAATGCCAATGAAGTTTCTGGCAGACAGGTGCTTACTTTAATATGTATATAGCAGAATCCTTTGTCAGTATCCATCATTAAGATTATTACTGCTTGATAAAATTAATTGACGTCTACTTACTGGAAACTCACTAGCTGAGGCATTGTGGACTAGCAGTTCAAAATGTTGGGGTATCAGCATCATGCTCTATTAACTTTTGTTGCGTGTGGAAGCTGCAACTTGTTTATGGAAGACTTGACTTCCAAACTGATGGTTGCATTCACTTGTAATTGCTATTAGCTTCTGTGACTATACATTAAAAGTAATTGTATGAGCAAACTGCTCAGCTAAGATTGAAGCATTACCTATACAGCATATTTCTGACTTGACAGCATTCAGGTTATAAACTTTAAGTAGAAAATTACTTACAGCATTCAGATTGAAGTATTTAAGATGGTACCCTGGGAACAATTTAACTTTAGCATGTAGCATTCTGCAGTGGCATTTATTCTAAATACAGTTTCTCATAAATAAGCATTTCTGTGTTGAGGTTTTCATCATACTTTATTTTTGACCACTGTAGTACTTGACATTTTAGTTTTAAACTAAACAAAAAAGTCATTCATATAAAGGTGCTACTGAACTTAAATATTCAACATATCTGCCATTTAAATACACAGTGAAGAATGAACTGTATTAAACTGTATGAGGATTTGTGTGTAGCTGTGTAGTGAAGAAAATCCTGTATCTTAGAATCCAAACCTGTTTAACAGTATATTTGGCTGATACCGCTTTGCTTTCCTAGAGGTTGTTTGTAAAATATGAGATACAATCAAAATAATTTTGGTTGCTCATAAGCTATATTTTTAGTAGTACTTCACAAAATAGGCTTTTTTTCAATTCCAATTTTGAAACCTTTATTCCATTTGTACCGATAATTTTGAATGCAAGGGGAGTCATAAAGCTGGGTTTTATTTTATTCTTCTTGTTTTTTAAAAGCCGTACAGAAGCATGGCTTGCTTACCTTTTCACATGCAAAGCAGAGTTTTGAGCTACATCCCTGGTAGTCTGAGAGCAGTGACACTCTGAAGAAAAAGGACTTCGCACTATTAACTAATACTGTAAAATTAGAAGGGGGGGGGGCAATCCTGAAATGTGTTACTGACTCGATTACATAATTAAATGCTAAAGACTGATTAGTGGAAAATACATAGTTCAACAGGCAGCAGTGTTGAGGGTAATAGGTGTTATCTCTTGAATTAGTTCTGACTGAAGGTTGGCTCTTCTTAAGCCAATTTATGGGGATTTTGTAGCCTAGAGTGTCCAGAGTACTATCTTGTAAATCTTACCTATATACTACTTCTAAAATCATGAATTTCACATGGGACAGTAGTGAAGAATACCGTGTAGGCACAATTAGTCTGGCTGTGTATAGGAAAGTGAATTTTACAGGAGGAGAATATTTTCTCTGTTTTAAAGAAGATTTGACAAACACTTATTTGAAGTAATTTATTGCTTAAGTCTTTTCACATAAGTCTGAGGAATGATCTTACTTTCAAAAGCAGAATGATTTTATTTTGAAGGATAGAAAAATGTCGGTGCCTGAGGTCCTTCAGAATTGATATGAGATACAATGCATTGTTTCACTGGATTTATTTTATCATGCCTTTGGTTTTTATTGGCTGTATGCTGGATGTATTTCTGTATGTGCTCAACATTAAGTTGCAGCTTTGAGCAGATTTTAACTATTTGGAGAGATGCTTTCCTGTGTAATGTGAAAAGTAGCTGAAGCCTTTAACTGTGATTGACTTTGAGAAATCTTGGTTATATGTCTTTCTGAGAGCAGTTAAATTCATAAATAGTTAACTGAATATTGAACCAATGAAATATGGAAATAACTGACTTAATAGTGCTTAAGTATTTTGTTAAAGGTACTGGAAGCTGCAGACTGGAGTAGTGTGATCAAAACAGGGCTCCAGCCACACTCCTGGAATAACAGAAGATAGTGGCAGGGACTGGAAGAAGGAAATACCCATTGTGAGTGATGATCAGGTTCGTGACCATCTGAAGAACCTGAATGTGTTCAAGTCCATGGGACCTCATGGGATATGCCCATGGGTTCTGAGGGAGTAGAATTAACCAGAGTGGAAAAGACCTTCAAGATCATCAGGTACAACCCATCACCCAAAACCATCTAATCAACTAAACCATGACACCAAGTGCCTCATCCAGTCTCTTCTTAAACATTTCCAGTGATGGTGACTGGTGGATGAGGTCGCTAAACCATTCTCCATCATATTCCAAAAGTCATGGCAGTCTGGGGAGGTCCCCACTGACCTTTGGAGGCCATCCAGAGGGACCTTGACAGGCTGGAGAGGTGGGCCCAAGCCAACCACAGGAGGTTCAACAAGACCAAGCTCAAGGTCCTGCATCTGGGTCGGGGCAATCCCAAGCACCAATATGGGCTGGGCACCGACTGGCTTGAGAGCAGCCTGAAGAAAGGGACTTGGGGGTGCTGGTGGATGAGATGCTCAACATGAGATGCTCAACATGAGCCACCAGTGTGCAATTGCAGCCTAAAAAGCAAATCACCTCCTGGGCTGCATCAAGAGAAGCATAGCCGGCAGGTTGAGGGAGGTGATTCTTCCCCTCTACTCCACTCTGGTGAGACCCCCACCTGGAGTACTGCATCCAGTTCTTGAGCCTCTGTTACAAGAAAGATCTGGAGGTGCTGGAAGGGGTCCAGAGAAGGGCCATGAGGATGATCAGGGGGCTGTACCACCTCTCATATGAAGACAGATCGAGAGAGTTGGTGCTGTTCAGCCTGGAGAAAAGAAGGCTCCAAGAAGACCTTATTGTGGCCTTTCAGTATCTTAAGGGGGCTTACAAGAAAGCTGGTGGGGGACTTTTGAGGGTTTCGAGTAATGATAGGACTGGGGGAATGGAACAGAAATAGAAATGGATAGATTCAGGTTGGATGTTAGGAAGATCTTCTTCACCATGAGGGTGGTGAGACACTTGAGTAGGTTGCCCAGGGAGGTGGAGGTTTTTAAGGCAATGCTGAATGTGCCTCTGAGCAACCTGATCTAGTGAGGTGTCCCTGCCCGTGGCAGGGGGGTTGGAACTAGATAATCCCTGAGGTCCCTTCCAACCGTAACAATTCTGTGATTTTATGTTAGTAGAAAACTTGTATTATTTGCTTGCCCTTTATTTGTTTTTCTGTTAGTTTCCTGTGTGCAAAAAAACCCTTGTGATCAAGGTAAGAGAATCTTTATTTTCTTGAAATGGGGAAAAAAGTAACATGAAGTGTAGTGAAAAAAGCATATATCAAGGGAATTTTGAATTCTTGCTTCAGCATCTGTGCATGCGTCTCTCTTATAAAATAAAATTCTTTGTCTGTTGAATAATTGACTCATTTTAATCTGTGCCATAGTAGAAAGTGCCTTTCTGTAAAAATTGCTCTTAAGCTTTTCCTATGTGGGAGGGACAGAGGGTGTTAATTGTGCTACTAACATTGACTAAGCTGCAACTGTATTGCACATTTGAATAGAAGTCTGCAGAGGTCTGGAGGACGTTTCACACTGAACTGTTTTGAAATATTGACAAAGTCATCATGAAGAGTAAAATCAAACCAAAAAACCTCAAAGCAACAACAAAACAACAACAAAAAAGAAACAAACACAGCATTTCGTTTTGCCTGTCAAAGTAGTGAAAGAAGTTAATGTAATGAAGATTTACTGCAACACTAAAGTTTTTCCACACAAAAGGCTAAGAGACAAGTTACTGAACTTAGATTGGGCTTTAAGGGTATAGGCATTCTAATGTACAGTCATGATTTCTTAAAACTAGTCTTCCACAGGAGTAATAGTGTTGAGTTCTATCTAATACTACTATAATGGGGGAGTTGATTATTGTAAGATTCCATAAATAATTGATTCACTGATATTTTCTTGTCTTCATGATGTGTTGTGAAAGGACAAATACTTTCGTTACCTGTTTTGTTTTATTACTATTTTTTCTCCTCACAGAGTTTTACAGGCTTTACCACTGTTCTCATTTATCAGCACCATTAAACTTCCTGGATTCCAGATTTTTCTAGGCTGAGACTTTAAACTTCTGGGTTACCCTTCAGTGGATGATTCTGTTTTGTATATAGCTGAGTTATTTTTCGTTCTTAAGAATTAATGTGGTGTTTTAAGTTTGCTTATACCAGAAATTACTTGTGTTTGGGGTTTTGAATGTGTTTGAGTACTGTGAAACAGCCTGGATTTCTGTGTGGGAAACAGCATGTTGAGTTTGAGATTCACTGGAATTTCCCTCTCCTGTGTGAAGATTGAGACTACTGAAATGGAAGAACAGAAGCAGAACCTATTGATTCAGGGAGGAAAACAGCATGCCTGTGTGTCTCCTTAGTTAGGTACCAGTTCTTGTAATCTCTTGGTTCTCCGTAACTTTTAGGGGCTGCTGGCAGGCAGAATACAGGCCATTTTTTAACATTCTGTGTATAGCATCTTAGGGTGAGAGTTAACAAATTTATTGAGACTGATGGGGAGGCTTTTCTCCATAGAGGGGGGCAGGGGAAAAGTAAGCACACAAAAAAATATTACTGTTGCCGAAATGAAATACTTAAATTACTAGTTGAATAGAAGATAACTAGCAGAAAGTAAAATATTTTATTGTTTTTCCAGGTAGAAATAACTTGTAGTGTTTAATTGTGCAAGATGATGGTTATGGCTTACAGTACATCGAGACGCTTGAATGTGTCCAGAGAAGGGCAACGAGGCTGGTGAGAGGCCTTGAGCACAAGCCCTAAGAGGAGAGGCTGAGGGAGCTGGGATTGTTTAGCCTGGAGAAGAGGAGGCTCAGGGGAGACCTCATTGCTCTCTACAACTACCTGAAGGGTGGCTGTAGCCAGGAGGGAGTTGGTCTCTTCTCTCAAGCAACCAGTGCCAGAACAAGAGGACACAGTCTCAAGCTGCGCCAGGGGAAGTTTAGGCTCGAGGTGAGGAGAAAGTTCTTTGCTGAGAGAGAGATTGGCCTTTGGAATGCGCTGCCCAGGGAGGTGGTGGAGTCACCATCCCTGGAGGTGGTCAAGAGGGGATTGCATGTGGCACTTGGTGCCATGGTTTAGTAGTCATGAGGTCCTGGGTGATAGGTTGGACTGGGCTGATCTTTCAGGTCTCTTCCAACCTTGGTGATACTGTGATTCTGTGATATTAAGGATATTAATGAAATTCAAGCAGCTGTGTAGATGTTGATGGGAATGCAGTGGGACAGTATCCTTAATACAGTCTTTACATTTTTCAGATATAGAGAGGAATTTGACACACAGTTTCACATTTTTATTAGACTGAGAACAGTTAGTAGCACATCTGCTAATTCACGTTTTTGCACAGTAAATGGGAGGTGTTTTGATGAATATAGGACTCACTGAAGTGCATGCATGTGGAATGTATCTTTAAAAAACAACCATGTGTTTTAAAACTTGTAACAACTCAGTTGAGCACCTGCATGAAAGGATGAAAACTTACTCGGAATAAAATGGAATTATGTAGAAACTCAATGGGTGGAATCAGTACAGGATGGAGGTGTCTTAGTTGTTACAACAATGTTATGAATTTGCCACAGAGTTTTTGTGAAGCTGCAGAATGTTTTCATGTGTGAAGAACTAATATTTCTGGGGAATGAACATATGCGCAGTCATGCCGAGTGCAACCCAAAATAATTTATAAGGCAGTTATATTTTCATAACAGGAGCTACTTCCCATAGGGGAAGTAATTTTGCTTCAACTAATTAAGGGTATAGGCAAGCAAGCGGGAAGAATGTGAGGATCCTGCCCCCAAAGTGATAGCCATGGACATTTCATGCTGGGTCAGGTACTGGTCAGTGTGTCTGGGCAAGCATTCACTGACCCCTGAAGAGACCACCACCAGACATGCAGTGGCAAGGACATGAATGTTGTGGGGCAGAACTTCTTTGTCGTTGGAACCAATCAATACAATACAATACACCAGGTTGGAAGAGACCTTCAAGATCATCGCGTCCAACCCATCAAACAATCCAACCCACCCAACAACTAGACCATACAGCCAAGCACCCCATCAAGTCTTCTCCTGAACACCTCCAGTGAAGGTGACTCCACCACCTCCACGGGTAGCCGATTCCAATGGCCAATCACTCTCTCCATGTAGAACTTCTTCCTAACATCCAGCCTAAACCTGCCCTGGCGCAGCCTGAGACTGTGTCCTCTTGTTCTGGTGCTGGCTGCCTGGGAGAAGAGGCCAACCTCTGCCTGGCTACAACCTCCCTTCAGGTAGTTGTAGAGAGCAATAAGGTCACCCCTCAGTCTCCTCTTCTCCAGGCTAAGCAACCCCAGCTCCCTCAGCCTTTCCTCATAGGGCTTGTGTTCCAAACCCCTCACCAGCTTTGTTGCCCTTCTCTGGACACGTTCCAGCAAGTCAACATCCTTCCTAAACTGAGGGGCCCAGAACTGGACACAGTACTCAAGGTGCGGCCTAACCAGTGCAGTGTACAGGGGGAGAATGACCTCCCTGCTCCTGCTGGCCACACTGTTCCTGATGCAAGCCAGGATGCCATTGGCCTTCTTGGCTGCCTGGGCACACATCAGAATGTTGCAGTAAGAGTTCTGTTATAAAAGCCCCCAGTGTGGGGAGGAAAGGTGTACATGCCAGAAGGTATGTACCCAGCGCTGTAAATAAACCTCCTTTAACAGACTTTGTCCTTCAACAAATTTTTAGGAGTGAGCTTGTTTCTCACATATCTTTGTAGGATTATGAATCTCTTAATGTTTTTGTTGCATTTGTTTATAACTAGGCTAAAACATTTTGCTTTCTTGTTTTGCTCCCCTTTCATGAGCTTCTCCCTTGTTTCATTTTCCTTGCTTTGACATACGGTTCCTCATAGGTCTCTACAGAGATCTTCTCTGATTGTCTTTTTCCATCTTGATCTTTGCTGACTGCATTCTGAATGGTCACATGCTGTATAAATATAATAGAGGGATGGTTAATTTCCATAGTGCTTCATTTACCCTCTGAAAATGTGATGAGGTGCTGTCAAAGTGTGCTGAACTGAGTTTGGTTTTAGCAGCACTTCATATGTTTGCTAATGATGCAAACACTGGAGTTAAAATTGTGTTGCAACTTGGGGGGACTTGAGTAATTCAAACAAGGAAGATAACATGAGGCAAAAGAAAGCAAGTAACAGTATTCTCATGTAATAACTAATTAATAGTTAGAATCATTTAACATGCCATCTGAAAGGGAAGGGGAAAAAGTCCAAGAGTTAAAAAAATAAAAATAACTCCTAGGAGTCAGGATGATTGGTGAATTTGCACTATTTATTTACCTTGAAGCAACTGGAACATGAACTCTGAGTGTAGTAGCTCTTGAAGAGGTGTGCAGAGTAGATAATACTGCCTGTAGACTTGCAGTCTTGTAGTTTTTTGTTTGTCTTTTTGTGTGTGTGGGGTGGTGGTTAATTTATTTTCTTTTCTCGTGAACCTAGTAGTGGTAAAGAGTTTTGTTGTTTGGTGTGGTGTCTTGCTTTTTGTTTAATTCTTTGACTCTTAAATCTTGTGTTTGACTAATAGTGCCTAGTAGAAGCTAAAATAAATCTTTTACTGTAATGCAGAAGTTATACATTTGGAAGATGCTTGCTCTGTTTGTCTTGGTTCATGTCATTACTGTGTGAAGCATCCTTATTTCACTGTGGGGTTGTTTTTATTGTTCTTGTTGTTTATGTAGCTGACATGAGAAAGAGGGGAGTTAAATGTAAAATGTATTGCTTGAGTTTTTGTGTGAAGTGTTTGAGGTGTATTTTCTAATGTAGCTGTTTTTTTCAGGTCCTATTAATGCTTGTTATTTTGTAATGTCTTCACATCTGCTTTTGCAAGGCTTTGTAATCACATTTATATGTTTCCCCCAAATGTCTTAAGTACGTTAAGATCAGTTGGTATCTCAATTAGAATTTCTGAAATATCTTGATTCCTGACAAGTACAATAGGCAATGTAATTATGAACTAACCTGTCCTGACTTTTCTGCACCATTTTGCAAGTATGCTAGTGGTGTTTTTCCATGCAGAAACAGGAGGAATTTTTTCTTCAAAAGCAGAACCTGTTAATTGAATACCTTGATGTGTCTTGTGGCCAGTCAATATACGTAATGTAAATATTTGGGCTTAATACTTATATAAATGATGGGGTGGTTGTGTGTGTTTGTTCTTATTCAATTATGAAGTCTGGTGCAGGTGTTACTTTTTTCCCCAGTCTTTCCCGGCTGTTCTGACCATGTGTGGTGGCGGCACAAGGTTGGTGCAACTGTTGTCAGTGAGGGTAACATTTCATGGCAGTAAAGAGGAGTTAGATATTCTGCTGCGTGGTTACTTAATTATTTGGAGGCTTCTTTGAAATTGTTTTCTTTGAGTGTTGGTATTACAGTGGTTTTCTTTGGATTGAAAAAATTGTGGGTGGGTTGTTTTTTTTTTTAAACACTCTCTCAATAGCTGTTTAGCTTAAGAAAACTTCTAGCTTGATAGTCAGCTAAATCAGATGCCAGCATTTAGATGGAAAACTGAAAACTGGTCTTTCTCTGCTCTTATCCTGTCATCTCTTCAGTCTGGAGCTCTGGGAACAGTTCCCAAAGTCCTGTCCAACTCATGGACATGTTCTCCTAGTTCTCAGTATTATTTTTTCTGGCTCGCATATTTCTCCATGTCAAAATAACAGTTATTTCCATAGTATCTTTAAATTCTGGATAACAGATACTGACATTTGGCCTACAGAAACATATTTTTATATATATATATATAATTTTTTTTAAAGTAGTTTGATCATGTAATATATTAGTCCTTAGTGTTTCTGCTGTGGTGGTACTTGAGGGTGTAAGGAAAGAAGTGGTGGCAGCACATGGTCCATTCTGTGGGAAAGCTGCTGTTCACTTCAGCAATTGCATGTTTGTTTCTACTAAGGTAGAAACATTTTTTTTGAAAGATGGGACCCCTTGCACGTTAATGCCAGTTCTACCACTGCTTATGTGCAGTTTGGAGTATGTCTATAAGTCAGCTGGAATATTTGCTTCTGCAGCTGTACAGAAGCAATTAATATTTGCCTGGCAATTGAATACTGCTAAAGGATTGGAATGCCAAGCCACATTTAGCGAACTGTCTGAATCCACTTCAATTGTCTGACTTATGTAATTGATCCACTCAGTGGAATTATTTGGGAGCCACTTAAGATGCAGTACTGTGTATTTCAAATTCCCCACGTATTTGCAACCATATGTATTCAATTTTTAGGTTGCTGGAGTTCTTGGGGCTTGGGTTTTTTTAACTAACTTGCTGAACTGACAAACTGACAAAAATATAATTTAAATAACTAAAGACTAGTATCTGACAAAGGAATTTAGATTTAGAATGAGTTTTTGTAGGAAGGACATGTTGTTTTGTGTTGACGCTGTTTTATTCACTTCCCATCTAGTGAGTAAATAAGCTTCCAATGACCAAACAGTCTTTGAGGTGGCTTTGAAAAAATCATTTATGCTTCAAGTTGACAACACTGGAACTAAACATTCATTTTGACTGGCAAAAAACCTAAAAATTAAATCTCTTAACTCACACTGACTCATAATAGCATTAATCAGAAAATGTCTTCAGATAAGCAGCATTGCAAACCAAAATAAGTGATAAATTTTGTAGTTATTAATGGTTGGAATTACTGAAGCTAATCTGGAAATTAGTCAATATCTGGTGAGGTGTTTTTTGCAGCCCAAGTAGTGGACTTTTTTTTTTTTTTTTTTTTTTTCAGTTTCCAGTCTTCTAAGTTCAATTTATCTTAAAATGCAGCTCTTTTGCAGTAGTTAATTTGTGGTAAAGTTACCCTTCCCTTAAACCCCATCTGAAAAATCAAATACTTTGATTTTGCTGTTTTGTCTGTATGCACCTGAAGAAACAAATGTTTGTTCTCTTAAGGAAGTCTGAATTTATTTGCTGCAGGCTTCTGACATACTGTATTTGAATACTTATTTCATGACTTAAAGGAAAAGCATCTACTAGGTAGAAAATGGTGTAATGGTTTGAAATTCACAATATTTGACCTATTATTTGTGTTCCTATTAAATCCTCTTTCAGTTGGCTGGCTTGCAAGTGGGAATATTAAGCAGAGGAAATTTGAGTAGGTAATACTGTACTATCAATCTTGCCAGATTCAGAAACTGGCAACAGTCTGGCTTTTTGACTATTCTTTTGGATCCTGGCCTTTCACTGTACTACATACAGGATTTTTCCAGCGTCTGTCTTGGAGAACCACATAATAGATGGGGGAGTGTTTGCAGGGATACCACTGGGAGGGAATATTCAGGTTCCCCTGTCAGCAGAATCATTCTTTACATCATATTGTAGTGGGTAGGAGTTCAATACACAGGTTGCATTTTCTGCTTGAGCAGTTGTTTATAGTGACCCTTAGGGAAGAAGCAGCAGAAGGTGTATAAAGGTTGTATGGGCAACAACAGCAAGCTGACAGGCAATGTGTTTTGCCATACTGGCTGGTTAAATAAGGCTTCTTTATTGCAAGAGAAAGGAAAGATAAAATCAGGTTGAACATTTAAAGGGGAAAAAAAATATGAAGTGGATTTGAAGACCCTCAAAATGTCACATAATTTGTCACACGCATTCATCTATTGGCTCGTAAATGTCAGTTCTTGTAAAAGACCTTTCCAGTTTTTCTTTGAGCTTCCAGAACATTTCAGGGCCTGTTACTAGGTTTCAAAGTGAAAATGATTTTTTAAATTTTTTTTTTTTCTCCTCCAAGTTTTTAAAGAAACCTCTGAATCTGATATCTCTTGTAATTTTTTGCTGCTCTCCTGACCTTGAAAAAGTATCTGTGCTCCTGCGTGAGACATCTTGAAAGGTGGTTGGCAATCACAGAATCAACTAGCAAAGCATTTTTATTTACTTTAGTTACCAGGCTTGAAAGCTAAGCCGTAGAAAAGAACTGCTTCAGCTTCCTTTGTTAGTGTTCCTCACAGCTGAGTCACTGAAAACAAGCTTGCTTTTAGGGATCTTTTTCCCCCTCCTGTTTTAGCTTGTAGGTGATTTCATGATCATTCAAAGAAACGAGGACCCAACCCCCACTCCCATTTTGTTACTGCTTCTTTAGAGTTTTGCAAGAGCCAGCTTTACAAGTGTCAATGGCAGACCATAGTTGTGACTAACATTTTACAAACTAGTCGATCAGCATTGCAGTAAATGTGGGCTCTTCAGAGCTTCTGCTGAACACCCTTTCTCACCATTTTAACCTGTGAGCAGTGGATTTCTGAAATTGTGAGTTGCTTCTGGAGGCCTCATGAAATGTGTCACGGGGACTCAAGCTCATCTATTGATCTAGATGCATAAAATTTTAAGTGTGCGTTTCTTATAGAATATGTCTGTGGGCCTCTCACAAAAAAACAAATACGGGGGTGGTTCAGAGCGAATGTTCTTGTCAAAATGATAGTTTTCATGGTGAATTTATATGAGTGTATTTTCAGTATACAAGGAAAAAACCCTTATATTCAATAAACCTGCATCTTTGGCTGTCAAATTTAATATCAGCACATTATCATTAACTGTATACAAACCAAGGAGGCTTTGTTAATTTGAAGATGCAGTGAGCTTAGATATTAATAGTAACAGAAGCAGGAAAAGTGCCCAAACAGTATGGTATTCAGTTGTAACTTAGTTAACCAGTATCATGTATATATTAAATTGTCAGATCATTTTCATTCCCCGATGAGCTGTATTCTGGGTAATATGCACTCCCATACTTGCTCCTAAAGCCCAGATAAAGGCAATCTGTTGGAATGTTTTTAAGACAATAGCTATTTAATGAATAGCTTGTGTGTACAGGAGAAAAGAATAAGCTTGATTGCTTACAGTCTGACATTTGAGAAAGCATTTTTTAAAGATATTTTGTATTTGCATATCTAATTGCTGTGTAATCAGAAATAAGTGAACTGTAGCTACTTGAAACCAAAAAAATTAAAGGCAATCATCTTTACAGAGGGAAATATCCCTCTTACATGCAAGCCTGTCTGAATATTAGAATTATATTTTTCTTGTGTTTAATTATAGGTGTTTGACTGAGCAGTAAATTTATGCCTGTGTATTAAAGGAGCCAATGTGACCCTGAAACATCAGCTTTCCTTTGTTCAAGAAAAGCATTGGCACTGAGAGAACTTAACAGTGTTGTGTGTTTTGATGATAAGGGATTGTGCCAGAATAGCTGTTAATTACCTGCTTTGTTTGATATGGAAAGTGGTGGTTCTGCACTTTTCTTCCCACCAGTGACAGTACTCAATTAAAACTTGTATTAAACAGTGATAATGCACTTGTTTATCTGGTGATGACGACGTGAGGTGATGACAATTAACAGATTTTTTTTTTTTTTTCAGCTTTTTGGAGGCTGATTTGTATGTTGTGGTGGTGGTGGTTTTTTGTTTGTTATTGTGTGGTGGGTTTTTTTTGGTGGTTCGTTGCTGGTTTTTTTTTCTTACGAACCTAGTGGTGGTAAAGGAAAAAGAGTGTTGTCGTTTGGTGTTGTTTTGTGTTTAATTCTTTGACTCTTAAAGCTTGTATTTAACTAATAGTGTCTAGTAGAAGCTAAAATAAATCTTTTACTGTAATGCAGAAGTTACATTTGGAAGATGCTTGCTCTGTTTGTCTTGGTTCATGTCATTACTGTGTGAAGCGTCCTTATTTCGCTGAGGGGTTGTTTTTATTGTTCTTGTTTATGTAGCTGATGTGAGAAAAAGAGGGGAGTTAAATGTAAAATGTATTGCTTGAGTTTTTGTGTGATGTGTTTGAGATGTATTTTCTAATGTAGCTGTTTTTTTCAGGTCCTATTAATGCTTGTTATTTTGTAATGCCTTCACATCTGATTTTGCAAGGCTTCGTAATTACGTTTATATATTTTCCCCAAATGTCTTGAGTATGTGACAGAACTGAATGCAGTATTTTGAGTGGGAAGCCTTCAGTATGAGATTGAATTCTTTAAGTAACAGCTGGTTTTATGCATATCTATACAGGAGAAAAAGAGTAAGGCAAGAAATAGAAGAAAGACTTGATAATCTATGTGGATCTTCTTTCATTCACTATACAGTAAGGGTTACAGTAACGCTGAACGTTCATCAAGCAAATGTATTCCCTTCATCCCAAGAAATTAAGGAATTGTTTGGTTACGTTACTTAAAAAGTTTGGAGAGATCTGTGTTCAACAAACTTGAACAGCTTTATTTGAGAATGTTTAATGCTAGACTAGTTTGGCCAAAAATGTGAAAGAATTGGAACTGTTACTGAAACAGCTTTGAAGAACATACGCAGAATCCTTCGAAGATCTCAGTGGATATGGGGGTATATGCTAATTCAACTGCAACTTCAGAGCTTTATCTCTTAGGTGAATAAACATAAGTCATAAACAGAAGGTAAGATTGCCTGAAATAATTAGACACAATGAATAAAGTTTGTTCAGAAAGCATGTTGCACATAATAAATGGTTAGGCAGTAATGCCTGGTCTTAGATATAAATTTAGAATTGACCAAAAATAAGCAAACAAACCCCATTACTTCAAAAAGCGTTCTCAGGTGTGAAAAAAACTTCAAGTTTTTCTTATTTTCTTGGAAAGCTTAAGGGAGTATCATTGTTATAGATCAGAAAGCTAGCTTTTATTTGGTGGTGGAGATTTGTATTCTCACGAGGTACAAGCAAACATCACAGAAAAATCAGGTTAAAAAATATTTTGTTTGACGGTCATGGTTTATGGAAAGAAAACTAGAAAGCCTCACTTGTATGAGATCTCATAAATGGTATGATTTTTTTAATTAGTCTGCTTTTCTTTCTGGGCATATGAAGTGATAAATTTCATGGGATTATTTAATTGCATAAAGTTAGGAGCAAATCTTCTCATGACTACTGATTGCATTTTCTTTAGATGATTCATAAAGTCATATGTAAATTTGGTCCTACTCAGCAAAGAATATAAAGTAAATAGTGTGAAGCATTAAATTAGATAAGGTATTTTATGATCTGGCATTGTGAAGTGAAATGATCTCTATTTCTTTAACTGTTTTTCCAGTTTGTTTTTTTTTTTCTACACTGAAACTGTAGATAAATTTTGGCATTGAAATTACTTACAGTGCTAAAATGTGTAAAAGTAAAGGAACACTTTCTTTAGCAGTTGCCTTTCCTAGACCCTTTTGTTATGAGCAGGCTTTCCCATTATGTTCTTTATTATTCCTCTAGCACTCACAGTCACTTCTGGGGGAAATTTCAGTATATCTGTGCCCTAGGGTGAGGTTCCTAAGTCTGAGACTGAACAGAAGTTCTCATTTCTAGTTGTAACTTGAAAAATGCCAGCTGGAATGAACCAATCAAGTGGGTTCCTGTATTCACCTCATCAACAGTTTTTGCTGAATTTTCCTGTTTAAGGTGAACAAAAGAAAAATTTTTTTAAAAAATTGTCTTGAGTCATACACTTTCTCAAAGAGGAAAAGCCTACTATCTTGAGAGCCTTAAAAACAAAACAAAACAACCTTAACTTTGTTTTTCCAGTGAGATTTGGGACATGAAAAGTCCAGAAGCTGAGTTGACTCTCTCAGCCCTCCAAGCGTCCTCTGGAATACTACTATTTGTTAAGCATCATCATAACAAGTTTTACGTATCACAACACATAAGGAGAATTGAGACCCCTTTATCTCTCATTACAGTCTCTGAATGATGGTAATTTTCATTTGAAATACATGCACACTTACTAGATGTGCCTTTTTTCTTAATGATAAAATCAGTACTGTTAAAAGCTTGCCATAAAGCTTGTTTTTATTGTGGATGTGAATCATGATATCTAGCAGGCTGAGATCATGCCTATGTAGGATCAGCAACTAAAAAACTGACAATGTGGATGGTATTTTATTTATGGTTAGGGCCTATAGAGCATGTCTCACATTAGTGCTTTTAGCTTTTACAAAGCACTTGCATGCATCTGGTATTTGCAGTATTCCATCTGCTGAGGTCGTTCTTGAGCAAAACTACATAAGGTTGTAAAGTAGATAGTTGTGGTGGGTTGAAGTTTCCCCCCAACATTAACTTTGCCAGACCAACTCAGTTAGAAGCAAATGAAGCTGTATTTACAAGCGAAATCTGCAGTCTACAATAGAATGCAATGAATGTGGGGAGGCCTGTGGATGTGGTCTACCTGGACTTCAGCAAGGCCTTTGACACCGTCCCCCACAGCAAACTGCTGGCTAAGCTGTCAGCTCCTGGCTTGGGCAGCAACACTCTGCGCTGGGTTGGGAACTGGCTGGAGGGCCAGCCCCAGAGAGTGGTGGTCACTGGTGCCACCTCCAGCTGGAGGCCAGTCACCAGTGGTGTCCCCCAGGGATCAGTGCTGGGCCCCATCCTCTTCAGTGTCTTCATTGACGATCTGGATGAGGGGATTGAGACAGTCATCAGCAAATTTGCAGATGACACCAAGTTAGGAGCAGATGTTGGTCAGTTAGAGGGTAGAAGGGCTCTGCAGAGGGACCTCGATCGGCTGGACAGATGGGCAGAGTCCAGTGGGATGGAATTCAACAAGTCCAAGTGCCAGGTGCTGCACTTTGGCCACAACAACCCCATGCAGAGCTACAGGCTGGGGTCGGAGTGGCTGGAGAGCAGCCGGACAGAGAGCGACCTGGGGGTGCTGATCAACAGCTGCCTGAACATGAGCCAGCAGTGTGCCCAGGTGGCCAAGAAGGCAAATGGCATCCTGGCCTGCATTAGGAATAGTGTGGCCAGCAGGAGCAGGGAAGCCATTGTGCCCCTGTACTCTGCTTTGGTTAGGCCGCACCTTGAGTACTGTGTCCAGTTCTGGGCCCCTCAGTTTAAGAAGGACATCGAGACACTTGAACGTGTCCAGAGAAGGGCAACAAGGCTGGTGAGAGGCCTTGAGCACAAGCCCTGTGAGGAGAGGCTGAGGGAGCTGGGATTATTTAGCCTGGAGAAGAGGAGGCTCAGGGGCGACCTCATTGCTCTCTACAACTACCTGAAAGGTGGTTGTAGCCAGGAGGAGGTTGGCCTCTTCTCCCTAGCAACCAGCGCCAGAACAAGGGGACACAGTCTCAAGCTGTGCCAGGGGAAGTTTAGGCTCGAGGTGAGGAGAAAGTTCTTCACCGAGAGAGTGATTCGTCATTGGAATGGGCAGCCCGGGAGGTGGTTGAGTCTCCGTCCCTGGAGGCGTTCAAGAGGGGACTGGATGTGGCACTTGGTGCCATGGTCTAGTTGTGAGCTTTGTGGTTACAGGTTGGACTTGATGATCTCTGAGGTCTCTTCCAACCTTGGTGATACTGTGATACTGTGAGTATGTGCAAAATATGCAGTATTTACTATATTATACAGATAGATACAATTAACAAACAACACCAAAAAAACCCTGGCCAAGGACCAGGGGAAGCTACTAGCTTTTCCCTCCTTGCCTCCCCTTTACCTCTCTGTACAAAAGGGACAAGAGAAAGGGTCAGGGAAGTTAGACTTAGCCAAGGCCAGCCAAAGCATGTTATCTCTCCTGAGCAAAGCAAAACAGCCAGTTATCAGAACAGAGGAGAAAAGGGAAGAATTGCTATGGTACAGCTCCTCTTTTTCTAGATAGTTACCTGGAATTAATTTGTTTAGAATAATAATTTGTTTTCCTTTTTACAGCCAACAGTGCATTAGTGATATTTTTCTACTTTTCTGCTTGAAATCTGTAACTAAATTTTAAAGGCCTTGCCTAAAACCACCACAATAGTGGTGAAATTGATGTTCTTTATCCCCTCTCTCCATTTTGTTAGCCATTTGGACAATTGAAAGGAGAATGTGATTCTTTAAGGGGTAAAAATTCAAAATTTACTGGGAAAGATAGTAAGGAGAATTTAACATTTAGCCCTTGGAATGTCTGTGTCTTAAAGCTAAGATTTTTTAATTTTTTTTTTTTTTTTAAATAAAATCAGATTTTGAGTGATTCCAAATTCTCTTCAAGAATCCATGTAGAAACTTCTAATTCCAGGTATTAGCAGAGTCAAGTTATGATGACCTTGGATATGCTCTAAACCATTTGTAATGATTACTGTCAGAGCAGATTTTTTTCTCTTGAATGGTAATCGCCTATGATATATTGGATGCCAGATTAGATCATCCTGATGATTACTTCTGGTCAAAGTCTCTGAAATTGGAAAAAAAATTACTTGGCTTTAAGCTGAGATATAAAAAGAGAAATAACAGTAAGATGAGCTGAAAAAAAAAAAAAATCCTGTGTAGTGTAATGAGACTTTATCGAAGTTTTTTATGTAAATCACAGAAACTTTCATTTTCCAAAGTTTCTAGCTTTCTGTAGTTTACAAGAGTAATTTTCATATGTATCAAACTAGGTATTTTACCACTTCTTTCAATTCTGGTCTCTTGAGTCTGTCTTCATGCCAGCAGTTTTAATAGCTAAGAACCACAGTTATTTGGAGGTGGGGGTCAATATTGGAACATACAGAACTTGTGTAATGCATGGATTTCAGTATTCTGTGATGACCTGGCTAACAAGACTGTGTATGGTTGCCTGCGTACCACAAAAACCAAACCAACCAACCCAGCACCAAAACAACAAACAAAACCCCCAACAACAATAAAACAAATCAAACCAACAAAACACTTCTGTTATTTACATCTGGTAATCTTAAAAGGAATTTGACTTGGTATAAATACTTTTTTTCTTTTAAATGGGTGATGTAATGGGTATTGAAATAACCACAGATGTCCTTAAATCCAAATTTAATTCAAAACTCTACTACATTTTTTTGTCAAATTATGCAGGATTGAAGAGGCCTGCTCACTCTCCTTAAGAGTAATGCTTGAGCTCTGTAAGTTAATCATATTAGTAGTCCTAAACAGACAAAATCTTCTTGCTGTAACAAATTACTGAAGATTCTCTGTAAGTGGTACAGCACTATCTTTGGATTGATCTAATGGTCAGTTGGCATTAAAAGCCTTGGGACATCTGTTCCCACTGTTTCATGTTTATCTTCAAGAGTCAGTTGAGTCTGTATTTCTTAAATTGGCCCCTCTGCAATTGTCCAAGCATCGGGCAGCTCAGAGGAAGTTGCATAGTTAGGACCACCGTTTTCAGGGATAGATGGTTGTTAGGATTGCAGAGTTAAATTCCACCTTTATATTCAAGATACTTTAGTGTCTGTTATGTTTTTATTTGAACTCATAGTATGCTACTTCACCATTAATTTCACCTGTTAAAGTAAGAGTTTTTTGATGAGAAGAACATTTGTTCAACAGGAGACTTAGCATTTCATTAATTTTTTTCTTCATGGCCTTGAATCAAGAATCTCATGTAAGATCCTGTAATCTTATGCTTTTTAGACCTCTAAGATGGTCTTCAGAACTGAACTTGATTTTCCTAATTTTGACTTACTGAAAATTAAGTATTAGAAAACATTTTAGAGGCATATATCCCCTCCCCCTGACCATTAAAAAAAAACCCTAAATCTATTATCACTTCATATTCATTATCACACCCTCCCAAAACAGTAAATAAAATTCCAATACAACATACCTTTGAATTATGTCACTGGAGTGTTTAGTGTCAGTACTCTTTGAATTGGTGTTTGTTGGTCCTTGCAGCCAGAGAAATAACTTTGTAATTGGTATAAATGCACAGAGAGCTACATTGAAGAAAAGATCTGAGGTTGAGAAGCCCAGGTCTTTGGCCTGCTTCTGTGCAGAATTCACAATATTGGCAAGTGGCTTAAGCCAATACTGTTCCTGAAAGAAATACCTGTTAAACTGTATCTTATGTCACAAGGTACTCCTATTTGAGTACATCAAACTAAAATGCTCTTGGAGAAAGGCATTGAGACTAACAATGGTTTAGAATTTCAACAAGATAACATTCTATGTATGTAGTGATGAGGAGTTTAATCCAGTTCACTGATTTGACATTACTGAAAATGCTGTGCTGGTCAAGCATACTTCCTGTGATTCATAATTTGAAGACAACTTCTCACAGTAGAGTTTTAAGTATGTGCTTTGGATATGTTCCTGGTTTTAGGCATCCTGCTTTGTTTTTACTCGGTTGCATGCTTTTCATAAGCAACATTTTTACCTTCCTTATTTACAAAAAAATTTGACCTCCCTCTTTAATATGTTAGTAATCAGTACTAATTAGTAATTACATAGCTGAAGTGTAGGTGGAAGGAATGGAGGGTGGGCTTTAAACCATTTAAAAAGCATATTATCCCTTTTAAAATTGATGAGCTGTTGTGGTTACTTCAACAGTAATGGTTATTAGTTTAAGCTGTTCTCTGTGATCATTTGCATGTGGTATGAATTTGACTTCTTTTTTAAATAGCCTCGTACTATGAGCCAAAATGCACTGTTTTGTAGAAAAAGCATTTTGGCAGTTTCTGTATTCTGGTAGCACCATCACTGTAGTGTGTGTATATAAGCTGTCTTACAGACATGTTGGTAGTAGAAAAGAAAATTCTGTTTGTGTCCCTTTTGTAAATAACAGACTCTTGGATTTTTCCCCTTTCCTCATTTCTATTTGTGGAAAAACTTCTGAAAATTGTTTTTCTACTTACTTTGCTAATTTGAAACCTAAAAAGGCCCCAAGAAGGATTTGAGCTTGGGTTTTCTGGATTGCCTTTTATCTTAAAATTTTAACATACAATCAAATTTGTGGGATTTTTGGTGGAGTGGCTTCCGTTTGGTTTGGTTTTGTGGTGTTTTAAGGGGGTGGGGGCTGTTTTGTTTGATTTTCTTTTATTTTTCCCCCTCTAGTTTTGTTGTGTTTTGTTTGTTTTTGGTTGGTTTTAGGTATCTTGGTTTTGTGTCATTTGGGGTTTTTTTGTTTGGGTTTTGAGGGTTTTTTTCTGTGTATGGTTAAATTGTGCAAGTCAGTAATGATAGTGTGGGAAGACTTAACTCTGGAAAGACAGTTTGTGTTATGACCTGAAGGAAAACTTGGATGGGAGGATGAGGAGAAGAAAGCTGGAGTTTTTGTCCAGTGTTCTGTGACTTAGCTGCTGTTGATTGTTTTCCCTTCACTAGATTGGCATCCTAAGAAGCCGTAAGACAATCTCAAGTGTAAACAAGAAGGAATAAATAGCATCCACCATAGGATAAAATAAAACCCCTAATTCCAACTCTTCATGCCTCTCTTAAACATCTTAAAGAAGCAAAATAGGGCACAAGCCCAATTTTTTTTTGCTTTTCAGGTCTCCTTTAAGAGCAGAGACAACCATGATCCAGCAGTTTTGGAGGTAGAGGCAAGTAAACGTTTTACTACTTGTAAACATTCCAATAAGCTCTAGCATTTCACCTATAATTTGAGGAGTCCCTGGTAGAAAAAGAATCTCAAATGCCCCCTTCCCCCTTTGCTGAATGATGAATTTGCTTTGTATTTTTGATGCAGGGAAAAATGTTTAAGCTGTTGTTGACTACTGACAGGCTTTGCATCAGTTACCCATTGTTGCAATACGTAGTTGGTGTAACTGTACACAACTTTAATATTAGTAAGGTGGTAATAGTTCTTTTTTCTTGTGAACCTATCTTCAAAATGCAAATTGTTGGGTCATTCGTGATAGTGATTCTATGTAATGTTTGCTACCTCCAGCTGCTGGTGTTCAAATCAGCTTCTCAGCATTCTCACTAAGGACAATTCAACAACCTCTTAGGTACTGTGTCTGTAATTATTTCTGTGCTGGGCAAATTTCTTAGAGCTCATGTTGAGCTTCTCTGGAAGATATTACTTGTACTCTTGAATTAGTATTTTTGCTGTTTTTTGAAAGACATATTGAAGGTGCAGGAAGGAATTACCCATGTGTATTGCTGAAGTTTTAAAAATCAATCAGTTTTTTGAATGCTGTTCCTCTTCAGGAGATTTGCCTCCTACACTTATCTCAGGCTGCAGTTCCAGGCCTCTATTTGGATGATACAAGTCAACACTTGCTGTTCAGTGGCATTCAGACCTTGGCTGGGCATGCTTTCTCCCTTTCTTGAGACAGTTACTGGTGATTTAAATTACTTTGACTTGCTTTGGTGCTAAGACAGCTGAAAACTAAAGATGCAAACTTCCTTGTTGCTATTGAACCATGAACTGGATTTCAGGCACTTTACTACACAGAAGTGGGACTAGCAGTGCTGACTTAGAATAATTTAAATGATTGTGAGACTAGAGGCTTTGGGAAAGTACAGTAAGGGTGCTTGAATTAGTGTGATTAAATTAATATTTTAATATATTTTATTTAATATTTTGGATGGTGGTTATCTTCAAATGCTGCCTAACTGCCATTTGCGAAGTGTATTTACAGGTTCTGTTATTTGGTTGAGTGACACATTCCACATATGAAGACAGTTAAACGATTTAAGCACAGATCTAAGAATTTCCAATACAGTGATTCAAATTGGAAATGAAGGTGCTGCAGTTTCCCACAAATGGGGTTCTATGGCAGATTGCCCAGGTACTCACAACTTGCTCCTCTGTCCAGTATTTTCCCAGGTGCTGTGACTATAATCTGAATTGCCGTTGGCTCAGAGAGGGCTAGGGGCCTCTCTCCTCTCATGCCCAGTTCATGGTCTGGAGCTTGTCCTTGCCTCAGGGCTAGGGCCCTCTCATGCCCAGTTCATGGTCTGGAGCTTGTCTCTCTGTCTCTCAGGGCTCTCTCTCTCTCTCTCTCTCTCTCTCTCTCTCTCTCTCTCTCTCTCTCTCTCTCTCTGTCTCTCTCTCTCTCTCTCTCTCTCTCTCTCTCTCTCTCTCTCTCTCTCTCTGTCTCTCTCTCTCTCTCTCTCTCTCTCTCTCTCTCTCTCTCTCTCTCTCTCTCTCTCTCTCTCTCTCTCTGTCTCTCTCTCTCTCTCTCTCTCTGTCTCTCTCTCTCTCTCTCTCTGTCTCTCTCTCTCTCTCTCTGTCTCTCTCTCTCTCTCTCTGCTGTGCCTCATTGCCAGGCTGTAGTCTTTCCATGGCTCTTCTGCAATTCAGTTCTCTTAGAGCTTTTCCCCTTTCTGCCTTGGTCCAGGTGCAAGGCCCAGGTGTAGTTGTTGCCTGTTAGGACAGGTTCTTCAGCTGCTACTCGGGCAGCAGTTGGCTCTATTTGCTGTCTGGGTGAGAACCAGGCAAATTGCCTAACTTCTTGATGGATTTAAGTGCTGTCCCAAGACAGTTAATGCCCTTTGGTAACACAGAAACCTGATAACTGGACCTATAGGATGGGGCATATCCAAACATGGCTGGGGCACACACAGTTCACAGCTGTGTCACAAAGTTAATTACACGTGCTGTACATTTGTCTGGACCTTCTGGACCCCAGGAACTGACCAGGTTAGCACATTTGCAGGTGCTTAGCCCATTGTCCAGGCTAGGGCATGTTTTGGGTTTGACCCTTCAGAACAATTAGTCGTTCTTTCTCTATGGAGGCGATGCTTTTACATCTTCAGATGCTACCCCAGCTTCTTCTTAGACACTCTTGAAATACCTGTTCTCTCCACCACAAGTGTTCTTTTTGCTGCGTTTGTCTTATTTAGAGATGCAGACATTTCAAACAGACCCAGAATTTTTGACTGCAAATGATAATAGATGTGTGCTGATAACTGGGAAGTAAAGCAGTGAAACTCTGTACTTCTGTTTTAGTTCTTCTTGATATCTTCTGGTGTCTTGGGGGAAAGGCTGGAACTTTTTAATGGTTTTGACATTTATTTTTTTCCTGTTCTAAAATAGTGAAGCTCATTTGTGACATCTGGGTGCATTCTTAAGTCATAATGCAATGCAAAGATTAAAAAGTAATAGCCAATACTTAGATGTTTTAATTCTGTTGGTATCTTGCAGTTGTAACATAGAGCATATTAATGAATGATACGTAGTGTGCTGATATTATTAATTCTTACCACATTTCTTTGAATGCTTTATTAAGAACTTCTTTCAGTGTGGAAACTAGTTGGGGTTTTGACTTTTCTTGTCTCTTTTATTCCTGGTAAGGAAATCTGCATCATCCCATAGCACTACAGAGTTACATGTATTTGGGAACGTCTTACTGAAGTTCTGTTTTGAGAGGTGGAGGGAATGTTGTCAAGAGGTTTACAACATGGTCAAGAAAGAGCAAGAATTTGTGGAGCTATTTTGAGAGTATAGTTCAGTGGAATAGATTTTGCTAGTTAGTAAGCCATACTGGCTGAAGTTAATACCTGTGCCAGTTCGACAAGGGAGAAGAGGGGAAAAATAAAGTGACCAGGTCAGGAAGTGGGAGGTCAGCACCTTTCAGTTGGCAGTGATTAGTTGTCATCTCTTGGAAATGCATTTTGCACAAAGGGATTATGCTTGTGCTTTCCTGAAGTGTAGGAAACATGTAGAATGAAGGAAGCCACTTCCCTTCTAGCTATCACTCTAGGATGTAAGCAGAGCGTGTAATTATTTTTGTCCTCAATTCATACACAATGCTGTCTTATTTTCTAAGATGGATGAAACTGTTGTAGAATTTAAAAAAGGCATGCACATAATGATCTTTTCTCCCCAGCCTTACCATCTTCGTTCATTTTTTGATTATTCAGGAGTATTTTAATATAAACTGTAAAGCTGTGGTTTGATTTTGCAGAGGCAGGTAAGCATGCAATTGTATATAACGGGCATTTTAACAAAATAAGTTTGTAAATTTGGAGGAGTAGCAGCAGGTATTTTTTTAAATGACTTTTTGCATATTTCTGATAGTGCACTGGCATCTATTAAAAATTAGTCACTTAAAGCATCCTGCAGTCATCATAATCAATAGAGCTGTTGCATGCAATTAGTTATAAAGAACCCTTGGAACAGTGTGTGTACTTTGAGTTATTTAGGTGGCAGCCTGGGTGTGTAGCAAGGATTTGTGGCAACTGCTGCAGTAAAACAATATAGTTGCAGTCTGTGAGAAAGATTTAATTCAAGCAGTTGGAAAGTTTGTGTTGCGAGACCAGTGGTGGTGGTAGTTTTAATTCATTCAAGAGTTCACCTTCAGTTCATTAATACTGTCTATTCTGTACTCAGTGTCAAATTTAGGCAAATTTCTGTATTCTTCATAACAAAGTTTTGATTTATTTTTAAAGTAGAAGTTAGTTTTAATTAATTTGCATTTCTGTCTTGCCTGTTACTTTCCATATGTCTGGGTTACTTGTTTACAAATAATTTTGTTTTTTTTTCTAATTGTTGGAACTTAGTAAGTAGGGAAAGAATCAAACTGTTTCAGATAGGAGTAAAGTCATTAAACACCAAAGGTATATGAATGCATGCTTGTGTAATCACTGTAAGATGAAATTATTATAGCTTTTTAGTAAACTTGCTGTTTTAATGAGAAAAAGAGAATGCAGACAAAATACAAGGCTAGACTTAGTATTAATTGTGCTGAAATCCAGCAGTCCTAGCAGTAATGGTATATACAGTATAGCTGTAGAAATGCTGTATTCTTTGTTCCACTCAGTACTGTACTACTGATTGTGGGTCACTGTTGAAAACAAAATAATTGAATAAATCATGGACAGCAATATACTACACTAGTATTTATGCACTCCAAAAAGCTCACATAGCTTGTTCCTTGGAACAGGAAAAAAGGGAAAGACAAAATGCAAAACCGCAGAAAACCTGTATGAATGGAGGCTCAGCCTGACTAAAACCACTGCAATTAACTGGTGCTTTTCTAGCTGTTGAGCAAATCAGTTAGTATACAGGTTAGAGTGACCCTGAAATTGAGCTTTTCAGCTGTTTCCAAGTGGGAGACAATGTTTTACCCTATCTGAACAACACCGTGTATTTCCTAAGATGCTGTGAATTTATGCCACCTGTAGTACAGCGTCTGTATAACATCAATATTCTGTGGAAAATGACTTTGTTATATTTGTCAATGTATTTTACTGTTTATCTTCTCTAAAAGATCCGCAAACTCTAGAGGGACCCACTAGGGCTGAGCAAGCCTTGATTTAAGCAGTGGGATATAACTGTGGGCAATCGTCTGCTTAACAGTACCTTGTCAACAAGATAAAGGTCTTCTGTAACAAATTGGGTTTCGTAAGACCTGCTGACTGCGGAATTAACTTTGAACATCATTTCTGGTCTCACTTCTCTAATCCAAAATGCAAGGCATCCTAATGCTGCTGTAAATCTGAAAGTTGCTAACTTAGTACTGTGAGAGAAGTCACTGTGCAACAAAATGAGAGTTAACAAAGAGTGACATTAATTATGTAGTTTGTTAGTGGAAACCACTTCTAAGTGATTACAAAAGGCTTTGTTGTTTGGTGGGGTTCTGGTGGGTTGGTTTTGTGTTGGTGGCATTTAGTTGTTTTGATTTTTATTTTCCAAGTGTGTTATTTCTTTGAATGTGTGAGTGTTTTAGTCTTTTTGGGTGGTTTTTTTTTTTGCTGTGCGTTTTTAGGGTTTTTTTACAGCCTTTGTAATCTGGCAGTATTTGTGTCACTGTATGACAGGGGGTAACAGGACCATTGAAACACAGCTAATACCTTCTGTGAAATTACAGATTTTTAAGAGTGAGACTGCAAATTCGAATTGGAAGACGCCAGAATTAAGTTTGCTACTTGCAGCTTTTTTGTATAAATGAAATTTTCCTTGGTGTTAAGCAGTATGCTGTGAATTTACTAGGTGTTTTTCTTTGCCACACCCTTATTTAAATGAATGAGACACTGTGTGTTCATTTCTCAGGTCAGCAACTGAGATGTAATGTTTGAAATGGAAAATCTTGATTGTTTTGCATGCTTTACTTCATGTGAGTGGGAACTCGGTTTTCAGAATCCCTAACTTTTAACTAGCAGTAGAATTATATTTTATCAAAGTGACACTGAGAAGGTACCCAGCATGTCCACTGAGTTGCAAGTCAGGTGGTCACAACATAGGGAACCCTCATCTTAATCCTAACTCCCTGCTGTGAGTGGTTTGGTGTCACAGGGCTGGCTGGGCAGTCTGCTGGAGGTGTGACTGACAGCTGGCAGCTTTCTACAAAGGCATATGTCTGTGCTCTCCTTTGTGCTCAGTGTGCTACTTGTGGAATGTGTCACTGAGCCAGTTCATCTTGCTAAACAGGCAAAACATAATCTGACAGGAGTAGTTTGCTGCCATGTTAAGCTGGCACTAAAAGGGTCCAATGAGAGCCATTTGCTGGTGCAAAGGGGAAAGGACTGTGCAGGCAGCCAAGAGAAAAGATAAAGTAATAGAGCCATTTGTTTTGGTGGAAGTGAGCAGTTACCATTTCAACTCTGTTGTTGAACTGAAGCCTAAGGAAGAAGCCCTTCTATGCAAGAAACCTCAGAATAGTTTTCACTTGTGATCTGGGAGAGTTTCTTTCACTAAGGTGACTGTGTAAGAACATTATTCTAATGGTAAGCACAGACAGCATATCTAAATCTGGCAATATTCATTTAAACAACCGCTTACTAAAAAGTTTTAGTGCTACGTTTTCTTGTTGGCATAAGAGGTGATTTGAATATAATTATTGAGGATAGCATTTAGCTGCCTAGGCACTTCAATCTTCTTGCCCTTGCTGCAGACCTGCAGGAAGCAGAAGTGAATCAGACACCTGCTTTTTATTATGCATCTTTGAGGAAATCTTCACGGCAGATTATCTCGAAGACTGAAATAAAAAAGGGGGAATATGAAAAATACTAGATGTAATCGTATCAATGCTGATACACTTTCTTCCATTAAGGTCCAGGTTCCACAAAGCACTTCAATTTACACACCTAGGCAGTGTAAGATACAGGTTTTACCTCTTTTTTTATTTTTTTTTTTGAACTTCACTGAGCGTGAACAGTTTCTTCATGGCTTGGAAAGTTTTTAAAAGCTATACTACGTAAGTATGTTTGGTTTGATTCATCAGTCATATTTATTGCTTTGACAGATAGTAAGTACTTAAAGATCCAAATGTCCTAAAATAGAAGCTAACAGCATATTTCTTAAAAATAACTAAATTTACAAGGTATCTGATTTTGAAGAAAGTGGGAACTGTTTATATTATTAAATGGAGATCCCTTAACCTTTTGGTGCATACAAGAGTAAAATCTATGAATCTTGTTTTTTACTTCAGTTGGGTGTTTTCAAGGGGCAAAATGGGGAGAGTTCTCATTTTCTTAAATTTAGCTGGCAGATTTGTGCAGAGTTTTATAACTGGCTGAAACTTGGCCATTACATTGTGGGTTAAGAGATGTTACTTTTCCATTTCTTAGCACACTGAGGTTGTTAACCTGTTCAGCTTTCTTTTGAAATATTCTGCAGTGACATCTTTGTACATTTGTGCAAAGATTTGGAGTAAATGAAGTTTCACTTTTCTTACTAAATGCTAACTAGTTTCTGAAGAGATGTAGATGTTAGTAATTGCTTATTGTGAAGTAGTTCTTGCTTTTAGAATAGAATAGAATTACCAAGGTTGGAAGAGACCTTGAAGATCATCGAGTCCAACCTGTAACCACAACCCCACAACTAGACCATGGCACCAAGTGCCACATCCAGTCCCCTCTTGAACGCCTCCAGGGACGGAGACTCAACCACCTCCCCGGGCAGCCCATTGCAATGACAAATCACTCTCTCGGTGAAGAACTTTCTCCTCACCTCAAGCCTAAACTTCCCCTGTTGCAGCTTGAGACTGTGTCCCCTTGTTCTGGTGCTGGTTGCTAGGGAGAAGAGGCCAATCCCTTCCTGGCTACAACCACCCTTCAGGTAGTTGTAGAGAGCAATGAGGTCGCCCCTGAGCCTCCTCTTCTCCAGGCTAAACAGCCCCAGCTCCCTCAGCCTCTCCTCACAGGGCTTGTGCTCAAGGCCTCTCAGCAGCTTTGTTGCCCTTCTCTGGACACGTTCAAGTGTCTCAATGTCCTTCTTAAACTGAGGGGCCCAGAACTGGACACAGTACTCAAGGTGCGGCCTAACCAAAGCAGAGTACAGGGGCACAATGACCTCCCTGCTCCTGCTGGCCATACTATTCCTAATGCAGGCCAGGATGCGGTTGGCCCTCTTGGCTGCCTGGGCACACTGCTGGCTCATGTTCAGCTTCCCATCAACCAGCACCCCCAGGTCCCTCTCTGCCTGGCCACTCTCCAGCCACTCTGACCCCAGCCTGTAGCGCTGCCTGGGGTTGTTGTGGCCAATGTGCAGAACCCGGCACTTGGATGTGTTAAATCTCATGCCCTTGGACTCTGCCCATCTGTCCAGCCTGTCGAGGTCCCTCTGCAAAGCCTCTCTGCCCTCCAGCAGATCAACTGCTGCCCCCAGCTTGGTGTCATCCGCAAATTTACTGATGATGGACTCAATGCCCTCATCCAGATCATCAATAAAGATGTTGAAGAGCATGGGGCCCAGCACTGATCCTTGGGGCACACCACTAGTGACTGGCTGCCAGCTGGATGTGGCACCATTCACCACCACTCTCTGGGCTCGGCCCTCCAGCCAGTTCCTAACCCAACGCAGTGTGCTCCTGTCCAAGCCATGGGCTGCCAGCTTGGCCAGGAGTTTGCTGTGGGGACTGTGTCAAAGGCCTTGCTGAGGTCCAGGTAGACCACATCCACAGGCCTCCCCACATCCACCAGGCGGGTCACCTGATCATAGAAGGAGATCAGGTTGGTCAGGCAGGACCTGCCCCTCCTAAATCCATGCTGGCTAGGCCTGAGCCCCTGGCCATCCTGTAAGTGCTGTGTGATTGCACTCGAGATGACCCGTTCCATAATCTTGCCTGGCACTGAGCTTACCTTTAAAAGCTTACTTTTTTTTTTTTTTTTTTTTTGTAACTAAAAAAAGAAGTGAAGGGTTAGCGTGACTATGTTTTTGTCTTTTCAATATACTCCCTCTACATTCAACAAGATTTATGCAGAGGAATCCCTATTGATACATGTTTTTTGATGTGTATATATATACACATATATGTATATATATGAGGTATATATACATCTCATCCTTGAGGAAATACTAAAAGCAAAATGGTTGAATTTTTAAATAGAGGCTAACTCACTGACCTGTGGAAATTACAGGCAAATTGAGATTAGGAGAGTAGAAGTGTAGCTGTGTTGGCATTTATGCAGGGTGTAAGCAGTTCTAATAGCTTTAAGGTAACTTGGCTGTTACATATTTTTTGTCTTTATTTCCAGTCACTAGTGGTGTCCCCCAGGGATCAGTGCTGGGCCCCATGCTCTTTAATATCTTTATTGATGATCTGGATGAGGGTATTGAGTCCATCATCAGTAAGTTTGCAGATGACACCAAGCTAGGGTCGAGTGTTGATCTGTTAGAGAGTAGGAGAGCTCTGCCAGAGGGACCTTGACAGGCTGGACAGATGGGCAGAGTCCAAGGGCATGAGATTTAACACATCTGTGTGCCGGGTTCTACACATTTGCTACAACAACCCTGTGCAGTGCTACAGGCCGGGCTCAGAATGGCTGGAGAGTGGTTGGAGAGCAGCCAGGCAGAAAGGGGCCTGGGGGTACTGGTTGATAGTAGGCTGAACATAAGCCAGCAGTGTGCAGAGGTGGCCAAGAAGGCCAATGGCATCCTGGTCTGTATTAGGAATGGTGTGGCCAGCAGGAGCAGGGAGGTCATTGTGCCCCTGTACTCAGCACTGGTTAGGCCCCACCTTGAGTCCTGTGTCCAGTTCTGGGCCCCTCAGTTTAAGAAAGATGTTGACTTGCTGGAACGTGTCCAGAGAAGAGTAACAAAGCTGGTGAGGGGTTTGGAGCACAAGCCCTATGAGGAGAGGCTGAGGGAGCTGGGATTGTTTAGCCTGGACAAGAGGAGGCTCAGGGAGACCTTATTGCTGTCTACAACTACCTTAAGAGAGGCTGTAGCCAGGTGGGGGTTGGTCTCTTCTGGGTGGCCAGCACCAGAAACAAGAGAACACAGTCTCAAGCTGCACCAGGGGAGGTTTAGGCTGGATGTTAGGAAGAAGCTCTTCACAGAAGGAGTGATTGGTCATTGGAATGGGCTGCCTGGGGAGGTGGTGGAGTCACCATCACTGGAGTTGGTTAGGAAGAGACTGGATGGGGCACTTGGTGCCATGGTTTAGTTGATTAGATAGTGTTGGGTGATAGGTTGGACTTGATCTTAAAGGTCTTTTCCAACCTGGTCTGGTCTAGTCTTTCTCCTCCTTTAACAGTGCTATAAATTCAAATACAAAATCAGTCATTCTTAATTATGTAAAAGTGAAGTCATGTATGAGGTTATTCAGCTTTGTTTTTTAGATTTTCACATAAATGAAAGTGAAAATTTAATTCATGGCCTTCATGCTTAGATTAAGCAGGAATAGCTCAGGCAGAGAAGTACAGTTTCATGAACTGTTAAGCATCTCTTACATGTGGAATTGTCAAAGAAGAGCTGGAACACAGGCATTTTAAAGGAATGAGCTTTACTAAGAAATGGATCAATTTAACACTGAGGTAAAGTTACTGAGGAGGGAAGTGCTCGTGCATTAACCAAATTTACTGTGAAAAGCAGCAGTCAAATCTAAGCAGAGCAGAAATAATACATGGATTAGAGAAATAAAAATGGCTGAAATTCAGTTAAGAGAGATGCCACATTTATCTGGAGTAATTAAATGATAACCCTTCAAAAGAGGAAAGCCACTCTTTATAATGTAAAATTACGTTGCTAGGCTGAGCTGATCATCTTCTTCATTGAATAAAAAAGCAAACAAAAAATAATCACAGAATCCAAACACTTATTTTACATTTTTCTCTTTCACACATGCTAGTGACTAATACTGCATTGATTGCAGTGTACAAAATTCAATATGATGTAAACAATCCATATTGCAATCAGCAATAGGGTTTTGGGGTTAGGGCTTTGTGGTTTTGGTTTGGTGGTAGGGGGAATTTGTTGTGTTAAGAAATATTGGGAAGTAATATACTGTGTAGATTAGAAAACTGAGAAACCAATGAACAGACTTTTTTACCAGTTTTTTACCAGTTTTACCAGTTTCCTTGAGTACAGATGAGGAGGACAGGAGAGTCAGTAGTCAGAAGTGTGAATCTGTAGCTCAGGTATTTCCAGTAAATTCCCAAATCCTTAAAAAGCAGACTTTGATAATGCTTTCCATCTTTATTGATCGTTGCTTATATAAAAGAAAGTTCCGTATTGTGACCATTTTAGGCTGTGCCTTTAAGAAAGGGACAGTTCCTAGAACACTCTGGATGAATGTTTTGGTGTAAAATGAAAACAAAGATAAGTCTAAACAAATTTCATTGGTAGACTGATAGAATGCAACTTTAAATTTTAGCTTTAGTTCAGTTTGAATCTCAGTCAGTTCAGTCTGTTTCGGCCTCTCTGAGCAACAGCTGTGTTCTGTCTGTGCTGCCGGGTGCTGACCTTCAGCTAACAGATAAGAAACTAATTCTTGATACGCTTTGAGCTAACAGAATTTCCTCCTTAATAATTACCGCTTCTCTCTAACCCCTTTTTGGGGAAAAAGGGAGGTAGGGGGAGAGGGGGGTATGGTTGGGGGGACCCTCCTGGCTGGAGGAGGGAAAGCTTTTCTTCTGTGTTACGTTCTTTGCTGTATATTTCTGTATATATTGTAAATACTGTACATTGTGTATATATTCATCTGCATTTCATCCTGCTTGTAAATACAGCTTTATCCATTTTTGCTTCTCCGACTGAGTTAGCTGTGGTTTCTTTGTGTGTGGGGGAGAACTGAACCTCTCACCACCACACATATGAAGAACTAAAGGGGCTCATCTTGAAGCTGTAAATAAAAACTCTCTTCAAAGTGTTACTTACATGTTCTACAACTGCAAAAAAACCTGCAGTCCAAAGTAAAAAACAGGAATTAATCTCCTAGTGAGGTCCTTTATTTTTGGTCTAGAGATGGCTCCAGCATTTCATGTTCATGAAGGTTTTTTTCTTCTTTTCCTGGGCAGTGATTGGTCTTCTTGAAGAGCAAAATGGAAAGTGACTTCTTTAGCCTTTCTTTGTCCTGACGTTAGGGCACTCCTGGAATACAAGTATGGTGATCTTAATGCATTTTTGGGTGAGGCAGTACCAGGATCTTGATGGGTGTTTCCTGGTCCAACCTCTGTACACCTCATTTTCTTGGATTTGCAGCTTCTTTCTTAAAGCAACTTTATTGATATGCCTTCTAAAGTATGTTGAGACTCTGTAGACCTGTGCTGTTTAATATCTATGTGTATAAAAGTGCATGGTATATAGGTGCTGCTTGATGATAAGGTAGATAAAGGTAAAACTTACCTTTTATCAGCCTTTTTTCATCAAAAGCTCAGTAGTAGAATCAGCTTTATACTGATCAATACTGCTTATAAACATAAAGGCAGATTTATGCAGAAGTGATGTTAGAACAGTTTGAGGACTTGAGCTGAAATAAGTGCACTGTATTTCCTGATTAGAGAATGCTCAGAGGAATGTTATCTGCTGTCACAGATTAGGTTTTGTTGACCTAAGCCTTCATTTCAAATTGCCTCTTGTACCTTGAGATTCAGAATATGGAAGTACATCCTGAAAATAAAAGGAATCTAAAGATAACCCAGAATTAAGACTGTTGTAATCAGGTTTTACTGATACTTCATCTTGTTTCAAGGGAATTTGATACTTGTTTAAAGATACATTAGTAGTGGTCAGTATGTGAAAATAATCACAGTACTTGGAAGTGCCTTGTACTGCTTATTCCCTTTTCTGTAGAGAAATAAAATTTTAGTTGGATATCAGTGTAACTGTCTCTGCATGAAGTTTACTGCTTCAGGAGTACTGGTAAAGTTACATTAAAACTCTCACCTGTAGTCCAAGGCAAGAGAAATGAGCAGCCTCACTCCTTTGACTTAGGTAAAATTTGACACTTCACAGTCATCTTCAAATATCAGCATTAGCAGTTACACTCATTTCTAAGAAATGTATCCAGGTATTGTGTTTACGCTGTGTTTCATGTAGTAATTCTGATTCCCTGAGGATACCAATGCATGCAAACTTCTTAACTTTCACCCCAAAACAGTGAAATACTCAGTTTTAAACTTCTTGGGTTTGATAGCGCTCAACAGTACAGAAATTGTTCCACAAACATTGCTCTTAGTTTTCACACTGGCACAACGTGAGACAAATATTCCAGAAGAAAATCCTGGAGAGATGCAGCCTTGTTGCGTGCTTCACGGAAATTTGACCTGTGCAATGGAGAGTTTCAGCTGGCTGCTCTCTGAGTGGTTCGCTGTCCAGCTCTAACTGTAAAGGGCAGAGCAGGTGTGAGTGCACTGGCATGGGCGGTGACAGGAGCTTCCTAGTCTGTCAGTAGACCATGGTCGTTGGTTGTGTTCAGTTGTGCAGTGAAACGACAGCTGTCGGAAGATCCAGTGTTGTTTTGCACACACAGGAACCATTTTGACTGTGGGGCTGATTGGGACTTGGAGTTGGTGTTGAAGTTTACCAAGCACAACTGAGGCTCCAAGACAGAGAGCAGTATCCTCCTCTGTGCCTCTAAACATTAGGTTGTTTCACACTATCACTTTTTTTTTTTTTTAGTTATAAGAGCCCTTAAAAGATTTTTTTTTAGGTAGTGCTCTTTGACAGTGACTGCTAATGGCTACTTTAATGTGAGCTGGAAGACACCCACTTCTTAATGCAGAATTGTCTGAAAGGGGCTTAGCGTACAATAATAATGGATAATTAAAGACATACTAAATAATGCTAATTTGTCTGACATTCAAAATAGTAAATATGCGACTGTTCATTTGAAGCAATTGATCTGTTGCTTCTGTAGGAGAAAGCTACAATAAAAAATTGTAAATGCAGAGTAAGCTACAGTGTTCTCCCAGACCAGGTGCTAGTCCTTCAGCATTTCATTGTTATTTTTTCCACTAGCTTTCTGCTTCTGAACTGCTACTATTAGAGGCTCAGTAGGAGCAAAAGTATATGTTAATTTGCTTGACTGTAACTGCACAATTAAAGCAGTTTATCAGCAGGGGTTAGGACAATCAGTGTGTTCCAATGCTTCATGTTACAAAATTACTTCTGTTGTTCAAACAGATACTGTAATTAGTGCATCATTTTAAACTAGTTTTCTGTAGGGCTGACTTGGAGTTTCATCTTATTAAAATCCTCTATTTTTGCTACCTACCACTTCTTGTTTGCAGGCCTCTTTTAGAGTAACAACTACTGAAATGTTAATGTCACGAGTATATCATGTGAATACAAGTTTGGGGAGGTGGATAACTTTTCTTGTTTGGTTTTGTTTTCACTGGTCCCTGTGAAGGCTTGCATTCACTGGTTAAAATCAAAGGAGAAAAGTCCATGTTTGCATTTCTTACTACATACTAGCATCTAATTCCTAATTCATACACAGAGGAACATATTTTCATATGTCAGATAATAAAGATAACACTGTTCTGTCCCTGGCACATTTGTAATTAGATTTCACTTCTGAAAAGTTTCATGAGACATGGCAAGGCAGTCTTTTAAGTGACAGTTGTGTTAAATACCACAGAAACATTCAGGTTAGAAAAGACCCTCAGGATCACCAACTCCAACCGATAACCCTACTCTACAAGGTTCACCTCTAAACCATATCCCCAAGCACCATATCCAAACAATCTTTAAACACATCCAGGGGTGGTGATTCAGCCACCTCCCTGGGAAGCCCGTTCCCATGCCTGACCACTCTTTCAGTGAAAATTTTTTTCCTAATGTCCAGTCTAAACCTACTGAATTGCAGCTTGAGGTTGTTCCCTCTTGTTCTATTACTAATTATGTGTCAGAAGAGACCAGCACCAGCCTCTCCACAAGGTCCCTTCAGGTAGTGGTAGAGTGCAATGAGGTCTCCCCTCAGCCTCCTCCTTTCCAAACTAGACAGGCCCAGATCCTTCAATAAGATTTACTCTCCAGGCCCTTCACCAGCTTCCTTGCCCTCCTCTGCACTCGCTCCAGCACCTCCACATCTCTCTTGAATTGAGGTGCCCAAAACTGAACCCAATACTTGAGATGTGGCCTCACCAGAGCTGAGTACAAAGGGACAATCACCTCTTTCCTCCTGCTGGACACAGCATTTCTAATACAAGCCACGATGCCATTGTCCTTCTTGGCCACCTGGGCACACTGCTTTCTCATATTCAGCTGTTTGTTGATTAGAACACCAAGGTTTCTTTCTGCCAGACAGCTTTCCAGCCACACTTCCCCAAGCCTGTAGTGTTGCTTGGGGTTGTTGTGACCCAAGTGCAGGACCTGACGTTTGGCCTTGTTGAAGCTCATCCTGTTAACATTGGCCCATGGATCCAATGTACCCAAATCCCTCTGTAGAGCCTCCCTACCCTCCTGCAGATCAACATTCTCACCTACCTTGGTGTCATCTGTGAACGTACTGATGACGCACTTTGTCTTCCTCAAGGTCATCAATAAAGATGTTAAACAGATGTTCACCCAACACTGAGCCTTGACTGGATGCCAGCTGGATTCAACTCCATTGCCTACCATTCTTTGGGCCTGTTCATCCAGCCAGTGCTTTATCCAGCTTCTCCTCGCAGGTGCTGTGTGAGCCTACCATGGGAGAGGCTCTGCTTGACCTGCTTTTTACAAATAGAGAAGGGCTGGTGGAAGATGTGGTGGTTGAAGGCTGCCTGGGGAATCAGTGACTATGAAATAACTGAGTTTTCAATTTGCAGTCAAGCTAAGAGGGGCAGCAACAAAACCTCCACTCCGGACTTGTCAAGGGCAGACTTTGGCTCATAAGGAACTAGCTTGGAAAGTACCTTAGGAAACAGCCCTTAAAAACAAAGGGGTGCAGGAAGGCTGGACCTACTTCAAGAAAGAAATCTTGAAGGCCCAGGAACAGCCTGTCCCAGTGCTGGAAGATGATCCAATTGGGTAGGCAACCAGCATGGATGGGCAATGAGCTTCTGAATGAACTAAGGGGAAAAAAGAGGGTGTGTCATCTTTGGAAAAAAAGGGAGGTAACCCAGGAAATGTTTAAGTATGTTGCTAGCTCATGTAGGAAAAAAATGTTTTTATAAATGTATTAATGGCAAAAGAAGGGGCAAGGACAACCTGCACTCCTTAGTGGACATGGGAGGAAATCTTTAATAAGAGGTGAGAAAAAGGCAGAGATACTTTAATACCTTCTTTGCTTCAATGTTCAACAGCAGGATAAGTTGTCTTCCAGACAACTGGCCACCAGAGCTGACAGATGGAGTCAGGGAGCAGTATAGTTCCCCTGTAATCCAGGAGGAAGTAGAGACCTGCTCAGCCACTTGGAGCCCACAAGTCCACGGGACCAAATGGGATCCATCCTAGGGTACTGAGACAGTTGGCAGATGAGCTGGCCAAGCCACTCTCCATCATTTTTCAGCAGTCCTGGCTCACTGGAGAGGTCCCAGAGGACTGGAAGCTGGCCAGCGTGGTGCCCATCCACAAGAAGGGCTGGAAGGAGGAGCCAGGGAATTACAGACCTGTCAGCCCGATCTCAGTGCCAGGCAAGATTATGGAACAGGTCATCTTGTGTGCAATTACACAGCACTTACAGGATGGCCAAGGGATCAGGCCCAGCCAGCATGGATTTAGGAGGGGCAGGTCCTGCCTGACCAACCTGATCTCCTTCTATGATCAGGTGACCCACCTGGTGCATGTGGGGAAGGCTGTGAATGTAGTCTACCTGGACTTCAGCAAGGCCTTTGACACAGTCCCCCACAGCAAACTCCTGGCCAAGCTGTCAGCCCGTGGCTTGGACAGCAGCACTCTGTGCTGGGTTAGGAACTGGCTGGAGGGCCAGGGCCAGCCCCAGAGAGTGGTGGTGAATGGTGCCATATCCAGCTGGCAGCCAGTCACTAGTGGTGTTCCCCAGGGCTCAGTGCTGGGCCCCATCCTGTTCAGTATCTTTATTGATGATCTGGACAAGGAGATTGAGTGCATCATCAGTTAATTTGCAGATGACACCAAGTTGGGAGCAGTTGTTGGTCTGTTAGAGGGTAGGAGAACTCTGCAGAGGGACCTTCATAGGCTGGACAGATGGGCAGAGTCCGACAGCATGAGATTTAACACATTTAAGTGCCAGAGTATACACATTGGCTACAACAACTCTATGCAGTGCTACAGGCTGGCGTCAGCGTGGCTGGAGAGCAGCCAGGCAGAAAGGGAGCTGGGGGTACTGGTTGACAGTAGGCTGAACATGAGCTAGCACTGTGCACAGGTGGCCAAGAAGGCCAATGGCATCCTGGCCTGTATTAGGAATAGTGTGGACAGCAGGTGCAGGGTGGTGATTGTGCCCCTGTACTCAGCACTGGTTAGGCCACACCTTGAGTACTGTGTGTAGTTCTGGGCTCATCAAATTGAGGTAAATGCTGAGTTGCTGGAACACATACGGAGAAGGACAACAAAGCTGGTGAGAGGTCTGGAGCACAACCCTGTGAGGAGCATCTGAGGGAACTGGGTTTCTTTTAGGCGGGAGAGGAGGAGGCTCAGGTGAAACCTTACTGCTGTCTGCAACTACTTGAAGGGGGGTGTGTTGTAGCCTGGTTGGAATGGGTCTCTTCTCCCAGGCAACCAGCAACAAAACAAGAGGACACAGTCTTAAGCTGTGAAGGGGGAAATTTAGGCTTGATCTTAGAAAAAAGTTATTCACAGAGTGATTGGCCATTGGAATGGGCTGCCCGGGGAGGTGGTGGGGTCAATGTCCTTGGAGGTGTTTAAGGAAAAATTGGATGAGGCACTTAGTACCATGGTTTAGTTGATTAGTTAGGGTTGGGTGATTGTTTGGACTTGATGTTGTAACTCAGTAGCCCCTTGCAAGTCACTTGTCCAACAGAGAATGTGGGGGTAAAGGGGTATGGTTTTGATATATCAATATGTTGGCCTGGCTCTCTGAAAAGATGGCATGGTGCTGGGGCCGATGGAAGAAAGAGATGTGCCTGGTCAAGGGACTCAACTAGATCAGTCACAAAAGGATGCAGTAAGTCAACAGTATGAGACTATTCAAGTGATTTTTGTTTCATTAGAGCTCGGCTTGGCTTGGGGAAAAGCACATTTTTCTTAAATTCCTCTGGCTTGGTTTTACCAATTGTGATGGTTGGAGCTTTTTCCCGGAGTCCCAAAGCCCAAATGGAAACAGATTTAGATTCCCTTCCTCTCTTCCTTTTGCCAGTAAGGTAAAGCAAATTAGGCAGGAGAAAGGAGAGGTAAGATCATGAAAGAAAATGGTTTGGAATCGGTTTGGAAGTAAAAAAGGTAATTTTTAAAAATTATATCAGTAACAGGGAAGGTTACAAAGGTAAAAGATAAAGGGTAAGTAGAAAAATATACAAAACCAGGCCCAGTTAGCATGGGATGCCCTTAATGCAAATGGATTCAGTTCTTTAGAAAGTGTGGATGCAGCATGGAGGAGTGCAGGAAGCAGCAGCAGCAGATGACCTCTCTCAAGCAGGCAAGGCAGGGAAAGAGAAGCAAAAGATGTCTGCCTTTAAATAGGCTTGCTGGACAGGAAGGGTGAGTGGAATAGACCTTTGAGCCAGGGGGACCCCTCCTCGTGGGAGGGGGAAAACCAAATCTCTCTTTTTGCCCACCTGGACCAGGTTTCTTTAGTCCACCTGGAGGCTGGGTTCTTTTCAGCTCCCATTAAGGATAGGTGTAACCTGGGACACCAGTTCAGCTGTATCAACAAAAGGTTGTTGAGACAGGTATAATCCATATTGAATAGTTGAGTGATGTTTCTCCTGGACTCATTAATTCAGACATGACATTGTTTTATGGCTACAGTACGTATCAACTAATTTAAAAATACTGAAACTGTAAGCAAATTCTAGTCCTACCCTAATGACCTTTTTAATTCATCCTTTTACTTAAACTTGATTTTTCTTTCAAAATTGCTTTAAATGAACATTAGTTTTTTTCAGTTCACAGAGCTTCTTTTAAGCTGCTCTTCCAGTTATTTTAAATATTTTGCTGTATGGGAGTGCTTTCATTATGAAAAAGAAACTGTTGTCAGGTTGTAATGTACTGATAGCACAATTTATTAGACAGAACATACTGTGGTAATGTTGCTAAATGGCTGAATTTCTTCACATCTTAACTCTTCCATTTGACTGTGAGAAGTAGCTATGAGTGAGGATACTGTTTCTTATATCTTAGGATGATTTTAAAGTTTTCAATATACTTGAATTAAACTTTTGTATGCTTTAGAGGATTAAAGCTATTCTAATGCCTTTAATTTTTAGCATTCAATTTGACATTATGTGAAAAAGATATTCCCTTTTATTCTAAGGTGGGGTTCCCTTGTACTGTAGGGGGGTTGGACTCAATAGACACCAGGGGAGGTTTAGGCTGGATGTTAGGAAGAAGCTCTTCACAGAAAGAGTGATTGGCCATTGGAATGGGCTGCCCAGGGAGGTGGTGGAGTCACCATCACTGGAGGTGTTTAAGGGGAGACTGGATGGGGCACTAGGTGCCATAGCTTAGTTAAGATGGTGTTGGGTGATAGGTTGGACTTGATGGTCTTGAAGGTCTTTTCCAACCTTGTCTGTTCTGTTCTGTTCTATGATCTTCGAAGGTCTCTTCTATAGCATCCTATGATTCTGTCTTTTCTGTGTTTTTTGTCATTCTGTAGGAAGAGCAGCTTTTTATAATAGGTTGGTCAATATGGAATTTAATAACCTATTGCTCCGAGCTGAGTGAGGATACTAAGGCTTATTTTTAACATTTCCTTGAGCCAGCGGTTTTATGTCTTTCAAAGGCCTCTGCTGTTGGTACTGTGCTGTTTGACCACCATTACTGGAAGTTGTCCGACTTAGAGCGGAAACAGTGCAAATGATGTGGGCTCCTTGGTTTTGGTTTGTTTTTTTTTTTTTTAGCTTTGTAACAAAGTGCCATTTGGAAAACATCCTTTTATTCTTACTGCACTACAGTCACTGAAAAACTAATAAATCAATGTCTACATATAAACAGATACTAGGAAGGTTTGGGGTTTTTTTGTGTTTCATTTTCCCTTAATGGCATTCTGCCAGCTGGAAATGACTGGATTCTACTTCACAGGTTTTTAATTTGTCAACATATTGTGGAGGTGTGTGGAAAACAGAAGACACAAATCAACAGGGATCTGGACTTCAGTTTTTCTTCTCATGGAACAACTTTCACAATATTAAAGCTTGGCTGTATAGATGTCAGTTGCATCCTCTGCCTGCTTTTTTGGTTACCTCTGAAATCCCTCCCTCTCTTCCTTTCCCCCTCCCTCCCGGCGGGGCGGGGGGAAGAAGGCACTCTGTGTTTATGTTACATTTTGTGCAGCTATAGTTTGAGGAATTATAACAAGATACATTATTTTTTTTAAACTGCTTAATTAATTGACCTTAATAACAAGATAAATGCTGAGCAGTATAGTTACCCTGAGGATGAGAGTATACACACAGGCAACAGAATGGAAACAAAATCTCTTTACAGAATTAGGTTATGTTTAAGGATACTGAAATTTCTGCCAAACAAGAAGCACAACTGAAATTTCATCTACCAGTTATGTTGGTCTTAATGTTCTTTAATTTAGCAGACAAGATAGTTTGGTTATAATTAAACTTGTCTAATATTGTTGTTCCCTAAGGCTGTGGCATAAATCATTTTACTCTGTAGTTTCCACATCTTTACTGCCTCCATTTTTCCTGTATAATTATTCTATAAACAATCTCTGTAGCAAAAACTTCATGCTATGAATTACTTCTTGTGTATCTAATATAAGTTTGAATATATGAACTTGAATTTTTTTTTTTATTTGAGTCTTTTGTTTATGTTTTCTGTCTGTCTTGTTGCTGTTTCTTTCTTCTATGTGTATACCCTTCCTGCTGTGGTAACAAATTTATTTATTCTTTTCCCCCCAAAATGACTCCTATGGCAATTTCTGTTATTTTTTGCAGCTTTTTTCTGTAGGCAGACCAGGCAACCAGGCCGAATTGCTTTACATTTAAAACATTTAAAACCTGGTGCCTGACCCTGAGCAGGGTTTGCACTGGACTGATGTCCAGGGTCCTTTCTTATCTCAGCCATTGTCTGGTTTTCTGAGGTAATCTGGGTTGTCTTTGTTGCAGTTCATTTCAAGGTAACCACAGTTTGTAGATTTTTTTTTTTTTTTTTTTTTTCCTACAAAGTTAGGCAGTGGGGCAAGTTGTAGTCATTTTCTAGTGCCTATCTTTTCACCATTTTCCTCCAAACAATTTCAGGAGAAAACCCAAACCAAACCTTTAAGCCTTGAACCATTTGAGTCTTAAGAAAGACTCCTTCCAGCTTGAATTCCACATATATTCAATTTACCCTTTCAGCCTATTCTATAATAAAACAGGGTTGTGAAAAGATGTTTTCAGGTCTTGTTGCACAGAGGATTAATTTAAGTACAGATTTTATTTAGGGGAAAATGTTTTCCCAAAACATCTTTTCAGGATTTAAAAGGAGAATGATGTAGCATAAGAAATTGAAGCATTTAACTGCAAGAAGTTGCAGGTTATCTCCTTCCATAAGCCTAGCCTTGTTATATATTTCACTGCTGACTTTGTTTGAACAGAAGACCTATTGTAACTCTGAATTGCCTGCTTTTTGGTTTTAAAAATACAAACAACAGAACAAAAACACCACACCCAGAAAAGCCACGTATTGGTGTAACATTCAACTAGCATTTTCAATAAACCAAAAGATGACATTCCTTGGAAAACTGTTAACTCACTAAGAAAGTAGCCTCATGGGGTGGAGTGGAAGCAGTAGAGTATTTTGAAGCCCCACTCTGCTGACGCAGAACAGAAGAAATTGAAAGCCCATTCCAAAATCTTTTTTGACTAATTGTTGTTTTTTTTTTTTTTCCAAAGCATACTGTGTCTAATTTTCTTTTTAACTTTTCCTTCATTTGACTTAAGAAATAGTACTTTCAATGGCAACAGACTTCTATTGATGTGTTCCATGACCATGTAAGAGGGTATGTCAAACTAGTCATATGCTAGTTCAGTTATCTTGTCAATAATTATTTGTGTGAGTGTACTGTAAGTTCTTAACTATATATATGATTAGTGATCTTACTACGCAGGAAACATGACGTTTTCTGCCTTAAAGTAAATTAGGGAGTTTGGAAAAAAATTCTACAGTATCATCTGTTTCTTGTCCTATGTGCAGCTTTGTTTTTTAACTGAACAAAAGAATACTCATGTTACAATAGAATAATGTGAAGTACAGCATCAATCGTTGAGAGTATTTTATTCTGAAATATTTTAATACCAAATAAGAGAGGCAGACTACTTTGTTTTAGATGAAGTATTTTGTGTGTTTTAAAAGTTACAAATCAGACATACATCCCCTATAACAATGTGCACTTTGGTTTTCACTGCTGACGCATGGTGCTAACTCCTCCAAATCCTCCCAAGATTTTGAGACTTGCACCATATTATTTTCATTATGAAAGAAACCCACACAGTGCAGTAAGGCATTTAGTGACAGGACATTGGATGATGGCTTCAGAGTGGAAGAGGTTAGATTTAGATGAGACATTAGGAGGAAATTCTTTCCAGTGAGGGTGGTGAGGCACTGGAACAGACTTCCCAGAGAAGTTGTGGATGCTCCAAGCCTGGTGTTGTTCAAGGCTAGTTACCTTGAGTAACTTGGTGTAGTAGGAGGAGGGAGGAATTTGGAGCTACATGATCTTCAAGGTCCCTTCCAATGCCAACTGTTCTACAATTCTATGAATTTTGGTTAAGCCACAAATGTTTTATAAATAGAAGGCTTTTTTATTATACCCAGGATTTTAAGTTTGAAATAATTTTTTTTTAAACAGGCCTTTACTTAAATTCAGAAGTTATGATAAACCTTTCTCATTTACTCAAGTTTTGATCCCCCTCCTTACTTACTTAATTTTATTATGGTTTAGTTATTGTCTAAATTGGGAAGTTTAGCTAGCTGTATTTACTGTGTAATAAAAAATGAGTTGAAAAGATTCTTCTGTGTTGTTTATTATCTTAGTTTCTGAAAGACTGGATACTGGATAATGTATTACTTCATTTTACAGATATTTGTTATTTTAAAATGTTTACTTTAAAACAATGTTTTGTTTAACATACCCTCTCTTTCTGAAAACATCACTAAGCTTTATCTTTGAGGATATTAATGCCACTGATGTAACAGAACACCTGTGTAATGGCAATTGTCTTGTTACATTCTGCTCTGTGACTTCAGTATTAAAGCCTTGTTGTCGCCTCCTTTGTGCCCTTCATCTTGTACATGAAGCTCTGCTTTGAAACTTGCAGCTTCTCTTCCTTTTGTAATGTTTGGTTCTTGAACATTTGCTTCATGAGTATTTAAGAGCAAATTTTAGCAGTGAAGAATTCTTGCTCTCTTGTCTTTTGGAGTGATCAGATGGAATTCATGTGTAGGGTATCTGTTGCACAATTTCTTGCAAATATTAGGCTGCTTAACCACTCAAATGGTTTATCTGTTTGACCCTTGAAAGGCTCCTAAGAATATTAAAAACAACACTGTGGTTTTAGTACTGCTTGTCCTTCTGTTCAGTTGGGAAAGGTACTCTGAGAAATTGTGTTCATTTTGCAGTCTTAAAAAAGCCCAAAGGTATCAGTCTCCAAAACACACACCTAATCACCAGAAAGATGTTTTGAAGACTGAATTCTTGCTATGTAACCACACAAAGCAAAATAATCTCCACAATAGGAAGAAGTATTTTCCAATCTTGCTGAAAACGTAGTTTGTTATTCACAGAATTGTGCCTGTCTACAGTTTATGTGATCACTTTATGCAAAATGTAACACTGCTTCATAGCTTCCATGTTTGTTTGTTTTTCTGTAGGAGGAACAGAACCGAGGCAAGCCCAACTGGGAACACCTGAATGAAGATTTACATGTACTTATCACTGTGGAGGATGCTCAGAATAGAGCAGAAATAAAACTGAAGAGGGCTGTTGAAGAAGTGAAAAAGTTACTGATACCTGCAGTAAGTATTTATATGCAAGTCTTTGATTTCTATTTCCAGAATTTACTTCTGAGATACAATTAATATTGCAGCAGTAAGTCTGCAGAGCAGCATAAAATCAAGTTTAGCTGTTATTTTGTAGTACTCATCTTTAAAATGTCTCACCCCAGGTGGAATTAATCTTCAGAACAGATGAGCATTTTTGAGAGTTGTTGGGGTATTTTGCCCATTTTAGATACACATGTAGAAAATTCTTACCACCTTTAAAAGACAATGCTGAACTGTTACAAACACTGGCCTTCTCAACTTCTTTTGGTATAGGGATACTTCACTTTAAGGCTGGGAAATACAGCATGCTTTTATATTTTGCTTTGAGAAGATTCTGATACCTTAACAAAGAAGACATATTTTCTTAGATTGTCACATTAAACACCTTCCAGAAAGAATAAAAGACTTGAGGAACACAGTATCAAAAAGCTTCACTGTCAGTATACTGGGAAAATAACACATTGTGAACTGAAAAGTGGTTGTCTTTCTCACTTCCTGATAATATGAACTGTCTCCTGCCCAGCCAGGTGACTTAAAGCCTTTTGCAGGAACCAGAATTGCTATGTGAGAGTACTTTCCTTAGATCCGCTCTTTGTTCTCGCTCAAAACAACGTGATTTAGTGTGGCTGTGTAGTGCATCCTATGCTATTAACTTGCATCTTGTGCTGATTTTTATCATCAGTTTTGTGGCATTTAAAAATGCTAGAAATAAATTGTTTCTTTTTCAGTAGAGGAAAAATTTTCCATATTACAAGGAAAGATTGAGATTATCTTGTGAAATACAGTAGTAGGTATTAAAATGACCTGATGGTTTTGGTCACTTGGCAAATGCTAGTAGGTACGGGCTGTGAGAAAACTTGTGACGTGCTATATAAGTCCATTTATACAGAACATGTATTTTAAAGTTACTGAAGATTGAGAGAGAGACTGAAGATTGAGAGAGAGACTTAATTTTTGAACTAACAAAATGTGGTAGAATATTAAGCAGGTGGTATGAAAAAAGGGAATTTGGACCTCTACACATTGCACATTGCCAGTATCTGAAAGCAGAAGACAGTCAGAGAAAGCAGATCTTGTGAATTCATTTGTTTAATACAGAGATCTTGAAGTACATTAGGATTCAAGTCCATGGGACCTGATGAGATACATCCATGGGTGCTGAGGGAACTGGCAGATGAGGTTGTTAAATCACTCTCCATCATACTGCAAATGTCATGGCAGTATGGAGAGGTCCCCACTGACTGGAAAAGGGGAAACATAACTCCCATGTTCAAGAAGGGAAGGAGGGTTTACCCAGGGAACTACAGGCCAGTCTCACCTCTGTGCCCGGTAAGATCATGAAGCAGATCCTCCTGGAGGCACTACTGAGACAGAAGAATAATAAAGAGGTGATTTGGTGCAATCCGCACGGATTCACTAAGGGCAAATCCTGCCTGACAAACCCGGTGGCTTTCTATGACAAGGTCACAAGAGTAATAGATGAAGGCTGAGCAACTGACGTCATTTACCTGAACCTGAGCAAAGCCTTTGACACTGTCCCGCACAACATTCTGGTCTCCAAGCTGGTGCAGTATGGGTTTGATGGATGGACCATTCAGTGGATAAAGAGCTGGCTTGATGGCCGCACCCAAAGGGTGGCTGTCAATGGGTCCCTGTCCCAGTGGAGGCCAGTAACAAGTGGAGGTCTTCAGGGATCAGTCCTGCAACCAGTCTTGTTTAACATTTTTGTTGGTGACATGGACAGTGGCACTGAGTGCACCCTCAGCAAGTCTGCTGACGACACCAAGCTGTGTGGTGCAGCAGACATGCTGGAGGGAAGAGAGGCCATCCAGAGGGACCTTGACAGGCTGGAGAGATGGGCCCATGACAACCTCATGAGGTTCAACAAGACCAAATGTAAGGTCCTGCATCTTGGTTGGGGCAATCCCAAGCACTGATATAGGCTGGGCAGCAACTGGCTTGAGAATAGCCCTGAAGAAAAGGACTTGGGGGTGCTGGTGGATGAGAAGCTCAACATGAGCCACCAGTGTGCACTTGCATCCCAGAAAACTAATCGCATCCTGGGCTGCATCAAGAGAAGCATAGCCAGCAGGTTGAGGGAGGTGATTCTCTCCCTGTACTCTGCTCTGGTGAGACCCCACCTGGAGTTCTGTGTCCAGTTCTGGAGCCTCTGCTACAGGAAGGATCTGGAGGTGTTGGAATGTGTCCAGACAAGGTCCATGAGGATGATGAGAGGGCTGGAGCACCTCTCCTATGAGGACAGACTGAGAAGTTTGGGCTATTCAGTGTTGAGAAGAGAAAGCTCCAAGGAGCCTTAATTGTGACCTTCCAGTATCAAGAAAGCTGGGGGAGGGACTTTTTGGGGTGTCAGGTAGTGATAGGACTAGAGGGAATAGAAAAAAAAAAATAGAAATAGGTAGATTCAGATTGGATGTTAGGAACAAGTTTTTCACCATGAGGGTGGTGAGACACTGGAACAGATTGCCCAGGGAGGTGGTAGAAGCCTCATCCCTGGAGGTTTTTAAGGCCAGGCTGGATGTGGCTCTGAGCAGCCTGATCTAGTGTGAGGTGTCCCTGCTCATTGCAGGGGGTTGGAACTAGATGATCCCTTCCAATCCTAACAATTCTATGATTCTATGATCAAGTTTCTAGTCAGGATTAGAAACAGTAGTAAGAAAGATTTTTACTGGCAAAATTTGGAATTCTTACGTCTATTCTTTTAACTGTGGTACATCGAACAGTTTAAAATGCACTCAACTCAAACTTCTGTGTGATGCAGAGCTAATTTTATGAAACATCTGTTGATTATTCTGTCTCCTTCTTATCGCCGAATAATATCACTGAAGGGTCATGTTCAAGATGACCAAACCCCAGACAACTAAAAGCTACAAATCCCAGTGTGTCTGCAGTATTAACATATGTGCTCTGTGTATGTTTGTGTTATTCTTGATTTCTGAAGGTCATGAGTGGGTGTGTTTTGATACTCAAAAAAAGTAATACATTACAGTAGTTTGTCATTGTGATGGTGTCAGCTCTTTGTCTTAAAAGTATTCTGTTTCATTGACTAACTTAAGCAGTTGGGGGACTTTTATAGTCCTAATTACACATACTTTTTTTTTTTCCTTTTAAGGTCCTGGGCAGTAGGGCTGAATTCACCTTCTAGAAATATGAAGTGTTGAATAGACTCCTCCAGCTGAATGTTTTCTAGATAGTCTTTTCGTTATACAGATGTTCAGGTTTCTTTAATTACTAATTTTCCTTTATACTAATTGACTTTACATATACGATGAGGTACATGCAAGAGAATTCAAATTTCAGGCAGCTGTTTTTTTACCCCTTTATCTTTTGATTACACATTCTTCCTTTCTGAAGAAAATATCATTATTCTGCCTTCTACGTAACTATTCTAATTTGGTCCAGAATCAGCATTCTTAATATTCTTTGTATTGTTCATCCTGTGCTGGGGCAGCTCTGGTCTTAGTTGGTTGCTGCCTCCAGCTTGCGTGAAGACAACTGCACCACAGTTTTTATCAGTGATGATCTCTCCCTGTCAAAATGTGTGTATCATTTCCATTAAGAATCTTAAGATTGTGATGAGTAGGAAATAATGTTTCAGTGGAAGATTAAGTTTAATACATTTGGTTCTTGCCTGTAATAGTGATTTTTAGACTTTTAAGTCTTGAAGACCTTTGTTTAGCTGTATGGTATGGGGAAAAGTATTACTTAATGTGTCAAAATATTAAAACAGTTGTGATACACTGTTTCTAAATGGATTATTATATTCTGTATAGTACAAGACAGAGGAATTGAGAGCAAAATAAATAGTGGAAAGAAATCAGAGGAAGTAGTATTTGATTTTCACCTTGAATGTAGTATTTGCCATCTGTTTGCTTTGAAATAGAAATCACTAAATGAAAGCATCAAATAAACTGTTCACTGAGTCAACGGAGCATAATACTGTCCTTATATTCAGTGTCTTGAAACATACCGTGCCAGGAAAAATATCAGCAAAGCTTTGTATGAAGATGTAGCGCAAAGAGCTACAACAAACATCCGTGACTCAGTGGGTAAACAACAACAAAAACCCCCAAATCTGTGTGAAGTGGGTATCGGTTGCTTTTCATTGTGAAGAGATGTAGAAAAGTACTGTACAAGCATTTTGTGCTTACAGTGAATGGCTTGCTTTGCTGAAGTGTCTTTTAAATGGTAGTCCAGTAGGGCTTTTACTCAGACTATATTTTTCAAAACATTTGCTGTGCTCCTTATCAAAACAGATGCAGAAAATGACATTGGAGTGTTCCATTCAGTTATATGTGCTGTGTACAGCATGAGTTTTACAAATTGGAACTTTCTTTGTAGTGATGCTTAGCGTGCAAGTACTCGCTGTCCTTCTCTTTACCCTCTGTTCCTTTGATAGTGTTTCTGTTTTCAGTCACTCCTATATTCAACACCTGGTATAGTAAGAAAGAATATAACAAAGAGGCAGTACTATTGGCATAATGTTTTATTTTTCAGTTAGATAAATTAAAAGCATTTCTTTTTCAGGGTCTACTTTCTGCAAGTGTGATGAGGTGGTGCTTCTTTTTTAGTTAAACTTATAATACCTTCCTTCTAAGTGTAGTTGTAAATTTCCAGTATGGTTTATTTTCATCTTCTTAAAATAAACAGAAGGATGTCATCCTCTTAACTCTTGATACTTTGTGTGCTGTGAATTCCATAGCAAAAACCTGATATAGTAAAAAGAATTCAAACAAGGCAGATACTGTAGTAATGCTGGACATAGATTGTTGCTCTGTAGCTAAGACTAGCAAAAGCTTGAAATTTGAAAGATTGTAGTAGCGGATTTAATTTGTTTTAGCAATCTTAAAAAAAAAAAAAAACACAAAAAAAACCCCCAAAAAAAACCCCACCACCACCAAAACCAACCACAATAAATTCTGCATGCAAGTTTGACTTTCCTGAATAGCTGTTTCTGATTCATTCTTTAATGGTGTACTGGTTTTACATTTTCCCTTTCGTAAGTGGGAACACAGTGCCACCCTCCATAGTATCCTTGCTGAGCTGTTGGTCATGCTGTGCAATCCATTGTTTAATCAATCAATTAAAAGTATAAAATGAATAAATGATACAGTAGCAGAAAAGGGATGCTGCTGTCCTTAATAGCTTTTTAGAAAGTTCCTTCATGACATTTATTTTGTCAGTTCAGTTGCAAGTCGCTCACGGTGCATGTCATGTGAATGATCAAAAGTGAAGCTCTGTAGGTAATGAAATAGCCAAACTGCTTGGGATTGACTGCTAGATGGAATTAGTTGCAACACAGGGAGGACAGGAGAGTTTATAGTTGTTGGAAGGAGAGGCAGGCCACTCAGGAGGACTACAAAGTTGTTATGAGGCCATGCAGGGAGAAAATCAGAAGGGCCAAAGCCCAACTGGAAATTAATTTGGCTTCATCTGTTGCAGACAACAAGAAATGCTTCTACATATATATTGGCAACAAAAGGCGACCTAAGAAGAATCCCTATCCTTTGTTGAATGGTGTAGGGAACACAGAGGTCAGGGATGAGGAAGACGCTGAGTTACTCAATACCTATTGTGTTTCAGTCTTTAGTAGCAGTTGTTCACTGCATACACAGACTTCCTGAGCTGGAAGATAATGATGGAGGACAGAATGTAGCTCCTATAACCATGAGGAGATGGTTAGAAACCTGCTGCACCACTTTTATGTACACAGGTCTGTGAGGCCAGATGGCATAGACCCAAGGGTACTGAAAGAACTGGCAGAAGTGCTCATCAAACCTCTTTCCATCATTTACCAGCACTCCTGGATAAGTGGGGAGGTCCCAGTTGACTGGAGATTGATAGGTGTGACACTCATCTACAAGAGAGGCTAGAAGGAGGACCTGGGGAATTACAGACCTGTCAGTCTGACCTCAGTGCCAGGGAAGGTCATGGAGCAGATCATGTTGAGTGCCATTATGCAGCATGTGCAGGGCAACTAAGTGATCAGGCTCAGTCAGCGTAGATTCATGAAGGGCAGGTCCTACTTGACAAACTTGATCTCTTAAGACACGTTTAGTGGGTGGAAGTCTGTGGATGTTGTTTACTGGACTTTAGTAAAGCATTTGACACTGTCTTCCACAGCATCTTCCCAGAGAAACTGGCTGCTCATGGCCTGAATGGGTGGATACTTCTGCTGAGTCAACTGGCTGGATGGCCAGGCTCAAAGATGGGTGAATGGAGTGAAGTACAGTTTGTAGCAGTCACAGGCAATGTTCTCCAGGGCTTACTTTTGGCTCCAGTCTTGTTTCATATCTTTATCAATGATCCGAATGAGGGGATTATGTGCACCCTCAGTAAGTTTGAAGACAACACCAAATTGGGTGCAGTGATATGCTCAAAGGTAGGGAGGCTTTGCAGAAGGACCTGGACAGGCTGGGTGGATGTTCAGTTGTATGAGGTTTAAAAAGTCAAGTGATGAGTTCTGTGCTTGGATCCCAACAATCCCATGCATCTCTGCAGGCTTTAGGGAGGGTGGCTGTAAGCTGCCCATCAGAAGAGGACCTGGGGATGGTGGTTGACAGCCATCTGAACATGAACAAGCAAGCCAAGAAGGGCCAGCAGCATCCTGGCCACTTTCAGGAGTAGGGATGTAATTGTTCCCCTGTATTTGGCACTGGAGAGGCTGCACCTTGAATGCTGTGTTCAGTTTTGGGCCCCTCGCTACAAAAAGGTCATTGAGTTGCTGGAGCATGTCCAGAGAAGAGCAAGAAAGCTGGTGAAGGGTCTGGAGAACAAGTCTGATGAGGAACAGCTGAGGGAACTGGGATTCTTTAGTCTGGAGAAGAGGAGGCTGAGGGGAGACCTCATTGCTTTCCTCAGCTCCCTGAAAAGAGGTTGCAGTGAGGTGGGGGTTGGTCTCTTTTCCCTAGCGTTAAGTGATGGAAGGAGAGGAAATGGTCTCAAGTTGTACCAGGCAAGGTTTAGATTGGATATTAGGAAAAATTGGAATGGGCCGTCCAGGGATGCTGTAGAGTCACCATCCCTGGAGGTGTTCAAAAGATACGTTGACATGGTACTTTGGGACATAGTTTAATGGCCATGATATGCCACAATGATGGTCTTAGGTTGACAGTTGGACTTGATAATCTTAAGAGCTCTTTTTCAACTGAAACAATGCTATGATGCTACGTGAACATGTGATAAACTTTTCAGCGTGGAGGAAGGGTGATAGTGTGGTATTCTTAGCAGCATGAAGCAGACAATGTATCCATAGCAGTATAGCTTCTGCAGTCTTGCCATTCATTCATTATTTGCTGTTCCTGCTTCCTGTTTTGCATCAGGCCTTCCTGTGACTGTGTAGTCAAATCCATTTGGTTGAGAGCTTAACCTTGGATTAGATGATTTGTTATGAAGTCAGTTTTGGTTTAGCACTAACAGAAGAGATGGAATGAGAGCATGCAGTCAGAAGAAAATGGGATTGAAGCAGACCACTCTTAAAATAAACCTGAACTTATGTAGAACTGCAAGTATGTTCACTCTCAGGTAGAATGAGAACAAAATAATCAGAAACTCGGTGTAGCAGAATATGAAAGTGGAAAACAAAAGAAGAAAGCCTCCTACTATGTAGGTTTCCCTCTTCTGTTTTGTACTCTCTAAAATTCTGCTATGCATTTTAATAGTCTTACCCTTTGAAAGTTTTTACTGTAGTGCAAGTCTTTGTTCCAACAGTTTTTGCTAAGCGCCTTAATCCAGCTGTTACTTTGAATCACCTTCTGGACATCTTTGATGGCTTCTAAAACACAAGGAAATCAGTGAATTGTTTCTATACACAGTTGCTGTTGAATATTCTATCCCTTTTCTCCTTTTTCTCCTTCTCCAAAGTATTTGATAGAGTTGTATCACACCCTCCTGTGTATTAATTTATTTAAGGTGTAACAGGAAATGTATAACTTGAGAAATGGTAGATCTTAATTCTGGGGGAAAAACAGAAAATACCTTAGCAAAGTTACAAAGTAGTCTTCTCTCAAAGAGAAAGAAACCATTGCCTAAAACTTATTAGGTACAAGCAGGATTATGCATTGATTAGAAGCTCTAATTAGGTTCTACATGGGTTTTGTCTGTCTTCCAGAAATGTACATAATCTGTTTGGTTTTTGGTAGACATGGTTGTGGAAGGAAAAATGGACACTGACCTATTCTGGTAATTATTTTTGTGGTATCTCTTACTTGTTGTTTGATTCTTCATCTCATTTTTTTTCCCCCACAGCTTACTTCCTTTGTTCTTGCCTATTTTTCCAGTGCTTTCTGTAGTTGTCTTTTTTCCCCTTTTTTATCTTTGGCCCTGGAGCAGAAGATTTAGATAGAATCTTTATATAAAATCTTGTAAAAGTATTTCTCTCAGTATTCAAGAAATAAATGATGAAGCTGTGATTATCCTTGTCTGTCTGTCTTGATAGCGATGACAGGAAAACTGCAACAAATTACCCATGCATTATTTTTCTTTATAGTTACACTTGGGTTGCTTTTCCTTTTAAAAGTCACAGCCTTGTATGTAAGTGGAGAAAATGCTTATTGTGGAATTGTGATTCCTGGGGACACAGTATAAAGAGTAGAAATTTGTCCTGGACTTCTAACACATTTTTATACTAACTATTAACCAGACTGTATTAAGAAAGTGAGATCATTTTTTGTGCAGGTCATCTTGGAATGTTTCTGGAAGGATCATAGCAATTACAAAGATTTTTTGTGTGTGTCAAGTAATAGCAAAGTAACCAGCAAATATTTCCTTTTTCCAGCTATTTAAAGTGTGTGTTATTGCTGCTGTTAGTTTTGAAATCTAGATTTCTAGTTACACAAAAATAAAGCTTGTCATACAAACATCTGTGGTTTCATGTTGACTGATTTACAGTCACCAAGTTTCTCTGCACTGTGCTTTTTTTGATGTCAGAACACAGAAAATGCTAACTGTTGGAAAAATGCCCAGGATTTATCACTTACTATTCAACAGAAAACGTGAAGTGTTTCTTTTTTAAAACAGTAGATAAATGCTTGAGCTTCAAGTGGAGGACTGTTAAGATTTGTCTGTCTTTTCTAAATTATTTATAGGCTAAGGCTTTAATATCACAGAATCACAGAATGCTAGGCTTTGGAAGGGACCTTGAAAGATCATGTAGTCCAATGCCCCAGTCAAAGCAGGATCACCTAGAGCAGATCACACAGAAGCACATCCAGGCAGGTTTTGAATATCTCCAGAGAGGGAGACTCCACAACCCCTCTAGGCAGCCTGTTCCAATGTTGTCACCCCCACAGTGAAAAAGCCTTTCCTTACATTTGTGTCGAATCTCCTATGCTGCAGCTTGCATCCATGGCCCTTGTCCTATCTTCGGACATCACTGAGAAGAGCCTGGCTCCATCCTCCTGACACTTGCCCTTCGCATATTTATATACAGGAATGAGGTCACCCCTCAGCCTCCTCTAATCTAAGCTAAAGAGACCCAGCTCCCTCAGCCTTTCTTCATAAGAGAGATGTTCCACTCTCTTAATCATCTGTGTGGGAACGTTACAGACCCTTTTACCAGGAGAAACATAGGTGGGAATGATACATGGTACTGTTTTGCACTGGACCATTTGTAGCATATTGTAAGATTGATACATGTTCTGGACGGAAAGTGAAAGATTAGATGAGATGTGGGAAATTTGCATTGCTTGGAACACAGTTGCAAATGGTTAGTGTTTAAGGCTTCATCGATTAGTATATTTTGTGTGTGTGCATTGTTGGAAATGGTATTGGGGATTTACAGTTTTTCTTGTATTTTATGTATTTTAGTAAGTATTTTAAAAGCTCTGCCTTATTTTCAAGCATACTATATTAATAGGGAAGCTTAATGAAAATAAGAATTGCCTTCTACATCTTGAATGTTACAATTATTCACTAATTTTTAGTATTTCCACAACATACGTGTACATAGTTAAGTTTAACAAATTCAGCTTGTGTTAGAAAGGGAAGTGTGTTTTAAATTTCAAATCACGTGGAATTATTGCATAGAAGAAAACTGAACACCAGCAAATCTTAAAAGAAGTCAGGAGTCTCTAACACTGTATCCACTCTTTCGAGATTGCAGCCTCTTACAAATGAACTGCAAGATGTGACATTTTCTCTTTGACCAGATGCAGTTGTAGATACAAAGAATTGCAGTTGTGTGGTTTGGTTTTTTTGGTTTTGTTTTTGTTTAATGCATAAATCCAGACTTTGATACTTTTCTGCAGTCTCCAAAAATTGTACTTTACAAATCCTTTTCCATGAGACTAAAATATCAACCCCCCGAAACCACCAGTTGGAGTTGGCCTTCTTAAAATAATGTGTAGTAATTGTGGTAAAAATGAACAGTCATGTAATTACATGCACCACAATCTTCTCATCTTAGAAGTAGCTTCTTGAGGATTTCTGTACTCTCTAGCTAATGTATTCTAGCTTCTTGAAAACAAAATTTAAGCTGACTGTCCTTGGAAACCTTAATAACTATAATGATATGATTGTACTAACACAAGGACGTGGTATGTTTGGAAAGGTGAAATCAAAATGGAGATTTGTCGTATGTATTTTTGCCCAGGGAGGTGGTGGAGTCACCATCACTGGAGGTGTTTAAGAAGAGACTGGATGGGGCTTTTGGTGCTATGGTTAGTTGATTAGATAGTGTTGGGTGATATAGGTTGGACTCGATGATTTTACAAGGTCTTTTCCCACCTGGTCTGTTCTGTTCTATTCTATTCACAGGCACTTGAAAGCTGTAGAAATGGAAGTTAAGCAAGCAGGGAGTTCTTTGCTGAGATATTTGGCAATGTTAGGCAGCCACTATCTATCTCTATCTCCTGGTCTGAGCTTTTGGTTGTAATGAGTAGACTGTAGCTGCTAGAGTCCTAGAGAAAATTTTCAAAATTCCAAAATAAGAGCTTGCTTGCCTAGTTTGTTAGCATTTATAGTTGAGTCAGTGTTATCAACAGAGACATGCTAAATAACAGAATTTTAATACCATGTTGTACAGGAAAGGTGTTTGAGACCGTATGACCACTTGTTTTGCTTTGGAAAATAAATTATGAAAGATAAAGGAAAATAAGAGGAATGTCTGAATTTTATCCCATATTTTTAACCCACTGTAGCACAAATGGTGATAGCATGCTAATAGCATTAACTGAAAAATAAGTTTTCTTGTCATTTGGAACAGCTAGAGAATTGCTGTGGTGTTAAGAACACCAGGGTTTTTTTCTTAAGCCTGCAAAAGCAAGGCCTGTATTTGCTTTTCAATAGTCATTCCTGAAGTTACTGATTTCCAAAGAAGGTGACTGGGCTGTAGAGGGCACTCCTTTAGTGATTCTTTCAGTAGGAGCTCTTGTCTTCATGGTTGGTGATGAACTCTGCAAAGAGAAGAGCTTCGTAACATGATCAGATTTAAGACAGATATGCATTAAAAAACAATCAAACTGAAAATTCTTCTGGTCACAGAAATAATGCTACATTCCTCGTCTGTAAAGCCTAGTAGCATACTTTGTAACAGTTTGAGGAGTAAATGTTTACTTAAAGGAAAAACTGTATGAAAGGTCATTACTGGAGCACTAATTATTTTGTGGCAATCTATAGTCTTGCAGCTTGTCTTGAAAACAAATGAATAAACAAAGTTTGTTATCCTGTAAGACTGGAGATATGGTTCCAAGAAGGGTTCTTGGTCTTAGAACAGAAAGTTGTGCTAATAAGAATCCATTTAATTGATTTCCACTTAGTATTGACTTACATTTTTCTTGGAAATGGTTTTGTTGCATAAGTCTTCATGTAAATTCTATGTATTACTGAAATATTTTTATGGAGGAAATTTCTAAATTACAAATATATATATCTGTGTAACTGTCGTTCTTTAAGGCCTTGGTAAACTATATGTTAGATGGTGTCTCGTCTTCATTAGAAAGTAAATTGGAAGGTTAGCAGTTTTGCAGTCACCTGGAGTCGTGCTTAACTGGGCAGTCTCAAAGGGGGTCTAACAGTACTATTTGTGAGAATGTCATCACTTGTTCCTGTGTAAATCATATTGCAGTGCTTGGAAAATAATGTGAGGCATCTAAGACACTAAAGTTGATAAATAGTGCAATTTATTCTTATTATGCAGTGTTTTACTTTCTAGATATTTTACAGCTGTCCAAGTATTCTCCTTTTAGCAGTCCTAACATATATATGTTAAATCAGCACTAACTTCTTTTCAGTACTTACTGTAGCTGGATTTTAAAAAAGGGATCCTAAGTGAACCTAGTAATTTGATCCCATTAAAATTAGTGGTACTTTGTACATCTGATATATACAGGCTCTTTTAAAAGGAACTTTTAGGAACTTAAAAGTACGATGCATGATTGTGTGGTTCTGATAGTAATGATCAGTGGTTTAAGATTGAAATCTAGCAACTTATTTTTACCAGAAGTCTCAAATTGATTTGTAGACATTAGAAATCTTTGCTAAGACAGTTTTTGCGATGATGTGGTTGAGACGCAATCCGCCCAACGTACTCTCGGTACGGATTTTATTCATTTTTTGCAGTGGTTTATTCTGTTTAACCATTTTCCTTCAAATGTGAGTAATACATGCTCTTCCAGCCCAACTCTAAGGTTGAGGGGAACAAAGGAAACTAGATACACAATTAAATGTCATTTAATGAAAAGCAGCTGTGGTTTAAGACATGGTCTCTCCTTACTAGATTCAGTAAACTTTTTCTGGTGGAGGCGGCTGTAGCAGATCGTCGGCAGGAAAAACCCCAGTGTTGGTGTTCTGATATAACTTCTTGTAGAAGCTTTGCTTTTTACTTTAATAATTAATTTCACACAAGTGTTAGAGTAGAATCCTGTTTAATTAAAACATTTTATTAGCAGAACCTTAACTGGCATAAGAACAGTAAATACCACTCTAAAGAGCTTGTATTTCAAGGGAGGCTTATGTAAAAGTAGAAAAATAAAGTTTTATCTTTAAAGGTCTTTAGAACTTGTGATTAAAAAAAAAAAGCCTTTGTCTGAGAGCTGTAATCATTGAAATTAAACAGTAAGCATATTTGTATTCCTCTGAAGCATTAATATTATTACCATGTATCGCCAATCCAAACAAGCTAAATAATACACTTAAAAGCATAGAAAAAATGGTCTCCTATGGAATTTTGGGGAGGAGGCTTTTTCTTAAATTATCTTTTCAATGCTCCTCTATACATATCTTCATATTTCAGTATTAAAGCATCTTTTAGATATCGAGCTAATTAGACTGGTTCTTCCCCTGACTTTGACCTCAGGCATGCAGTGTACTTCTTTATCAGGAGAATTTTAGTGCATCTAGTAATGAAAGTTTCTTCTCAAAAGAAGAAACTGTTGCATTTCTGACAGAACAGCATCTGTCCTGTATGGCACGCTATCTACAGTTAAGAGGGACGAACAATGGCATCATCTGGAAAGCATGGTTGAGCTGAAGTGTTTTTCCATTGAATTTCTTGGAAAAGAGAAATTGATACAGGTGACTAATCCTACACTTGAGTCAGTGCTTGTTGATCCAGAAGAATAAAAAAGATCTGATTAGGATTTAAAGTGTCAGTTCCTTTTCCTGTGAAAAGTACTTGATGTTATAGTGCAGGACCCTATTTTTCTCTTGATACCTGAAGTGTGGCATCAAATGGAGGCTAACCAGAGCATGGCTTTCCTGTCATTTTTTGTAGATCTGAATTCTTCACAGTTGCATCAGGGAGGATCAGGATGTCTTAAAATGAGATACTGTGCTTGGAGAGCAGAGTGCTTATAATCCTGAAGGATCTAATAAGAGTGAAACTGCCTCTCATGCCAGTAATGAGCACCTTCTTCAAGCGCAGTTGTTTGGTACTTAAACGTATTCACAATTGCTTTTGGATGTAGTTTACCAGGTCATCTTTAGGCTCTTTACTGCCTTCCAGAATCTTTGCTATACATTGTGTTCTACTGCCTTGTCTCAAATACGTTGCTTTTGGAAAAGCCTAGCAACTGGTGTTTCTGAATCCTGAATTCTGCAGCCATCTCCAAAAGATGTTCTAGGAAAAGAATTCATAGAATGGTATGTGAGCCAGTCTGTCACTTCAGTTAACATCAAGACCTCACACTAAACTATGAGAAGGTGTACAAAAAGTACCTTTGATTGCTTCTATATTCTATACACACTCAACAGTTTTCTGCTATGATATTTGCTGGCTATCTTGTCTACCTTCTTCAGGTAAATCAGAGGAGTTTCCTTATTCTTGAGATACTTCTTGGTCTACCTAGTAAGACTGACAATCAGTTGAACCATTCTGTCATTCATATGTAGAACAGGTAAATGTTTGTTCTTTCTATGATTTCAGGACTGGTACCTTGTTTCAACTGTGTCTTTTGTTGGTGCCAACAGCAACTCTGCTTCTTGATGTACATGTGTATAATGGTGACTATATCTATGGGTCTTGAAATGACTTGCAGCTTTAGCAATTACACTTTTCATCTGTGACAGTATTTGTATCTGGACTCTAGCATCTGTGGATCCATTGGTTTGGGTTAATTATTGCCTCTGAAAGCTGAGCCTCACTCAAGATCAAATGGTACAGGTCTGTAGACATAAATCGGTACAGGCTGTACATTCAGATCCTGGAACTGGGGACTGTCATGAGTGTCTTCCAACTGCTTTCCCAGGGCAATATATGTTGGCAGTAATGGAAAGTGCAGTAATGATGATTTCATGTAAGGTATAATTAGACAGTGGTAGATCCTTCAAAGTATGCAAATGATCAGTCAGCACCAGTTGCTCTGACTATCCTGTTAATTTCTCAGTAGCCTTTGGAAGCTCAAAAGAAAAACTCCTCAGTGGCTGCTCATACTTTTCACCACTGCCAATCAGGTTCATGTCAGGCTCAACTTCTAAAATCCAGAATGTCTTACTCTCAAGAGTGACTTGGGCACTTCAGATGAAGATGGCATTTCTTGCTGCAGTGTACTTCAGCTGCTTTTATTTTCTGAAGTGTCATACCAGCCACAGAAAGCAGGTGACCTTTTTTGCAGAAAGGAAAATGTACCACAATTGAAATGTTATCTGTTTCTTATATGGTTTCAACTTCTTAATCCTAAAATAATTGCATCATTGTAAGACTTGGGAAGATTTTTCTGACTGTCTGAAAAAAGAGATGGCTCTAGATGTGTCCTGGAGTTTGTAGTTCCCATTTCTGTACATCTGTCTGAATCACATAGTTAAGAAAAAGTTACAAGAAAGCAGTGTTCTTTGAAGGAGATAATTCATTAGGAACATTAGCACACTTCATCCTTAATGCTGTTTAGCTATTGTTTCTAGAGGTTACATGACAGAGTTTACAGATAATTCTCTGAAGACAGCTTCCTGAAGAAAGTTTCTCTATTGCAAAATAGATTCTCAAAATACTGCACCTTAATGTCCACAAATTTAGATTTTTCAGCATATACTGTTATCAAATGTTATTTTTGTTACAATGATTCCATGAGGACCGTTTCCCAGAAATGACTGCTTCACCATTACCTTAACGTGAAATGTTTTCAGGTTTTGCATTCTGAGTCTTAAACCTGTGGAGGCATAATTAATTTATCTTACAATATCAGTACTGATAATTCTGTCTCTGTAACAAAATTCTTGATTCAAAATCCTTATTATTCCATGTTAATTTCTTTATAGGGCAAGAGTTTGAGATCAAATGTATTGCACTGTACAACATATGAAAAGAAGTTTGTGGTAGCTAATAGAGTAAGTGCCATTTAGCAAGAGAGCTGCCTGGGACTGGCACCAGGACTGGCATGCTTGAGCTGAGAGGTGCTCTATTTTAGTTTCTTTTTGGGTTTTTTCGGGGCAGGAGGACCTTGGCAGACAGCAAGGACCGGCAGGGTCATCTTCTCACATGCCTGCTCGAGAGGGTGATGTCAGCCATGGGAAATTTAAACGAGGGATAGCAAAGCCGTATGACCGCCATGTGGCAAGAGAGCCTTCTCGCTGGATTGCAGCAAGTGGCTCATGCCAGATCAGCCAACAGAGTGCAGAAGCCTCTGTGGTATCTTGAACAAAATGTAGTAGTAAGGTGGAATATATATATTTAACAACAAACAATAAACCCCCTAAACTTAATTTCACCTGCCTGAAGAGACTCGGCCATGGTAACAACTCAGCCAGAGGCTACTAGAAAAACAGTAGGTACCCAGACAGAGCCTGTGCATAAGCATGCAGGTGTCCAGGCTGCTAGCTGCAGAGTGCCAGAGCCTGGCACTTGGAATGGAGGGTGAAGGAGACAACACTTGTGTGAGCTGTAACCAAGTGAATTATCTTCTCAATCTGGTGGCTAAGCTAAAGGATGAAGTATCAGGACTCAGGACTATAAGGGAATGTGAGTTAGATATGTGGGAGCAGGCTTTACAAACCCCCCAAGTTGAGGGAGGTGACCCCAGAAACAGGGAGGGATGAGTACAGGTCTCTCTTAGGAGAAGCATGGGGAATCCATCCCAGCCCTCTTCACCTCCCCCATTGCCCTTGCATAATAAGTATGAGGTGCTGCATGTTGAGGGCAGTGTAGATGAGAAGGCAGAAGAGGAACCTTCTAAGGATATGCCTAAAGCAAATCAGTCCCCACCAACCATCACGACTAGTGCCATAAAAAAAAAGAGGAGATTAATTCTTGTTGGTCACTCTCTCCTGAGGGGAACAGAGGATCCTATATGTTGGCCTGACCCGTCTCACAGGGAAGTCTGCTGCCTACCTGGGACCTGGTAAAGGACATCACCAGGAGACTTCCAAAGCTAATCCAGCCCTCTGAGTATTACCCATTGCTGGTAATCCAAGATGGAAGTGATGAGATCAATAAGAAGGGCACCAGGACAATAAAAAAGGAATTCAAGGCCCTCAGATGACTGATTGATAGGGCAGGAGCACAAGTGGTGTTCTGCTCAGTTCCCTTGGTGGCAGGGGTGTACACTGAAAGGAACAGGAGAACCCATGCCATCAACAAACAGCTCAAGGGGTGGTGCCAGCAGTGCAATTTTGATCAAGGGTCAACTTTTACTGCACCTGACCTGCTGGACCTAGATGGGGTGAATCTATCTAGAAAGGGCAAGAGGGCTCTAGCACTCGAGTTGGCAGGGCTCACTGGGAGGGCTTTAAACTAGGTTTGAAGAGGGTGGGTGATGAAACCAGTCTCTCTGGGGAGGAGAGAGAGGGACATAAACTAGAGTTAGATGAGAAATCAGCAGCCCAGCTGAAGTGCATGTACACCAACACACAGTGTGGGTAACAAACAAGAGGAACTGGAAGTCTTGGTCTACCAGGAAAACTACAATGTAGTTGCCATTACAGAAACATGGTGGGATGATTAAAACAATTGGAGTACTGCACTGAGTGGTTACAAGCTCTTTAGGAGAGACAGGCAATGGAGAAGAGGAGGGGTGGCCCTGTATATTAGGGAATCTCTTGATGCCACAGAACTTGAGGTTGAGGATGAAAGGATTGAGTGCCTGTGGGTTAAAATCAGAGGGAGGGTTAACAAAACTGAGATGCTGGTTGGAGTCTGTTAAAGAGCACCCAACTAGGATAAAGAGGTTGATGAACTATTCTATAAGCAATTGGAGACTGTCTCACGATCATCAGACCTTGTCCTTGTGGATGACTTGAACCTGCCAGACATCTGCTGGGAACTTAGCAGAGAGGAGGCAGTCCAGAAGGTTCTTAGAGTATATGGAGGACAGCTTCTTGATGCAGCTGTTAAGTGAGCATACCAGGGGTCAGGCCCTGCTTGACCTGCTGTTCTCAAATAGAGAAGGGCTGGTGGGAGATGTGATGGTAGGAGGCTGTCTAGGGTGCAGTGACCATGAGATAGTGGGGTTTTTAATAGTTAGGGGCTTGCTGAGCCACTTGGATACTCACAAGTCCATGGGACCAGATGGGATCCATCCTAGGGTACTGAGAGAGCTGGCAGATGAGCTGGCCAAGCCACTCTCCATCATTTGCCACCAGTCCTGGCTCGCCAGAGAGGTCCCAGATGACTGGAAACTGGCCAGCGTGGTGCCCATCCACAAGAAGGGCCAGATGGATGAACCTGCAAGCTGCAGACCTGTCAGCCTGACCTGAGTGCCAGGCAAGATTATGGAACAGGTCATCTTGAGTGCAATTACACAGCACCTACAGGATGGCCAAGGGATCAGGCCCAGCCAGCATGGATTTAGGAGGGGCAGGTCCTGTCTGACCAACCTGATCTCCTTCTATGATCAGGTGACCCGCCTGGTGCATGTGGGGAAGGCTGTGGGTGTAGCCTACCAGGACTTCAGCAAGGCCTTTGACACTGTCCCCCACAGCAAACTCCTGGCCAAGCTGGCAGCCCATGGCTTGGACAGCAACAATCTTTGCTGGGTTAGGAACTGGTTGGAGGGCCAGGCCCAGAGAGTGGTGGTGAATGGTGCCATATCCAGCTGGCAGCCAGTCGCTAGTGGTGTCCCCCAGGGCTCAGTGCTGGGCCCCATTCTGTCCAATATCTTTATTGATGATCTGGACAAGGGGATTGAGTCCATCATCAGTAAATTTGCAGATGACACCAAGTTGGGAGCAGTTGTTGATCTGTTAGAGTGTAGGAAGGCTTTGCAGAGGCACCTTGCCAGGCTGGACAGATGGATAGAGTCCAACATGGTGGCATTTAACAAGTCCAAGTGTTGGGTGCTGCAGTTTGGTCACAACAACCCCATGCAGTGCTACAGGCTGGGGAAAGAGTGGTTGGAGAGCTGCTAGGCAGAAAGGGACCTAGGGGTGCTGATTGACAGCTGCTTAAACATGAGTCAGCAGTGTGCCCAGGTGGCCAAGAAGGCCAATGGTATCCTGGCTTGCATCATAAATAGTGTGGCCAGCAGGTGCAGGGAAGTCATTGTGCCCCTGTACTCAGCACTGGTTAGGCCACACCTAGAGTACTGTGTCCGGTTCTGGGCCCCTCAATTTAAGAAGGATATTGAGACTCTTGAACATGTCCAAAGAAGGGCAACAAGGCTGGTGAGAGGCCTGGAGCACAAGCCCTATGAGGAGAGGCTAAGGGAGCTGGGGTTGTTTAGCCTGGAAAAGAGGAGGCTCAGGGCAGACCTTATTGCTGTCTACAACTACCTAAAGGGAGATTGTAGCCAGGAAGGGGTTGGTCTCTTCTCCCAGGCAATCACAGTCTCAAGCTGTGCCAGGGGAAGTTTAGGCTCAAGGTGAGGACAAGATTCTTCACAGAAAGAGTTATTGGCCTTTGGAATGTGCTGCCCAGGGAGGTGGTGGAGTCCCTGTTCCTGGAGGTGTTCAAGAGGGGATTGGACGTGGCACTTGAAGCCATGGTTTAGTTAGTCATGAGGTCTTGGGCGGTACGTTGGACTTGATGATCTTTGAGGTCTTTTCCAACCTTATTGATTCAATGATTTCTCTGATTCTTGCTGTCATATGGAACAGTATGTGTTTGTACTTAATATGTATTTTGTAATGCAGTGGAGATTGAGGCCAATGCACTTTCCTGTGAGTCAGGAAATTGCTTCAAGGCTTTCATTATAGCAGTTGTTTCTACCTTCTAAAAATTAGTCTTTGCCAGTAAGTATTGGAGGAAGCAGCAATTTATACTTCCATGTACACAACTATAAGTAGGTTCAGACTGGAAAGGACAAAGAAAACTGTTGAATACTACCTTTGAAGAGCTTTCTTACTTAGAAAGCTTAATTATAGTTCTAGACAGCAATTTCTTTTTGCTGTTAGACTTCTATGAAAGTTACCCATGTAAGTCTTAACATTATTGAAAGAAGAACTTCCAGAAGGGATTCAACTTGGGGCATGAAGTAGCAAAGGTGTCTTGAGCCTTTTTTAGTGAATGGATTCAGTAAAGCTAAATTAGATTTTCTTCTTTGATGGAAAAAAAGAACAAACTTACTGCAGTACACAGCATGAAGCCATATGGTGATTTCAGACACTGTCTAGGTAGGCTAATTATCTGTTTACAAATACTTAGAAATGACAAAGCAACACAAGGAAGGGTGGGTGGTTTTAATGTCACAATAAGCTGCCAAATATAAGTGTATACTATAGTTTTCAACTTAAAAAATAATCAGAAACCCTAAAATGAAACTGAAATTCTGTCCATATTTAAAAAAAATAAATAGCACCAGGCAGTGTTTATTTTTTGCTTTAAATGAAAACAAATAATATTTCTGTATTTGAACTTTGAATTCTTCTTAGAGAGAGTGGAAGTAGCACTGTGGAAGAATTTATATGCACTACTTGACAACATACATTTAACAAGCATAGTTGCTGTTTCATGTGTAATGTGTTTGTAAACTTCAGTATCTGATGTGTTGAAGGGAAATGTTATACAAACTACTTGACACAGCTGTTTTCTTGTATGGACTTCTGCGTTATTGCTCCTGTTTTAGTGGAGTTGGTCAATCAGAAGGAATATGTGCAGTATTTGATGCTATAGTATAGGTATGCATTGAATATTTTACGGACCCATGACCTGTAGGACATCAACAGGCATATAAGAAAAGCATAGTTAATACATCAGTATGGTTTATTTTAAATGTTCCTTATGTCTCAGATTAAAGTATGTTACTTTAGATGTTTTTGCCTATTCTTTGGTACTAGTACTGACTTGAGTAGCATCCTTATAAACCACTGAATGGGCTACATGTAGAGGTCAGATGAGACAATACATTGGAGTAAAAATATTATGTTTTTTGCTTTTCTGTTGATAGAAGTTGTAGACTGCGTTAGTAGTCGGGCCAGATGGGTCTGACTGCTTTCTTAGATGAGTCAGCTTACACTCTTTTTTTAAAATCAATATGGCTGTATTTCGTTAGGAATGTTTCATGATAAAATTGTCTCTGGGTTTCTTGGCGTATAGGGTGAGCTTTGAGCTACATCTGTACTTAAAGTGAAAAAGCAGCTAGTTTAGAATAGCTCAGTATTTTTTTATTAAAAGTTACTGAAAGTAGCTTTCACAAATGTTATTAATTGAGCCATTATGGCATTTTAAAAAAAATCATACTTAGCAAAAATATAAGATGTTAGGGTGTCAGGTAATGACAGGACTACGGGGAATGGGAACAAAAATAGAAATCTGTAGATTCAGATTGGATGTTAGGAAGAAGTTCTTCACCATGAGGGTGGTGAGACACTGGAACAGGTTTCCTAGGGAGGTAGTAGAAGCCCCATCCCTGAAGGTTTTTAAGGCCAGACTAGATGGGGCAGTGAGCAATGTGTCCCTACCCAGGGGAGTTGGAACTAGATGATCCTTGAGGTCCCTTCCAACCCTAACAATTCTATAAATCTATGTTGGCTATTATAGGACTTTTTAGATTAAAAGGGAAATCAGTCAATATGTTAAAATTAAATGCATCACTTGATGTCTCACACTTTAGAAGTTGAATTTGTTTACAGTTTGTGTAACATTCTAAGAGCATGTGTCATTTTTGCACATCTAGTTCTGTGCTAGTTCTGGTAAGTTTCCATCAGGGGAAAGGAAGAAAAGTTGTGATATTTACTGTAAGTGGTCTCGGTATGTGAGAAATGGCAACATGACCAAAATGAAGTAGTCTATAGAAAAGGCCCAAAGTTCATCTTTGCACTTTAGTTTTCTGAGTAAAAGAACAGCTTTTCTTTGTCCTGTATTTTACATAAAAGCTCTGCCTTTTTCCAGCTACATTCCAGATTTTTTTCCTTTCAAAACACTGTCTTCGCCAGTGGTCAGCTTTTCCTGCAACACTTCATTGCTTTTACCTACAACATTTTATTATTTAAGTGTAACTCTGTTACACTCCCACCTGTTGTTTCCTTCCTTGTTTTCTTCTTGTACTGGGCAAATACCTGAAGCATGTTTCAAGCTTACACTTTCTGTTCCCTGAAATGTCTCAGAAAGCATGACTCTGTTTGAATTAATCTCATCAGTGAAATATTTAGTAAAGCTACATCATTCTCTTCACGTAGCTTTGAACTGATGCTTCCACATTTTCTTAAACTTTTCAGAGACACATTCCTGATGTGTCTTGCTTTCTGTACAGCTCTAGATATGCTGGGCATTCTTGTGATGAACACCTGTTGAACTTACACATTAGTAGCTAAATTGAACTATGCTTTTTGGCTCACTATTCCAAAATTGTAATGCTTTTGTTAAAAAACAGATTTAAAAGCTATAGTATATAGTAATCATAGTGTGAAAACACTTTATTTCCCTGCAGTAGTGTCTTCTGATGTAAAAATATCAAAACGGTTTAAACTGTAAACATATGTCCTTTACTTGGGGCACTAAATGGAAACCTTTGAGTGAAGTTGACAACATGGTTTTTTTTTAGCTGAAATGTCCAGAAGAAATATGATTATAAATACAAGGATAGCCAGTATTGTGTAAGGAAAGCTTAACTAGTTTTCACAGAATCACCAAGGTTGGAAGAGACCTCAAAGATCATCAAGTCCAACCTGTCACCACAGACCCCATGACTAAACCATGGCTTGGCACACCAGTGTTTCATATATATGCAGACACTATATATATGATTATTATATATATAGAGAGAGTAAGTCTGAAACCCTCTTACTAATGAAGACCATTGCAGCCAACAATCAAACTTCAGAGCAAACACTGATAGCTTGCTCATAGATTGGCCACCTCAGTGAGAAGCCAATGACAGCCATATCAAGTTAAAATAGTACTTTAATTCTGACCATTTAAAATGCTGTGCATGTAAACAGATAATTTTAAAATTATTTAAGTATATTAACAGTGACTAGAAACAAAAGCTGTTCAGGTCAGTGTCAATGGTGGAAGATGTAAACTGACTGAAGATGGTATTCAAAAGTTCTTTCCTCACTGACTGACTTGCTTTTTAGAATTGTCAATTAAATGCTTAGCTTAAAAAACATAAGTGAAGTAAATGAGAATATCAAGTGTAAATTGGAAAACAATAGCAAGCATAAAGCATTGAAATAAGTTACTTCAATCAGTTGGATTTTTAGCATTCAGGAAAAGGGATAAAAGCTCACCAAGCGGTCACCTAACTGTGCAACAGTTGGTTTTTTATTTACAACCAGTGTAATATCCTGATAATAGATTGTGCTGGATGTGCTATAGCAGTATGCCTCATTATGAATATTTCTTCATAAAAGTTTTAAATAATGTGATGGTGTGATATATGATCATCTTTAGTATCTGTGGCATCCTTGTTTTGTTTATCCAAGCTGATAAAGAGAATGTAAAACAAAAACACAAAAAGACCTAATATGTAGATGTGGGATAATGTGGGAGGAAAAGAAAGAAAAGTCATTCTAAAGAGGTCAGTTAATAAAAGTCTAGGATTGAGAAAGAAAGGGGTCAGGTTTAGCAGTTACTTGTAAGTAAGCCCTGTGAGGAGAGGCTGAGGGAGCTGGGGTTGCTTAGCCTGGGGAAGAGGAGACGCAGGGGTGACCTTATTGCTCTCTACAACTACCTGAAGGAAGGTTGTAGACAGGCAGAGGTTGGTCTCTTCTCCCAGGCAGCCAGCACCAGAACAAGATGACACAGTCTCAAGCTGTGCCAGGGGAGGTTTAGGCTGGATGTTAGGAAGAAGTTCTATACAGAGAGAGTTATTGGCCTTTGGAATGGGCTGCCTGGGGAGGTGGTGGAGTCACCATCATTGGAGGTGTTCAGGAGGAGACTTGATGGGGTGCTTGGTGCCATGGTTTAGTTGTTTAGGTGGGTTGGATTGGTTGATAGGTTGGACGCGATGATCTTGAAGGTCTCTTCCAACCTGGGCTGGTCTATTCTATTCTATAGACCTGTTGGAGGTGGCTCTGTCAACATACAACAGTAGTAGCCCATACTATATAATGTGTCTCAGCCTGATTGTTATGCGAAAGGAGACCGTCTTTCCTGAAAAATTTAACAAGTGTTCTGTAGAGAACACCTATTTTGACGTTGATACTTACCTTCCCAAAAAAGATTATGCTGTAGTTTTGCAGCTGTGGACGTACCATTGTGGTTATGATTCTTTAAAATACATGTTTGGTTAACCACACACCTGTGATTTTCTTCACTGATGAACAGCCTTGTTCAAATCAGCCACAGGTATTTTGAAGCACAGCTCACTGGCATGGATGTTGTTCTCCAAGTTACATGCCACAGAAGTCCTCAAATTCAGTGTCAAAATGGTCTAACATTACTTAAACAAATACCTTTCCTACAATATTTGGTGGAAACTGAAATGCAGGCTGATCACAACTGATTCAGATTCATGAATACAGTTCATCACTAACTAGGGAGGATGGATTGTTAGAAGTTTTCAAGAGAGAATCCCGTAACACTGAGTACTTGTAGGTTATTTATAAAGCAACTGTGGAGGATCTAAAAATAAAAAACCCCATCCAGATCATGTGCCCAGACCACTTGATCAAGAGGTCATGGCCTACACTGGAAAAAATACTTGAGAGTTCATAAGTTGGTAATCACTATCATCTAGTGCATTTGCTCTCTTGTCCTGTCTTTTTGGTAATTGCTGGTTTTGGTGTCAATGCTAAACCACTGGGTTATGATAGTTCTGCCACTTGAAAGAAGGAAGAAGTTGGTACATGTAGGAGACAATAATTTAGTGCTTGCTTTTATGTTCACTTGTAAAATATGCTGAATACATTTCATGGTTTTTAAAGAGCATTTCTTCACATGAGTTGGAAGTGCTAGTCTATGAAAGATATTTATTTCATCTGAGAGAGGACGCTTTCTTGTCTGATTGTCCATCTGCTGTATACATTTGTAATAGTTATGCCTTCTCTATTCCTGGCTCTTCAAAAACAAAAGTTACCTTCCACTTCTCCAGGGTACTAAGAAAACAAAATTTATGGGAGGACAATAAGACCGTCATCTTCATGCTTTCTGGAAGATAAAATTAAGCCAAGGTTTAGGCTTTCCCAATACAATAAATGTCATCCAGAGACAGCAAATGTTTATTCTGCTCAACATTGAGTTGCCGTTTACATTTCAATGGAAGAAGGAAAAGCTAGGGCAGAAGAGCAAGAGAGTAGTCTTTAGTTTCCTTCACGTTCTCTTGATTTAAAATGACAGGGGAATAAAGCATTGTCACAACCTACACACACACACTCCCTTCTCAAAATAAATCAATTCTGTAAAAGGACCTGAGTGGCTTGCTAAAAATTGAGACATTCTGGTGACAGTGAGACTGGGTGCTTACATGGTCAGTATAGTGATGCAACACACAATACTCAGTAGTGGTTTATATAGTTTTCCTTGATCTGTAGTTTAGAGCATTACCTGCAGAATATAATAGCAGTAACCGAAGATTAATTAATTTCATTTGAGCGGTGACTAAATATTTTCAGTAGTCAAACTGCTTAAGTTAGTGGTTCAACTGTCTACTTTGTCATACCCCACGCCTTCTTCCCGCCTTAATTTTTGTTCCGCAGAACGTAGCCCCTAGAAGATTCTTTGCAGTCATGGAGCTTCTTGTAGAAAGCCATAACGTGAGCGTACACGTACATCCCTTCCTGTGCACAAAGGTGTTGCTTCTGTTCTCTGCCAGCCATTTTAATCTGAGTGGGAAATCTGTCTAGGGACCTGAGTACCGTAATTAGCAGTCTCTTCAGAATGTCAGAGCAGAATTACCATTGTAATGGTTTAGCTGGAGGATAAAAGGATTGAATTTGGGTCGGCCTTCCTGCCAAACTAAATGAGTTGCTATGGGAATTTTCAAATATGAGAGGCGTTTACTTAAAGCAATTTGGCGGGTTTGAATAAACTCATAAATTACGGGGTTTAGAGGAGAGATCCCGGCTTTCTCTGGCATAGGCTGAACAGCAAAGACGGCTGTTAGAAAGCTGCTTACATTCTTAATGAGAATAAGTTGATCCATGCTCCCGTGCAGACTATCAGCTTATTAAAGCTAAACTGTTCCTGCTAAATACAGTACAGTAAGCACATTTCGAGAGACAGTTTGCAACAAATCCCTGGAGTAAAAAACAATCTGATTGCTCTAAACATAAATTGAATTTCCTTTGCTAGATTAGATCTATCTTCAAGTAATGCTATTAAAAATGGTTCTCTGTATTGTTTCAATAAACATTAACCTGCTATTGATTTCAACTTTCTTCTGCACATGTAATATTTATTACAACACTTGTCAGATTGCTTCTGAAAGGGGCGGGGTGGGGGAGGGCATTGAAGGTTTCTTTTGAAAACAAATAAGGTGCTATGGCCCTTCGAACTTTTTTCAGGTCACATGTAAATGTTTTCCCTGCTAAAGCCTGTCTTCTCTCTGAAGGGAGCTGGGTTTTGACCTGCTGACTTCTTTGTCAGCACCGATGCTATTGAAACATGAGGAGATGGACTTGGTGTTTTCACAAATGCCTCGAGTGATGAACGTCACTTATGCTTGCTTAACCTTCAGTTGTGCTCAAAGAGTCAGCTCTAGTAGTAAGAACTGATGACCAGTGTTTTGCACTGCTTGTTTGGAAGCATGTATTAATGTTCTCCTAGCCACTTAGATTTAATAACTTACGGAAAGAAATAGGGAAGTTCATCCATGCTTGGGTACTTCGGTATTATATTTGAAAATATATATTCAAGCATATGTCATACTTGGAATAGTATGCACTACTTTTCCAAAAATTATTTATGTTGGGTGTATAGCTTAAATCTTAAATGTTTCCTGTGATCCTGTTTTAGTATGTATTTAAAATCTTATCACTATTAGGATATGGTGGAGGAACTAATTAATTTAGAATTTTGTTTAAAGCAGTAAAAATTTGCTTAGAACTCCTTGATGTAATTTTACATCACTAGCAGGAATCCGGTAAATTAGTAAAGGAAAATAATAAATTTGTGCTGGTGAGTCAGTAGTTGAGCAGCTGCTAAGTTCTAACAAATTCCTGAACTGTTACTAATGATGCAGCTGAAACTCTGGTTTGTAGCCTGAGGGTACTGCTTCTGTGCAGCTTTAGAACTATCTGCAAAGAAATGAGATAAGAACAAGAGCGGCATTTACTTACACTAATACTCCGAATTTTAGGTGTTCATTTAAAGTTACTTTGGGAAGTATTCGTTCCTCATATGAATTATTTGTGCTCCTGAGTGTGTGTGCTTAAAATTTCCAGCTAATTGATTTAATCAGACTTGATCCTCACCTCTGACTCTTACGTGTAGTAGAAGACAGCAAAATCGAAAGGTATCATCGAAGTGTTAGTGGCTTGTGAAACTGAAACTATGAGTACTGATAATTCCCTACGAAGGAAGCCAAATAATGAGGGGACATTAACAGCATTTTTTAAAAGAAAGTATAGAAAAAGTAGTGCTACAGAGAACAGTCTAGGATACTGAATTGAACCAAGTGCATCACTTAGATCCATAGTACCAATAGTTTACAACAGTTAATGCTATTTAGGGAAACTATGTAGGTTAGGGTGGTTGGTTTTTTTTGGCTGGGTTTGGTTTTGTTTGGTTTGTTGTGGATTTGTGGGTTTGGTGCTTGGTTTGGTTTGGGTTTGGTGGGGTTTTTTGGTCTTGGTGGGGGTTTTTTTGGTTTTTTTGTGGTTTTTTTAGGGGGACGTTGGGGAGGGTTGTTTTTTTTTTGTTGTTGTTTGGTTTTGGGTTGGTTTGGGGTTTTTTGTTTGTTTTCTGCATTTTAGAGTTTTGGTTCCATAGGTTGGGGGATTTGATGGGAACCTGTCTTAGTTCAAGTCATGTGCCCTCTTTCTCTCCTTCCAGCTGCTTGACTTGCACAGATGATGTGAAAGTGGCAGTGGGAGAGCAGAGGAACAGCTTAAACTTTCTCCTACCAGTTTGGATGTTGGGCTATGATTATTTGATAATTACTGGTAGCTGAATCTGTGCAACACAGTATGACCTTAGTTTTACAATATCTGGGAGGAAGGTAAGGGGAATTGCTACTGAATATTTCTCTTAAATTTCTTATGAAGGGTTTCCATGACACAAGTATTACTGATCAGGCCCACCAGAGAAATGTCCTTCTCCAGAGTGACTGAAGGCATGCATCAGACACGTTACATGATAGAAGATAGGTATTTTCTTTGAAGAATATTGTGACATAAAACTTAGAGTTTTATCAACTAAAAGTATGAGATATAAAGAAAGTCTAGATAGAAGTCAAATTATCTGTTGTGTTGTCTTAGGTAAAACTATGTTAGATCTCCTGAGATCTGAATCTGATTCCAAGTAACAGTATGTTTTCTTGATATGTGATGAAGCTGTTTAACAATTGCTTCACTGCTGAATCCAGCTGCAAACTACTTATTTTTGGATTAATATAATAGAGCACTTGTCAAGCATTTCCATGAGCTGATCTTATTTGCTAAATGGTAGAAAAGTGACCCACAACATTTTCTGCTCATTTTTGAGAGGTAGATCACTTTGCTGAATGTATTATAAATACCAAAGCACACAGAAGTGTCAGGGATGTGGACACAAAAGGTGGGAATATCACACTGGTGAAGAAGTGGGAAGCTATGCAAAGTAGTTGTTGTCTGTATTTGTTTTAGGGTTCTTGGCCCCTGCTGGACCAGGAATCTGGAGAATCAAAGAAATTTGCATTCTGCTGGACCAATAGGGGTATCAGCTGTTTCTTCTCAAGGCACTCCCCCTTTTCTGATTAATTCTTTCACAGTTTTTTTATACATTCTCCATTTAATTTTGCTCCTGCTGAGGCATTGTTACATTGGCCACTGATAATTATATTCCAGTAGTTTGTTTCTTTCTGCTGTACACAGAATCACAGAATGTTAGGGGTTGGAAAGGACCTCAACAGATCATCTAGTCCACCCCCCCGCCAGAGCAGGATCTGTTCTTTTCATGTTGTCATAAAGGTGTAAAAATTACCCGTTTAGGATGATGATGTTTTTGAAGAGATGTAAATTTAAGGGATTTTTAGTGTTTTTATAACACTGAGTGCAAATACCAAAGAAACAGAGAGGTCTCTGCAAAACATGAATGAGTATTAATAATTACAATAGAAAGGGTTGAGATCATAGCCTTTGCTTCTGATGAGCGTATTTGCCCTTGCTTGAGTTAGAGAAGGTTTAATCTTTGACTTAGGAAAGAATGTAAGCATCTGGTGACTCAAGAGAAAGACTTGGCAGAATTTGGTCAAATGTGTTGAAAAGTTGTTTTGTTATTTTAACGTATTGTATGTCTTAATTACCATGTCTGCATACCAGCAGAAAATAACCAATTAAGATGTAACACATATGCTTTCTAAAAGATAATATAACCTTGCTGTATAACATAATAAACGTCTTTGCCCGGTAACATCTTGGCCTGGGAGCTGTGCTTGTAGTGCCTTTGGGGTGATTGAACACCAAAATCATAATACTGCACAAATGGGAGAAACATACTTCACACAGTTTAACCACTAGAGGAGCATGATTAACACAGCTGGTCAAGGAAGCGATAATGATAGTCCTCGACTGAAGGTCAGCATCAAGACATGAGAAAACCAGAAAGGAAAATGTAGTATAGAGAATCTGTCAAACTGAGTGAAATAAAACCCCAATATTCTAGGAGAAAGAAGAATAAGAAAATTAAATCTTTTAATATAAAGATGATTCAGTTGGTTATCAGGTGGGGGTTCCAGCTGAAAAAGAAAAATCTGTGCTTCTTGCATGGAAATTAGGCTTCTGGACTTCAGAATTCACAGGACTAAGACTCTTAATTCCACATGCAGCTGAGTCAGTTGATGGCTCTGCACATGGGAGGTCACAACTCCCCTCAATTTCTCCTCCCTCATGCTGGCACACATGTGAGCCTGCAGGGAGTTTTTTCAGTTTTGCAATGTGGTAGAACTATTCAGATTTTTTTTTCTTAATGCCTTACCAAATTATCAGATTAACATTTGCGTCAGGGATACAGGAGAGCAACAGTGAGGAAAGAGCAGGGTTGTGACCATCAGTTAAATTTGCTTAAAGTACCACAGGATTGCCAGCTTGAAAGGCTTTTTACATCTTCAAAACTAGTTTTTCACTTCTGTGACAGCAGTATAAAGCCTCAGCTTAATCATCCAGAACTTATTTGTAGTCTAGGAAAAAAATCTTAGGATAATGCTTTAATTTTTTACATTCTCGAATCAGCTGTTGTGTTTTTTAGGTAAACTTGTCTGAACATGTTTCATCTGAAATTATTCTCTCTCTGTTTTCCATCTAATTGATTCCCATTCCATTCTCTGTTTTCTGAGGGTTCAGCTTTCTAAACTCAATTGTGCAGAGAGATGCAGCAGCTTTTTTCTTTTACTTTTACAAATTCGGGGGGGGAAATGCCATTAATTTTTCCATCTATTTAATCACTTCAGAGTTAATCCGAGCTCTTCAGGCCTTTTGGACTTTCGCTGTCTGTAAGGAAAAGGGCTTCACTTATCTCTTCCCATTGACGATGAATAAATTAATATTCTTTGATTACTGTGCTCAAAAATATGTGTTTGTCTTAGGTTTGCTTCTTAATTTTTCAACCACATCTTGTAAATAAAAGCTTTAATTGTGCTATCTCTGGGTTTCTTTGCTTTCTTTTTTTTTTTTTTTTTCTTCTATATAGTCCATGAAGTTAGATACTAAGTGAATTTAAGTAGTATTATGAAATATTCATGGGATTCTGGAGCTCAGGAGATTGAGGGACTAAGGTGACTTAACCTGTTGTAGAAAGTGTACTTTAAGATGCTTTTGCTTATATGTGCACCTTGTCTACTGGAACAAGAAATTATAATTCTGCAGTCTCTTAATGACTGTTTAATTGTAAATGTCTCAGGTATCTAAATGGAGTCTATTTCTCTTAATAATTGGATTCAAACAATGTGTTTAGAGAACCAGAGTGCTTGAACAATGTTTAAACAGATTTATATGGAAAGATTTGAAGAACAACCAAGGATAAAAATCTAGAAATAGGAAAATGAATGTTGTTTGTATAACAAGAACTCAAGGATCATTCTAAAAACAGGTGGAAATTGTATATCAGTACACTGTTGACAATGCAATATAGTGGTGGGCAAGGCACTCATGGTGAAAGCGTAGGAAGAAAGTAAATTACCACTTGAGCAGTTTGATCTTATTAGAGTGGGTTTGTTTTTTTCAATATTACTGTTGTTCTCTGCAGAATTGATACAGCATGTATTTGGCTTTTAAGGTTTGTTGAGAGGCTGTAAGGCAGATTCTATGTAGAGATACTACCCGATTATTCTATCAAGAATGGTTTCCTGAGCATGACAGCATTGATCCAGGGTGGCTCAGTGACTGTTTCCTCAGCCACAGTTCAGGGAGTCATCTGCTTACAAAATGAAAAAGGAAAACCCTTACATGAAGTTTTAGTGTAATATCTGATCTGTAGCAAGTTATACAGATACAACATTATAAAATGCATGAAGATCAGCAAGCAAAGGAAGCACAGAAGTTTGGTTATTTCTGTCTTAGTATAGCCTTTAACTTGCAGTGAAATTTGATCAAGAGTATAGAGTAGAATCCTGTTAAATGGTTACTGAAGGTGTAGTGTCTGTGTTTCTGCTGAGGAGGCAGATTTTTAAATTAGTGTGTACAGGAGCAAGGAAGGATGTGAAATTAATTATTTAAGATAGGCTTTTGATACATGCTTCTCTATAGAACAGAAAATTAGACTTAAAGAGCTTAAAATGTTTTATCATGCAGGTTTATTTAATTATTATATACGGAATAAATGTTAATTAGTTGGTTCTGGTAATATAACATTTGAGGAAAGAAGAGGTGAAAAAATTGTGGTCAGTAATTTCTTCAGGGACTTTCCAACAGGTGAAGCAGTCCTTGATTTTCACAAGTTTCTCACTGATATACAGATACTTCATGATCTATGTAGATGACATCGTCATTGTACTCTTTCCTGTATGTGAACTGGCATTACCTGTAATTGATTGTAGGAGGTACAGTTCTGAAACGTGACCCATATGCAAAAATAGTACATTTTCTTACTTATGCGGAGCATCTGAATAGTTTGGTGGGGGAAGAATAGTTTTTACCCCATACTTACCAAAACCACATTTTATGGAGCTTTGCTTTGTTGTCTTCTTTGGTGGTGTTTGTTTGAAATAAAAAACAGGTTTAGAAAAAAATCCCTAACCGTGCTGTACACTGCTGAAACACGTATTTTTTCTTTCTTTCTTTTTTTTTTTTTTCCCTCCAGAGTGTAAGGGTTGGCATTTTTTAAGCACTAGTAATACTACCAAAACTAAATTGTTACTGTTAAAATCTTCATTTTAATATTAAGGAGTTATAATCTGCCCTTAAAACATGCAGCAGAATAAAATTTTATACACAGAGTTGAATATCATAAGGAACTTCTTTTGTGTTATTTTTAATGATGGAGTAAGTAATTCCACTTGTCAAAATCCGAATGTTAAATACCGACCTTTCAGTATGTGATCAGTTCCCAAAGCCAAAGAGGTGACTGTGTTGAAACAAGAAGCTGGTTTAGTTTGCTTTAACAGAACCAGTGCGTCACACTCCAGCCTCAAGTTCCCTTTTTTTAAATTCCCCTGGAGTAGTTAGAAGAAACTTAAATACCTTGTATGATTTTTCATGATTTACTAAGAATCCACTAAATGTTTTGTAACTAAAGTTGATAAAAGAATTGTTTGGAAAATGAAAATGTATTGCATGTACATTTTTCTGCAGCACTTACAAATGTAAAAAGTGTTTTGGCTAAAGGTATGAGGCTTTTAATACCTGTTTGCCTTATGAGGCTTTTAATACCTGTTTTAATGGTAAACTTATGTGGAAAAAAAATCATTGTACTAAGTGAAAGAAACTTTCATGCATTCCTTCAGCTCTTACATGATAGCATGAATAAGTCCAGGGCTAGCTGGAGTCCAAGTTCATCATCAGATGAGTGCTTTAATATCTGATGCTCTAACCTGATAGGCAAACTGACAGCACACAAATACTGCTGCTCCTTGGCAGCACATGCTTCTAATAGCAGCCTTCAACAGCATTCTTGGGGCAGGAAGGTTTTACTTGCACTCACAGGTTAGAGCTCTATTCATGAATAAGGGAATGTGGTTAAGTTGGTCAGTTAGACCCAGCAGTGCAGCTCTCTGGGGAAGAGGCACTCCTCAAAGGCCCTTTGTGCCAGGCGCTGCCAGGCAGTGCTGAGTTCTCGTTCCTGTCTGTGGAAAATAAGCATTGGCTGGTCTCTAAAAGCTGAAAAGAAAGCTCAATAAATAGCAAAGAAAATCTTCTCCCTAGCAACACACTGCTTTGAGCAGCCTGAGCCTTCAAATGGAAGGTCATATGATTGACATACTTGTCCCCTAAAGAGAGTGCACACAATTCTTTTTCTTTTTTTCCCCACTTCTCTGTGGTTTTAAGCTGTGTGAAAGTGGGTTTGAGCTAGATGTACAAGAGAGGGGACAAGCCAGTTGGAATACTACCACCTCTTTCTTCTGGATTTCATCAGCTCAGAGTTCAAGAACAACAGGAAAGGCATTGATTTTTAAACAGTAACATTTGTATTATAGGTGCCAGTAAAATACACATAAGACATATATGTGATAATACTGAACCTTCTGTTGCTCATATAGTTGTAAGCACCTGGAAGTAACTCTGTGCTTTTATTACTTACATATCAATAACTGTTGAGAATTACCAAAGTCATATACTGAAAGCATATGACTTTCAATGTTGTTCAACTTTTGAACTTTCAATGTTGTGTTTCCTCAGTTGGGCTAGAAGTTTAAAACTGAAGTCAGTTGACTTTTTGGGAATCTTACATTTAAAAAAATTCTTCAGATGGTGGCTTTATAAAGAGGTCTACATTAAAGTTGTTAGTTGACTCCACCTTCAGAATCTGTGTAGAAAAAGTGTCAACAGCACTGTGCTATTGCATTTCTGTTATTTGGAAAATAAAACAGTTTATGCAGACTTTTGAAAATGGGAATGTAGGTTAAATGCAGAAATGACTCTTTAAATCACATTTAGCTGTCATTGTTCTCATTTAAAACGTGACCACAGCAGTAAATGTGGAAGTCTGAGAAGCTATTGGAAGACCACTAGTGGCTCCCTGAATACTGGCCTTTTTCACTTGGGTAAGCCTAAACATTAGTGTTTTCACACTGTTGTAGTACATTAATTTATTTTAATTAGTCAGTATTACCTTTTGAGAACATCTCAAGCTGAAGGCAAAAATGTCTTAGAAGTTACTGCTGGAGCTCGATTTCTGATGTGGTCATCTGTAGCCCTGAATCCTGTGTTTAATGAAACACATAAGAAATGGTAACAGCACACTTGAAAGATGTGTACTAATTCACAGCAACAGTCTTTGTACTCCTTGGCACTAGCAGTTAGTTTTATTTTGTTGGTCTAAAGAGAGATTTCTCATGTTCTTTCTAGGTTATTATATTTAATATCAAATATAATTTTTCTTTCCCCCCCAGGGTAGGAACAGATGTAAAAGCATAATGAACACGTTTTCCATATGAAAACATGGGGTTATATTTCAGTACCATTCTGAGAATGAAAGGCTTTGTTCGTGTACTAAAACATTAGCAAAGTTGGAAACAAAATGAGCAGGCGCTGAAGCCTCCAGTGTTTGCAACAAATTAAAGGTTTTGAAACACCTTAATGAGGTTTGTCCTGTGCCCCTTCCCTTCATATTTGAGTTCAGTGTGTTCACATTTAATGGAAATTTACAGCCATTCAGAGTGTACAAAATCAAACTTTGAGTATAAAACTCCTGGGATAATAGAGGAAAAATAAATGCCACAGGTCATGCCAGACTCATGTACAATTAATTTTAATCATTCCATTGTTATATTTCTAACAAATGCCACTAATCTGTACCTGTTAGAACCACCACACTGATCTTAGGTAGTTGTATGGCCAAAATTAGTTTTATAATTTACTTAAAGCTCAGGATGGATTAAAGCATTTTCCTTAAGAAAAGTGGACACAGCCTCTAAGTGTTTTTGGCACTGTTCAGTCTTTTCAAATGGTAGAGCTATATGTGGGAAATTTTTACCAGAGGCTTGCCTGGTAGTTTCTCATTCAGTGTGCTTCTGCTTTAGTTCCTGAACTAACCAGTATAAGGAATTGTGAATGTCTACCATTCCAAAGTTAGAAATACCAGAAATAAAGCATTTAGCGCAGAGTTTTATAACTGGGTTTCCACATTGCTAAAAATAGATTAAATGCTTTAGATGGCATTATTGATAGTTATTTCATTTGCATCTTAATACAAATGTTAGCAACCGTATGTTCTAACAGTTCTTAATGTATTTAGGTATAATGTTGTCTTTTTGAAAGCATTTTAGAAGGTACCATATAACCATATAAATATCTTTTCTTTTGGCAGTTGAGTGTGTATATGTCATGAAATACGCATTTCTGTTCTGGAGCTTTGTGAATTGCTGAAGCTGTTTTGTGTGGTGTATAGAGGTTCTCATCACTGATTTTATTAATATCATTAAAAGACTGAGATGTGAAGGAAAGAAGAATGATAATTTAAAAATAAAAGAGCAAAACAAAGCCCAACTACTGAAATTAGAGTATTGTTGAGTGTCTACCATAACTGATGCAAGGGACCTTATTTCCTTGAAAGTCCCAAACCCTGTGATGTAAACATGAATCCATCGCATCTGTTCTAAAGAAATGTTAGAAAAGACATAAAAAATCATTAAGGTCAGGCAGAGTGCAACTAATGGTTCCCTTCCTCCTCCGTCTCCTCCCAAATACGTTAACAACTAGTACCCAGAGGGTATACGGTAGAAGCAAACCTGTGAGTTCCACTGATGCAGTTTTTCAGTCTGGCTTATAAAATGTGCTTCATGTTGATTTTCTGTACCTTATCTGTATTTTCTTCTTGCAGAAATGGAAAGGGAGGGAGGGAGGGCATAAGGACTCTTGGAAATGTTACTAGTAAGCCAAGTATCATGATTAAACAGGGATATGTCAGATAAGGTGATGGGAAGTGTAAGAAGATAGGCTGCCTTTTCCCCGAGTGTATCTTTAACATTATGACCAATGAATTTGTCAAGTGAAACAGCACAGTCTTCTTTGCATATCATTTGAGCTGAGAGCTTGCTTTGAAGAAGATAAGCAGACTGTGTTGCCCAGAAGAAATAATGATGCTAATTTATCTTTGCTTGTCCTCATAGACATAGCAGAGTGCATCAACATTGAAAAAGAAACTGAGAAATAACTGAGTTATAGCTTGCCACCTATTCAATGCCACAGTATTTTTGATGGCATACAAGGCTCTACAAAATACAACTGATCTTAAAGTAGTGATTTATTTTACTTTGTCTTCAAAGTATTTGGAAAAGTTTCATCTGATACAAGAAAAACTGCCAAATGGTGCTAGTAAAGACCACTTCAGCAAATTCTCCTTAGTACAGCCAAAGCTATGTTGGAGGTTCTCTGCTCTGTCACCATCAGAATTCTATAATTATACACAGAATACACAGAATCAACGAGGTTGGAAAAGACCTCAGAGATCATCAAGTCCAACCTATAATCAAGGATAAGAAAGTCTTGAGTAACATGTTTACAAACAACTTCTAAGTATCAGTATTTGCATTCTAGCATAGGAAACTTTTTGTCTTTGTCAAATTTTTTTTTGAGAGGAAGTGGTGATAGGATGTAATAGAGTAGTTTACATGAAGCCTGATGTCTTGCAGTAGGCAATTGTGTAGATATTTGCTTTCAGATTCATTTAAAAAGCTCTTTTCTTTGTGTTTTACGTCTGATTACCTGAAATCTTGCCTAGAATTCCATTGTCATGGATACTTCATCGTCTAACAACTTAGGTATAAAAAAAAAATCCTTCCAAACAAAGATTAGATTTTAAGTGTATATACCATAGTTTCAAGAATTCCTGTGTGGTTTAGTCTAGGATCTTTTATAATATATTTTACAATATAGTGATATTTGAGATCTTTTCCTTGGCTTAATACGTGTATGTCTAGGAATTTGTAGTGTATTGTTTGTGAGGGGTTTTGTTTATCAATTTATGAATGGAAGGGTTTTGTTCCTGAATGGAGACATTCATGTGTAAAGGCTGTTTGACTGGCGCATGGTATGTTAGGAATACTTACTGATCTACAAGTGAATTGCAGTGGAACATTTTTCTTTGTCAGGAAGATAAAAGCATTCTAGAGCCTGGAGAGGAGAGTCCAGTGATTTTCACAGTACAAGCCTGGAAGCTGCAGCTGTGCAGCTATATAGCAGCTGGAGACTGTAGGAAGGCAGGGTGACAGATGCCAGAGGGTCATAGTGCTTCCTGGATAAAGATCAGTAACAGTAAATATTTCAGTGAGGCTATTGTGTTTTACGAGGATTTGTATTAAATTAATAAATTGCAGGGGAATTATGCTGTACAGATAGCAGTTCAAGGAGTAAGGTAAGTCTTTGTATTTCCAGAGACAGGGTGGTAGAAAAGTTTTGTTTATTGCATGTGGCAATTGTTAATGATTTTCTGTTTCACAAAGAGTTTTAAGTATCTGTTCTTGTTTGCTAGTAGAATGTTCTTCCACAGCTGCCAAGTTCTTTGAAGTTCTGCTTGGAGTGTGTGTGCAATTATTTAATGCCTTGTGTTGCGTATTGCTGTTTAACCAAAAGTGGTGTAGGGCAGGTAGAAAGATAGCGTGTGTGGGGAGTTGCTGAGGTTCTTGAAAGGTGCTCTTTGGGGCTTTTGCATTGCTGAGGCTTCCTTATCTTTGCATGCGTCTGGTGAAACAAGCCTGCTGCAATTGGCTGGAGAAGATCAAGACTGATTTTTAGCCTCTGTATTCACAGTTGATTTATCCATCATTTTGCTTCACCATCTTTTCCTGTTTCTTTCTCAGCACCTGCTCTGATCCTGACAGGACAGCCCTAGAACAGCTTATAAATGATGGCTCCCTTAAGCAAAGCCAGACTTGGCTGCATTTGTTGAAAGATAAAACTCTCTGCAGCCTTTCTTAGGGTTGGGCTCAATTCAGCTTATGAGAATTCAGCTGAAGTATGACAAGATTGCAAAAGCATCATCCAAAATGCATTACATTGGGAAACTAGACTATAAATGAAAGTCACAAACAATATCTAAATAAGGATATCTGTATTATAATGAATGTAGGAAAAAGGTCTATTTGTTGTATATTCCAGAGCAGTTATTTTAAAAGGAAAAGGAGCATTATATGGGGAAAGCACATACATTTGTACAGGAATGTTGAAAGCCTTCCCTGCAAGAGTCAGAGTATGTTCTGAGACTTAGCTGGGTATGACTGTGAGGCTTAAGAAGTTCTGTCAGATTGAGGTATCCCTGCCATGTCATATGAGTGAGTGGATTGTTTGGTTTGTGAATTTAACTTGGCTGCAGTCACCTTCCATGTGCATCAGTTTGGGTCTGTCAGTAATATGGCAGGGGCAGTATGGGCACTGACTGGCTTCACTGGATGGTAGCTCCTGGATTTCTGCTCTGTAGTGATCACTACTGCTTTGATCCTTCTTTTCTTTTAAGATAGTATCTTTCCTTCATTCTCTGCTGTAATTTGTTACAGGGTTCTCAGATTTGACTGTGCACAAAATCTAAGTTTACCTGTCACCTCTGAAGAAAGACAATATTGTTATCTTTTGAAGTCCTTCACTGACACAGCACAGTGAATGTGCTTGTGTTTGGAGTCTGTATGCCTGTTTGTCTTCACCTTGATAATTTATCTATGTACTATGTGTATGTTTTGTGTATAAATAAGAAGTTAAACTGTATGATACTCTAAAAGGCTCATTGTATGTGTAGGAAAATCTGTGGCATTTAAATGGCTACTAACAATTTCAGAAGCATTAGTTAAAATAGTTACCTGAGGATCTTGAGGTATCTGAGGTTTAAGTATAACTCATGCATTGATAAAGGTAAGTCATTAAAAAAATTAATGGAGTGCTTTATCTGCACTCCTTATTTCATGACATGAAACAGGCTCTTCTTACTCATACTGAATTATTACATAACTGCATTCCTCTTACTGAGACAGTATTACCTATTGTGAATGGTAGTTTTAACCGGGCATCAGTATGGTCAGTGTTCTGTGTTTAATTTGAAATGGTTTTATTTTGGAAAGTGTTTCCCCAGAGACTTCATGTAGGTAGAACTTGTAGTTGTTACTAGCGTTTTTAACCTTGTGACTATTAATCCTGCTCGGACAATGGTTAGGTAACAAATCACTTAAAATTACAGTGATCACTGGCATATGGTCTCTTTGTAAAGTCTTTGTATTGGTAGCCCAAGTAGAGCTGAGCTACTGCAAGGGATGCTGGCTGTGTTCACAAAGCGGTAGCCACTGTTATCTGAGCACAGTTGGCTTTGTTAGGATTTACTGCCTGCATCTTCAGTATTTGTATTCAATGACAAGTTGCAAGTGCTTGCATTTAAAGAATTATGTTTCCTGGTATCATTTAAGGTTTTTTCCTAATCTGCATGTTAAATTGTATGGGAGAGATACAGGAAAAGCACTGGAGATTTAAGAGGATGAGTCAATCACTTGAGCTTCAGCTTAGTAATGCAAATCTCGCTTTAAGTGACCTTATTGATGTTTGCTCAAAGTAGCTTCCTTTCGGTACAAATGACTGAGCTTTGTTGTAGCTATTGTACAGGTAATGTACTGTCCCTTTAGAGATTGCCTTTATATCCCTGATGCAACCTCTCTTTGCTTTAACAGAGAGTGCCTGCAGAAATGCCTGGAGCTAAGATAGATTGTATCTTAGTGCCTCACTTGATCGTCTGTCAGCAAGGAAGAGAGAGGATAGGGTAGGCAAAAATATGTGCCTGTTGCTTTATCCTTGCTCTTGGAAATTTGAGGATTTAGCTACTGTTGAATGATGTTCAAGTGGAGAGCTTGATACCAGAGAATGAAGGACATGACAGCATATCTGGAAAGGTCCTGACCGTTTCGGTGATTCAGACCTTGAAGAAAGGTGGCAAGCGGCTGTTACATGTTGAGGGTGTACTATTGCATGTTGAGGGCAGTACTATTATTACCTTGGTGCAAATAGTGCTAAGCACCCATGTCCTGAGCAGGCAGTATTGTGTACTAAATAGTGCCATCTTCTGGGAGGAGTCAGAATCATGCCCTTGTGATCAGCTTTAAAGAGGTTAATAAAAATTTGTATTGATACGTTTATTTTGTTTGGATTTTACTTTTTTAAAAATGTATATAAATGCTTTGAAAACAAAATACCAGAATTTGAAAGACAGTGTTAATGTCTAGTAATGCAAGTCCACATCCAACATCTGTGAATTGTCACTGATACAGTCTTTAAGGAGCAAGTTTAAACTACATTTTTGAGTGTGTTTAAAAGAAGAAGAGTTTATTCAACTGATGACCAGTACTCCAGACAAGCAAATCTCAAAAATAAAAGTTAAGGACTTGGTCTGCTTTGTACGCTGAAGTCCATTATTATCTTTTTAAAGTCTAAATAATTGCAGCGTCTTTTCTCATAGGAAGTATAGTGACCTAAATGAAAATGTTAAAGATCCAAACTTTGGTTTTGTTCTATTCCTTCTAAATTTTTGTAACTCCTCCTTTTTTGGATGTCAGAGAAAATGTTTTCTGTATTAACATTGCCATCCTATAAATAGTGACATTTGGGAAATACTCACTGTGCAAAATCTGGGATTAGTTACTAAAATTATCCCAGCAAGTGGAATGTAAGATTCAGCATTTACTGAGACACATTAATGGTGTCAGATCAATCACCTGTACACTTATTTGGAGGAAGTCAGCAATTTTAGTAACATTAATGGGACTGTATGGGAGATGCGGCTGGCATTGTGAGGAGGTGTTTTTGTTGCACACTTTCAATTAAACAAATAAATAAAGGAACCCAAGAAAAAGCTAATAACAAAGTATAACCATTATGAGGGGAAAGAAAAAGAGGAATCAGCGTGTTAACATTCCTTATTGCTAAAATAAATTGGATAAGGTGTATGCAGAGTGACAAGAATTTATGAGATCTAGATAGGCAAATAGATTTGGAATTGCTTTTGTTTCATTATGATTGTCTAGGTAATTTACCAGCAAAGATGCAGGGGTAGTTTCTAAAAACAAAATTAAATTTTCTTTGCATGTAAATCATAAGTCTATTTGAGTATGTCATATTAAGCATGCTATAATCGGTATCCCCAGAGGGTCTCAATTTAATGACTATAGACCCTGAGGGATTTTGGATAATAGAGTACTTAAGTGTACAATAAATTTGTAGTTAAAATGGCAGTTGAATACGTATTTACTTTTTCAGTATTAGTGTTAACTTGGTCTGTCACACAGTGTTTAATATATAAATAAATATCTGACTTTCAGTATGTCCTGAATGTTTAACGGCAACATAAAATGTTGCTGTGTGTCATCTTTGTGTTTATGCAAGTCCTCAGTATTACAGTTAGGAATTTCATTTCTGACATCTGAAAGTAATCTAGTATTGATTGACCTTAACATGTTGATTTTAAGTTGTTGATAAGAATCAGATTTTAAAGTTTCCATTGCAGGGGATGGTGGTCCTTGAGCATACCTCACACACACTACTTGTAGTTTATTAAATTATTTCTCTGTACTTTGGGAATGAAGTATGTGTAATAATGTTTTGCTGCAACCTTGCCTGAAAAAATATTTATGTATACATTTGTAAGCCTCTGTGTAGATAATGCTATTAACTCTTAACTAGTTTGAGATGGATATGCAGTGCAGTGCTGTAATGAACACAAAGTTATTTAATAGATTTTTGTTGTTGTTAAAAGTGTTGACTGTTGTTCCTTTGTAGCTTCTAATTCTGTTTTTTGGTGAGGTTGGTTTGGTTTGGTTTTTAGTTTTGCTTGCTCTTAGAAGTCCTAGTTCAAGCAGTCTGTAAAGTTGTAGTTTAAGAAAGGTGAGCAACTCTGAGCTCAGACTAGAATTTTAAAGATGGATGGTACAGTATGTTATTACCCAGGTTCACGTTAACTTTGTGTCCAGTTCTGGGCCCCTCAGTTTGGGAAGGATGTTGACTTGATGGAGCGTGTCCAGAGAAGGGCAACAAAGTTGGTGAGGGGTTTGGAGCACAAGCCCTATGAGGAGAGATTGAGGGAGCTTGGGTTGCTGAGCCTGGAGAAGAGGAGACTCAGGGGTGACCTTATTGCTCTCTACAACTACCTGAAGGGAGGTTGTGGACAGGCGGAGGTTGGTCTCTTCTCCCAGGCAACCAGCACCAGAACAAGACGACACAGTCTCAAGCTGTGCCAGGGGAGATTTAGGCTGGATGTTAGGAGGAAGTTCTATACAGAGAGAGTGATTGGCCTTTGGAATGGGCTGCCTGGGGAGGTGGTGGAGTCACCGTCACTGGAGTTGTTCAGGAGGAGACTTGATGGGGTGCTTGGTTGCATGGTTTAGTTGATTAGGTGGTGTTGGTTGATAGGTTGGACACGATGGTCTTGAAGGTCTCTTCCAACCTGGTCTGGTCTGGTCTGGTCTGGTCTGGTCTGGTCTATTCTATTCTATTCTATTCTATTCTATTCTATTCTATTCTAACTTGAAAAATACTGTTCCAAATATCTGGAAAACATTATGTGAGTAAATAAGATACAAAAAAAATTAGGTAATCCTGTTTAGCAAAGGAAGAGTGCAATGCAGCTGTCACTGAAGCTGCCCTCTTTTCCATGTCACTGAGAATTTCAGCAGTTGCATTCTACACAAGTGGTAGCTTAAAGTAGACACTGACCATCTCTCTTGGCCTTCCTATGTTATAATCTTGTTTTCTGGTTGATACAGACTAAACAATTGGTAGTATTGCTGGAAAGACAGATCAGAAAATGTCTGATCTGAAAATTAAAATTGTACAGGGTCGACATATTCTTGTTAGAAACTGAAAAAGTGAGCTTTTTTATACTGAATACTGCATAGTATTTATGAAAGCTGCAGGATACCAAGGGAGCATATAACTTCAAGGAAGCAATTTATTATGAAGAAACACCAAGAATAGTATATATTGTATAAATAGTAGTCATAGATTGATCAGAATTCATCTGCGTCTGCTAGAATTAGGAATTGTGCCTTACAGCAGTTGTTGATGTCCTGCTTGAAAGCTACTTTATTCCACTCCCCTCTCCCTTTGAAGTGGTCAGTATCATCTAAAGTGGAGCAAGCTAAGATAAATTGAAGTTGCTTAAAATTTGTGGTGTCTGTTCTTCCTCTAGCCAAATAATAAAATGTATTAAAAGATTGCTTTAGGAGCACATAAAGTTCATTAAAACTTGAAACAAAAATTCCTTAAACAACTTTCCAAACTCAGCTTGCACTTAACCCTGTGAGCCTATTCCACAACTCTATTGAGATGTTTATGAACACCACTTAATTATAGAAAACAGGTATCTTGCACTTAATTGTGAGGAAAAGTTGACAAAGCTTACTAGTTTTGTGACTAATGGTATTTCGCTTGGTTAAAACTTGAAGGCATTTTGTTCTAGATCCCATATATCTTGTTTCTTAGTGAATTAATAAGTCATTTTCTTCCCATCTTCTCACACACAGGCAGAAGGTGAAGACAGCCTTAAAAAGATGCAGCTGATGGAGCTTGCAATTCTGAATGGCACCTACAGAGATGCCAACATCAAATCACGTAAGCGTGTGATAAGCTTAAGGACCAATGACGTAGCAATTTTGTAGATTTTGATTCCTCAAGCTACTTTTTGGCAAATATACAGTAGCAACTGTATTGGTGAATTGAAGGCAGTGAAAAGGTCAATACAATAACAGTAGCTTAGCTGTTGCAAAAGATCTTCTGGAGCTAAGCTGTCAGTTTGGGGGTTTTTTTGCTTGATTTTTGGTGGGTTTTTTTTTTCCCTCCCTCTATTTTTAAACTGTGTGTCTCAGTTGAAATACTACAAATAGTTAAAAAATTCAAACCTTAAGACAGACATTTCATTTATAGTAATTTTTAACTCAATACATACAGAGGACAACGGACTCCTTTTCAATCTTATTTTTAGAGATTTAATTTGAAAATGTTATGTGTATTTGGGATACTGTGAAAACGTTTTCCTTTGTTACATGCCTTTCTTTCATCTTGCTTGCATGTGTCCCCCCAGTGTTACGTTTTTCCAACAATTCATCAACTGATTTCACAGCTGAGTTCACAGGGTTCAGTGATGTAATAAGCCATTTGTACAATATCTTCCATTACATTTGTGTGAAAATGCTTTTGCAAATGCATGTATGCACAGGTTTACACTTGACAATTAATTACATACACCTACTAATGAGAGCATATACCTATTATGTATGGTACAAATTATTTTCTCTTATTTCTAATCCTAAAAAATGTAGTTGCTGATACACTGTGATACAGATGTCAGAAGCACAGTTAAATCAGTCATCTCTCTAAGGGTCCACGTTTCACTGTCCACTAAGTTTAAAGTTTGGAATGCAGTTAGGTCAATTTGAAAGTGCTTACCCTAGTGTAATTATTCTGATTTGAAAAGAGACATAAGCAAGGGCTTTTACCACTACAATGGTAGTAGTAAATGTTTCAGCCCTACTGTAATATTTAAAGCTAGATCAGTGTTAAATATATTTTAGTCTCCAAACTACTGGCAAATTTATGAGTAAAATAGCTTTCAAGGTACCTTAAATTGATGCAAACGGTCGCTCTTGAGTCCATTTTATTCATGCTAGTGTAGGAGAGGAAATTCGGTGATTCTAGGTCATCTTTATCTTCACTGATCCTGGAAATCAGAATTTTGTATATGTTTAAATACAATTTTAAGACATATAACAGCTCTAGACTGATACAGCAGCTCTGCATAACTGAGTGTCTGTGGACTCTGTAGTTGCACTAAATTTTATATTCTGTATTTATGACAGTATTTTCCATGTATCTCCTGCATGCATCTCAGTCTCATGCAGTCTTGATAGCATAAATGAAGAAATGTGGTCTAAATTGAGCTTTTGTGCTGTGTAACCTGTTTGAGAAATCTATCTCACTGTTTTACAATGGCTTTTTTATTTTGCATGTTCATGCTTAATCACACTGGAAAATGGAAAGCTGTTTGCATTTGAATGGGGTGCTTTGGCACTGTGTGATCAGCGCATGTACTAATGATTTCCTTTTATTTTTCTTCTTTCCTACTTTCCCCCCTTTTTTCCCCATTCTTTCCACGTTTTGTACTGCTATCTCCATACTTTCCTCTGAATTTCTTTGCTTACTGTAGCAGCCCTTGCCTTTTCTCTTGCAGCAACAGCCCAGGCTCCAAGGATTATTACCGGGCCTGCGCCTGTTCTCCCACCAGCTGCCCTGCGTACTCCTACGCCAGCTGGCCCTACCATAATGCCTTTGATCAGACAAATACAAACCGCTGTCATGCCAAACGGAACTCCTCATCCCACCGCTGCAATAGTTCCACCTGGACCCGAAGCTGGTTTAATTTACACACCATATGAATACCCCTACACACTGGCACCAGCTACATCAATCCTTGAGTATCCTATTGAACCTAGTGGTGTATTAGGTAAGATCTTTGTACCTGGATGACTGGTGACTGTATTGTTTATAGTTTTGTGACATTTGCAACTTAGTTTGTGGAGCTCAAAGAGAAAAAAATCAGCACAACAGCGTTATTTTCAGGTATATCAAAACTGCCTACAAAAACTGCTCAAATTATATAATTCAAACATTTTCATATGTTTTCTGTTATTAAATGTGTGTCAAGTATATTAATATGATTACCCAAAATAAAATCTTAGTGCTTGTATGATACTAGATGGTGGATACATAGCAAAGGGGGAAATAATCCAAACAAACAAAAAGGGAAAGTAAAAAAACCAAACAAAACTCAAAAAAAAAAAAAAAAAAAGGAAAAATGAAAACTACAAACAAATAGAAGGTCCATTATATGCTATTTGGGCTCTCATAAATACCAAATTTCATAGAGTCATGGAATGCATTGGGTTGGAAGGGACCTTTGTGGATCATCTAGTCATCTGCTGTAAGCAGGGACATCCTCAACTAGATCACATTGCTCAGAGCCCCATCAAGCCTGACTCTGAATGTCTCCAGTGATGGGGCTTCCACCACCTCGCTGAGCAATGTGTTACACCACCTTCGTAGTAAGGAATTTCTTCTCATGTCCAATCTAAATCTGCCCTGTTCTAGTTTTAAACCATTGCCTCTTGTCCTATTGCTAGGGGACTAAGCAGTCCCTCCCCAGCTTTCTTGTAGGCCCCCTTCAGGTACTGCAAAGCTGCTATTAGATCTCCCCACAGCCTTCTCTTCTCCAGGCTGAATAACCCCAAATCTCTCAGCCCGTCTTTGCAGAAGAGGTGCTCCAGCCCTCTGATCATTTTTGTGGCCCTACTCCAACAGGTCTGTATCCTTCTTGTGTTGAGGGCCCCAGAGCTGGACACAGTACTCAAGTGAGGTCTCACCAGAGCAGAGTGGCAAAATAACCTCTCTTGACCTGCTGGCTGCACAGCATATTTGGTTTTGCTCTAGTCAATGTAAATTAATTTCCAGTAATCTTTCAAAGAGAAAACTTCCTATTTTGGTATACCTTTTTATTTCAAAACTGAAGAGAATGTAGAGGTCTTTTTCCATTTTGGGGGGGGGGGTTTACTTCTTTGTTTAGTATACAACTGATAAATCTCTACTCAGGCTCAGAAAGCTGTAAATCATCTTGTAAGCAGAGTAAAATTTCAGTGAATGAATGTAAAGCAAACTAAGTTCTAATCAAAGGACGATGACAATCAGCCCCTTTACTGATTGCTTCTTTTATATGCATTGGATCGAAATGTCCATCATTCCTCATATTTCAGACCACTGACTAGCTGTGTAAAGGTGAGAATGATAAAGCAGCTGTGACAATGCAGTTAACTGGTCCGATATGGAACAAGCAGTTTCAATAGTTTCTTCCTTTACTACCATCCACAGAATCCAAATATTTTCTCTTCAGTTTGTTTTGAATTGCGTATGACCTTGGTGCTTCATAATGTTGGGTTTTTAGGACTTTGATCTTAGTTTGTTCAGTGGCAGTTATTGATTTACCCAAATTCTGAATGTCTCTAATAGACACTGGACAATAAGGTTCAAAGTCAGTATTTTGTTGAAAGTGTTGCAAAACCAAAATCAGTCTTTCACTTACATGACAAATAACTTGCTGATTTATTTGTATGTATGCATATGCAATGTATGCATATATATTTCCATGTCGTATTTTGTAAATGAAGAAAAAAGATACCTCAGGTTTCTGTTTTTTTTCAGGATTAGTGAGTCAATAATAAAAATTTTAGTAGGACACAAGTATTCAGTACGTCTGTCTTTGAGCAGATTATGGTTGTTGTCCAATACCCTATAACTAAAATTCAGTAAGCATATGATAATGCCATCATTTACTAATTTTCCACAAACATGTAAATATTCTCCCCAGTTCCTCCATCCCCAGTCTGTGAGTTCACTTGCATTATGTCTTGTGATGAAGTCACAGTTACAGGCACCATCGTGGTAGCTATCAGTTGCTGGCTAGTGGCAAACTACTTTCTGAATACAGTTGATAGCAAGGAAAAAATAGATCCTTTTGTAGTAATAATTGAATAGGATTTAGGGAATTTTTATTTCTTGCAATATTTTCTGTGAGGAGAGAGGAAGGGAAAATTACTCCTAAAATGGCATCTGAAATCATTGCATACTTCTGAGCTTAGCTGTGAGAGCACAGGTGTGTTGCCCAAAACAGATCTCCTCCAATAATCATAGAATTCTTTAGGCTGGAAAAGACCTTTAAGAATGGGCTCAACAGTTAACCCAGCACTGCCAGATCTTACTGAAAACAGGAGAAGCGTGCAGGGGGGAAAGACCACACTCACTTAAGTAGCGTAGAATCAGTAATTCTTAATACTGCTGCTCTATTACCTGAGCAATTGAGTAGGGTTAATTGATTTAAATTATTTTTTTTCTTGAGTTTTATTTCATAGTTACAGTCAATAGTAGGCTTTATTTTGTCCATTTTAGTAGTGGACCTTTAAGATGTCTTAAAGTAATTCCCTTTAAAATGACAGAGGAATGCATCCCTTTTAGTATTTTGGGGGATATTGGTATTGGAATCAAATTTTAGTTGGTGACTAACTTTTAATTCCCTTCCTTTTATCTTCAGGTATGGCTTTCCCAACGAAAGGCTAAGAATTCAAGAACGGTCTTAACTGATCCTTCATCAGATCTGAATTTTAACAAATGCTTAGTTTCAGCAGCCTTGAAAAAGCTTGGCCTAGCAGTCAGTGACTTACTTGCACTTTTTTGCACATAGATTTTAAATAAAATAGTGCTATTAATTTGGATTAGCTCCTATTACAGAGTAGCTGTAATTTATGAGTGTATAGTAGTATACTGACTGCTAAGTGTTCTATATAGTGTTTGCTTTACTAATCACCTAATTCATTGCAGTTCATACTTATTGACTTAAAGTTTAAAATCACAATCTGTAGGCTTGAAGAATTGCTTTACAACTTTTTTTTTTTGTGGTAGAACTGGAAGTGATCTTAAGGTTAGCAAATAATTGTCAGTATTAAAAGATGGCATTATTTAAAATAGTCCTGCTGCAGAAAGGCACTTCAGTGAATATGTGACTAGTAAAGCTTATGTGCTTGGGTCTAATAGATTTCATGAAATACTGTAATTTTTTGGGATTGTAAATGAATGGATTAAACACGTTAAGGCCAGGATGTTTAAAATAAATGCAATATTAATCTGCACAGATAAACTTCTTTTTGAGATTAAGATTTGAAACTGCTGTGCCTTAACTTGTTGCTTTTCTGAAAATGAACTTTTGTAGTTAATGGTCATTTAAATCCATTTTGATAAACCTGCTGTTAATGTTTTATTTGAATGTTTTCTAACTTTTGTCTTGGTAATTGCAATTTAACTAGGTGCGGTGGCTACTAAAGTTCGAAGGCACGATATGCGTGTCCATCCTTACCAAAGGATTGTGACCGCAGACCGAGGTTAGTTTAGTTCCGCAGTTCTTGTTTGTAAGAAGTGCTTTGAGTGTACATGAGATTTGCAACACCACAGCTGGTTAACCAAATACACTATTTTGACTTATTTGTTATTCCCCCACCCACCCACCCAAATCTGAATAGTTAATATTTTAGAGCTTTGGGAATGTTTGTGGTTTTAAAAACATTTGATAAGTCTCAGCTTTCCCAGCTCAATTAAATATATAAATTTGGTGATATATTTAATATAAGGGCTGTAACTGATTCCCTTGTAAAAGCTATTGAAAGAACCATCTGCATCAAGGAACACTATTAATTCAGTGCTACAATAATTAATTTGGTCGTATTCTCTCCCCTCTCCCCCCTTCCTGTAATTTGTTCTTTTAATTGGTGTGGAAATATCAGATTGGTGTTGCAAAATAAAATGAATGGGTGATTGCTTAATGAGAAAGACGTAAAGGAATAAATGCCTCCTGTCTGTGTCTGGAGAAATCTGAAGATTTAGGTTCCTTTTTTTTTTCGATACACTTTTGAGCCACTGTACTGTATATTATGAGGAGGATGCATGTTCTCAGATACCTGACTGAATTCAGAAAGGTAAGGGCTGTGAAGATAATTCAAAAGTTGTTTGAGTTTGAATTACTGAGGGTAGGGAGTATGTTTTGGTTTTTTTGCCAAAATCTGTTTCTTTATATTTGCCTTTTGCTGCTAAAATGTGTAACCTGAAGGAGAAGCAACTTTTGAAGTCCTGTTGGTGAGATGACATCCAATATTTGGGCATCTCTCTTTAATCCTTGAATGGAAAGTAAATCTTCATTTTTCTCCTTTTCCTCAAGTGTAATGCCTTTGGACCCCTGAATGAAGTATTTCAATTTATTGAGAAAAGTGTTATTTTCGGTTTATTGACATTGGCTGGGAAGCAATGTTTGGGATGAATTCTTATCCCATCTCTATTGCTGATTCACTGTGGGTTTTGGCAAGTCATTTTAGCTCTCTCTGTGTGTTTTCCCATCTGTAAAATAAGAATAATAATACTTCCCTACCTCACAGGGGTGTTGTGGGGGTTCTTGTTTCGTACAGGGCTTTGAGGATGCAAAGCATTACGTGCCAAGTATTATTATTCTGCTCACATCAGTCACTGATGTGCAGGCTTCCATGATATTGTAATATTCAAAAGCCAAATTCAGGTGACAGATCTGACATCTCCTAACATTGAGTACACTTCACTTCTCACAACCTTCCATAAATTAACTACAGAAAACAATACAGATTACAGTCAATAGAATAAAGAGGGCTCTCCTGGATATTTGTTGTATTTACATAACACTTTTTCATATGTTCTTATGCTTTACAGAAAGCATAAAGCTGGTATGACACTAAAGTTTTCTAGAACATTATTTGTTCTTTTATATCACTGCATATTATTTACAGCCCGTTGGCTTGTTCTCATTTCTTGAGAACTCTTCAGTTGGCAGAAGGGTATAATCAGAATAAAGTTGTAGCCCATGTTTACCAAAAACCTATCTCTGCCAAGAGTAATTGGTGGTAAGGATTTGGTTGTCTTTGAAAGTAGTACAGCCTAATGTTACAAAATTAAGGTTGTGCTAATGGTCTTTCATGATCTGGACTGGTAGTTTCAGGTGGCAAGCAAGACTACCCTTTTATTTAATTAGGTATTTGCCTGAGACAACAAGTAAATGCAGTGACAAAGCATGGAAAGGGGAAATACCAATTCACAGTTCAAGTTCATCATTGTATTGTTTTCCCAACAAGAGATCTTAAATATTATGCGAAGCACCTAGATCTTCCATCTGGGTCAGTTATGTAATTGTAATTAATTGTTGGTGTCATTTCACCTTTTAAACTACAGCCATTTTCTGATAATACAATACTTGTCTCTAGCAATAGTGGAAGCCTTAAGTAGATAAATGCACATGGCTTATGTTCTATGAAAGAAGTCATGCTTCTTGCTTTTAGCACAAAAACCATGCTGATATTTCAGGAGAATGTTATTTTAGTCTTATCTAAATAATCCCAGTGTGTGTTAAGAAATGTAAACAAAGTTAATTTTGCAACTGTTTTTTCTTGTATTTTGAAATCGTAATTTTAGATTATTGCTGCACAGATTTAAGAGTTTCACAAAAGGTTTGGAAGACAACTTTGCTCAGCAATGTTCAGTTCACAGTTT